>CM029628.1:35316330-35916330 GCA_017311315.1 Dendrocalamus latiflorus
CAAGAAAATGGTACAAATGCATCAATAGAAGCCAACGAGAACCAGTGAATCCCGAATATTGATAGGGAACACTTCAATATTCAGCCTCCGGCAGCTTCTGAGATGTCCGAGATCCAATGGAAACGGTTAAACCCAAACTAACACAAATGCGTCGACGAGAACCCATGACGAAGCCAGAAGAATTCGAAACATACCTGCATGGCCACCATCATCCCATCCCACAAACAAAACGAATCCAATCAATTTGATTCGATATTGGTGCCTATTGTGGAAGTAGAGGCGGCCGCGACAAAGGGGTTCATCAGCGTAGATGCGAGGGGAGGAGGTGAGGAAGACCCTAATCCAACATCTGAGGAGGTGACGACCGCATAGGGGAGGGCGAGGCGGCGGCGCATGGCATGGGGAGAGGCGGGGTGGGAGGCAGTGGGGTGAGAGACGACCGGAGGAGGTAGCAGCAGCGCATGGTGGCTAGAGTAGTGGGTTGAGAGATGACCGAAGGAGGTGGCGACACAGCGGTTGGAGCGGTGGGGTGGGGCTGAGGCCTGAGAGGCTGCATGGGTAGCGGGATAGAGAGTGACGAGGGATGGGGTTTGAGGGCATGGGGCGAAATGCGAGAGGAGCAAGGATGGTGGGTCCACAAGTCGGTGCAAAACTAATGTAAGAGGAGGTGAAGAGGCAGATGAACCACCAGAAGTGATGATAAATAATCACCAACTTTTTCTTTTAAGTAGTAGATATTTACATCCATTATCTAGTTCGACCCGTGGACATGCTTCATGGTGCTAAGGCTCTCCTTTGGTACTGTGACTTTTCAAAAGTAATTATATTCTTTAATTTTTTATACAGTAACAAGATCTTACTGGAATTGGTAAACATTTCCATGACTTACTATATTCCACGTTTTTAGTAGAGCAGCTATAGAATAATTGCGATAGAAATTAAGAGAGTAAGGGACAATTACATTGAAAAGCCACTCTGTTCAAAACGGCTCCTGCAGTAACTCGTACAAATGACTTATAGAAACCATTTTAAGAAGTCACTTCATTCAAAAACCGATATCTAAAAGCTAAAAGCCAAAAAATGTCATTCAAAAACCGATTTCTAAAAGCTAAAAGCCAAAAAATGTTTGAAACAGAGCCAAGGCCTACAATCAGAGATTGCTTCTAGTCGAATTTAAAAAAAACTCGACCCGCGGGGGTTAAGACGACCCCCGGGCGTTAATTGTTAAGAAGATCTTCTCACGCAGATCGAGAAAACCCCCGAACCCCTGCTCGACCCAACGACCTGGCAACAGCCTTTAGACCTGTGCTTTGGTTTATGGTAGCAGGCGAGGGGTTTTTTTTTCCCAGCCTGAAATTCGCTCCCACTGGGAGTCGAACCCAGGACCTGGGGGGTGCTACTAGAGCGCTCTAACCGTCAGGCTAGAGGCCCGTTTGCGCTTCTAGTCGAATTTATAGCCAGCGGAAACCAAGAGCTTAGACATTTGAGTGCAATATTGCAAAAGAGCTAGGTGTCGGTAGTGCTGAAACAAATCAACAAACAAACCCCTAGCTTTTGTGGCAGAATGCTTACCGGTCAGCAGCAAAAAACCTTTTTAACGAGGACAAATGATGCAAGCAAAGGGGTTTGCGGTTTGCCCAGTCGTTCAGATCTTTTGCTGGATTCCAGCATACATCACGCTTTGTGGACTTTCGCCGGGTCAGCATAGATCACTAGTTTTTGCCGGATTCTAACTACTGGGAGTTTCTGAGAAATCTAATTTGGGCTACAGCAAAAAAATTCACTTAGTCATGCCTTTCAGACGTGCAAGGTTACAAAGGAAGAAGATAAGACACTACTGATATAAAAACATGCTCGTGTGCGTTCCTATCTGCACAACACAAGAGGAGGCTCAATTGGATACCCGTCTAAAAAGAGAGAGGGGAAGTAAAGAAAAAAAGATGCGCAGTGGATGCACCACGAAGTGCGAGAACAACAGCAAGGGCACAGCTATGTCAGCACGGCATGGTTCCACACCTTGCTTATATGCAGCTTCGCTGCCTGCACGTCTGCCAGACGACTTTGCTCCATCAACGGGTGAAGTCGTGAGGATAATATGATTCTTCTAGAGCATGTCCGTGGAGAGGTTTTACAGGATCCAGCTACTCTGATTCACCAGGGTGCAGTCCACATTCTAACCTGATGGCTTCTAGGAGCTGGGGTGATATCACCTCCTTTTCTCCATTTGTACCACTATTTTCCTTTGAGCTTTTCTGGGCCACTTCTGCTCCCCAACCCCTGTACAAAATCACTTTGTTCGGTTCTCGCGACACTAGAACCGATCCAGTTGCCTCCTAATTCCATTGGACAATGGAGAACCTCAGGTTAATTCTAGAGTATTTAGTATCTAAGTATTCTCTGTTATGGATTACAAACCTCTAGCTCTGATATCAGCTGCTGCATTGGAGTTCCATCCGCTCTGTTCTTAATATTCACAATAGCAAGAGGATGCTTCTTGAAGTGTGTTTTTATTGTTTTTGCAACTCCCGTGATGACATTGTTCCTCCCTAAGGAATCAGATGCTCAGCACAGTAATTAGAAGTTGGTGTAAACTGTACTGGGGATAAGACTAAAATGATACCAATGGCAAGAACTGGCCGTTTCTTCATTTTCAAAGCTTGCTTCCTTAGCACAAGCCTTTCTCGATTTGAGAGTGGTGCGGCTCTGAAAGGCAAGTGAGGAGCAGATTTCTCATCCAGTTTTGGTCCATCCAGTGTCGGGCAAGGTTTAAGGTTTCCCACATCTTTTGAATGACCTTCACTATGACCATCTGAATTGCTTGTCACAAGAGAACTAAGTTGGTTTTGCTGCAACATCAATTCATCAGCGTCAGTGGAGAAAAAAAAAACCATATGGTGAGAATACAGCATTAACAAACTCACATGTTTAATGATATTATCGGATAAAGCTGTGCTTGAACTCTCAGTCAGACATGGATTTGCAGTCTCAGAAGAAGAATCCTTAAGCTTGTTGAAACAGGATTTGTTCTGTAAATACCGTGTTCAGTGTGCACATTAGTTCACCAAAAATTCGTTGAAAAGGATCAAACTACAAAGTACAGTTTCTATAAGGGAGGACTAATGACCTGCATATCATCCAAAGGAACTCCAGTTTTGGTTAAATATAAGGTTCTATTTGTTTCACCTGAAGTACACTCATCAACCTCTGACTCGGAACACTTAGGAGCAACTTCAGGCACTTCCTTGACCATGTATATTCACATAAACAGATAATCAGGCACATGATGGAATATACTGAGCTGCAATGGAACTACCTTCAAGTTATGAAGTGTTTACTTCACTTTTCTCCGCTAATGTTCCAGAGTTAACGCTGAGATCATGAATTCCTTTGTTTTCATGACCTGAGTTCAACTGATTAGACGGAGTCATAGATCGGCCCTCCATTTTTTTTAAAACATTGCATTCTAGTTAGTAAAGAAGTTAATACCATTCATAACAAAAATAAAATCTAAGCATTGAACAAAAACTCACCATCTGATCCCTCAAGTAGTCAATATTCTTTGACAGATTAAGGACATGAAGCTTCAGGGACTACAATGAACAAGAGATATTAATTCAGGATCTCAAAAATAAATCAAGAACCAAGTAAACTAACAAATTTAAGTTTCACCTTATAACGTTGATGCTCCACAGAACGCTTCAAAGCATCCCTTTTATTCAACAAAGATTTTGGCCTGAGAGTTGACGGCCTCCGGTAGTTCTTTCCTCGATATATTATAATCGCATGTCCTTTGCTCAATCTTTCCACTGCCACCAAAATACCACCACTCTCTGCCTCTAGCATTCGAGCTGCATATTCAACATCTTCAATACGGTGTTCTTTACATATAATCTTGACAAGTTCTCGATACTTCCAATGAAGGTGCATATTTTCAACGGTTCCATCAAAAACTCCTCTCCTTCCTGCAATAGGGTATTAAAAGAAACAATAAAAATAAAGAGATACAGATGGGAGGGAGGAAAACAAAATATTGTGGAGAAATTATAAGGAATCTTTCCATTACCCTAGCTACAGAATGGGCACCTTTCCTAAAATCATCTCTGCATTACTTGCAGTCCAGCCATTTACATTTTATTAACTTAGTTGAACCAGGATGTCAGATGTGTCTCAACAAATCAGTACTAGTAGTGCAGCTACTTGCCTTGGCAGAGGTCAAGGCTATTATCTTTCCAACAGGTTGTACAGGCTTCGTAGGGAGTCTTTTTTTCGACTTTTTTTTTCCATGTCTCCTTTTTCTTTTTGAGGTGGGGTGGATTGTTATTGCTGGTATACTTCAAAGCAGTAATAGACACATCATGGATGGGTATAGAATGATATGAAAGGAGCAGTTTCCCAGATGAGTCACAAGAAATGACAGAGTTACTTCAAAGTTGTGCACTTCAAACAACACAAAGCCACATATAACTCACATTGTTAACACCAGAACTGGGGAAATGATTTAGAAGGATTGAAATATTGTTTCGTATGAGCAAACCTATAACAATTCTAGAAAATATTGTGCATGTAATTTCAATATGATAACCTAATTTCCTGTAATTTTTTTGGATAATCTAATTAGGTGGTGTTCAGAACAGATGTGTGCAGTGCAATGCAAGGTTGAGGAGAATATCTACCTAGCAACAGAAATGGTTTCATCTTCAAACCAACTTTCCTCAACATGTACCTCTCCTCTTCTGAGATAGCCTCTCTAGTTTCAGCTTTTAAAGGTTGAGATGCCTTTTCTAGCTCTTCAAGAAGTTTTTCAGCCTTATCTTTCTCTGCTATAGCCTGATAAATATTTTGTATGTGTATTAAGTGGTGGAATTCACAAAACAGACATCATAATTACCAAGAGATGGTAACTATTAAATTTACAGAAAATTTACCTGAGATAATCTGGTCTCCATGCTCTGGGGAACCATATCTAGAGATTCTGTTCTATTTTCTGTAACAGAAGTTTCCTCTTTATGCTTCTCTTCACGGCATTCATGCCCGTGTACTGAGGCATTTGCCATCTTTGGTTCAGAAGCATCTTGACTAGATGTGCTTTCTTCAATGCTATTGGGCTTGCTGATTGTAGAATTGCCATACTTTGTGCGCTTTTCTATAGCAAGAGAGACAGCTGTCGGTAGGAAATCTTTCCCTCTGTAGAATACAATTGACTCGTTATCCCTTGATAAAAGGGTCCCACCTGTCAAGCCCTACAAGATTAAGAACATAATAGTGGAAATTACCATTGTGAATTTGAGAATGAAGATTCTAATGATGGTGTATTGTGATGTGAAGTCAATAGTATAGTAGAAACAAAAAGTAAAAACTGGAAGGTCTGGACAGATTTGGATCACACCAGAAACTAAAAGTATATTCACCTAATGTCTGATCTCACTGCATATATCAATGTGATGCACGATAAGCATGAACGTGTTAAGTTTCCTCGGATTAGAGAAACAATTGTGTTTTGGCATGTAAAAATTCTGTGTTGCAGTAGTTCAACATTAATTATGAAAGAAAAATGGACAAACATCTTACATCTCCAAATTTGATGATACATATCACAAGTTAAACCTACAATGCCATCAAAGTATTAGTTCAAAAACACAATGCCATCAAAGTATTGTTTTACAGTTACATTTTTACCAAAACAGTGCTAGAGAACATAACATGCAATGTGTAACTGTGGTTGATTTATCGATAACACCTACCTACCTTTAATTCCTCAGAGATGAGCTCACTATCAATGTTGTGTACACCTCTCTTGATCGTAATCTTTGCTACTTCACATCTTTCCCATAGCTTGATCATGGATACAGCCAATCCTTGAAGGTTACTGCTTCTTCCTAGACAGCACACACAGCAAAAATGAAAAATTAAAAGAAAAGCTATCGAAGACATCAAAATAGAAAAGAGCAAATTACTGAACATTACCAAGTGCATAGTGGCAGGGCAATGGCCGTGCTAGTCTCCTAAGGATAGTCATTTCCCTATCTGTTAGCTTAGGTGGCACACCTGAAGGAAGAAGACGAAAAGGCCTACGGAATCCAGGAACAATAGCTGGTAACAAATCAGCATCTACTGGAAGGGGGTCATACCCCCACCAATCAGAAAATCGTGGACCCAACCCATCCAATAATTTGTCAGCTTCCTCTGCAAGTTTGACCTCCCCAGGCAACTGTAAGCGGAACTTATTCGGAGAACCAACACCAGCAACTAAGGTTGACCGAGCTCGAGCACCAACCTCACTAGGAGGATGTACATTAGTGTTTCGATGCAATCTTGCATGTTGTTCGTTTGGAGCTCCATTACTGTGTTGCTCTGTAGATCTAATGTCTAAACTCCCCTCCTGCCCATCAACAACAAGCCATTTAGAGGATAGCGTGGGATGATTTGCATCTATCTTTCTGATGCCACTCTGCTCCAAAGGCACTATACCATGATTCTTCTCCTCTTCTCCTATACTCATCTGTTCTCCATATACTATACCAACACTCACGCCCTCATCCTCCTCGTGAATACTATCATGTTCTGTATGATTATCAGCATCCTCTTCACTACTACTTTGTTCCGCAGATGTTGTACCAATATCTTCATCCACATCTCCAGAACTGCTATGCTCTGATGATTCATCCTTGAGATGATCATCCCTCTTTTCTCTGTCATGAAAGTAAGGATACTTATAGTTGGTTCCTCTATACAGTATAATGGTGCTTCCAGATCTCCAAATGACTAAGCCTCCAGTTTTCCTCTATCAAGCAAAACACATAGAGCATGTCAATTGCAAGTCGAACAACATTGAGATGAAAATAGTTGGGTCCAAGTCCAACTGTACAAGTGCATGCAATCTATTTTGAAAGTGCATGCAAGTGCACTGTTAAAATGAATTTATTTCAAATAAGTAGCATATCCCCATCTTGATCATACGACTTCAAAGTCGGAGCGGCATTTTGATAACATGCTGTTCCTTGCCCCTTGCTAACAGTTTCACACCAAGAGTGTACAATCATGTATAGTACTCAACATCTTATCCTATCAGGCTATCACAGTGTGAAACTAATTCCAAAGTAGCGTACTAACATACGGGGGCATTTCAGCATAAACTAGCGCCACACAGCATAAACTATCAGGCTATCCAGCATCCAAATTTTCTGAACGTGTTACTTAGGGAGACACACGGACACACCCAACGCCAAGGCAAACATATGTTGGACACGCGTAGCAGCGCGGTACAGGGCAGCGCAGCGCTCACCTCGAGGATCTCATGCGTGCGCCTCATGTTCATGGCGGAGATGTCGTCGCACCTGACCTTCACGAGCTCTGCGTTGCGCCACCGCTCGTGTATCCCGTTCACGATCCCCTCCGTGACGCCGGCCTTCCCAACCTTGAGCCTCTTCCGCAGCCGGATCCCGATCCCCTGCAGCCGCCGCAGCTCGTCCCGCGGCAGCGCCAACTCCGCGGCGGACGGCGGCGCCGAAGTCGCCGCATCCCTGCCGCGCCTCCTCCGCCGCGAGGCAGCGGCCTCGCCGGCGCCCGTGGCCCAGCTCGGGTCTAGCGTGGAGCCGACGCGGTGGCGCGGGAGCTGGGTCGGGGTGGGCACGAAGATCTCGCCGGGGGACGGGGCGTCCGCACTTGGGGCCGGGGCCGGAGTGGGGGTCTGGGAGGCGGTTTCGAGGTAGCCGAGGCTGCGGAGTTTGTCAGAGATGCGGCGGAGCGCGGACTTGGCGAGGAGCTCCGGCGATGGGGAGGCGGAGGCGTGGAGGGGAGGGAGGCGGGGGTGGCGGGGCTTGGAGGTGGCGACGGGGAGGGAGATGAGGAGAGGGGAGGGGTGGGGGGAGAAGAGGAGCATTTGGGTGGGAGGAGGGTGGGGTGAGGTGGGAGTGGAGGGAGAGGAGGGGTTTGTCTAACTTGGCCGTGGGGCGGTAGAGATAAGGCGATCAGTGTTGTGCCTTCCTCTAGTAGCCTATATGATCGAGAATCGACACATCATAAATTCTTATAGAATTTTGTGTTTCTAACGAGACAAATGCCAGTTACAGTTTTCTTTTTGCGATATTTAGGGGTGTTTAGTTGCCAACCACAGTTTACCACGCTAAGGTTAGGCAAGTTTGATCAAATTTGGGAGCTGTTTGGTTGCAGCCACAGTTGTGGCAAGATTCCCTTCCAGCAAACTAGGTCCCACGCGTCAATGACTCAAAAAAGTGTGGCAAGATTCCCTTATGCTTGCTAAGGTGTGGCAAAGAATTTGAGCACTCAACTTAGGCAAGTGTGGCAATTTTTGTTGGCAAAGTGTGGTTAGCAACCAAACAGCCCCTTAGCTTTATATTTTTATTATTTAATCCTTTTTAGTAAAATTTTATTAATAACTTTTGTCTAATTTATTTTTAAATCTAACCTTATTAGGCCACTATTGGTCACGCCGTGGCAAATACACTCTAGGTCATCGATGGTGGCTTGACAACTACACACCATCCATGGTAGCTCGGCCTTAGACTTATCCGTGTGATAGTATTGCTTGTCACATCATCTTCATAAGTGTGATTAAAAAGAGTTAGATTTAAAAATAAATTGATGGTGTGTTATTAATGAAATATTGTTTAAAAAGGGTCAAATGATAAAAAAAAAGAATCTTAGCTTTACACACAATGTTGGCATATTTTTGAGTTGGTGGGTAGTAAGCCGTTTTTGTGCTTGTATGAGCTCATACCCCACCCGTCGTTCTAGGATGGGTTCTTTTGACTTTTAGTCGACTTTAGCTTATTCGAACTGCAGTAACTAACTTTTAAATGATATATTTTTTAAGACAGGGTTAACAGGAAGATTGTAGCAAAAAATGTACTGAGTTTAGCTGTACCGGCCAAAATCGCATATAACTATTTTCCTCTGCGTACGGCCTCTCGCAAATAGCCAGAATTCAAAAATTTAAATCATAAACTATAACCCACAGCTCAAAAGAACCCATTCATAATTAAGTGGAAAGTAAATCAAGCTAGTCTTAATGTATATATCTTCGATAATTAGGTCCCGCGCATTTGAGTTTCAGCTTTTGATTTCTGGTTTCTAGCTTCTAGTTTCTTATTTTCGTCTTTTTCTGATTTTTGGCTTTTTTGAGCTTTTTTACCTTTTCTTTTGCGTTGTCCATGATGGGCTAACATGTTTTCCATTTTTAATTTTTTTAAATTTAATTACATCAAAAAAGACACTAGTATCTACAATGTAAAATAAATCAGTTATAATGTTAAATAGTGAAAAATAAGCTATAAGTCACAAAAAAAATCCAAATAAGCTGGCCCACTTGACAATGTTCAACTAAAACTAGAAAAAGAGAACAACACACTCGCAAAATCCGAGTCAAGAAAATACAAATGATCTCTTTTGTGTGAAAGAACTGATATCACCAATCCTTTCTCATGAGATGTCTTGTCATTGCACTAGGCATGAACTCAGAGGGAGTTTTGGATGGCCAAGATCACTTTCTTAAGCTTCTTACTTGGAATGGTCGTATAAGGCTCGAGATCTAATACATGGCTAAAGAAACTAAATTTTGTAAAAAAAAAATGGTTGAAACTTAGCTAAAACCAAAAATGAATTCAAAAATTGACAAATATGCTAAGTTTGCTCATTTATGAATGTTATCAAGTGCTTGAACAAAATATTTCAATTTTGAACTTGTAGCATTCTAAAACGACTCAATTATAACTTCTTGACTTCATTTAATCTGTTGACATGACTTGGCTCATTTCTGGATAATTTGACATGCTAAAAATTCATTTAACTTTAGAATCATTGCTTATTTGGCTTGAGCTTGACTATATATATTTTGGCATGATGTAGACAACACTTTTACTTTTTATGACTTGGTGTAATACTTGGAAAGTCAATTTGGATAATCTTCATGACTCCTAATGCTTCAAAGGAATAAAATGCAGTCACTTCATCTAATCATACTTTATATTCTTACATGCATCTTGATGATTCTATTGTCAAATGGGGAGAAAGATAGGTAAAAATACACATCTTGAGCATGATTTGGTGTTTTTGTGCATGATCCTGATTTTAGAGCTTTATTGTGCTGATGTGATTTTCTATCACATCTCACCATGACTAAGGTCAAATCGAGTAATTACTCTTTTATATGGATCTAGAGTGAGATTTCTCGACACTTTTAGGTGGATATAAAGTTTTTGTGCAAAACTGTCTTTTTCAATAGCTTATATCCACTCTAGTTCAAATGGTCATTTTAGTTCTTCGCAGTTTTCTTTTGACCATTTGGAGCTCTATTTGCAAAATTCTTTTTCTTTTCTAAAACCACCTCCAATTTGTATTTTTTAGAGAATTACCAATGGATTTATCAAGAGGGAGATTAAAGGACCTTGTGAGAATGTCCATGATACTGATGATGAACCATTGCAAGTTTTGAGGTGTGGATAAGTGACTTTGCAAATATCACACTTTGTATGGATTGGTTTTGGGCAGAAAGTGAGGATTTTGGGATTTGAGTTATGGATTAAGTTAGGATGACCTAGGTCATTGGATTAAAGTTACATGATGCATGTCTTGGCTAATGTAAGTCAAGTTGTAAAAAAACTTGTACCTAGAAATGATTTTTCTATCTTTGGATGTGAAGGGTCGCTTGGAGTCAACTGTGGTTAACAGCGATGATCAGGGGCTAGGCTTATGGAGAAGTTGAGGCCCAGAACGATCGAGGATACTGAGTGAGACGGTGAGCTCAAGCATTGCACGAGAAAGGTGGGAAATGTTGAAGGCGAGTTCGAACAGTGGGATGGCGCATGTGGCTTGCACGGGCCAAGTGAGCCGTGGTCCAGTGGAACCAGGACAGAAGAGAATTGGTGACACGTGGCAAGCTAGTGGTGCACCTACACGTAGCAAGTATGTCAATTACTTGTAGTGGTTGGTGATAACCAGGTCAAGGAAGGGTATTTTGATAGTTTGACCAAAATATCGGAAACCATCTTAGATCAAAACCCTACGCATGGGCAACACATTGAAGAGCGGTTTAGGTCAAGGTGGAGCTAGTTGGATCAAGGCTAAGGATTTAACATATGCACACTTATACGCTTTAAAATGTGTGCATAAGTTAACTTGTGTGAGTAAAATCTGTGTGTATGGGGTTAACGAGTTTCCCCGTTATAATAGTGGATAGGATCTACTAAGATAAATAGGTGGTTGATTGCCCACCTATAAGGGGGTTGGGACGGAGATATGTGAAGGTTAACCATCTAACCCACCTCTTGTGCTCTCTTCTCTAATATTAGGGTTTGAGAGTGAGTACCTTGGGTGCTCTCTGTCCTTCAAGGAGGAGTGACTACAAAACCTTCCTTCTAAAGTAAACAATATATCAATCTTTGTGAATCTCTTGAGTCTCTCTTGTTTTTGATTAATGAGCTTGACTTTTGGTTAGTTTTGATCTCTTTTCTTCGCTTCTTGCAATCTTGCTGTGTTAAGGACGTGTACGAGATGGAGATAATCCTTGTGATTACATCTCCATCTATCTAGGCACTTTGATAGTATGATTCATGAGAAAGCCTGGTTTTGCCCTTTTCTTGACCTCATCGAGTGATTTCTGCTTCAAAGGGTTTTGGATCACGTTCATCGGTGTTTTTAGTTTGCTGTGACATGTGAGAATACATCTAGACCCATCTTGGTCATCATTCACCCACGAGTAAGATGTATTCATCGATTGGGGTTTTCGATTGGTTTTGGTGCACTTTTCATTCGTTTGCAAAAATGTCAGAACTTTGACAATGATATTCATGATTGTTTGATGGAATAGATTCCTGTGATCTTAAGCAATGTATGTGTAAAGTTCAGGCCCTCTAATTTAGTCAATCAAAAGACATGTGGATTTTGGTCTTGCGGTCGGGCTGAAAGCCCTATTCTTCGACTAGAAATGGAAGTATCGCAAGCTATGTAGCGGTAGTACTGCAGCCATTGGTCTCGACCAAGTTGGTATCAACCAAGCTGGTTTCGACCACGTGGATTTCAACCGCATCATTTTCGACCACATAGGGTTCAACCAAGTTGGTTTCGACCACGTTAGTTTCGACTACGTTGGTTCTCGACCATTCTCTTATCGTTGACCACTCAAGTCAAAATTTGACCACATCGGCTTTCGACTACGTTGGTTCTCGATCATTTACTGGTCATTGACCATACAAGTCATTTTCGACCACTGTCTTCCAACTAGTCATGGTAGTACCGCAGAAACAACAGTGGTAGTATCGCACCTGCAGATTTTACACAGTGGCTTAGCGCTATGATTTCTCTAAAGGTTGAATAGAGTTTCTATCTGAATGTTCATAGCTTTGTAGCTATTGAAGCAAAGGATTAGTGATTAGCTTCATAGCTGGCATGTGGGCATGGTGGATGTCAACCACCGTCGGGCAGTGCTGGCCTAAGAACTCGGTGGATCCACCTGTCAAAGATTTTGTGCTTGCACTCGTTGACCAAGTACATGCAGAACAAGTCTAATGGCGCCGGCGCGGCACTCGGGGGCGACAACAGCATGCTGTTGGCGAATTCCTCGAAGCTCTCCCACCGGCGCCGCCCCGCCATCCAGTCGAGTGGTGTAGCCAGTGCGGGTGGCATGAAACTCCCTCAAACGATATCGATGCAGGGCAGGGAGTGCCAGAAGTGCCTCCACCGACGTGACAGAGCACTCGTCTGCACGACCTGCTAGGACCTTAGGAGCGAGAAGATGTCATGCAGTAGGCAGTCCAGCATGTCACCCAGCTGGTCCTAATCCGTGGTAGCACGGGCACATTTGCGGGAGGTGGAGTCCACCATCATCTATCTGCATGGGTTCCCGGGGATCAGCGTCGCCGCGGTCGCACTTGCTGGAGGAGGCCACCGTCTCCATCTGCCGTTTTGGTGACTTAGATATGTTCATATTGGTTGTGACTAATGTTTTTTGGTCAAAAATAAATAGTAGTGGCTGAAAGAAGTGATTTTGAGAAGGTAGGGCCAAGCGGTAGGGAAGTGAGGGAGATGCGTGTATGAGACGAGAGCGAGAAGAGTGGGGTGCATAATGCGCCCGTTAGCTCTTGCCGTATCCTGGAAAACAGACAAGAGCGAGAAAAGTTGGAAAGATACTTTGGAAAACCGAGTGTTCATACTGGATTCTGACTTCTCCAAGCAAAAATCAAAAGTAGAAGGCAATATAAATATGAGAGCAACTAGCCAATGGTATACTGTTGGAATCACTTCCAACGGTATAGGGTGGTTGGAGGAAGAGGAGTACCTCGTCATCGGTCGCCATCACTGCGTCGCCCCAGGCAACTCCGCATGCCTCATTCGCCGCCTACCCGCCCCCTTCACCACCAGTAGTGGTCGGCGGTGCCGTCGTCGCCTCGCCAAGTAGCCCCTCGACCCTTCCCCACCGTGGCACCCTGCCCAACCTAACTACCACAGCCGTCACTGCCACCGCCCTCCTACCCACCCATCGCCCCCGCCGCCGCCCACCGTCGGCCCACCGCCTCCCTCCGACCTCCTTCTATGCCCGGGGGAAGGGCGAACCTGTAGCGGGGGAGCCAGGCCACACTAGATCTGGTGATGACGCCCCTCCAGGCCGTCACATCTGGCGACGGAGGAGAGTGAGGGGAGGACAATGGCAAGGAGAGAGGGAGAACGATAGGGAGCGGGGAGAATGAGAATGAGCAAGGAGAACGATAGTGAGGGAGAACGAGAGTGGGAGCATCGAGTTGAGGATTTCAGTTGAGAGGGAGAGAGGAGTGCAAGGGAGAGAGAATGAGATAGAGGGATATATGCGATAGTGATTAGATCGAACGCCATAGGCTATACCATCGAACGCGTCGAAACGCTATAACGTTCTTTAGATTTTCTCTATAAATATGCCATGTCATGATGTCGCTTGCATTGTTGAATTGGAAACCGCTGCGTGGTGGTGCCAGCTTGTCGGAACCCCTCCTGTGCGTTGAAATTCGGCAAAAGATCACAACGCACGTCGGCAAGTTGAACTCATCGCATCGGGCTAGATGGTTTGCAGTCTGCTGCTTTCCATAATCCATATCATGCTCTGGTGCAAGCCTTGGATGGATTGGGGTTTGAGTCTTTGCTTGGTTAGTTGGCTTCGCACCCTAGCGTGAAAACTGGATCATCGGGCCTCTTTTTTCAGCTTCTAAAAGCTGTTTTTCGATTTTTCTACAGTAAATAGTTTTCTTCAAGGTGAGATCTATAAGTTAATTATAGTACACACTATAGCGACTTCATTTATATCGGTTAGAATCATATGCAAATTTCTCTTACTCCTATTCTCTTTCACAAAACAGCCAAAAGTCATAATCCATAACCATAAGTCATAAACCATAAGCCACAGTCTAAAAAATAGGTCCATATTCTACATGGCAAGGTACGATTAAAATCCACTTCTCTCACGAAATTGAGATTACAGAGTTTATTAAGCTCAGATTGAGTAAAATATTAGGTGTAGGGATAGCAAGTAGCGGGGATTCTTCCTGGGATGATAGTGAACTAGTATTGTTCTGTAGATGTGGGTGTATCGTGTGCTAAACAAATTCTGAATGTTGATCATTGTAACACCCTAGGGTCCAAATTGGTTTAGCCCTAACCCCATTCTGAATAAGCCACACACACATAGTAACCTGCTTGCACTTTCGTCCTTGATTTACACAAAATGGTCAACTGAAGGTTGCTACTATTGGAAGTCTTAAGTTTATATGTTGGTGCTTATCTATATAAATTAGCAAGGTGATACTAAACTCAATATTCATTCACACATACTCATGGACCACACATGAGCCTAATTTCACATGGGCCGAGGTATCATATACACCCCCTCAAAGAACCCGATGTCCTCGTCGGTCTAACATACCCACACTGGGGCAAATAACCAGGACCTCCCCTCTTGGCACACGTTCGTGCGTCCAGTGCTGGCATATATACCATACCGTGTGTCTACTCCGGGCCCACACGTGCCATACATCATATGCCCACGCCCCTAACCTATACGCATCCGTGTAACCGCAAGGGTCAAATTTGATACTATTCGTAATACCCTAGGGTCCAAATTAGCTTAGGCCTAACCCCATTTTGGATAAGCCATACACACGTAGCAACTTGCTTGCACTTTCGTTCTCGCTTCGCACAAAATGGTTAACCGGATATTGCTACCATTGGAAGCACTAGGCTCATATGTTGGTGCTTATCTCCCTAAATTAGAAAGGTGGTACTAACTCAACATTCATTCACACATACTTATAGACTACACATAGATCTAATTTCACATGGTCGGACATGTCAGTCATGCTTGTTGAAACTGATTTTGATCTTGGCACTTGTGATCGCTGCTAACTTTCCTCACTGCTGTCAGTAGTACTCTCAGCTTCCAAAGAACAAACGGAGAATTCATTCAAACAAAAAAAAAACAAAGAATCAGGTGGTCAACGAGATAGAATTAACATATTATTCATTTTTTTAGTTTGGACAATGCCATTGTCTCCAATTTACATATTTGACCACTATATCTTCTAATTTTATATTAGTAAAAGTTAATAAAAACAATGATATGAAAATACTTTTAATGATAAATCTATCAATATTATTTACATGTGCAAAATCTAAATAGTTTCGTATATATTAGCGGTCAAAGTTCTAAACTTTGGATTGCACATATTGACATCTATTTGACAATGAAGGGGGTCTATCCTATAAGGTCTTGTTTGAGAGGTCAATTTTCAGTTGAGATTCATGTGGATGAACCGAGATTTTAGTTCAAAATCCCAGTCTATCTATATAGATACCGGCCAAAAATAGGTCTTCTAAACAAGTCATAAAAGAATTAGCATTAGTACATCAGTGTAGAATTGTAACGCCCCCGTTTCCAGGGGCGCGTACGGACACGGCATTCCGCAACTATTCACGCATGAACAGTTATGGAGTGTCGCGCAAGAGTATACCATTGCATGCTTACAACAAAAGTCCAGCATATCTTTCAAGTATGGAATAACATCCAGTTTTTGACAGCGGGGCGTGCAAGCCCAAAGTATATTACATCACAAAAGACTTCCAGGAACTGCTTCGAGCGCGGCGAAGACCTAAAGCCACGGGTCCTCGTCGACGAAGAAATCCTCAGGGACGTCCTCGACAGGGAGACCTTCACCAGCGTCTTGATCCTCTAAAGAGGGGATTAAGCAAGCCGTGAGCCAAACAACCGGCTCAACAAGTCCCAAAGGGACTCTATCTTACTACATGCATGGAACGTCAAAGGAATGGAGTATACTTGGTTTATTACTTTGAGTGGATGCAATTTTATTTGCAAACATTTTGATAAGACGGACCCAAAACTACTTCTTAAGATCTCAGGGGTTTTCATGAAGAGTTAATTAACCAACCTAAACAAGTTAAACATTTACAAAACTACTTAAGCTTCGCTGCTGGAACCACCCAAGTGACACAGCTCCATTAACCGGGAGCACAGCGTATTCGAATACCATTTATTTGACTCTGCAGAGTTTGCTCAGCTTTACCCACACGATCTCTTAACTCCCGCTAAAGAGTTAACAAAGCCAGGTCGTTTCACTGCTCAATTCTTTATGTAGGCTCTACCCGGTAGAATTCACTCGGGTCTGGCACAATAAACTCCCGTCCGCTTCGAGTGAACTCTACCGTTGTTAGGCACCCGCAGCACGGCCTACCTAACCTCGCTTTCTCAACGAGAAGCCTTTACAATACCTGTAGAGTTTCAATTGAGTTGAGCAGCTACTAGACCAGTGTTGACAAGTCAACTCCTGTGGTTGAGCGATCACTATGTCATTTGCTCAGCGTAAGGGTCTAGTTCTATATTCTCCCCCGGTCCGCAACCTTGCCAGGCCTGTGACCCAACCCAGGGTAAGCGGTGGGCGAAAGCCGTCTCGCGGCGCCCCACAACACCCTTACCCTAACTTCGTTCCTAGGGTAAGAGATGGGCGAAGACTAACTCGCCAGCTCTTCCCCAACCCTTACCCTACCTTGTGCACGCCGGCACTCTCCGCTCTAGGGCACGGTGTCCCATACCACCCTACCCTAGAGTCGGGTTTGCAAATTCTATTGGCCCGCGGCCACAACCTTAATAGTATAAAGATTTTGCATGTTGATAATAATAACTTACAGTTATCTAGATTAACAGATAATTATTTCTAGGGTTTCAATGGCATGGCTACGAATTAAACATGGCATTTATCGGTGGTAGGTCTAACTATATCACATGTCATTCTAAACATTTTATTTTATTTTGAACTAACATTTCAGAACTAGCTCAATGCAAATAGCATAATAATATAATTAAATAACATGGGTTGCAACATGATCAAAGGATTTGGGACTTGCCGTCAATCCGGATGATCTCAACTAGCTCGAACGATGAAACACCTGGATCCTGAGCCTGCTCTTGAATCTCCGGAATCTCCGACACTAGCGCAAACACATAAAATAATTAAATCCAGCTTGCAACTAATCAAGGAAGGAAAAATAAACTAATTAAAAAGAAATAAAATGCATAAAGCTCCAAATGGGGAATTTTAGGAATTTATCTGGGATGAATCTGTGGAAGTGGAGGCCAAATATGGGTCCAGGATATTATTTGGAGCAAAGTGGTGAAATTTGAGAATTTTTGGGATTTTCTGTGATTTTCTAGAATTTATTTGGATTTTTCTGGATTTTAGAAATTGATAAATCATCTGAAAAATCGGTGAACAGTACTAGGCCGGCCCAGCGCTACAGCGCGGCCTGGCACTGTGCGGCCCGCGCGGCCCACGGACGGCGACGCGCGGCCCGCAAACGTGCGCGCGCGCTCGGCGACGGAGCAGGCCGACTCGGCCCACACCCACGCGCGCTCACGCGGTTCGGATGAGCGACGCGTGGCTTGGTGGACGACCGGATGGGGAGAAGCGAAGCGGTACGGGGAGGAGATCCGACGGACGAGGGGCGGTGCGGTTACGATCATCGGACGGTGGCGATGCGGGGACGTGGGCGAAACGGTACGGTTGAATCGGGCAGCCTCCGTTAAATGGCGCTGGGCGGGATGGACGGAGGGGAGGAGGCCACGTCGTCGTCGTCTACCTCCAGCCGGGCGAGGGCGACAGAGAAACGGGGGTGGCGGAGCTGCGGTGCCCCGGCGACGGCGATGGCCCCCGATCGGGGAGGGCTCCACCGGGTGCCACTCGACACGGGGAACCCATTTTGGGCACTGGGGAGGCGAGGGGTTCAGTGGAGGAGGCGGGGAACAGAAGGGGGAGGTTCGGGGCCAAAGCGGCGAGAGAGGCCACCGGCGGCGAGATAGCCCAAACGGCTGCAGTTACATGGAGACGGGAGGGTGGAGCTTACAATGGCGGTGGCGGTTCGGGTGGAGAAGCTTCAGAGAGTGCTGGCCACGGAGAGGGGCGGCGGCCGGAAGGGGGTCTCGACGGCGGCGTTCCACGGGGCTTCACCTGTCCAGAGGAGGGCGGCAAAGGGGTTAGGGGAGGGTGAAGATGCTCCAGGCGAAAGCAATTGATAAATGGGGGAGGGGAGAGGGAGCTTGGCTCCCGAGGGCCACCGGCGCAGGGGACGGCGAAGGTGGAGCCACAGGCAGCGGGGCTCCAATCGGCGGCTCTGGGAGGCGGCTAGGAGTAGTGGGAAGGGAATGGGGGTGCTGGGGAGGCTCGGGAAGCAAAGGAGAGGGAGGGAGCGGAAGGGGGTTTTTATACCCGAGCGGAGGGAGGGGGGTCCTTCGGGGAGAAGGCAACGGGCGGGGGCGCTGGGGTCAACAGGAGTGGGCAGGGCGTCGCCTCGGAGTGGAGAGGGCGGTGACGGGGCTCTACCGGGGCGTAATGGCGAGGCGACGGCACGGGAGCAGGTGAATGGCAGCAGGGCAGGGCGTGTCCGCGCACGGGAGAGGGGAAAACTGCGGCTGCCAGGTGGGTCCAGCGCAGACGCGGGGCGACGCGTGGCGCGAGGGTTCTGCCGGCTTCAGACCGGGCGGCGGGGCAGGAGCGGGGGAGCTGCGGGCAGGGAGCGTGTCCGCGCGCGGGAGAAGGAGGAGGCGGGGTCTGCCAGGTGGGGTCGGGCGCAGAGGAGCGGCGACGCGTGGCGCATGAGCGCCCACGGTTTCAGACCGAGGCGGTCGGGGCGGCGCGAGCGCGGGGAGGATCCGAGGGGCGGCGCTGTCCACGCGCGCGTAGAGGCGGTGCGGGAGCGGACGCAGACGCGGGCGCACGCGCGAGGGAGGAGGCGGGGAGCACGGGAGGCGCCAGCGGGGAGAAGGAGGGGGAAGGCGCTGGGGCGCGGGAGAGGCGGAAGGGGAGGTGGCGCCAACGGGGCAAGGAAAGCGGAATGGCCGAAAAAGGAAAGCGCATTCCAGGGAAAATTTCCAAAAAGGGAAAGTTTCCAGAAATCACTAAAAATGCAGCAAAAAGCACAGAAATTTTTGGTTTTGAATTTTTGGGGTTTTTCAAGAATCATATCCATCCCTGAATAGACGCTCCTTAAATAGATCCGTGTATTTAAGTTGGATTTAAAATGTCTTAACACGACACAGAGAATTCAGAACTGCCGTAACCGTGACACATTCTTCTGAAATCGTCTCAATTTAAATTTTGAAATCATCACTTTTCATTTTTTTTCTTTTGACATTTGTTTTTTTTCTATATAATCATCTCCTTATTCACATCTATTTCCACCTCAACCGTTTGATTCGAAGATAAACCACCCAATCATGCGGCCATCACCCACCATCCGCAATCGTTCCATCACAACTAGAGATGGCAATGGGGGCACTTCCCACCAGGGAGTAGCGAAATGTCTCCTATCTCTGAGCGTGTGAAAATCCCTCAATCCCTATCCCCGACCCCGGTCGTTGGAATGGCAAAACCCCGTTCCTCGCCCCCGACGGGGATTCGGGTACCCGTGGGGCGCCATCCCCGACTGAATGAAGCAGCAGCAAAAGATAAGCAAAAGAAACAAGGAAATTTCTATAGAATCTGAAACAAAAAATTAATGTGGGATCTGTAGTTCCATTAAATATATCCACATGAATTCTACATCCATACACAAATAACATGGCAAACAAGCATCCTATTACCATTCATTCACAAATCATGTACACATTGCCGTATCCAAGTCTTGAGTTTGAAGAAATTCATGCACAACTAATTCAACTGATCTCCAACAACCGCAGCCCCTAATAGTTTAGTATCAACAACAACAGCAGTTCCCTCAACCCCCTTATGGAACCACAAATCGGGATTTGATTCCCATACCTTCATACCTGGAGGATGGCTGCTCTCCGAGAATGCGTGAACGGATGAGATACTACAGTGGTGCAATCGGTGGGGACGAGCAGATTTGGCACAACGTCGACGGGGCGATGGGGGATAGCGACGAAACCCTATGCAGACTGGACACGAGGACCGACAGAGAGGTCCAGTCGCTGCGGGGTGAAGGCATGGAGCGTGGGCGCGAGCGCCGGCACTGTGCTGTGCCTGTGCGCCGCAGCCGCCGCTTCGGGACTCGAGAGTGTGGCAGACATTGTGCCTATGCGCGGTGCACCGCAGCCGCCACTTCGGGAGTGTGAGGAGAACTGAGGAGGTGGAGTGAGGAGTGACCAAGTGAATGATTGAGGATTAAGGATTTATGGCCTGTTTGGTTGAAGGCCTCGCAGGCAAATGCCTGTCAGGCAACACATCTTGGCCCCAGGCATCTAAAATCGAACGCCTGGGATGCATGCCTGGCCCAGGCAGCTTTTTTCAGCCTCCAACCAAATAGGTGATCGGGTGATCGGGTCTTCCGTCTTCGGGAGTGTGGCTGTGTGGGCGGTGTGCTTTAGGCCTAGGTGCGTTCACGTGTGACTAATGGCCCTGAACCATACGTCACAATAAACCAATCAGTGTTTATACTTTATACGAGGGCCCATGCAGGGAACGGATATGGGGAGCGGAGTAACAGCCTCGAACCCGGTTCACCCAATAAGCACTAACTTTGACCTAATTCTATCCTCATGGAGAAGAAATATGTCTCATCTCTGTCCTCTAATAGAGGAATTCCTCACTGGGAAATATAGAATGGGCCTATTGCCATCCCTAATCACAATCGTCCCTACACGAAAACAAACACAAAATAATTGAATTTTAAGAAATAGAGTACAAATCCGACCAAATTCAATCCAAAAAGCGCAAAAGGCATGCACTTGTTTGTGCGCCCCCAAAGCGAACCCCGCCCCCTTCCCGTCCCAAGCGCCGGTAAACTTCCCCACGCCCCAATCTCCATTCCCCACAAACCCTAACCGCCCCTCCCCCCTCCCCCGCTGCCCTCTCCTCCCGCGCCGCCCTCTCCGCCCCCTCCAGGGTCCCGGCAGAAGCTATCCTCCGCGCGGGGCGGCGCCGGCGGCGGTGGCGCGATGGCCTCCTCGGCGTCGTCTTCCAGGCACCAGGTCACCATTACCCTCGGCCGCAGCGGTCAGGTAAGCCTTCGCCTGGATCTCCGCGCTCTAATTCCCCTGGGATTGTCCCGTGTTTTGATGCTTCGTTTTAGATTCCGTAATAGTGTCCTTGCGGGGTTTGGTTGATTAGATACGAAACGTACGATCGGATCGACGGAAACATGGTGCGACTGTGTAGCTGCAGTTTACCGTAATTATAGTGTGCGGGGTGTCGAGAAATGCATAGTTTTGGGTGGTATGAGCTTGCGGGAGGAGCTGGAATTTCGTGCGCCATCTGGTGGATGTGTGCTGTTGGCTTCAATTATCATCCCTGATGAAGGCTCTAAAGTTGAGTTACATCAAGGTATGATGGTGTGATTTTTGTGAAGGTGTTGCTTCGAGGCTGAGTATAAAACTGTTTGGCTTTTAGTTTCTAATTGTCAAATGTGTGAAGGAAACATGAGATGCATGCATGTTATATGATATGGGGGTGGAGGCCTGGATTGCCCACAGTGGGATTAATAATTTTGTTTTGTTGTGATGGGCACATAACTGAATGAAATGCCCGGGGGGGTTGTGATGGGCATGGTTGTATGGCAAAATGCGTTGTGGACTAAGTATATGCTTTAGTTGCTAAGTATGCATAGTCAGATAAACAACACCTAAATTGATAGAAAATTTTCCAAACTGAGGTGAAACGACCTAGGCTTGTTGAACAGATCTTGTCCTGTAATTTTTGTTTAGGGCATGTACTGTTCCATAATAAATTATTACTATCTATTGGCTGAATTGATGATTATCATCTGTTACCGGCACATCCTTAATCCAAAGGATGCATGATGTTAGTGGTAAAGTGCTATGATGTAGGTAAACGCCATCTTATTCCTGTTTGTGTTTTTATCTTTTTTTTTTAACTCGCAGCTCAGGCTACCTCTTGTTATCATGGCTTTTTGTTTTTATTAGGATTCCCTGGTATGATGGAGTGCTTGTAACTATCTTGCTAGATTAACCAAGACTTATTTTAAATTTATTCCATGATGAGAATGCTAGCTGCATAGATGCCAATGCCTTGCATTACCTGCATGCCTTTGGTTCTATAAGTATTTGGAAATCTGCATGAGTTATTTAATTTCAGTTCCATCACCTCTATATTTTTGGTTGCAGGTTGTCAAAAGGCGAGCTATAACTGGTATCGGTAATGATGATGAAGTGCCATTCTCAGCAAGAAAGCGATCTGTGAGAGAGAGGTTAGGTAGTAATGTGGTTAATTCTGATATATATGACAGCCAGCGGAGAAACAAAAGGTATATTTTCTTGGACCTACTGTATCTATTTTTTTTTGTTGAAATAAGTGTTGCAATTTTATTAACTAGATGGTAATATAAAAAGTGTTCCTTGCATATCAGATAGCCATAGAGTGAGTTCCTTTGTGGTACTTACTTCACCCCCTATTATGTGCCATGGCTGCAGTTTTACAATGCTGATTTTTTTGTCATTTAAACATCTAAATGTTCTTTTATACATGTTGATACTGTTTATATGTTCATTGGGTAAGTAGAACTCCATCAGTCCATCATTTAGAATGTTCATGTGGATTACAACTATCAATATGTTTCATCAAAAAATTTGTATTGTGCATATATTTTTGATATAATCTTAAGGAGACGACTTTCAATTTAATGCTGAGCAGTTTTATGTTTTACTGCAGCATCAATTTCAGTATAATCTTAAAGTCTGTGATCTAATATAATATCTTGTCCACTTTCCCAGCAAATTACTTGATCTATATGTACATGGACCGCACCACTTTTTTTTGTTTTATTCAATGGAGTGTGCTGCACCTCATGTTTCTCCTTTGCGCTTTACATTTATTGTACTAATTATCCTAATACATCTTTGATAGCTTTTGTTTATTGCTTTACTTTGTTTTATTTGGAAAGTACTTGCTATCAAAAGATCATAGGGTGTGCAAGTCCATTTACCGTTTTTATTTTCATTACCTCACTTATGCTCCAAGCTTTAGCTCACTGTATGATTGTTTGTAGTGTAGACCTCAATTTGAGCATCTATTGTAAGTGATTGCTTAGAAAGTTTACGTTCTTATGCCCTTTTTTTTGGACTCTGCAGGCAACAAACAGAAAGCAATAGCTCACAGCATGGAGATGATGGTTTGGATGATGATAAAAATTTCATTTCCAGTATCCAATTTACTAGGATGTAAATATGCCCTGTCTGACACTTCTTCTTTCTTGCACATGTTGGGCTGCATAATATTTCAAGATCGCCAGGTTGGTAGGAATGATTTAAGACTGAAGCTTATGAGGAAAGGCTTGTCCCAGAGGAGTGGTGCAGAACAGAATGGAGTGGATCT
The DNA here is from genome assembly GCA_017311315.1 of Dendrocalamus latiflorus. Lineage (NCBI taxonomy): Eukaryota > Viridiplantae > Streptophyta > Magnoliopsida > Poales > Poaceae > Dendrocalamus > Dendrocalamus latiflorus. The sequence goes on from CM029628.1 coordinate 35,340,162, forward strand.
TCGTGAAAAGCTTTCCCGGAATTCTATGAATCTACCTAGATATGGTGCCAAAGGGCATGTTCCAGAATCAAGGTCTAGATATGATGCAAGAGAGAAGGTCCCAGAATCAAGGTCTAGATATGGGTTGAGGGGTAGAGTCCCAGAGTCAAGGGCCTCTACTCATGTAAGCCGAATGCCTTCTGCAAGAAGTGCGGATGATTTATTCAAGTTGGAGTCTTCAAGAAAGCCTTATTCCTCGTGGACAGCTGATGGTTTGAGGCACTGGTCTCCAGACAAGCTTACAAGTGTTTGGAGAGATGTGTCTCCCCCAAGACTTTATGACCAGATGAGGTCCATGCCATCCCTTAGATCTGTCGGTACCGAGAGAGCTTCGAGTCTTATCACAAGAGACACTCCTGGCACATTAAGAACTCAACCTTACGCAGGAAAATCTACCATTTGTATTGATACAGTACAGCCAGCTAATGGAGCCACACCATCTGGCACAGTTCTGCCTACTGCCCCTGTGATGGTCTGTATTGCAGTTCCTCTCATATGTGTGAATTTAGTCAGGCTGAAGTCAGCATCATTGAAACATGATTGTTCACATATACCTATGCAATACATTGAAATGTACTATTATTATAAAAGAAAGAAACTTATTTCAACTTATACAATCATTATATGCTTATAGCTGAACTTCTAGTCAGTTTGCCCATAGTTGGTTATCCATGTAAAGAGTTCAACATCCAGCTGAGTGACATCAATTTTATTAGTCAGTTTCTGTCAATGCAATCCTCAACTATCATTTTCTCTTTGAATTTTCTGACATTATTGTATGCAATTTTGCAGACAGAAGAACCACTCACAGTTAATGGATTGCTGAATTCACTGGGACTTGAGAAGTATGTCGTTCTCTTTCAGGCTGAGGAGGTGATTTTCCATTACTTCTTGATTCATTTCCAATTTTTATAATCTTTTTATGGGTAAATTGTATGCATAACATTTAAAATATTCTTTCTTGCGGATAACAGTTTATCTGTTATCTATTGGTTACCTGGACTGCTCATGTATTAGCATTTGTATGCCTTATATTTGATTTTTTGCGTGGAGTTATGAATTTGTGGGGTGATTACCGTGACAGTAGTTCATTTTTCCCCTCATCACTTGTTTGCAGGTGGATATGGCTGCGTTGAGGCAGATGAAAGATAGCGACCTCAAAGAAATAGGAGTACCAATGGTAACATATGTCTTTTAATCATTTTATCATCTTTACATAATACATTGTGATGTTCTGATTCTGAGTATGTTTTTTGTTACTCCAGTACTGGTGTTGTTAGCCATTGGTCTCGTTCTTTTCAGTTTATAGCTTATGGCTTTCTCTGAACACAAACAAATGGGACGTCTTCTCCACCGTCTTTTCGAAGCGGCTTATCGGCATTCGGTTCATTCACAAAAGCGCTCGCGCTAGGGCAAAAAACATCAACCGTAATCATAAGCCATCAGCTATAACTGAAAAGAACGTACCCATTAAATTGAATGAAGAGACTGTAGCTGAAATTCATTTGAAATATGTAGTCAAAAGACTTCTTGGTTTCATTTTTCTGTCAAGAAGTTAGATTCTATTGTTTCTATTAGTAAACTAAATCGATCATCAAATGTGTTTACCATTTTCTGTAGAAATGGTGTGACAGAGCTCATCTTAATGATAATAGATTTTGTTGCACTCTAGAAGTTGTCATTCCAAGCATGGTTATGTTTGGCCATCAATTGAACATACTGGGTGCACGGAGTGGGCAAGAGACAACTGCCACATGACGTACTGAATCGTCTTAATCAAGAGGGTTGTGGTGTTGTGCTGCCTAACACCTGCTAGCAACTTGCCGTCTCATTCCACACTGGCAAATATTAATATTAAGCCAATTCAATAATGCTATGCTACTGTTTGTGTATTTAGGCATGAGTTGCAGCACAACCCAAGTTGATAGATCCGCCATTCTACTGTTGGGAAGAGTGGCTGCATTATATGCTATGTTTTTTCCCCAGAAAATTATTTATCATGCTTCTAGTAACTGAACCCGCATAATGGAAGAAGGCCTTACTTTTACCTTGAAAATCTAGCGAGAGCATCTCAAATATGAAATGTAATACTAGCAGCTAATGTCCTCTAGAATTTAGACTTTATTTTCTGGACTACTAGTTGTTTGTAGTAGTGTTGACTAGTGTGATATTATTTTGATGGATCAGGGCCCTAGGAAGAAGATTCTCCTTGCAGTGGCACCTTATTCAAAACAACAGCAAAGATGAGCAGCATGCTCTTGCAACATTTGCCGGCAAATGCAAGTTACTGGTGTAAGCATGCATTATTGCAGATCTTGTATATCCTCAGTCGTCGTTTGTCTTAGCCTTTTTGTTGCTGATAGATTAATGACTCGCCTTTCTTGATGCGCGTAACATCTTATATCACCTGACGCTTCCAGTTCTATCCTTCATGGTCTGCTCCCCTGCTGTAATTGTTTTGAGTAGCAAGCTTTGAAACAGGTGGATACATATGGTTTAGTACCGTTACCAATCTGGATTTTGGTCTTTTGGGAAAATATGAGAATGACAACTAATCTCAACCCATTATTTATGCCTAATAACATTGGCCGTCGAACTCACCAGTCTCTGGGGGGATCATGGATTTATGATCTTTAGGCTTGTGTGTGGAAGAAGAAGCGTATTGTTTGTTCTAGCGTTTTTGCTGCTGCTACTTTGGATGCTAATGTCAGCTTCTGTAAGCTTGATGGTCTATAATTATGTTGCTGATACTAGCATGTCAGCTTCTTAAGTACAAGGTGTTTTTTCATGGCGCACACAGTACTGATTTTTCAACCATGTTTAGCCCCAAAACCGCCACACTAGAAAATGTTCATCAGGTTCTATTATTCTGCATGATTTTTCGCAATCCATTTTTTTTTCCTGAATGCTGGATGATTGTTCATAGACCATGGCCCAACATCATGAATTACTGGCAAGAGTTGGTGGTTAGCTTGTACATCCGACGTGTCAGCAGGACCTATGCAGGTGGTCATACTACATAATGAATTACTGGCAAGAGTTGGTGGTTTGCTTGTACATCTGACGTGTCAGCAGGACCTATGCTGGTGGTCAGGTCTGTTCTTTTTAGCTGCGGCTTGTAGCTTTTGGTTGAAAATTTTGAATTTTAGCTGTTTGTGATAGAAATTACAGAGAGAGATACTCGATTGCAATTTTGATTGATACAGATATTGGGTTTTTAATATGTACTACAATTAACTTGTAGACACCGTCTTGAAAAAAATACTCTGTTTTAGAAGCAAAAGCCAAAAGCCGCTTTTAGAAGCCGTAAAGAATAGGGCTATGTTTTTGGCTATTATCATGGGATGACATGGAACTATTATGTTGAGAATGCCCATGGACATCTTGTCAAATTATTATTAATCCAAATTGTACTGGGAATGAATCTATCTATTATATATTAAAAGTTAATGATAGACCTTTTATAACAACAACAATAATAATAAAGCATTTTGTTCCAAATAAGTTGAGATAGATTAAGAATGAAATTTTCTCAAGATCAAATAGTTGAGAGCTTTGAAATAAAATCTACAATGCTAAAACCCTAAGTCGTGCATCCTGCTATTTGAGCCAAAAGTCTAAAACACTATCTAATTTTCTTATGATTCCGATACGTGGATTGTAAACTTCTATGCGCTCCTATCTAAAATTAATTGTTTAGATACATTTCAATCCCTCAAGTCTCTTTTAACTGCTTTCTCTCACGTTAGTCTTAGTCGATCTTTGCCTCGTCTGTCTTAGTCGACCTTTACCTCTTACATTTTCAGTACATCTTAAAATTTCACTACGTACCAGTGCCTCCGGAGGCTTTCGTTGGAGATGGTCAAACCATCTCAAGCGATGTTAGACAAGCTTCTCTTCAATTGGTGCTACCCTCATCCTATCACGTATATCATTATTGCGAATGTGATCCCATCTTGTGTGACCATAGATCCACTGCAGCATCCTCATCTTCGGTACACTCATTTTTTTTGTATATGTTATCTTTTAGTCGCCTAACATTCTGCTCCATATAACATCACGAGTCTGACCGCTATCCTATAGAACTTACCTTTTAACTTTTAAGGGACTTTTTTTATCACACAGGACACTAGATAATTGGCGTCATTTCACCCACCTCGCTCTTATTCTGTAGCTCACGTCTTCATCAATCTCACCATCCCATTATAGCATCGATCCCAAATAACGAAATGTGTCCTTCTTAGCACTACTTGTCTTTCCAATCTAACATCTCCATCATCTGCCTTTGCATCACTGAAATCACATCTCATGTACTCAGTTTTTGTCCTACTAAGTCTAAAGATCTTCAATTCTAAGGTCTTCCTCCACAACTCGAGCTTCCTATTAACACCTATCTTACTCTCATCAACCAGCACCACATCATCAATAAAAAGTATACACCAAGGGATATCTCCTAGTATGTCCCGTGTGATCTCGTCCATCACTAGTGCAAAAATGTATGAGCTCAACGCTGACCCTTGGTGCAGTCCTATCTTAATAGGAAATTCATTAATAACACTAGCACATGTTATGACATTAGTCACAATATTTTCGTACATGTCTTTAATTAGGGTAGTATATTTTGTTGGGGCTTTTTTCTTTTGGAGCGCCCACCACATGACCTTTCTTAGCACTTTGTCATAGACTTTCTCCAAGTCAATAAACATCATGTGAAGGTCCTTTTGCTCCCTATACCTCTCCATCAACTGTCGTAGCAAGAAAATCACCTCCGTGGTTGACCTCCCATGCATAAAACCAAATTGGTTTGTCGTCACATTAGTCACTTTTTTAAACGACACTCATTCACTCGTTCTCAAAGCTTCATTGTGTGGCGTATGAGCTTAATTCCTCTATAATTAGTACAGCTTTGAATATCTCCTTTATTTTTGAAAATTGGTACTAATGTGCTCCTCCGCCATGCAATCCTCTGATGCCACTCGAGTGCAGTCCGATGTTCCGATGCGTCTCGAAAGTCGTCCGATACTCCAGAGCTACTCGAATACCGTCTGATACCACTCGGACTAAATCAAACTGGTCCGAAACTAATCGGAGCAATCAAAAACACTTAGAAAAGACAAAAAAAACCACTCCAAGCAAACTGAAATCACTTGAACTTGAAACTTTCGACCGCGATCGACCAAAACTTTCACAAACGCAAAATCTAAAACAATCAAAATATCAATTATTCATCATCGCTTTATTTCTTTCCATCCACATGGTCTAACACCAACCATATTATGCATCGTAAATGTACACGTTACACGCTATATTTATAAGCCACTCTATATGTGAACGTGCATGCAGTGTTCTTCAATAATTTGTTACTTACAACACCCTAAAATGTCTGATAGAACCTTCGAAAATTAGCTCATAAAAAACCAAAAGACAACAGCCGAATTAAATAAACACCTCAGGCTTCAGCCGCACCCTATTACGGCTACTATAGTGCATTTCAGCCGAAATCCGAAAGAAGCCACGGCCGAATTGAAGTTGCTGGCCTTCATCACTCAATTTTCACTCTTATCTAAAGCTCAAACTCAAAACGCACAAGTTCGGAACAGCTCCCAAATCCAATCCTAAATTGTCGAATTTCACTAGCCACAATACACAGCAGGCAACGCCGTCGAAGGCGATTGCCAAATCAGTTGAGAACGTCGCAATGCCGCCTCACGACGCCCCGCCGTCCCGTCTTGACGCCGACGGTCCCGAGCTTCTGCATCGCCTTGGCAAAGTCGTCGAAGAAGGCCGTCCGGTTGTCGGCATACCGCTGGACGAACACCCTGGTGGGCTCGTACTCCCACAGCGCGGCGTCGGAGGCGAGCAGCCCGAGCCCCCGGGGCAGGTTCTTGAAGTAGAGCTCGTCGAAAGCCCGGGGCGTCATGATGTCGTTGAAGATCGAGATGGTGGAGTCCTCCTTGTAGTTGGCGCAGGAGCTCTGCAGCGCCCGCGCGAACGCCGGGTTCAGCGACGGGTCGTAGCCGTCCGTGCTCCTGAAGTTGTACAGCCGGTGCGCGAACTCGGAGCAGTGGGAGAAGCCGACGGTGTGGGCGCCGGCGAGCGCGACCATCTCCTGCGGCGTGAACCCCTTGCGCGCGAAGAGAACCGTCATGGCGCGCGCGGACATGTTGGTGCGGGGGAGGTTCCCCTCGACGTCACGCGCGTCGGAGCGGCGCGCGTCGCGGCGGCCGAGCGCGACGGGGAAGCGCGGCCCGCCGAGGATCCCCACGAGGTCGCGCGCGGCCAGCGCGAGGATGTCGGCGCAGGAGACCGTGCCGGGGCAGGCGGCCTCGAGTGCCGCCTTGGCGCGGGCGACGGCGTCGAAGGCGTCCCCCGGTAGGGAGAGGTTGATCTCCGCGGCGCGCTCCGGGGACCGGTCGGAGGAGAGCGGAGAGACGAGGACGGAGGCGTCGCAGCCGGAGACGAAGCAGTCGTGGAAGAAGAGGCGCAGCGTGCCCGCCGCCGTGGACGGATTGACGCGCTGCTTGTCGGCGACGACGTCCGCGACGATCTGCTCGACACGCGGGCAGCTGCGGCGGTAGTACGTCGTGGACAGCCTGCCCGCCACCGCTCCGGGGGCGGTGGCGGAGTAGAGGGCGAGGCCGAGGGAGAGGAGTAGGAAGCGGAGAAGCGCGCCCATAGGGAGGAGCTTCGGAGAGATAGAGACGGGGTGGTTGCGGCGTTCTTGGCTCGATTTGGGGGAAGAGAGAGGGAGAGGAGGCGAGGGGAAAGGTCGTGGAGAGAGAGAGAGAGCTGAGAGGTGAGGGTGGGGGATTAGTGGGAGTGTAGTGGGGAGTGAATTGATTGTGGGGGGTTCAAGGGGAGGTGCGGAAGCGGAGCGCGGTGGCTTGTAAAGAAGGGGGAGGAGCCCGAGGCAGGACGGACGGATGTTCTGCCGCCCGCGCGGTGGGTACTGTGGTCAGTGTGCCATTTCTTATGCTGTGTGCCTGTGTGCACCGTGCTGTGGTCCACTGTTACGGCTATGGTTTTTACTCTTGTTTTTTCTGTTAAAATTATAATATAACAATTGTTATTTTTAGTTATTTAAATAAAAATAAATTTAAAAATAATCATTGTATCATCATTAACAACATAATGGAATAAGAAAATGCCAAAAAATCAAAATAAACTAAAATTAGAAGTCGACGAATTTCAAGAGCTTTTGACTTAATCACTTAAATAAGCCAAAAGCAAAAATACCAAAAGTTAAAACCGTTTGAAGCTGAACCTAGAAGTTTCCGGCTTAAATATAAAAATTTTCATACCTTAGTATTTAAGATATATGACCTGAATGTGGCTCTACAAATATGTATTCACATGATCACATCACAGATCAGTTATCTGTTGCAAAGAAAAAATAACACATATCTTTCAAATGGTGCAAACAAAGTTGTAGAAAATTATGACCATCTTAGGTCAGAATTAGAATGGAGAATTTTGTTAGATTCTTTTTATGAATTGAGCAACCAACTTGTGAAATTTTTGTATAATTTTTGTTAATTCTTTTTATGAATTGATCACATCACAGAGCCTTAATTCTCGTTACTTACGATGACTGCCTAGTTCCAAATTGGAAGCGCAAAAGACAATCGAAGTTCAAATGACATATCATGTTGATATTGTTCTACAGCAAAGCAAACACTTCTGGTTAATCGCGAGGGCATGAACAGATAAACTTGAGCACGCACTTTGCACTTGTGTGGAAAATACACTCAACCATCCTGTGGCCACATAGTGTGCCACATATTTTGCTGGGCATAGACATCCGAGTCTTGGTTGCATGGGAGGTCCTGCACATGCACGAGAGAACGCCAGCTGAAAGCTACCGCCGTGGCGTGGAGGTTTTACCAACTTTGAACGCTCCCCTCCAAAGCAGCCGCCATCGGGCGTATCTACAGTAATTTAAAGAAATTCAGTTAAATATCTTATTTTTTGGGGAAAAAAAAGTATATATAAGATATAAGATGTAAGATATATATAATTGGACTAAAATTCATTATTTTCATACCTAATCAGACAATCAGTCCACCCCCGAACCTCATCCCCCACAAGCCCACAAATGGGCTGGCCCATTTCGAATGAGCGGCATCAGAACCGAACGAATTCGGGATAAGCCATTCAGCAAGCAACTCGGCTTCTTCCCTGACTGTAGATTGTGGAAACCCTAGACGACGTCAACTAGAGTCTAGAGGGGAAGGCTAGAGGCAGCGTCAGTGCATCGCGCCGATTGACGACAATTGGGGCGGCCATGGCTAGATCGGGAGATGGCAGATGTCCCCAACCCCGAGTGAAGAAGGAAGATGCGTCAGTGCGTGTGTACGAGACATGATTTTGTGCTATGGTTTTGTAGTAAGTAGTGGTGAATCTGATTCTGATGCCATTGTATAGATCACTTAATGACTAGATCTGATGCCAAATGCTAGATCAATTGAAGTACTGTATTGAACTGGATTTGCTTATGTGCATCCAAGTTAGAAGCCACAAGGTACTTCTTTTTATTTCTCTACATGATGATAGTTTTCAGTGAGCTGTGAGCCTAACTTCAAAAGATTATCTTGGTATTTCCATTCCAGAAGTGCAGATTCAAGGTTCTGTTATGGCTTTGTAGAGTTTGAGGATGCCACAGCTTAGTTCAAAGCGCAATAGCGATAATTTATTTATCGAAGGATGCTTATCAATCATTTATTTATCTAGTTACAAATTGCTTGTTATTGAGCTAGTTTATTTTATGATCATTGCATAATTTATGTGTGACTAATGTGTTACTTGTAGCATGTTTCTTTGTTTTTGTTTAGGCCTTAAGGGTTCCAGTAAGTTTCTTGGCAGGGATGTAGATGTATGCTGACCATTACACGGATGACTTTTTAATTATTGTTTTTCTTTTATGCTTGTTGCCTTTCTCATCTTTTAACAGGCAGGAAAAAAATCCAAGACAATTATTGTTTCTAGCTAATTGGATTTTGAATTACAAGTATTTATGATTTGCATGCTAATTTATTGCACAATACTATGGACGATGGCTCTTCTTTCCAAAGTACATTAGGGCATCTCCAATGGTCTGAGTCAGCTAGCTATATGCATGTACATATCAGCATATATCCTATGTGGAGGAAAGAGAGTATGCAAAAAAAAATCGAGTCAGCTCTTCCTTAAGCACTAGTCTATAACGCCAAACGAGGCAGCCTCTATAAATTCTGTGTATGCATGTAAGCATCAAATAGCTATCTTTATAGATGGTTCTTTAGAATGCTAGCTTTAGTGTGTACTATATAGATGATGTGGAAGTCTTATAGTTAGTTGCTAGCTATAACCATTGAAGATGCCCTTACAGGTAGGCCTTATGTGTAAAGTTTATCTGGTTTAGAGCAAGTATAATAATGCTGACTAGGTCGTCTCTAGCGAAATCCACGTCAACACAATCCTAAGTGGAGGAGAGAGAAAAGAGGAGAGAGGCAACCTGCCTCTCATGCAAGAGGTGACCTCTAGCACATTATACGAGGAGTTACGGGCAGCTTGGAGGCGATACTAGTTCTTAGAGCAAGTATAATAAGAGGCTGTTAGTAGGCTGTATGCTGAGGTGGAGGAGAGAGAGGAGGAGAGAGAAGAGAGGTGGGCTGTAAGTTTACAGCCAGCTGAAGCACAAGAACCAAGAAACTTTGTGAGAGAAAGGGGTGGGTCATACAGCATTCAGCTGGCTGTAAACTAATATATGAATGGGCTGATAAGTGGGCTGTAAGTGTCTATACAGCCAGCTGAAGGCTGTATTATTAGCCTTGCTCTTAGAGCAAGTACAATTAATAATGCTGACTAGGTCGCCTCTGATATATTTATGCAAGTATTAAATATTTGAGTGCTTTAGTAGAGGTAATTTCTACTCAACTTATTGTATTAGCTACCTCCGCTATGAGTCACTTGTACTCTTTTTGCTTATTTGGCTAGTTCTAGAGGTGACAGCCACCTCTTCTATTAAACTTGCTCTTAGAGGCATCACAGAATATAAAAATAAGTTGCTTTGCTCACTTGAGTCAACCCTATCACCTCATAAGATATTTTCTTGATTAAGCTATAGTGTGGTTTTTGCCCTAGCCATCACCTTTCATTCTCTCTGTTCTTTTATTCTCTCTGTTGGAGGTAGCCCAGGCCCTAACCATCACCTTTTATTCTCTATTTTGGTGAATCAATGTTGTTGGAAAGCTAAGTCAATTGATTATTTTTGGCCTTGTTGACTATGTCACCCTCCATGCTTATATGTGTCTACCGGCTGCTTTATGTAGTGAATATGAAATAAATTTTTTTCAGCCAAGAAGTTAATTGCACTCATAGTTAATCTAAACTAGCGATCTTTCTATTTCTGATCAAACAGTGGATGCCAAGTTCTGAAGGTATATGTTTGATTTTATAGATCTTTGAGCTTTAAAAAATAAAAAAGTCTGCAGATTTGAAATCTTTGTGGGATAGAGCTGGAAAGAGAAAAAAGGCAGGATCAGCAAAGTATGTAACTGTTATTAATCTCTATAATTTGCTATTTAATTTATGTCATTATGTTAGCCTTATGTCTCCTATTTTTTCGTAAGAAATCATTTATTTCTATATTTCTATTATATATATACACATATCATTGTATTGGTATTTTGAGGGAAACAATGTGTCACGACATCCACATGTCTAAGTAACCTAGTTTCGAAATTCAAATACCTATCCTAAAAATTCTGGCTCCACCACTAGCCGCCATCCCTGTGTGGACCTCGCCTTCAAATGTGTGCAGTTTTTGACCAGATGTCTTCGTTAACGCCAAAACTTTCCGAGAGAGCTCCTACACAAGCGCTAGGCTGGGGCCTCGAGACTGAACAGAGCGCCAAAATGAGCAATTCGACGAATATTAAGGCCCCGTTTGGCACAGCTCAGCTTCACTAGTGAAGCTGTTTTTTTGTTTCAGCTTCACGAGCAGCTTCACCGGTGAAGCTAAAACTGTTTTGAAAAATTGTTTGGCAAAACAGCTTCACCAACAGCTTCATGCATGGTTGAAAGAGGGCAATTGTCCAAGATACCCCTGTCTACCTGACTTGTTCTAACATTTGGAGTTGTATGTTTGTATATGGTCATATGAATTAAAAAATAATATATTTGAATGAGTATGAATTAAAAAATTAAAATAAAAAAATTAAAATCATTAGAGAAGTGCGAACGGTAGAGAAGTGCGAACGGGAGGAGAGGAAACAGGCGTGGGGACCCAGTGGCAAAGTGCTGTAATTTCTGTCAACTACAAAGGCAGTGGGTTCCTAAAACTACGAGTCTGAGGGAGAGAGCTGTGAAAAGCTACTATTTTCAGCTTCACCCCACTCCATCCCCTTGTGAGAGCATGGTTTAAGGAGCTTCATCCATGAAGCTGTTTGCAAAAAGGGTGTTTGGCAAAAAAACAGCTCACAACAACTTATGAAGCTGTTGATGAAGCTGTGCTAAACAAGGCCTAACTTCGCCGATCGACACAAGTGCATTTTGGTGTTCCTACACAGACGCGCCAGTTCTAGGTTGGTACTGCTAGCATTATTAATAGCACGGAAAAGTTGGTTCTTCAAGGATCAAGAGAATCAAAGAGTACCGGTGGTTTGCAGGGCAGAGACGGTGGCACAAGGAAACGCTCGAAAGGCCGAAAGCAAAGCAGCCGGAAAATGTGGAAACCGGTGGCCGTGTACGGGCCTATTTGGCTACGACTGCAGTTTATAGTTGAAATTTTTGAATTTTGACTGTTTACGGTATATATTATAGAGAGATACTTATTTGTAATTTTAGCTGGTATAGATATTGGATTTTTAACGTGTAGATCATTTAATTTTGGATACGGTATTGCTGTCCCGTCCGTGATTCGATTGAGTGACGGCCGCACTTTGTTTTCGTCTGTCCAGAAGCATCTCTCTCATGATATACAGCTGTGCAATCTAGCTCGTTTAGTGCGTCCTCTTTTGGTGGAGGTAAGCCTAGGTTGGGTGCGATGTACAAATGCGAGGGAATATACACAAGAGGACGATATGGTTTGTTTTGGAGCTGGAAGCAATGCTTGGCTCACACGCTTCAGGGCTCATATGGCTATCAACAGTGGTAGAGACTATGTGCAGAAAATTTGACCTTGCAGGTGCAAAATTGTCGCAGTCTGGGGCCGCCGATAATGCACCACGTCAGATAATGTAGCTAGTGCATACCACGTACATCCGGAACCAGGATAGCGCTATAGGTCATGACAGGTCCCGAGCGACGCTGTTCAGGGGACCAACTGACCAACCCCGTGCATACATACATGATACATGTGCAAACAAAATGTATCATCTAGCAGATAAAGTTGCCTATTTTCACGCTACCACAAACACCACCAATGCCTATTTGTTGCAAACAACTCTTATCTGGAGATTGAAGATAAGAAATACTCCTCCCATACAACCACGAGTCTACGAGTAGTATCTAACTTCCCTTGATTAGCTAATCTGGCTGCTTGGAATGTCCACTCCCCACTCCACTGTCGAGAAGGCGAGAGCTGAAACGCGAGGCTGCGGGGCTAGGCTTTTACGGGGCCGGAGCGAGGGCGGCACGGCGCGAACAAACTTTGTGGACGCGCGCCAGCTAGGCCCGTGCGCCGCGCGTACGCCCACCGCCTCCGCCAACACGCGGACCCAACCGGTGGGTGGGATGCGCACATCAGGTGATCAGGCGGCGTCGTGGCGCGTGGCGCCCGCGCGGTGCTCGGCACGTACGCGCGTCGTCGCGCGGCCGACGCGGGCAGCCGCTTGCCCGCTGAGCCGTTCGGGTGGTGGTGGCCTGCTGGTGCCTAGCGTGCGTCGGCGCGTCACGAATCGCGTGGATCTCGACGGGCGAGCGCAGCGCGAACGCGCGAGTGGAGCCTGCGTGCCGGGCTGGCGCCGCGGCAGATTCGGGAGGGTTTCCACTTCGGCTTTCCGCCTGCCGTGTGGGCTGGAGTGGGGCAGTCTGAGAAGCCGTATGGGCTTTGAAGTTCTTGGGCCAGCTATCAGCTACGCTGGCCCGTGCTCCTTTTCGCTGGAGGCTGGAGCCTCCTTCATGAAGCATGCGGGTTTGCCGTTCCTGCAGGTGATGGGGGGAGAAATTATCCCAGGGGGCGGGCCCGGGATCCCGATCCCTCCCTCTAGTGTTGTTCAATGGGCCAGACCTTGGTGCCCAACCCGTGGTTCATCACTTATGGCCTAACCTAAGCACAGCACGGTCTATTCAGCTTGTGGGCCATACCAGTACGACCCGGTAGACCGTGCCATGTCTGGCCTGAGGGAGCGGCACGGTAGGCCGGTATGGCACGACCTGTTAGCGAACGCGGCACGACAGCGTAAATGGACCGTGTTGGCACGACACGGCACGGCCTATAAAAATAGTCGTTTTTACCTCTTTACCATTGGGGGGTAAAAAATAGCAAAAAATTCAAAAAAATATCAAGTTTTCCCTATAAATAGGGGACCATCCGGCCTCCATTCTCCACACCTCAAACCTCACTCTCATCACTTAGTTTAGCTGTGAAAAATCCGGTTGTGTCTGCGCAAATTTGGCAAAATTAGTGAGAAATTCGTTGAAATTTAGAAAATTTGAAGAATCTTTGGAGAGCTACAGAAGAGGTAATAGATTAATAGTGCTGCCTTATTTTATTTTTTTGCTATTATTTGTTGATTTAATAGTAAGTTAATTGTACTTTACTATATAAATTTACAGTTGATTCAATGAAGAACTACGATTTCTAGCTCTTTGAATTCGGCCCCACGGCGGAGGATATACAATCCTTTCAAGAGCCACATCCATCTATGAAAGGTAGACATCCACAATAAACTATTGGAGATATTTTCTCTTGTGCTGTATTTATTTGAGATAAAAATCTTAGAGATAATCTAATAGACAAACTGTTGTACATACCTTTATATTGTGTTTGGTTTAGAGACAAGGTGGGATGGGATGGTCCTGTCCCTGGTTTTGGGATGGGATGATCCCATTTTTTGTTTGGTTAGGGGGATAGAGTCATCCCTGTTTTTTGTTTGGTTGAAGGATAAAGTGGGATGGAATGGTCCCATCCTTTGTTTGGATGGAAGGATGAATGTGGGACATGTGTGGCCTTTGAGTTTTTTTTAAAAAAAATTGAAGGCTATTGTTGATATGTTTGTACACATAAGCCTTTGAGTTTTTTTTTAAAAAAATTAAACAAAATAGTACTTAAAAAATAAAGAGGTGGGATGACTCTGTCCCATGAAAAAAAGAGGATTGCCTGGTCCCGGATCTACAAGGAATATTCCTAGTGGGATGTCCTTGACTCTGCTTGTCCCAGAAGCAAACACCACCCCAAGGTGGGATATCCTACCTGGGACGTCTCTGTCCCTCGAACCAAACACTGCCTTAGAGTCTGGAGTTAGTCCCTGTCCTACCTCAGAATGTCGGTAGCAACTCTATCAATTGACAACTTGACATGTCTCTTTATTTGCCCAATTGGGTTTTAACTTTTAGCTTCTTAATTTCGTCCTTTTTTCTAGCTTTTGGTTTTTTTGGGCTTTTTGCTTTTTCTTTTTTTCTATATTCTTTTGTATTGTCCGTGATGAGATAACTTATTTTTTTCACTTTTAAAATTTTTGAATTTAATTACGCTAAAAAATGTAAAAGTAGCTACAACCTCTAGTGCTAAAAAAGCGTTAAACAGTGGAAAAACTAAAAGTTTGAGCTTTAAGCTAGAATAAGCGCTACCACTAGTTTTGGCAAACTTTTTCGCTGTGCTGCTGTACATGCACCGATCGCGAGCATCTGGCAGCATATGTAAAACCGGCTAGGACCAAGTCGTGTTCTTCTCCCCCAACAATTTATCCTTATCAACTCGGCTTCGACTTCTGACTTCTGATTTATTTTTCACTATTCATAAGTTTCGTCTTTTTTTGAACTTTTGGTTTTTTATTGAGCTTTTTTGCCAGTTCTTTTTTCCCGTATTTGTTTGTATTATACATAATGGGCTAACATATTTTTTTTTATTTTTAAATTTAATTATGCTAAATAAACCTCTGTCAGCTACAGTGCTTTTTTCAACCATAAGTCACGAGCTTTTCAGCCGAACCATCACCACCATACGGTTATCTGCCGTGCTCTGTAAAACTAATTGCTTCAACCAAACGGTTATCTTTTCTTTTTGCAAGATCTATGAACGGAAGGACGCACAACTACTGCGAAATTCATTTTTTGCATGTCTTAGGAAAGCCTGTAAAACAGCATATGGAGTTGAGAAATTGGGAGGAACATGTAAGCAAACGACGCCAGATGGTTTTTTTACTAGAGAAGCGCTCACCTAAACAACGTTCTTTTTTACACAAGAACACACCAGAGCTGAGGCGAAACCAGAACGAAAATGACCGGAATTCACCACTTCACTGTATATATAAGATGTGTTCTTTTTGTTTTTTGGCTTCTACTTTTGGCTCTTGCTTTTCCGAAAGTCGAAAAACCAAACATCAAATGATGTAGCCTCTTGAAGCGGATTCTCCAAATAGCTTCACGAGCACAAAACCATGTGCGCCATGTACGTTGACGGCTCCATTGTCTGCTGTCGTATTGAAAAGTGCATACAAAACTTATCAGCCACAGCCTAAAAAAACATCTTCATAATTACATATATAATTTCACAAAGAGTTCATTTTTAATTCTTTCTTACCATGTCAGCATCAAGCCTCTCTCTCGCAAAGTTTTTTTGTTAGATTCAGAGAATAGGACATACGAGTAATGTAATGGCCTGTACGCATGATTAGTAGTGTTATGTATGTTGAAAGGATGCCAAAGGATAGGGGGGAAATCCCTTACTCCAATCCACATTTTCATTAATTCATTTCTGAATCAATTTTTCAAACCAGCAAAGTTATGTATGTTAAACCACTTCTGATTAGTGAGCCTATGACCTATAGCAGTAAGTTAAGTGAATAAATGTTACAAGCACTTTAACTCATAAAATCAACTCTTCTTCATGAAAACCATTTTGCGGTGGCCAATTGATGAACAGTAATCGGTTTCCTCACAAGCTATACAACAGTAAAATATGGACAAGACAATTACTGGTGAAATGAAAACACATTTACACACAAAATTCAACCTTATGTGTACCTGATGGTGCTATAGGCCAATAGCATGTTCAGCTTGTCAAAATGTTATCATCAAAGTCTTTGGTTGTACACTCACTGCCAATAGAAGCTTGGGGTAATTCCTTGCACATCAAGTGCTTGCGCTTTTGGATGCTCAGCCAAACCAAAATACTGTCAGTCTGGACAATGTTATATCCTGCTTTTCTGTACATGTTGAATGGGACTTGGTCGATTATTCTACAATGAAGATATACACGGCTTTTTGCATCCATCTTGATAATGAGATCCTCACATGCGTTAAGAAGCTGTTTTCCAATTCCTCTCCTGATGGGAAAACAAGGTACGCTTTAGCAAAACACTATAACCACATATTTCAAACATAATATAGATGAACAAACTACTCCATGTGGCATTAAACCAACAAGTTTTAAAACTGACTTGTCATCTAAACAAACTACTTCTTTTAACTAGGTTTCTCATGTAATTGCTCTATTTATAATTTTTGTATGAATAAGATTTACATTGGCCCAGTATTTCCAAGCAAAATTTCCTTGACAATAAAATTAGAAAGTAATTGGTTCCTTTCGGGTAAAATTATATCATGTATTGATCGTGTGCAGTGCAATGTCAAAGTGGGCAGCAATTTCTACAGTAAGAAACAATTGCACCATAACTCCCAATGTACCATGTCCACATAACTTATTCCATTGCAACTTGGAGGCTGAAATTATTTCGAATTAATCAACCAGAAGAATGCATCCATGTTACAATTGGCCAAAAACAAAACCTTCTTCCAATTGCACCATACATGATACATACATCTAAGCAAGCATCTTTCGCAGTCAACTCCACCCCACACCCAACATCTATCTACATACTATATCTTAATTTCCAAAAAATAAGTGGGCAGAATGGCCGTTCGAATTCGAGCATTATCCATTACCTCCTCAACGAGGTCTTCACGGTCATGTTGCAGATGTACGGGAACTCAAGCGGCGGCGTGGGCGTGGGCGGTGCCCCGGGCGCGCCCACCGCGTCCAGCGACACCTCGGCGGTGCACGCCATCTCCCCCTCATCCTCATCCTCGTCGTCCTCGCCCTCCTCCCCGTCTCCCGTGGCGGCGGGCCGGTAGAACCCCACGAGCACGGCGGCGTGGGGCGCGAGGCCGCGGCGCTCGTTGAGGTACCTGCGGATGACGAGCGCGAGAAGCTGGGCGTAGCGCTGCGCGGGGGCCCACCTGACGTTCTCGGAGAAGGAGGATGCGAGGAGGCGGACGAGCGCCTCGGCCTCGCCGTCGTCGGCGGGGGTGAGGGCGCGCACGGTGAGGAAGCCGTGGGGGAAGGAGTGCGCGTAGCGGAAGGCGGCGAGCGCGTCGAGCTGCGAGAGCGCACGCGGCGAGAGGAAGACGCCGCCTCCGCCCGCGCCGGTGCCGCCGCCCGAGGAGGGGGAAGCGGAGGCGGCGGGAGGCGCGAGGCGGAGACGGAGAGGTGAGGGGCAGGGGGAGAAGAGGAGGTGGGGATACCTGGAGACGGCGGGGGTGAGGGAGAGGAGGAGGGCAGGGGACGCGGCCATGAGAGACGAGTGTGTATGCGACTGTGGAGCGGAAGGGGGAATGTGAGGGAGCGAGAGGCTTTTTTCGATATTTTTCGAACTCGGGTTTACGTGGATAAACGTCAACTGTGCGTGACTTGCGCGTCTCGCGATCTCTTGTTTCCAAAAATCCAAGCCGCTCCTCCAGTGACTAGTCCTGCAAGCTGCGTCTCCTGTTGCCGTCGCTAAAAGGTCTCTTGTTTCCAAAAATCCAAGCCGCTCCTCCAGTGACTAGTCCTGCAAGCTGCGTCTCCTGTTGCCGTCGCTAAAAGGTCTCTTGTTTCCAAAAATCCAAGCCGCTCCTCCAGTGACTAGTCCTGCAAGCTGCGTCTCCTGTTGCCGTCGCTAAAAGGGAACAACTTAAGACTGCGGTTTATGATTTTTGATTGAAATTTTTGAATTTTTGGTTGTTTATGGTACAGATTACGGAGAGATAGATACTCACTTGCGATTTTGGCTAGTACATATATTGGGGTTTTAACGTATAGATTGTTTAACTTATAGATCCTGTCTTGAGAAAATACTCCGTTTGAAATTTAAGTACTGTAGCAGAAGCCAAAAGCTGCTTTTAAAAGACCAAAAGAACAGACCCTCTATATCAGTTTTCTGAACAAGAGTAGGCACTCGGCCAATTCGTTACGAGGAGGAGGTGAGAATTCTGGTCAATCCTAGGACCCTGATCCAGATGGACGGAGAGCCTCACCACCGTCATGCCGCGGCCTGGATCCCTTTCTGAACCTTTTCTGCTACACACAATATGCGAAAATCAATCGTGTGAGCGACTTAATCAGTACATGTCATGTCATTAAACTTACAGTTTCTGCTTAGATACCCCTAAAATTGAGATGCCAAAGTTACAGATAGAGTAGGCCAAAACTTGCTCCTTTTGCAGGTTGCGTGTGCGATGTTAGTTGGTGCTGCAATGGTGCGTTCGTAGTAGTTGTCGACTTTGCCCACTGCATACTAGACTAGCCTATGCTGAATCATTCGCAAGAATTGTTGACATGTCAAGTAGGGTCCGAGTTCGGTTGTAATAAACACGGTTTTAGCAAATATTTAAATAAAAATTTTGAAATATAAATATGTAATAAAGCATGTTTTCAATACTAGTTAGAGACCCATGCATTGCAAGGAAGTCATAAAAATAGTGAAACAAAACTTACTGCCTGACCAACTTCACACATCAAACATTGTAGAGCAAGCGACAGAGATAGAAGGGTGGCCAGAATACGCGAGGAGATGGGGAAAGTGGAGGGGGTAGGCGGTTGTATCCTGAGAGAAAGGAGGAGGAGGAGAGACACGAATGATCCAAATCAAATCGGATGGCTGAGAAGAGAGGAGGGAGAATGGACCAACCACCAACTCAAACTTTTATAATAGTAAAGATTGATTAAATGACAAGAGCAGTATTAAAATAATTGTAAGATCATAAATCCCTTCTACGTCATTTAAGTATGAAATCATGCTTAACATGGCTGCTGAAAATAAAAGAACAATAAGCATATTGCTCAAATTGTTATTTAGATGGTAATTTCCTTTAGATGACAGCAACACTTATATTTGGATACAAGGCCCACTCGACACAGTATGTCTAATTTAATCAATGATCACAATGATAATATCTAGATATTCTTCTAGTTTGAGCTCTACTGCTTACCACATTAATCAATTGCACTTCAAATATAATAATAAAAACATGACAACACTAAATATGGCTCAAAAGGAGATGAAAACAGTACTGATTGAAGGCAATATGACAAGATTAAAGCTATGGCTAAATCAGGATAGCAAGTAATCAGGTTGCCAATAACTCATATACTGGCAGAATATTCCTAAATTATCATTGCAATCTCAAATAAACCCACAACTCCTCAACAAACAATCAATTATCCAACAGATTGTCATGCAATTGTCTCCTAAGACTAGTGAATGATATTATCAAATACTACACAGTACTAGAACGGCTCACAATTGTAAAAAGAGTTACAAGAAATGAAGGCAACTCACGAGGAGACAACACTAAGTCGTCTAGAAGTCAGTAAACACAATGCTAGACACATCATCAATGATGCTATCCTACAAAACCCATCACCGCCATTTGCACCGCGACGTAGTTCTCGAAGATACAGAGCCACCCACACGAACTGATAAGTGCCACGGTCGTGAGGTCGAGGGTTGGAGAACGCCGCATAAGACCAAGAATATAGCACCGACCAAGTGCTAGGCAAGCAAAACACCACGCAAAGACATGATTGAAACCTCCATTGTCACGACTGAGCCACAAAACCAGCACTCGAACCCATGCCACTGCCTGGACGCCATGCATCACCCGCGCCACTGCAACCTTGACCTAGCCCAAAGCCAAAGTCACTACCGCCTCGATCCGACTCCCTCGCTCCGTCCTCATCAAAGCACGGCTAAACCGAGAGTGAGGCTTCAGGTTGCTGGAGATGGAGAGTTGAATCACGCCACTACCGTCGGAGCTCAAAACCTTAGGGATTTTACTCAGTGGAGGTGGAGGAGGAAGAGAGATGGGGAAGAGCTCGATTTAGATAACATATCGAAAAAGAAAACGCCCAACCCGATTAAAAGGGAGGGAGGGGAAGTGGCGTCGCCACCAGCCCACCGAAGTCGCCGGAGAGGGCGTAGGGATCGGGATCAATCCCTACGGCCCCGACACCATGCGCACGGGAGAGTCGGGCCGAGCCAACCACCTCTTCCCTTATCTTTTTAAGTCTCAGAAGGGCCATCTCTCTTTTCTTTTTATTCCGAAAAAGTAAATTGGGAAATCCCTAAAATACCCTGAAGTTCAACAAGTTCTGTTTGTCCAGACAGCAAGGTCAAACAGAGCATAAATCCACCGCCAACGGCAAACTAATCTGCCGGCACCAACATTTTGCTTTTTTAGATAAAGGATAGTTATATCCGGCTTCATCTATCAACCGATAGAATCAGACCAATTATTACAAAAGGTAGCTGTAAAAGGTTCCAACTTTACAGCTAAACAAATGGATAAACAAAACACATGTATAGTTTTGACTAAGAAAGACCAATAAATCTTGTTGATAACCATCCATTGGAACCGAAGAATTGCAAAGCTGACGACTCAAGATGTTGCCCAGCTAAGACCAAGTGATCCCGTAGATCATCACGCCGCTGCAACTTTGCCCACTGTCGGAGCCAGCGAGTTCCCCTGAATAGTACCTGCAAAAAAGATTTTGGTCTACATTTGTCAAAAACCACCTCGTTTCTTGTTATCCAAACTGCCCAACAAAGTGCCGATGCTGCTGTCAATAACAATGCGTTTTGTTTCTTATTACCCTTCTTTGACCACCCATTAAAAAGGTCATGTATACTCTGTGGAGGTGTTAGTCCGAACAGTAAATGTACCGCTCGCCACAAAAACTTGGCATAAAAACAGTCCAGAAAAAGGTGTTGAATAGTTTCTAGAGAATGACAGAAGCAGCACTTCGTGTCACCGTTCCAGTTACGCCTAACTAGGTTATCCTTAGTTAAAGTCACCCCCCTTTTAAGGTACCACAAAAATATTTTTATTTTTGAAGGAACCTTAATTTGCCAAATATCTTGTGACACTCGCACTCCATTGTTAATTAACGCAGCATACATAGATTTGACAGAGAAGATTCCTGATGAATGTAACGCCCACACAAAAACATCCCTTTCTTCACGTAAGTTCACATCTTGTAAAGAGGCAACAATTCTGTGCCAATCCCTTAGGTTTGTTCCCACTAAATTACGGCGGAATGAAATATTTAGTGGGGATGAACTAAGGATTTGTGCCACAGTGTCTTGTTTCCTTCTTACGATATTGAACAACGAAGGAAATATATCTTTTAGTGGTGTGCTCCCCAACCAAGTGTCAAACCAGAATCGGACTTGCGACCCATCTTTCACTTTGAAGGAACCAAAACCCATGAAGGTGTCTTTTACATTCATCAAGCTTTTCCAAAAATGAGAATCTGTTGGTTTTTTAACGCAGCTCCCTAGTGTCTTATCTTTTATGTATTTATTCCTCAAAAGTTCTTGCCACATGCCATCCTCATTTAACAATTTAAATAGCCATTTACTCAACAAGCATTTGTTCTGAATGTCTAAATTTTGTATGCCTAATCCACCTTGCATTTTCGGTTGGCACAAGATTTCCCATTTGGCTAGTCTATATTTTCTCTTGTGTTGGTCGTTTTGCCAATAAAATCTTGATCTAAAACAATCTATTTTTTCTAACACTCCCCTTGGGACCTCAAAAAAAGACATCATAAACATCGGTAAACTAGAGAGCACCGAGTTTATTAAGACCAATCGACCCCCAACCGAAAGCATTTTACCTTTCCACCCGCTGAGCCTCTTTTCAACTCGGTTCTCAATCATTTGCCAATCTTTATTGTTCAGTTTCCTAGTATTCATTGGTAGACCAAGATAGCGAAAGGGGTACTTCCCCACTTTACAACCAAACAACTGCGAATAGTACACTACATGATCTTGTGCTTTCCCAAAACAAAAGATCTCACTTTTATGAAAGTTTATTTTGAGCCCTGATAATTGTTCAAAAGTACTAAGTATTAATTTCATATTTATCGCTTTCTCAACATCATGACTCATAAAAATCACCGTGTCATCCGCATACTGGAGAATAGATAATCCATCTTGAATAAGATGAGGAATAACCCCTTCAACTCGCCCTGCTTCCTTGGCTCTAGCAATCAGTATGGCCAGCATGTCAGCCACTATATTAAATAGTATTGGCGACAATGGGTCACCCTGCTTTAAGCCTTTTCTTGTTTGGAAGTATGAACCTAGTTGGTCATTAACCTTAATATTAACATTTCCTCCTTGCGTGAACTTCTCCACCCATTTACACCATTTTTGTGAAAACCCTTTCATCCTTAGTGTTTGTTGTAAAAAACTCCACTTTACCTTGTCGTATGCCTTTTCAAAATCAATTTTGAAAATAACCCCATCCTGCTTCTTCGAGTGAAGTTCATGTATCGTCTCATGGAGTATTACCGCACCCTCCATGATATTTCTGCCAGGAAGAAAGGCTGTTTGTGTTGGTCTAATAATCTTTTGGGCTACGGTAGATAATCTATTAGTTGCCACCTTGGTGAAGATTTTAAAAGAGACATTCAACAGACATATTGGTCTGTACTGTTGAATCACTTTCGCATCCTTCTGCTTAGGTAGCAAAATTATTGTTCCGAAGTTAAGACTATTTAGTGGCAAGGATCCCTGATGGAAATCCGTAAACAGAGCCATCAGATCATCTTTAATTAAAGTCCAAAAGACCTGATAAAACTCTGGAGGGAAACCATCCGGTCCTGGTGCCTTATTATGTTCCATTTGGAAGATTGCAGCCCTTACTTCATCTTCTGTAAAGTCAGCTGTTAAAAACTCATTTTCCAGTGCAGAAACTTGGGGAATATCCTCGGTTTGTAACTCATCCAAAGAGATGGTAGAGTTATCCGATGGGCCAAATAGAGTTTTATAATAATTGGTAATATGCTTTTTAAGTTGAGCATCACCGCTTATTATAACATTCCCATCTTCCAACTGGAAAATTCGAGTTTTCCTATGCCGACCATTTGCCAACAAATGATAGTATTTCGTATTTGCATCACCCTCTAATAGATGTTTCTCCTTCGCCCTTTGGTACCATTTTAGTTCCTCTTCACGAAGTAATTCCGCTAGCCTTTCATTTAGCACATGTTTTAAGTTCAATTCCATTTCATTGAGCATTGAGCTCTCTGCCTTCTTGTCCAGTTCGTCTAGTTTATTTAAAATTGTCATTTTTTCTTTCTTATAAGCACCACTCACGTTTTTTGCCCAACCTCTGAGATATTGGCGTAGCCTTCTGATTTTAGCCTGCTGAAAGCATCTAGGCCCCTAAAAATGATTTTGGTAATTAATGACATTATGCGAATATGTGACTAACGTGTTTCATGAAGTATGTGAAGGGTTAGTCCATACATGAGTGACAAGATGCAAGCCCAAGGATGCGTGTGAAGATTAAATTGGCTCAAGACAAAGGTATACTTAGAGTAGGACCCCTTTTGAATTTTACCGGTCTTAGGTGAATGGTGGAAGACCGGATTATAGGTTAGATGATCGTACCATCAAGAGGGATTTCGGCTAATATCTTGAGAGCATAAATCTAGTGCCATTTGGAGGATCTTTTGAATCTTGCATTCATGAAAAATCAATTTAGAAACTGAGTTTGTGCTCTGACTGGAAGAGCGGTAGTACCGCGTATTTTAACGTCGGTACTACCGGAAAGCGGTAGTACCGTGCTCAAATGCGGTAGTACCGCAGAGCGGTAGCTCCGTTTTTGGAGCGGAACGCTTTTTCCAGAGAGCACCCCTCGAACTCGGTTGGATCTCTGTGGAACGGAAGTACCGGTCGTTTCAACGTCGGTACTACCGCTGCAAGCGGTAGTACCGCATCTCAAGCGGTACTTCCGGATCCCGGAAGAACCGGAAGTTCGAGCGGTACGCTTTTTCCAGAAAGCATTCCCGAGCGACTTCGGACTTTTAACCAGACCGGAAGTACCGGGTTTTTCAACGCCGGTACTACCGCATGGAGCGGTAGTACCGCACCCAGAGCGGTACTTCCGGAGTCCGGTAGATCCGGAGCCAGAGCGGTGTGTAATTTCCAGAGAGCGACTTTCGGAGGACCTTTCGGATTTTGGCCAGAGCGGTAGTACCGCGCCGACTGTGCGGAACTACCGGAGAGCGGTAGTACCGCAAATTTCAACGGCGGTAGTACCGCGCCGCCAAATCCAACGGTCACTGCTCACGTCTGACAGAGCCGTTCTGACGCAAGATTTGGGAGCGGTAGTACCGGCCTCAAGAAGGGCGGTAGTACCGCTTATGCTGATTTTTGCGGGAAATTGTGCCAAACGGCTAGTTTGGTTGGTGGAGGCTATAAATACCCCCACCACTGCACCAGGGCATAGGGAGAGACTCAATTGCACAATTCTTAAGCCCTAGAGCATTCATTTCACCTCAATTCTTCCTTTGCACATCAAAGTGAGGTGGTTGAGCATTTAGTGCTAGATTTCAATTGCAAATTCATTTGGCACTAGGTTTGCTTTCAAGCGAACACCGGGATTTATTACTCTTAGTGCTTGCCGGCACTTGGACGATCCGGTGGAGGTTGATTCGGTGATCTTCTCAAGAAGATTGTGAGGAGACCCGAAAATTCTGAAGGTTGGAGCTCGCCTACCCGGAGCGGGGAAGAGCTACATTAGTGATCGAGGTGCTTGGCTCAACTTGGGGAGCCGGTCCGATTCGTCCGGGCTTACCTCAACGTGGACTAGGGGAAACCGGCAAGTTTCCGATCACCACGGTAAAATATCGGTTGTGTCTCTTGTCGCTTTAGCTCTTGTTTATTTGCTTCTTTGTGATCATTTAATTGTTTAGAGCTAAGTTGGGAAAATTATCAACTAGAATTGCATAGGATTATTTGCTTTACATCTTTGTCAATCAAATTGTGAAGAATTAATCAAGTGATCAAGAAAAATTTAAAAACCTCCTATTCACCCCCCCTCTAGTCGGTATCCTTGATCCTACACCTGCCACCTCTCTAAGGGAGTGCCTTCAGCATGTACGCTCTGCCACACATCTCTTACTATGTCACAGAAACCATCTCTCATCAACCAACCCAATTCAAATTTAAATTGGGGATGATAAGATGAGGATGCACTGTTTGGGCAACATAACAACGGAGTGTGGTCAGAAATCTCTCTAGACAGTGCAATTACAGCGGTATGTGGATATTTGGACTCAAAATCCGTACAGACCAGAATCCTATCCAACTTTTCGAAGGTTTGGTTTTGCAAACGATTAGCCCAAGTAAATTTTCTTCCCGACAATTTTAATTCTCTAAGATTTAAAGTATCAATCACTGCATTAAACATGAAAGGCCATCTGTCATTATAGTTGTCATTACTTTTCTCATCAGGGCTACGAATAATGTTAAAATCGCCACCTATAATAATAGGTAAAGCTTCTTTTGAGCATACTCGCACTACTTCTGATAAGAAATTTGATTTCTGATCTACCTGAGCTGGCCCATAAACTGAAATCAAATTAAACTTAAACTCATCTTCCTTATGACGAACTTTAAAACGAATAAAAAAAATCCCCTTCTTCAATCTCACCAATGTCAAAAGTTGACAAGTTTATACCTAGGATCATGCCACCAGACCGCCCCCGTGGAGCCATGCAATGCCAAAGAAAATCTCTGCCAGCGCAGATATTATTCAAAGTCGATTGCGGAAAATTGGCTCTACCCGTCTCTGATAAGGCAATAAAATCTAGGTTCTTTTCTTTTGTTAGGTCAGATAGGAATCTATATTTTTTAGGGTCAGCAAACCCATTGCAATTCCAAAAAATACCTTTCATGTAGACCGACTTTCTTTATTTTTCTTGTTCCTAGAACGTGACCTTTTGCTTTGTGATAAAGGAGTCTGTAGACACAAAGGGTCACAACCCCCATCACCAAGGCCTTCTGAGATTTCTGAACAAATAAGATTCAAAGCTTCTAAATCTATATTATCTTCTATTGAACAAACAGTAGATGCATCATCTAACTTGTCCTCTTCTACCCTAACAATTTCATTCACCTTGTGAGCTTCTATAGCTTTTAAAGAATTTAAAGAAAACGACACTGTTTGTTCATTATTCCCAAGAATAACCCCTATAGAATTAGTTGTAGCTAACAAAAAGGAATCATGTAAAGTATGAAATGAGCTTGGATGAGTTCCAATACCTTTGTCTGAAGAGGAGTCAAGATTTTTGCGAGCTTTCAATTTCGACGCCTTCTCCAAAGAGTCCTGAACTGAAATCGCCGCATGTCTTTTACTGAATCTTATAGGAGACACTGTCCCACCATTATGCACGCTCATTTTATTGGATAAGCCAGAGTCATTTTGGGAAGCCATCAAACTGGCCTTCCATTGGCCAGTTCCATCTGCTGTTAACCCTTGAGTAAGCACTACCACTGGTTTGTTGTTCGCTTTAACACCTGCTGGTGTAGGCTTCACACCAGCCTCCTTGTTCTGTTGAATCCCAGGATCAGCACCCATATCCTCCTGCTGGACTGCACCACCATTGTGCTTTCCGGAACCGGGTATGTGGACACCATTTGCATTATCCTTTGCTAACTCCTCTTCTTTTTTACCATCCTCATCCATAGGATCACCCTTTTTTTCCCCATTTTTTTTATCTTCATCTATGGTAGAGTCCATATCAATGACCTGAGGCTCACCATCAGATATATCATGCTCAACACAGAACTGGAGCTCATAAACAAAATCCCCAATCACTATATCCACCAGGTCCGGGATAAGATTGGGATCTAGCACGGCTACCTTCATCCTGGCACGACCAAAATTTTTTGTGAACTTTGTGTCTACAGCTCTGGGAACACCCAAAATGGAACCAATCGCCCAAATAATAGGAAATTCCCGAAACTCCTTTGGTATACCACGGAACTGAACCCAAACTTTATCAATCTCATACTTATATACCTCATTCTCAACCCCTTTCTCAAAACGTATTTTACCTTTCACTGACTTTGTGTCCATAGGACCCCAGTTCACCACCCAATCCAGGAGCTCAGAGGATGGGAAATTAGTGATAAAGGCATCTGTACCTTTCTCCTCAATCACCCACTTGTTTTTTCCAGGTAGTAGTTTGTCAAGTTCCACTGCTAACTGATCAGCCGTAAGAGAACCCTCCAAAACACGTACCACAGCTGATTTTTCCTCTAAATTCACCTTGGGATTTTCAGCTACTGGAATAAAATAAAAGCCCAAGCCTTCTACCGCATAACCACAAGGAATAGCAGTAATATTCATTTTTTTTATATTTGGGCAAATTTTTGTCACATGATCTCCATAACAAATTTCACAACACAAAATCACAGTGCACTCTGCCATAGTATGACCTTTAGTGTGACAGCGATAACAAAATGGTTTACCCTTGCTTTTCGGCTTTCCTTGGTGAGATGACTCTGGCGTTGCATTTGTCACAATTGAGGCATTGGTGTTTGGTAGGACAGCGCTCTTGGGGGCCTCGGATGCTGCCGGTGCTGCCATCAAAGTCGTAGATGCCTGCGGACCATCCAAGACCTCCATTTCCCCACGCCCTGCTTCACCACCGCCAGCAGTTGCGTACGCGCCGTCACTGCCAGCGGCTGCGAGCGCGCCACCGGTACCAGCCGCTTGTGACCCACCGACATGAGTTGACGGGATCGCGGCCATCTCAGCCCCGGCCATCTCAGCCCCGAACGTGCCACTCGCCTCTCCTTGTCCCGGAGCCGAGGACGGCTGGTAGTACGGCCGGCCATGGTTTTGCCAGTTACCACGGCCACGCCCTCCTCCATATGCCCCGCCATAGGGTCGACCACCACGGCCACCGCCGTTGTATCCGTTGTTGTAGCCATTGAAGCCCGGACCGCCGTATCCTCTTTGGCCGCGACCGCGACCACGGGAAGGGAGTAAGTTGCGGCCCCTGCCCCGTCCCCCGTGTCCCAGATTGAATCCCGGGTGGAAGCCAGGGTCGTAGCCCGCCGCCCTTCCCCCTCCTCCGCGGCCAAAGTTCCCGCCCGAGCCCTGAGCCGCCATGGTCGCCCTAACCCACACCACGTCCGCGTATGAACGCGATGGCGCAATGGAAGACGACGATGAGGCGATTGATGGCTTGGACGGCGGCTTGGATAGGGTTTTTGTGATTTTCCTGGTTCCTGTCCTTGTGAATAGAGCACAAAGGCCTTTGGTGGGCCGGAAAAATTTACCAGGCCCAATGATCTTCAGAGAAGCTCGAACCGAACTCCCCGTGTGAACGCACGCGGTCAAGACGACCGGTAGCTTCGCGGGTGACAACGGAGGAAATTCCGGATCGCAGCACTGAAGATTGAGATTTTCAAATTTTTTTGAATTCTGTTCGACACTTGCCGTTAGTGACCTCGCCGGCGATGGTCGGGATCCGCGAACAGCGGTACCGACTCCTTCGTGCCGTTCCGCCGGCGATCTTGGCCGTCTAGACGACGCCAAGGAGCCACGAGAGCCGGCACTGAAATTTCTTGCCTTTGCAACACAATCGCCGAGAGTCCTCGGAGGAGAAACTCTAGGAGATGGCAAGGGCCCTTGCCATGGCGCCCCGGCCAATTTTCCTTGAACCAACTTAGCGACAATTGAAAAAGGAAGGAGACGATCTGCGGAGGATTGAACGTTACCTGGCGCTAGAGCTTTCTCGGCTCTAGCCAATTGATCCACCGTGAACCCTGCGTCCAAGGCCTCCACGATGAACTCCGACGTCGATGGGCTCTTCATCTCCACCAGTGCTTCATCGTCAGAGTCATCATCCGCACCTTGTGCCCAGAATTTCATGGGCATGCCTCCTGAACAATCGCTGGAGCAAATGCTTCATGAACTCGCCGATCCACCTGGGTGGCGCGGACGCCGGTCCATATCTATAACTAATCAATTGGACCACCAACATTTTGCTGCTCACCCTTACAGTTGGATGGCACTTAGCCGATTTATAGAGTTGCTAATACCTGTATCGTTCCAGTTCTCCAGCCCTAACGACACTTCAATCTCGGGAACTTTCGCCGCTGCTCCTAACACCTTGATGGAAAATTACTGATTAAACCAATCAATTAAACTGGACCCCTGGGGCCAACTTTAAAGCAGTCCAACATTATTACCCTCTTTCAGACCGAGAATTCCACCCTGTACAGTCAGCCTCGCAGTGCCACTAACATGATGCATGTCAGTAGCAGTATCAGTTGGTCTTTGCAGGCGATACGTTCTCAACGATCGATCAGCTACATGTATCGATCTGCACCGACGCCATAAATTCGAGGCTGAGATAGGTAGGTGGATCTTGCCCCGAATCCTTCAATGGTCAGCACAAGTAGCAGCTCCTCTGAAGAAACGCCAATAAGAGCGCACTAGCTCGTGCTATATAAGGCCGAAAGCTCTCGCCATGGCCAGACCACAACCACAAACAAACACATCATCTCGGTCGCGAAGTAGATAGCTAGAGCTTGCTTGCAGTGCAAACGGGAGTGACGAAAGGGATCGACCGATCGATGGCGTCCAAGGTTGAGCTGGTGGCGGAGGTGAAGTCGTCGGCGGACAAGCTGTGGACAGCGCTGCGGGAGTCGACGGAGTTGTTCCCCAAGATCTTCCCCGAGCAGTACAAGAGCATCGAGACCGTCGAGGGCGACGGCAAGTCCTCCGGCACCGTCCGCCTCCTCAAGTACACCGAGGGTACGAACACGTCAATGGATCGCTATATCACTTCAGCTGATGGGAACGTGCACGTACACAACGTCGATGGTGATCGGTGCCGCATGCAGGTGTCCCGATGGTGACGTTCGCGAAGGAGAAGGTGGAGGTGGCGGACGACGAGAAGAAGGTGGTGACTTACAGCGTGGTGGACGGCGAGCTGGTCAACTTCTACAAGAACATGAGGGTGACGCTGCAGGTCATGACCCCCAAGGGCGCCGAGGACGGCGCGACCGTGAATTGGGCGATGGAGTTCGACAAGGCCAGCGACCAGGTGCCCGACCCGGACGTCATCAAGGAGACCGCCGCCAAGACCTTCCACGACCTCGACGACTACCTCCTCAAGAACTAGCTTGCACACACGGATCGACCGATCAACCCATCCAATCCAAGCAGCCATCCATCCATCGCGCGGTGCGATCGATCGTGTTCATGTGCACGGTAGAAATGTTCCAGGGCTATATGTTACAGTCTACTAGCGTCGTCGTCGTCTCTATTGCCGTGGTGTTGTTTCTCTCAAGCTAGCTGCTGTTGCGGCAGCGATCATGTACTGCCTGCTTTGGTACATGAGTGAACAATAAAGTCAGCTTTATGGCCACGTCCGGTGTTTGATTTATGTGATTTGATTCGATTCGATCGTAGAGATGGTGATGGCAAATTAAGGTGGCAATGTTGCTGTTTCCGTGGATCCATGCTGGCAAAGCAGGAGCAGACATGGCAGTTGCATAAATACGTAAGTATGTACATGTGTTAAATGCAGCAGTGGAGCCAGTACAATGCCGACACGGTCGTGCACTACTAAAAAAAACTTATATTAGATGTCTCATCACAGATGGTTCATCAAAATCATCAGTGTTAAATGCAATCATAAACAGTTTAGGTTTAGAGACCGTCTGTGTTGCTGCCAGCACTAAAAACCGTATGTAAAAAGATAATATTGTTATGAATAGCGCTTGTATTCATATGAGGCCAATGGGCTGGTATATATACACAAAGTACAGGTGGTAAATATGCAAAGAACCCCTCATAACAATGGGGAATAACAAACTATACATATATCTCTAACACCCCCCCTCAAACTCATGGTGGATCAACAACACTGAGTTTGGAGAGGAAGAAGCTGTGCTGTGCTCGAGTCTGGGCCTTCGTGAAGAAATCCGCTATCTGAAGCTCTGAAGACACATACTGAAGAGCAATCACCTGATCATGCACACAAGTCCTCATGAAAGAAGCATCAACTCCAATGTGCTTGGTGAGCTCATGCTTCACAGGATCACGAGCAATACTGATAGCACCTGTACTGTCTGACAAAAGAGGGGTCGGTGTAGTGACAGAAACACCAAAATCCTCAAGTAACCACCGTAGCCATGTAATCTCTGCTGTCAAGAGAGCCATAGCTCGCAACTCAGCCTCTGCACTCGAACGGGACACTGCAGTCTGTTTCTTCGTCTTCCAGGCAATGAGAGAACCACCAAGAAAAACACAGTAAGCAGAGATAGACCGGCGATCAAAGGGATCGCTGGCCCAAGTAGCATCCGAATAGGCCTGAAGCTGTAACGAGCTGGAACGTGGAAAGAAGAGACGGCGAGAGATAGTCCCACGAAGATATCGCAGAACTCGAAGAAGGTGGTTGTAGTGAACCTGAGTGGGAGCTGAAACAAACTGACTCAGAATATGAACTGGATAAGTGATATCTGGACGAGTAACAGCAAGGTAGACAAGACTCCCAACAAGATGACGATAGCGAGTCGGATCAGAAAGAGGCTCGCCATCAGAGAGTCGGAGGTGAACATTGAGCTCCATGGGAGTCTCAACAGTACGCTGATCAGTGAGAGAGGCGCGATCAAGAAGATCCTGAATATATTTCTCTTGGGACATAAAGAAACCATCTGGAGTGGAAGTAACCTCAATCCCAAGGAAATAACGAAGAGGACCAAGATCCGACATAAGGAACTGCTCACTAAGACGAGCCTTAACAAAGGCAATGTACTCAGAATCATCTCCCGTAATGATCATATCATCAACATACAAGAGAAGAAGAGTCCGACCACGAGACGAAGTGTGGACAAAGAGCGCAGGATCATGATCACTAGCTGAAAATCCAGCACCAGTAACCACAGAGGAGAAGCGCTCAAACCAAGCACGGGGGGCTTGCTTAAGGCCATAGAGAGAGCGACGAAGGCGACAGACCATGCCCTCAGGAACAGAATACCCAGGTGGCGGATGCATGTAGACCTCCTCACGCAACTCGCCATTAAGAAAGGCATTCTTGACATCAAGCTGAGAAACAGACCAGTGGCGAACAGACGCCACCGAAAGAAGAGTGCGAACAGTGGTCATGTGGGCCACAGGAGCAAAAGTCTCGTCGTAGTCAACACCATGCTGCTGCTGAAAACCACGAGCAACAAGACGCGCCTTATAGCGCTCAAGAGAGCCATCAGAGCGAGTCTTAATCTTATAGACCCACTTACATGTGATGGGATGAGAATGGGATGGAAAAGGAACAAGATCCCAAGTACCAGTACGCTCGAGGGCAGCAATCTCCTCGGCCATGGCAAGCTGCCACTCAGGGTGAGTAACAGCATCCCGGTAGGAGACAGGCTCACGAGTAGCTGCGCCAGCAAAGGCAAAACGGGCAGGCGGCCGAATCGACTGGCGATCGCGGAGAGCGTAGCGAGGAGAAGATGACCCATCAGGGGAAGATGGAGCATCAGAAGAAGATGGAACATCAGAAGAAGATGACTCATCTGGAAGATCCTCAATACGAGGTCGACGAGTGTAGACGATAGTTAGCATCACCCTGCTGAAGAGAGTGCTCCTGGCGGACCACGGACAGGTACAGGGCATCACCAGAGGGCTCGTAGCGCTGACGAAGATGAGTCCACATCTGGAAAGCCGAAGGGAGTCCCACAACCTCAGAAGAAAACTGAGGCTGGACACTGGCGATGAAGACAGCAGCAGCCCGAGCGTCGTCATCGTACCGCTGAGTGTAGACGGTCAGACGATCCTTGTAGGAATCCAGAGCCTCCTGGTAGGCAGAGGCAGCTTTATCATCAGCGTCATCATCAGCAGCAGCCTTATCGGCTGTCGGAGGCAATGCAACAGGCGTAGGCTCCGTCGGAGAAATAGGGCAAGGCGGGCAGGTGACATCGCCAGAGAGGACGCCCCAGAGACGAAGACCACGCATGTGAGACACGAAGTCGGTGTAATTAACACCATCAAAGATCACCGGGCAACGAGGGAGGGAAACGGTGCCCATTGGTAGGCGGCGCTGGACGGCGCGACGACCAAGGCAACGAAGTCTAACAGGCGGCGCTGGACGGCGCGGCGGTTAGAACAACGTTTTTTTTTCTTTTTTTTTCTTTTTTTTCTCTTTTTTTTTCTTCGGTCGGTTTACAAACCGACCGAGTCTTACTCGGTCAACCCTTCAAGCCACACCAGATCCAGAGAAGGCACGGCGGGAGCGGCGACGGCGAGGGGACCGGCAACGGCGGCGACGGCGGGGGGACCGGCGGAGGCGGGGAGACCGGCGCGGGGGAGGAGCAGCTGGCGGTGGCCACCACAAGAGCTCGGCGACCCGAGGCGGCGGCGACGACCCCCAGGCGGCGACGGATGCGGCGGAGGAGCCGAGGCCGGAGCCGAGGGGGACGGAGTCAGCGACGGCGACGGAGGGCAGGCGGGCGCCAGCGGCGGGCGACGACCGAGCGGCGGCGCGCGACTCTGGCGGGCGGTGGCGGCGGGCGACGACCGAGCGGCGGCGCGCGACTCCCGAGCGGCGGCACGACTCCGAGATCCCGAGCGGCGGCGGGCGGAAGGCGACGACAGCGGAGGCGGAGGCGCGCAGGGAGACCGACGGCGGCGCGGGGAAGCCACCGGCGGCACGGGGAGGCGCGGGGACTGCGCAGGGAGGCCGACGACGGCGCGGGGAGGCCGACGGCGACCGGGGAGGCGAAGCGGGGAGATGGGATCTCTCAGGCGTCGCCAAGGATGGGAGGCCGGAGGCGGCACGCGGGCGCGGAACCCTAGGTAAACCAGAGTTCTGCTGTCTGGCGTCAGTTGGACTCACTTCGCACTGCTGGCTGTCGTACCTGTCCGTGCTGCCTGGAGGTACGTGCTGATCTGCAGTTTCAGCGGGTTTACGAGTTCCTTACTCGCCTTCATCCTGAGTTTGAGCAAAGGCGTGCCCAGCTCCTTGCACGCCACCCTCGTGTCACTCTCCTGGAGGCTCTTACCGAGATACGCGCAGAGGAGACTCGTTTGAGTGGTGCTGGTCTGATGCCACTCCCCTCTGTGCTCGCCGCTCGTCCGCCTGCTACACTGCCTCCTCCAGCGGCTACCACAGGTGGTGGTGGCCGTCCTCAGTCTGGAGGTGGCCGTCCTCACTGTTCCTACTGCGACAAGGATGGCCACACTGAGTCCCAGTGCTACAAGAAGAAGCGGCATCTTTCACGCCGTTCTTCTACTGGCACTAGTGCTTCTACGACGACGTCTGCCTCGACTTCTTCAGCAGCTTCTCTCACCGAGCAGGAGATAGCCAGACTTCGACGCCTACTTGCCGCTTCAGGTTCTCCCTCGACAGGTTCTGCAGGTTCTGCTACTGACTCTTCAGGCACTGAGAGACCACCTCCTACACAGTCAGGTACCTCCCCGTGGATTCTTGATTCTGGAGCATCTTTTCACATGACTCCTGATTCTTCCACTCTGTCTTCTATTACACCTCTTGATTCTCCTGTCAGTGTTCTTACTGCTGATGGTACATCTCTTTCTGTCTCTGGTCGAGGATCTCTTAGCAACTTATCTTTTCATGTTCCTTCTGTTGCTCATGTTCCTCGCCTTACCTTGCAGCTTCTTTCTGCTGGGCAGATTACTGACCTTGGTTATCGAGTTATTCTCGACTCTGACTCTTGTTGTGTTCAGGACTGCCACACGGGAGCTCTGGTTGGTTCTGGCCCTCGGCGCCGTGACTCACAGCGTCTCTGGGAGCTTGACTGGCTTCATCTTCCTTCCGCTGCCACCACCGCCGCCAGTCTCTCCGCTTCTGCCACTTCGTCTACCGGCTCTTTCCAGCAGTGGCATCACCGTCTTGGCCATCTGTGTGGATCTCGCCTGTCGTCCTTAGTTCGTCGTGGTCTTCTGGGGTCTGTCTCAGGAGACGTGTCTTTAGATTGTCAGGGCTGTAAGTTAGGTAAACAGATTCAGCTTCCTTATCCTCTTAGTGAGACTGTGTCTCAACGTCCTTTTGATCTTGTTCATTCAGATGTTTGGGGTCCGGCTCCCTTCGTTTCGAAAGGGGGTCATCGTTATTATATTATTTTTATAGATGATTTCTCTCGCCACACTTGGATATATTTCATGTCTTCTCGTAGTGAGGCCTTGCCTATCTATAAACAATTTGCCACTATGATACACACACAGTTCTCCACTCCTATTCGTGTCTTTCGTGCTGATTCTGCTGGCGAGTACCTCTCTCGTCACCTGCGCAGCTTCCTTGCTGAGCAGGGCACTCTCGCTCAGTTTTCTTGTCCTGGTGCTCATGCTCAGAATGGTGTCGCTGAGCGCAAGCATCGTCACCTCCTTGAGACGGCTCGTGCTCTGATGATCGCCGCCTCTATTCCACCTCATTTTGGGCCGAGGTTGTTTCCACTGCCACCTATCTCGTCAACATTCAGCCCTCTTCTGCTCTTAAGGGTGCGATCCCTGTTGAGCGTCTCTGTGGTCTTCTTCCTGACTACTCTGCCCTTCATCTGTTTGGCTGCGTTTGCTATGTTCTCCTCGCCCCTCGAGAACGTACCAAACTGACCGCTCAGTCTGTTGAGTGTGTCTTTCTGGGGTACAGTGCCGAGCACAAGCGCTATTCATAACATAGTATCTTCCCCTGATGGGTCATCTTCTCCTCGCTACGCTCTCCGCGATCGCCAGTCGATTCGGCCGCCTGCCCGTTTTGCCTTTGCTGGCGCAGCTACTCGTGAGCCTGTCTCCTACCGGGATGCTGTTACTCACCCTGAGTGGCAGCTTGCCATGGCCGAGGAGATTGCTGCCCTCGAGCGTACTGGTACTTGGGATCTTGTTCCTTTTCCATCCCATTCTCATCCCATCACATGTAAGTGGGTCTATAAGATTAAGACTCGCTCTGATGGTTCTCTTGAGCGCTATAAGGCGCGTCTTGTTGCTCGTGGTTTTCAGCAGCAGCATGGTGTTGACTACGACGAGACTTTTGCTCCTGTGGCCCACATGACCACTGTTCGCACTCTTCTTTCGGTGGCGTCTGTTCGCCACTGGTCTGTTTCTCAGCTTGATGTCAAGAATGCATTTCTTAATGGCGAGTTGCGTGAGGAGGTCTACATGCATCCGCCACCTGGGTATTCTGTTCCTGAGGGCATGGTCTGTCGCCTTCGTCGCTCTCTCTATGGCCTTAAGCAAGCCCCCCGTGCTTGGTTTGAGCGCTTCTCCTCTGTGGTTACTGGTGCTGGATTTTCAGCTAGTGATCATGATCCTGCGCTCTTTGTCCACACTTCGTCTCGTGGTCGGACTCTTCTTCTCTTGTATGTTGATGATATGATCATTACGGGAGATGATTCTGAGTACATTGCCTTTGTTAAGGCTCGTCTTAGTGAGCAGTTCCTTATGTCGGATCTTGGTCCTCTTCGTTATTTCCTTGGGATTGAGGTTACTTCCACTCCAGATGGTTTCTTTATGTCCCAAGAGAAATATATTCAGGATCTTCTTGATCGCGCCTCTCTCACTGATCAGCGTACTGTTGAGACTCCCATGGAGCTCAATGTTCACCTCCGACTCTCTGATGGCGAGCCTCTTTCTGATCCGACTCGCTATCGTCATCTTGTTGGGAGTCTTGTCTACCTTGCTGTTACTCGTCCAGATATCACTTATCCAGTTCATATTCTGAGTCAGTTTGTTTCAGCTCCCACTCAGGTTCACTACAGCCACCTTCTTCGAGTTCTGCGATATCTTCGTGGGACTATCTCTCGCTGTCTCTTCTTTCCATGTTCCAGCTCGTTACAGCTTCAGGCCTATTCGGATGCTACTTGGGCCAGCGATCCCTTTGATCGCCGGTCTATCTCTGCTTACTGTGTTTTTCTTGGTGGTTCTCTCATTGCCTGGAAGACGAAGAAACAGACTGCAGTGTCCCGTTCGAATGCAGAGGCTGAGTTGCGAGCTATGGCTCTCTTGACAGCAGAGATTACATGGCTACGGTGGTTACTTGAGGATTTTGGTGTTTCTGTCACTACACCGACCCCTCTTTTGTCAGACAGTACAGGTGCTATCAGTATTGCTCGTGATCCTGTGAAGCATGAGCTCACCAAGCACATTGGAGTTGATGCTTCTTTCATGAGGACTTGTGTGCATGATCAGGTGATTGCTCTTCAGTATGTGCCTTCAGAGCTTCAGATAGCGGATTTCTTCACGAAGGCCCAGACTCGAGCACAGCACAGCTTCTTCCTCTCCAAACTCAGTGTTGTTGATCCACCATGAGTTTGAGGGGGGGTGTTAGAGATATATGTATAGTTTGTTATTCCCCATTGTTATGAGGGGTTCTTTGCATATTTACCACCTGTACTTTGTGTATATATACCAGCCCATTGGCCTCATATGAATACAAGCGCTATTCATAACAATATTATCTTTTTACATACGGTTTTTAGTGCTGGCAGCAACACAGACGGTCTCTAAACCTAAACTGTTTATGATTGCATTTAACACTGATGATTTTGATGAACCATCTGTGATGAGACATCTAATATAAGTTTTTTTTAGTAGTGCACGACCGTGTCGGCATTGTACTGGCTCCACTGCTGCATTTAACACATGTACATACTTACGTATTTATGCAACTGCCATGTCTGCTCCTGCTTTGCCAGCATGGATCCACGGAAACAGCAACATTGCCACCTTAATTTGCCATCACCATCTCTACGATCGAATCGAATCAAATCACATAAATCAAACACCGGACGTGGCCATAAAGCTGACTTTATTGTTCACTCATGTACCAAAGCAGGCAGTACATGATCGCTGCCGCAACAGCAGCTAGCTTGAGAGAAACAACACCACGGCAATAGAGACGACGCGACGACGACGACGACGCTAGTAGACTGTAACATATAGCCCTGGAACATTTCTACCGTGCACATGAACACGATCGATCGCACCGCGCGATGGATGGATGGCTGCTTGGATTGGATGGGTTGATCGGTCGATCCGTGTGTGCAAGCTAGTTCTTGAGGAGGACCGGCGCGGGGGAGGAGCAGCCGGCGGTGGCCACCACAAGAGCTCGGCGACCCGAGGCGGCGGCGGCGACCCCCAGGCGGCGACGGATGCGGCGGAGGAGCCGAGGCCGGAGCCGAGGGGGACGGAGTCAGCGACGGCGACGGAGGGCAGGCGGGCGCCGGCGGCGGGCGACGACCGAGCGGCGGCGCGCGACTCTGGCGGGCGGCGGCGGCGGGCGACGACCGAGCGGCGGCACGACTCCGAGATCCCGAGCGGCGGCGGGCGGAAGGCGACGACAGCGGAGGCGGAGGCGCGCAAGGAGACCGGCGGCGGCGCGGGGAAGCCGCCGGCGGCACGGGGAGGCGCGGGGACTACGCAGGGAGGCCGACGACGGCGCGTGGAGGCCGACGGCGACCGGGGAGGCAAAGCGGGGAGATGGGATCTCTCAGGCGTCGCCAAGGATGGGAGGCCGGAGGCGGCACGCGGGCGCGGAACCCTAGGTAAACCAAAACCCTAGTTTTGGCTCTGATACCATGTTATGAATAGCGCTTGTATTCATATGAGGCCAATGGGCCGGTATATATACACAAAGTACAGGTGGTAAATATGCAAAGAACCCCTCATAACAATGGGGAATAACAAACTATACATATATCTCTAACAAATATCACATACGATTTATAGTGAGCACCGTCTATGAAGTACCACAGACGGTTTTTACCAAGAACAGTCTGTGATATTTGGCAATATTATAGATATTTTTTTATTTAAACCATCTGTGATACTTCACAGATAGTTTGTATTAAAAATCATCTGTAATAATGAAGTTATCACAGACAGTTTGTATTAAAAACCATCTATGATATGTTTCTCCTAGCAATTCTCTAAAATTTCATAATCTCCCGCATGAGGCCGAGTAGTATTCCGTTTCGAGATACTTTTAGTAGAATGGGCATATCTTTTGCATATGGTATTCGTTTTTTGACATTCTTGTGCTCGCTGGAAAGCTAACGATAAGGCCGATCAAAAAAAAAAAGAATGACCCGCCTACACTTGTCACCCTTTAAGACCTCCCAAAATTGGCCATTTTAGTCTCAAATTTATATCACAAGTTTTCATTTTCTATTTTTGCCAAAATTTTCGATCTTCCATTTGGAATTTAGGGTTCACCTCAACTGCAAAGTTGTAGATACCATCGAAACCTTTTGAACGAGCATATATAAGCCATATAGAATTTTGCTATTTTATCTTTTGAGACTAGCTGTTTATATTGCACCGGTATATACATATATTGTCTTCAATAATTATGTATTTGTGATAATTACGTATCACAGACGGTTTGTGGTTCAAACCGTCTGTGATAATTATGTATCTCTGATCGCTGGGCCCGTCGATCCTCCTCAATCTAATCCCAGCCAATAGAAACCCGCCAATCCCCATACCACAGATTGTATCTCCACCTCTTCGTCCCCGCACCCATTCCGTCAAAACTTTTTCTACTTCCGCCTCTCTCTTCCCTATACATACTCACCCAAACCAATCCTCTATCACGCTTAAAATCTCTTCAGCCTCCTCACCGTCCTCCTCTCTCTGATGGTCTTTACGAAGTAGACGACACGCAAGCCTACGGACAGCAAGGCGCCGCAGAAGTAGTTAGCTACCAAGACGGTGCTCAAGTCAACGCCAACGACGGCGGGCGTCAAGGACATCCAACTCGCGTGCTGCATCAGGGGCGAGAGGGACTATGCATAGAGGCCTCGTCGGCGTGGTTGAGTTTCTATTGTCTGCTAGGATCTCTACTTCTTCTATATTCTTACCATGTTTAAGAGTTGGGTTCGTAGAATTAGAAGATGTGTTCTTACCATGTTCTTACTGTGTTAGATGGGTAACATGCTCGTTATCTTATTATGCTATAATGGTGGATTCTAATCTTAATAGAAATGGAATGCGCTATTGTGTTTGCTACTATGTTTGCTTATTTTCAAAAGGCATAGCTAACATTTCTTGAGGCTAGCCAAAAAATAAAAAAATAAGGTACATAATGAACTAACACAGATGATTTTATGGTATAAACCATTTATGAAGGACTATCACAGACGATTATATCTACCAACCATTTGTGATGCGAAATTATTACAGACGGTTCTATATACCAACCATCTGTGATACTCGTTCATCACAGATGGTTGGTGGCTAGAATCGTCTGTGATGTGTGAGTATCACAGACGGTTTTTTGTTCGAGTCGTCTGTGATAGTGTTCTTTAGAGACGGTTCTAGTTACAAACCCTTTGTGTTGTATTTATCATAGACGTCTCACAAACCGTCTATGATAACCTTCGATTATCACTGACCCATAAATTTAGATGGTTCAGATGTGATGATAGTTTTGAACCGTCTGTGATGACTCTTTTTGTAATTGTGGTGATTCGTGGAAGTTAGGCTTGTTCATGTTGGGCTACAACTTTCGATTGATATCTTTTGGCTATGGCCTATACTTTTTAGTTGATAATGAATAATATTAGTTGAAAGAAGTGTTTTTTAGAAGAAAGGGCGAGCGGTGGGGAAGTGGGGGGGGGGGAGATACAAGTGCGAGACGGGAGCGAGAGACGTGAGGTGTATGATGCATCCATGACCCCCTATATTATCCCCAGAATGAGGTGGAAGCGAGAGGAGTGGGGAAGCTCCTTCGAGAAATCAGATATTCTTATTAGCTTCTGGCTTCTTCAAGCAGAAGTCAATATTAGCAGATGCTTGATTCCCTTCATAAATGGAATTGATATTGCTGTGTTCATGTACGTGCCAGTTGAATAGGACCATTGTCTTTGCTAGTGGTGAGGATTGTGAAATGCTCAAGAATTCTTACTAGGTTTAATCCCAATCAATAAAACATCTTCATTCTCTATCGAACGGCTTTGTTCAAATTGATAAATAATTACAATCACATTCTTACACTAACTTGCCTCGCCTTATCCCAGGCGGTGACTCCCCAACATTGGGGGAGGCTTGCTAGCCCTCCGCTACCTGCTGCCTCCTTCCGTACCTCCTCCTACGCACCACGTCTATGCTTACTCAGTTGGGCTTCCCCTCTCCGCTGTTGCATATTGTATTTATAAAAGTGAGCTTAATTGATAAATCATATATTTCTTTTCTGAAGTAACCTTGCCTTTGGGAGTGTTTTTTTGCAACATTCTAAGCTAATTTTGTTGGAGGCGGCGCATATCGGTGAGACAATAACATATGTAGAAGCACATGAATACTATGTTATATAGAAGGGTTAGAAAATTGACATAAATCCTTTAAATTTTCATGTAATGAATCTATCTCACCTACGATAACTTTAAGTCTTGTTTGACAGCCTATAATTCTCGACCCATCTCTCTGTGTAGATAGACCGAAAATTATTAGGGAAAATTTGTTCAGTACCACTGAAAGGTGACCACTTTCGAAAAATACCACCAAAAATTCGGGGTTCCAAAAATTACCACCGAAAGATGCATTTTTCTTCGGGATTTAGCACTTCGGACAAAATTACCCCTCTCCCTCCCCTCCCTCACATTCCTCTCCCTCCTGTCGCCGCCCCGTCCGCCTCTCTTCCCCCACCGCTCTGCCGCCGGCCTCCCCGCCTCTCCCCTCGATTCCTTGCGCGGAGAGCATCACCTCGACGGCCCGAAGCTCCCCCAACCTCCGCCCGGAGCTGCCTTCCGCCTCAGGCCGCCGGCGCTACGGACCTCCTCGCGCCGCCCTTGGTCCCCGCCGTCGGCCCACCTCGGCACACCTCCGGCCCGGCCAGCTGCACGGTGAGAATCCTAGTATCTTCCTCCAGCTCGTGCTTCCCTACTTTCCTTCCTCCCTCCACGTCGGCGCCGCCGCACCATACCACCTACGCCCCCGGCCGCCGAGCCTCGCCGCCGGCCCACCTCGTCGCCGCCCCGACCACCGTGCCACCTCCCAGGGCTCGGCCGGACGCGGGGGAGCGGGGAAAGGAGGAGGAGGAGGCGCAGGGAGGTGGGGGCGGAGGTAGGCAACGGCGGCGGGGATGGGGCGCGCGGAGAGGGAGGAGGCGAGCGGCGCGGCGTGAGGAGGGAGAGGCGGGGAGGCCGGCGGCATAGCGGTGGGGGAAGAGAGGCGGACGGGGCGGCGGCAGGAGGGAGAGGAAGGTGAGGGAGGGGAGGGAGAGGGGTAATTTTGTCCGAAGTGCTAAATCCCGAAGAAAAATGCATCTTTCGGTGGTAATTTTTGGAACCCCGAATTTTTGGTGGTATTTTCCGAAAGTGATCACCTTTCAGTGGCACTGAACAAATTTTCCCAAATTATAAACTGCCAAATAAGCCCTAACTGGTTTTAGCCGTCCTATTTCAGACTTTCTGATGGGGTGCAGGGTGCTTTTGAAGTTTGAAGCCTTCCACGGTTGCAAGTTGTAACATGTAACACGAAGTCACAGAACCCACTTCTGCGTTTTTGAGGTTGCAATACAGAGTCGCAAAACCCCAGGACCAAAATCCGACCGGGCCGTGACCTCGTCGGAGTCCAAAACCTCCACCGGACCCTCTCCTCCAGCTATGCCGAAGGCGGCAGTCGCGCCGGCGCCCGTCGCCACGGCCACGGTGCGCGTGTCCAACATCCCGCCCTCGGCCGTCGCCGCCGAGCTCCTCGCTTTCTTCGACTCCGCCGTCGCCGCCGCCGGCGCCGCATTCGCCTGCGAGATCGCAGCGGCCCACCGCGGCTGGCTCAGCCGCGGACACGGCACTGTCCAGTTCGACTCCACCGCCGCCGCCGCCGTCGCCGCCGACCTCGCTTCCTCCGGCCGCCTACCCCGCTTTCTCGGCTCCCTCCTCTCCGTCTCCCCCGCGCCCGTGGACCTTCTGCCCCGCGCGCCAGACCTCTCCCTCCGCGCGGCCGGCGCGCGCCTCGTTGTAGGCAATCGCGTGGCCGAGCGCGAGCTCGAGGCGGCCGACGCCTGGGACGGCGTGCGCGCCGAGGTAATCCCGGGGAAGCTCCGCGTGGACCTGTACCTGGAGCACGATTCCCAAAGGTACAAGCTTGAGGTGCTCTTCGAGGACATCTGGGAGTGCTTTGGGTGCAGCATCGACGGGATGGCCGCCATCTTGCTGCAGGTGAGCTGCTCACCGTCTTGCTCTTATAGTTGTACTCTTATAGAAGTACTTTGTTACATTAGTTAGACGTTGCGGTTGCAGGGTGATGTGGAAAGTTCCAAATTTCGATGGGTTTGCATGTTGCAATTGTGTTTGTTGAAAGTGAAGTAATGAAGTGTGATCTGACCATTTTCTTTGTAGCAACAGCTGGCATGCAGATAATAGGTGGAATGCAGATAATAGGTTGGTATACTTTGTGTGCTTACCTTGATTTTACTCAGTAGTATGGTCATGACTCATGACACACGTTCATGCAACGTGGGTAGTGATTTTACAGTTGTTCGTTCCCAAACTTCAGTAAAATTAGGTTTTACTCATTAGTATGGTCATGACACACGTTCATGCAATGTGGGTAGATTAATAAGTGATTTTACAGTTGTTCGTTCCCAAACTTTAGTAAAATTAGGTTTTGTTAAAGTAGACTTAGAGCCTAAAGACATGAAACCTTGCTTCATTAATTGCTATCCTAACTATCCAAATGATCACTAGAATTTTTGGACATGATTAGTTAATGTTTAGGTTTTCAAAATCTTGACTTATCAGGAGTCCAGTGCTAATATCAATAGGGTTCATGCTTTTGTTACCAACAGTTTATAAAATCACGTTCTATTAGATTAAAGAATTGGATGTTGTTTTCTTTTCGATGGCATGCATGTGGACATTTCTAAAACTTTCCTCCCCCCCCCCCCCCCCCCCCCCGATTTTTGTGAGAATTTATAGGTAATTTATGTGGTTCCAAAATAAATAATGTGCCTCCAATCTTACCGCAATTTATTAACTATTAATAAATTTGTAAGCATTACAGCAAGATGTTATTGGTATCCAGAATGTCAAATGTGGGAAGCATGTTGTGTTTGAACTTCGAAGCAGGGAGCTCATAGATGTACTTCCTCCTTCAAAAGTTGAACAAGCTCAGAAATTGGCTTATTCTGGAACCAGGCTTACTGTAGTGAACTATCACAGTGGTCTTTTGTGATTATGCCTTAGAGCTGATGAAGTAATACTCTGTTAGACTTTTTTCTTTTGAGAGGGAAAGCTGATGCA
The DNA here is from genome assembly GCA_017311315.1 of Dendrocalamus latiflorus. Lineage (NCBI taxonomy): Eukaryota > Viridiplantae > Streptophyta > Magnoliopsida > Poales > Poaceae > Dendrocalamus > Dendrocalamus latiflorus. The sequence continues at coordinate 35,384,675 of CM029628.1, forward strand.
GCTATATTCACTTGAACTATTTGAGTAGACTTTGCAAATGGTGGAGGAATACAATCCCAAAAGAGAGTTACAAACTAAATGTGCAAGTTTATGAGCATTGTCATTTGGTTCTCTCTTCTCAATTTGAATTATCTCCTCTCTTCTCAAACTGAATTTCTGTCAGCCACATTTCTTCTATCCTTAAATATTAGTTCATTTCAGATGGGATATTCTTTTGATTTTTCTGTCTGATGAATATATATTATCTGTAGTGTTCTAAATTTAGTGTTTGTCGTATTTCTCAGACTATTAGTTGATTTCAGATGCAATGTTCTTTTGTTCTTTTCTATGAATCTGAAGCTAGTCTGATAAATCTGAATCTTTAGCAATCTAAATTTGATTTTTGTTGCAGCTCACTTATGCACCAAGAATACACACTGCAATTTCTGGGCCTGCAGTTAATTCAAGGTTTACGGATGACCGCTTTCATGCATGCAAGGAGGATGCCAAGTTTGCCTGGGTCAGAGCACTAGATTTTACACCTAATCACTGTTTTGGGAAGTGTTCTAATCTTGTCTTAAAACTGGGTGAAGGTGCACCAGTGTCACATCTTCTTCAAAGTTTACCTTTCTCAGGAGAATTAGGGGAATTGTACATTTCTTCAATGGATGTTGTTGGCCCCTCCTCCAAAGTGGTTCCTCTTGTTGACTGCCCGAGTGGCTGTTCGGTTCCTTATGAAGTTCTTTTTCGTCTCAACTCTCTTGTCCATATGGGGAGGTTAGTTGCCAAGCATGTTAATACTGATCTGTTTAAAGCTCTTGAAGAACTACCAGTTGATATTTCAAGGAGGATCTTTGAGAAAATGAGCAAACTAAAATCTACCTGCTACAAACCTTTGCAATTCATCCAGCAGGAGGCTTATAGCAAGAAGATAAGCCACAACGCTTTGCTATCCAATAAGAGTGAAGGTGAAGGAAAATTGATGAGATGTTACAGAGTTCACATTACTCCATTAAAAATATACTGCTTGGGACCCGAGGAAGAAGTTTCAAATTATGTGGTTAAGTACCATTCTGCATATGCTTCTGACTTTGTTAGAGTTACTTTTGTTGATGAAGATTGGAGTAAGCTTCCTCCTAACGCAATCTCAGCTAGAATTGAACAAGGGTTCTTTTCTCAACCATTCAAAACTGGCCTGTATGATCGCATTCTCTCCATTCTAAAAGAAGGATTTTCCATTGGTCCAAAGAAGTTCGAATTTTTGGCCTTCTCAGCAAGTCAGCTTCGTGGAAATTCTGTTTGGATGTTTGCTTCTAATGATTCCTTGAGCGCAGAGGGTATAAGAAGGTGGATGGGTCACTTTGAAGATATCCGTTCAGTCTCTAAGTGTGCGGCTAGAATGGGCCAGCTGTTCAGCTCCTCCAGGCAAACATTTGAAGTTGAACCAAATACTGAAATAAAAGTGATTCCAGATATTGAAGTCACAACTGATGGCACTAAATACATATTTTCCGATGGTATTGGGAAGATGTCTTTGAGATTTGCTAAGAAAGTTGCACACAAAATTGGGTTAGACTATAATAACCCTCCTTCAGCTTTTCAAATAAGGTATGGTGGCTACAAAGGAGTCATTGCTGTTGACCCCACTTCCTTTCGCAATCTTTCTTTGCGACCTAGTATGAAGAAATTTGAATCGGAGAGCACGATGTTGAACATTACAAGTTGGAGTAAGTCTCAGCCATGCTATGTGAATCGTGAAATTATCTCTCTCCTATCAACATTGGGGATAAGGGATGAAATATTTGCGTCGATGCAACAAGATGATATGCGTGAATCAGATGAAATGCTAACCAACAGAGAAGTTGCTTTGTCTGCCCTGGGGAAAATTGGTGGTGCCGAAATCAAGACAGCATTGAAGATGTTGCTGCAAGGTTATGAACCAAGTTCAGAGCCTTACCTGTTGATGGTTCTTAAAGCCCATCAGGAGAATAGGCTGTCTGACATAAGAACTAGATGTAAGATTCATGTTCCAAAAGGCCGTGTTCTTCTTGGTTGTTTGGATGAAACAGGCAAATTAGAATATGGTCAAGTTTACATCAGAATTACAAAGAACAGCAAAGAGCACAAGGACGATGATCAGCCATATTTTTATGATGACAATGGGGAAACAGCCGTAGTTGTTGGAAAAGTTGCAATCTCAAAAAATCCCTGTCTCCATCCTGGTGATATCAGAGTTCTTGAAGCTGTCTATGACCCTACTATGAACCTGGTTGATTGTGTTGTCTTCCCTCAGAAAGGAGAAAGGTACGTGGTACTGAAACTAAAAGATGATCATAGTTTGTCGAGTTTATATTGCTTTGTCCATGGCTTCAAAGGAGCTTATCTCTCTATAAGAATCGAGTCACTGTATTTGTCAGCACTGTTTTCCATGTTAGGTTGATATCTGATTGTGTTATTTCACTATTAACCTCATCGATGAATGTTACAAATGCTTGGGCTATCCTTACTTTAGTCTCCAATGTTGATTAGGCCTCATCCAAATGAATGCTCGGGGGGCGATCTGGATGGTGACCTCTATTTTATTACTTGGGATGACAAACTGATTCCAGAGAAGGTTGATACACCTATGGACTACGCTGCAACAAGACCACGCATAATGGATCATGTTGTTACACTTGAGGTATGTTCCTGATTGCTTATTCCTTTGGTTTTCACTAGATTGCTGTTGCTAATTTACCGAATGACTTTTTTTTGGCCAATATAAGGTTTTTTTTTATAGTTTTTCTCGAAAACACAGAAGATTTACGTTTCATTCAATAAGAAAGACGAACAAATAGACACTATTCACATAGTTATCTTGTAGTTGGAGGCTTGGAGCTGAGGCACCGAACATTTTTCTAAAACGTGTGTACGCATTTTAGGGCATCAATTCAATATGCGTTGCAAAAAATGGGAAAATGCATTTACGATTTACTACCGCTAAGCAGCTCCAAGTTGTCCCTTCGACTAAACAAATGCATTTTTTTCCTTCCTTGCATGGTCACATGGTTATACTCGCCTGAGTGAAATGTTACAAAAAAACATATGTAACTGCAGGAAATTCAGAAGTACTTTGCCGATTACATGTTAAACGATGCGCTCGGTGTTATCTCAACTGCCCACTTGATCCACGCGGACCGTCAACCATTGAAAGCTCGGAGCCCCGAGTGCCTCCAGCTGGCTGCTTTGCATTCCATGGCGGTCGACTTCGCCAAGACGGGAGCTCCAGCTGAAATGCCCCGGTCACTGAGACCGAGGGAGTTCCCCGACTTCATGGAACGATGGGACAAGCCGATGTACATCTCCAATGGTGTTCTCGGCAAGCTCTACCGAGCAGCCGTGAGCCACATGGAGAGCTCGGAGGCTCTCGCATCCTTGGTTCAGTCGAGCCCCAGGTACGATCCTGACCTCGAGGTCCCTGGCTTTGAGGAGTTCCTGGAAGCCGCAGAGGAGTACTACGACCTGTACGCGGAGAAGCTGACCACCCTGATGAACTACTACCACGCGGAGCACGAGGACGAGATCCTGACGGGCAACATCCGGAACAAGCTGCTGTACCTGAGGAGGGACAGCAAGAGGAACTTCGAGATGAAGGACCGCATCCTCGCCACCGTCGACGCCCTGCACAAGGAGGTGCTGGGGTGGTTCAAGAGCTGCAGGGAGGCGGAGGCGTCGAGGATGGCGTCGGCGTGGTACCGCGTGACGTACCACCCGGACCACCGGTCGGAGAAGCGGTTCTGGAGCTTCCCGTGGATCGTCAGCGACAACCTGCTGGCGATCAAGGCAGCGAAGCGGTGCAGGCAGCGAGTGGACAACGGCGGCGCCGTTCCGATGGACTGCAGCGCCTGACGCGTCGGTGAAGTGAATTTGCAAGGTGTAAGTGGTGACTGCACTGCTGTGACGCAGTGCTGCTATATATACTGCCGAGTATATTTCTGAGCTCAACAGCAGAGCTCTGCCTAATATAATATGGACGGACAGCTTGATGAACTGTAATACTGGACGTAAACGGTGCATGGTGTGCGAAGCTTTGAGCTCCTATGAGGCTAAAGACATGGTTGGCCAGTGTTTTTAATCATGCTCCATCTATCATTACCGTAAGATAACTTGCGTGGAATTATATTCTGTGGGTGCCTATTATATAAAATGGCGACTTTTTTTGAATGGAAAATAGAATAATGACCTGATGTAGGAGTATTAGCTAAGCCGTTACGTAAGGGACACCAGTCACACCACGGACCCACATCGACCATCCACGGTTAGGCAGCCGGCTGCTTGACCATTCGACGTGTTCCGGGGACCTGCAAGCAAGCAGTCTTCACTCGTACGCCCCTAAAAAAAACTCGATCGTACGCAAAGTACTAGTCTGTAGTCTACTGTACACTAGGTAAGATGCCGCTAGCCTAGCAATGTCACATGGTCCGCACGTACGCCATTGTTACTGCCTGTCACGGCATGCAGTTGCACTTGCATGCCATTACCAGCTGCTACAACGCGTGTGCTCGGCGATCGGCGTCGACTTCTTCCGCTTCTTGCTTGTGGTTCACCGGCGTTTCTTGCTTGCGGTTCGCCGGCGCTGTGTTTAGTTGCCATCCGTTCGGTTTATAGTTTTATCTAATTAAATAAGTAAAACGGTTTTTCGTCGTCGTTTCAAAATAATTTATTAAAATAGTTTTTTAAAAATAATTTATTGATAATCAATATATTCGTAGAAAAAATTACTAACCCACAGAACAAGAGCCCAACCATTCTCCAACCCTACTCCCACCAAACACCCCATCGCTTCCTCTCCTCGCAGCCTTCGATTCCGACCCCGCGCGCGTCTCCGGCGGCTGGCTTGGCCTGGCCGGATTGAAACGAGCTACTAATCGGCCAGCCGGGATGCCGGGGCCGGGAGCGCACCTGCTGTACGCGCTGTCCGGCGGGGTGGCGCTGTCGCGGCTCGCCGGGGGCGGCGGCCGCCGCTTCGGCCCGCACCACTGCGCCGCCTACGCCGCCAACGCCTTCCTCGGTCCGGACCTCGGCGCCTTCGCCGAGTGGCTCGCCTCCTTCCTTCCCTCCTCCGCCTCCGCGGCCGCCGCGGGGGACCTCGCCATGACCGCCGTCCACCACCCCTTCTACTACCCGCTCCTCCTCGGCCTCCCGCTCTCCTGCCTCTACGCCTGGCTCTCCCGCTGGCTGCTCCGCGCCGGCCTCCTCGATGCGCCCGCCGGGGTGGGTGGAATGGGATGCTACCTCAATCTTCTCTTCGCTTCTGCTTGGATTTGCTTGCCCCCTTTTTAATTAATTACTGTTTATAGCTGCGCCTAGGAACATGGTAACTACTGTCTAGTACGAATCTATGTCATGGGTGAGAAGAAACCTCGGAATTGTTTATTCTAACTACTTAATTAAGTATGCCTAAAGCGTAAACATCTGGTACCAGTGCAGTTCTCCATAGTCCATACCATTTGTTGCCTTCGTTCAAGTTATTATCAATGTGACTATCAACTATGCTTACAATTGATGGTACGGAGTAGAATATCACCCTACACAATTGAGAATGGAAGGAGCAGAAATAAGCAATACATTGTAGAAAGGGGCTAGCTCCATAGTAAGAGTCAAGAGGCCTCTGATCATGTGGCATTTGTTTGATTTGTTTAATATCGGTGTTGGTGCAGGTAGCATTAAGCAAGAGACAATGCTTCTTGCTTATCGCCGCCGGCTCGCTCTCCCACTTCTTCTTGGATCACTTGTTTGAGGTGAGTATTGGTTTGGACATTTTCTTAACTGGAAGGAATGTACTCCCTAGTCCTTACTATGCTGGTTGCTCATGATGGGATGAGACATTAGCTTAGAGTTGATGTCCCAGCTTTAAGAAATTAGCATTTGAAATGTACCACCCGATGAAAAATAATTCTTTTTTGAGAAATATCCACCAGAAAAACTTGGCATGCTATTTTTTGTGCACATATTTTTTAAGTTTTTTTGGCAAGAACACCACATATTTTCATGTGAGAAGTTAAAAGTTATTAGGACTCTTCCTCCCATCGAAGCACTACATTCTTGCTAGACTAAATTTATGCCATATCTTCCTTTGCAGGAAAATGGCCATTCTACAATGTATACTTGGATTCTGAGCACTGGTTGGTGGAAAGGCCGTGCTCCTATTAATCCAGATGCAGTGGTTGTTGTAGGCCTTCTTTGCATTTGCCTCATGGGGGGATATGTGTACATTAACAGGTGATAATTTAGCTTCGTAGGTACAGTATGTACAAAGTTGTAAAAAAACAACTAGATTCTGTTTGCTTGTGTACAAAACATGGTTTTTACGCTGATGCTCTAGAAAAGTTAGAAACTTCTCAGAACTCAGTAGTATCAGAATTATCAGAAACCTTGTTCTCTTTATAAACTACTAACCATACGCCGAACATGTTGATGACCAACAAAAATGACATAATGGTACACTGAGCAATACCCTAGTTTGTTAGATTATACTTGTTCAGTCAAGCTGAGTTTCACAGTGTTGCTATCTGTTACAAATCCCCTTTGTTAAACATTTTGTTCTGTGCTTTGGCAGAGTGAAGCATGGAAAATCAGCGACTGAAAAATCAAATCAATCTTTCTTTCTCATCCTGGTGATAGCCACCCTGTACTGTTTGTGGTGTGCCAGTCAGATATATCTGCGAAATCCCCCTCAACCAGCCATAGGTGAAGAGGCTGATCTTGGGGTGATAATCTTTCTTGCCATTTACCTTTTTCTCCCACATGGCTTGTGTGTCCTGTCGATGAACCAAAAAGATCATGCCGAAGCACTTGATGAGCTGCCACTTCGATAATATGCAATATGGTGGTGCACTTTTCTCCTCATCCGTGCAGAAGATCATCCTGACAACAGGTTCCGACTAGTATGATAATTTTCGTAGCAGTCTGGTCTCTGCTTCATGTTGTAATTAAATTTAATTGCTAATTGGTCAAGTGCCAGGCCTCTATGTATAACTCTGTAATTCTTTAGGCTAGAAATATGTTTTCTTGAGGAAATAACGAGGTCGGAAAAGTTCAGTATGATGTTGGCATTTGTATTATTGATGATAATAAACTGTTGTTGATGATATTGTGTTGAGTTCAAAACACCCCAGCTATCACTAATCTTCTTCCATTTACCACTACTGAATATACATTGCAAAGTGATGATATCTGGAAAACTAATTATTGAGGCTAGTGGTGTCATGTGCTGGAATCACTATTCACATGTACTGCTCATGGGAGCACCTCCCGTACAAAATTATTGCGTGTGAACAATACTCATTATGTACTGTAGCAGCAGGCCTACGAGGAGTAATATTTCTTTCCTACCAAGTTATCTATTTCCTAAATAGCTTGATTAGTTTTTTAAGATAAGAATTAGTTGTTTAGCATCATATATATTAGCTACAAAAGATATTATTTAGATTGATCTTATCTATAATTGTTAAGAGAACTTCTATATTAGGAGACATTGTAATTATTATGGAAAAGCAATGAACCAATGAAGATGAATTAATCTAGTCTCTCCCCAAGTTCTATCATTTCAATCTATAGTCAAGTCTCTCATCCCACCAAGTCAACGATGTCCAACCTTCCTTCCAGTGGTGTTCACCTCATGATGAACTAAGGATCATCACATTTGGTATCAAGGCAGTCGATCCCTTCCCACGACTTCTGCTGCCATGGCTCCTATTACCAAGTCATTGGCCATGATAAAAGTTAACGCCAACAAGATGGCCATTAATACCAACAACATCAACAAGAAGATGGTGACCATCTTTCTCAACATGCATGCTATCCTGGAGAAGATGACAGTAACAGCGGATAGAGTAGCATTGTCCCTAGTGCCTACACCACTACTACCATCAAAGACAAAGGGCCACTGCCTCATGACCATCTTCTCTATGCCACCCACCGAGGCCATGCCGTTTGCGGTGCGCATCACGAAGGGTGCCCCAGGGCGGGTGTGATGTCATCGTGCTCGTTCCAACAGTGTGGCACGCCATGATAGATAGCAATTCTTTGCTGCCCCGTGCCGTTTTCATGTTCCAAGGGCGCCAAGCCACATAGGCTGCCTGTTGTCCTCATCAATCATCACCGAAGTACCATTGTTCTCTCGTCTGATGTCGTGTCGACATCATGTCCTCTCATCGATGTGGGGTCTCCTAGGGTTGCAGCGTGGCCGTCGCCCTACTCATCGAGAAGGGGAGAAGTTGTCATGGGCACGATTGCCCTAACCCTACTCGGTGGCTTCCTCCTATGCACCATTCTCCCATTCCCCAACCGGCCATCCCTCACGCTCCTTGCCATCGCCCTGCTCGCGCAGCCACCCGCCGCCTCCCACATCTTGCCGGTCCCTGCATCTCCTCCATATTAAGTGGGCAGAAGCAATATGAGCTACACGATCAAATTCTTTGCTAGAAATCTCTTGAAACATCAAGTTACGAGCTTGAGCATTAAAATTAACATCTGTTTTATTTTTTGTAGTAACAGCAGCAGGAACTTCATAAGGTTAAGAAACTTTATTCCAAACATCACTACCCTGAGCCTCAATATATGCTTCCATACGACACTTCTAAAAAGCAAAACCAGTACCATCTAGCACGGGGGACGGTTCACATACCTCTCTGATGCCATCGCAACTGACTTTAATACCACTTGTAGGATCAAATACTGCAATCAGAGGGGGGGGGGCAAATGATTATTGGTGCTTTTTGAAGTCTTTTGGCGGTTGATGAAGGTTTCGATCGCTCGGTACTAAATTGCCTGATCAATCGCTCAGCGTATGATCGCTTGATCGATTGATCTGTTCAACCGCTCGCTCAGCTTTGCCTGTTGTCGTAAGATCCAATCCACCTGCAATCACCAGCGCTCTTCAAGCAAATCATGAATCAGATTGATTCAAGATAACTTTTATTGCTGGATTTCCATGGATTTACAAAGTGTTCTCACAAGCACTCTTAAAAACCTTCCTGTCGAAAGCCCTCTTCCCCCTCCTAGGCCCGATCCTCCTCGTCACTGATCATGATCATCTCCGCGTCAACCTGCACATGCAAAGATCAAAGAACATTTCTCTGGCACAAGTTCTTCACAACTTAACTGATATTAGTCCACACACTCAAACCACACCTTTATCCAACCATACACACGAACCAGGTCATCCATTATCCTTGCTCTCTAGAAATCAACCTCCGACCACTCATTACGACCGCTATGCACAGACCGATCGCTAGCTCATCGTGTACTAGAAACACATAAGTGCTCAGGAATTACTATCGCTCCACTCAGAACACTTGCAAAACATAAACATCGTAGCACTCCAAGTCTATGACTATTGACCATCAACCGATTAGTGTTTTATCGACCACCGAGAACCAAGTACCGACTAGGTACTGAATGCAAACTATCGACTTCCCATCATCGAGTACCGATCTGGTACTGTAGCAACGACCATCGAGTACCTACCTGGTACTGTCGCAACAACCACCGTAGTCCGTTGTATTTTGTTCACTATTTAGTACGACCGATTCCCCATAGCATACAACCGATTCATAGTAGCTACGACCGGTTACATTGAAGCATACGACTAATTCTTCTTTACTTGCGACCATCAACCGATTTACTATAGCTACAACCGGTTTTGCCAAAGCCTCCGACTCCGGGGTCTTCAACCTCTCCGACTGCTCTCCAACTTCGGAGTCTTCGACTCTTCTAAAAACTCTGGACTGAGGTCATTCCTGATGTGGTCGTTCACCTGTGGTCGTTTTGCCATGCTTGACCTGCCATTGTCAAAATACCGTGATCGACTTGCCGTGGTAGAAATGCTGTAGTCGAAATTCCGTGGTTGAAATGTCATGGTCGAAATGCCGTAGTCGTTCTGTCGTGGTCGACGCCTGCTGGTCGGACCTCCCAACACAAAGCCGTTCGGACCATCAACTACCAAGCATGGTCGAAGCCAGCCGGTCAAACCACCCAATACAAAGCTGTCAGACCGCTAAACTTGAAATCCAGATTTACATAAACGCATCGACCGTAACTTTTACAAACGCAAATTTCAATGTAACACAAAAATCAATTATTCATCATCAATAAATTCATGACCACTCCACATGGTCCAACAATACTTCACGTGAACAACACCCACGTCATACTGTTAATGTTAATAGTACCGTGCCCATGACAAGTGGCTTGCCTTCTTACGATCTTACCAGCATTTCCTTTTGTAGTAAGTTGAAACAAAGCAGATTCACTTGGACCGCAGTTGTGAGGTCAAGTGTTAAATCCATATCATTATGATTATACATTGATCATTGTCTTTCCTAACAGGTATTATGATTCTTTTTTGTTTGGTTTCCTTTGCAGTCATTGCAGTTATTTCTGTTTAGTGTGACAGAAAAAATGCTGAAATATCCAAGTCCGTATCATACTGCGAACCTAGATTGCAGTGATGCCTCTATACCTGATTTCTATATAACTCTTGTCATGGGCGCAGCTAGTTTTTATTAATTCAGCTTATTTTCTAGTGTAACTCACTCACGTCTACATTGGATTCTGTTCACCTCAGTGCACAAAAATGCTTAAACATGGTCATGGATGCATCAAGACTTGCAGCTTGAAGGGTTACACAGAGTATCTATGCAAGGGACTCAACAATGCTTACGCCATTGTGCTTATCATCATCTCTCATGGAGATCTCTAGAGCCTTCTCTAGCCTTGACACAACTTGCTCCATGGACGGCCGCTGCTGCTTGTAGCCAGTGCATGAGAGAGCAAGATTCAGACTGAGATCAAATGCCTCTGTTGAGTAATCTCCGTTCAACCTAGGATCAGCAAACTCCAACACATTGCCTTCTCTGATGAGCATGGAAGCCTGAGAATAAAAGGTATGGCATCAGATTTAGCACAATTGATTATTTCATCCCAGAAGTGATTATCCGACTTTAACTGTTTATGAAATTTGAACTTACCATTCTGTCCAGTGACATTGGCTTAGTAGTATTCATGATGTTGATTGCTCTTTTTCCTGACAGGAGCTGTAGGAGCACCATACCAAAGCTGTATACATCCCCTGCAGCATTCACCCTGTGGTTGTAGCGGTACTCTGGATCTACGTAGCCAAAAGTTCCTCTAACTTCAGAGCTTACGTGCGATACGCCTATGTCTATGACTCTCGACAATCCAAAATCCGACAGTTTGGGTTCCATATCAACCCCAAGAAGTATATTGGTTGGCTGTAATAGCATGTATGAATTAGCATGTATGAATATGAGATTACTAGACTTTGCAGATGTACTGTAGTCTTATAGATCATGCAACCAACCTTGATGTCACGGTGAACAATGCAACCTTCAGGGTATATGTGAAGGAACCAAAGGCCGCAAGCACTGCCAAGTGCGATCTGAAGCCTCTGAATCCATGACAGGTTCTTATCCTTCCCTGTAATCAACCTGTATACTTTTAGTCGTTACATTACATATTTAGCACATCCTGTCGCTTCCTCAGAAAAGGTACTTACCAAATAGCCATTCTGATAGGTTACCGTTGATGCACAACTCATACACAAGGAAACACTCGTCCTGCCCATCACAATAACCTCTTAATGACACAAGATTTGGATGCCTGACATGTGAGAGGCTTGTAACTTCTCTTAGGAAGGTTTCTGCATGTTCATTCTTAACGATGTGCTTCACTGCAACAGGCCAGCCATTTGTAAGCACTCCTTTGTACACTTTACCTGGAAATCACATCAGGAAGAAGGTGCATCCAACTTTCAGAGCAACAATAACCCACTGAATGTGGTTATTACCTTGTACTTGTCATGTTCGTTCATCACAATTACACTTTTATCTTCTTTGTGGAATAAAGATCCTAATTCTGAACTGACTAGTATTGTCATGTACCTGCAATGCCCTGGCCAATGACATTTGATGAACTCAAGTTTTCAGTTGCGGTGTATATCTCTTTGATCGACATCTGCTTGCAGGTAACTTCCTCATACTCAAGAGAGGCCGCAGGGACCTCTGCAAGATAAGAATTTACAATTGCATGGTGCTATTACTGAGTGAAACCATCAGTATGTGTAAATCGATTGCTGATTAGTGAAATTACCAATGTCCTTTTTTGATGGTTTGAACTTGTATGCTCTTCTCCTGAGGAGGCAGGAAATGGCAACGACCCCAACGATCACTGCCGCAGCGAGGCATCCAAGCAGTACTTTATATCCTGCAGATTACTCCCAGGTGCTGAAAAATTCAAGAACAGATAAAGGAAAGGGGAAAGAGAGGTAAGAAGCACAAACCTCTTTGCATTTAGCCTAGGACGTATAGAAAGAACATAAGATTGCTTTTCACCTTCTGCTTGTTCTAGGCAAATCAAATTAATATCATGGTCACCCTCTAACCAGTCGTTATTAGCAATAATGACTAGCCATTGCCGGCCAAGGGGCAGGAATGGAAGAAGCCAAAGCACGAAAATTATTGGATCATATAAGATCTAGCCGGGTCTGGATCAGAATCCAGCATTGATGGAGTCTCATGTTAGGTACCTTGATTTGATTGCTTTGCAAGATTTTAATCCATTTTGTTATGTTCTTGTGGCATTGCTTGCTCTGTCAACCAAGTTAATTAGTTTCTGCGGGTCTGGCAAATGCATCTTGAACATTTGGATTAATTTTCGAAAAGAAAATCGGATTGCTTATTTGATAATGGGTTGCTGCGTTGCTGGAGGTCCAATAGTGGTTTGGAGTTTGGACACTTATAACCCTTCTGTTAGCCTGTGCATTTGGACTCCCCAGTCCTAGGTCCTTACTTAGTAGAAGTAGACAAATGTGGCAACTCTATGCAAAGTGGAATTAGATACAATATAAGCTAGAACAATCCTCTACTTTGACGGCTTCATATGAGCCAAATGAGGAGCTAAAAATAATGAGATTACGTCCATCAAAAGAATAACCACTGGAACAAGGCATCTAGGATTGGACTTTAATGTTTTGTACACTACTGTATTCTCCCTGTTCTTTCCAAGCAACTTGTCTTTTGTGAACGGTTTATTTGTTTTTTACTATTGTTTGGTCTGTTCTTGTGTTGATTAATTTGTCGGACCATGTAGATGGTAAGTTATTGTTATCAAGTCAAGCTTGCCAGTTGTAGTAATACAGAAACACTCCAAAGTCTCCAACCAGTAAGAAATAGAATGTACTCCAAACTTGCATGGTTACTGTTATACAATAGGCCCTTAAATTTGCATGGATATTCAACAGCTGAGAAGCAGCTATTTGGGGCCCCAAACGTGCATGTGACTCAAAGCTAAATTCATTGGGAGACCCCCTGTCACATGTCCTTACAAAAAAAAAATCAAGGCTAAATTGCATGAGGCCATGGAACTTGCATCAACCAGACATAGGTCTGACACTATTGTTGTGGGAATTTGATGCCATGTTGCTTCAGCTGTATTTATGCCTTTTATATTTGATACCATGCTATTTCAATTTGAACAGTGTCTAAACCTTTAGATTTGATACCGTCTTGTTTCAACAGTATTATACCTTTGAATGCGTCTTAAGAGAGAATCTTTAGCAAACAATTCCTCTTGGTATGCATCTGAAAGTAGAGAAAGCATATTCTCAAGTAAACTACTTGCTTTATAAAAATTCGGCTAGAAATTCGGCCCTGTGGAAGGGTCTAATTAATTAACAGGCCGAAACATCATTTTCATGGGCCAGACGTAGGCACAAATTAATACAATCAACTTGTTATACCTAGCTAAAGAACACTGCATTGTTTATAAAGAACGAATGGATGAACAGTTCTTTTCCTGTAAATGAATGTCCTATCATTTTCTTGTCCTTTAGCTTATGGTGGGATCTAACATACGGTATCTATGGTGACAACAGAAAGTTTTTTTTTCTCTGTTTAGTCGTCTATCTCGTGATTTCTACGCGAAAGCAGAAGAATTACATCCTTGTTTGATTGATTTGTCTCAAGTTGAAATGTTTTGGATTTTTTTTCGGTTTTCTGCTATTGTAGAATTAATGTTGGTGCTTGGTAGTGTTAGACATGTAGAGGTTGCAGGGTTATCACATTGTATAGGGGGCTCAATGCATATTGTCTCATGTATATAATTGGCCTCTTAATCCATTGGAATATCAAGCCCACACTTATAACATAGTATCAGCCCAAAAGAGGGCTAGGGTTAGGGTTTTCCAACCCTAGCCGCCGCCGCCGGCGTAGCCGCATCTCTGCCTCCCGGACACGCACCGTGCACCTCTGCTTCACCCACGTGCCTTTGCTTCGCCCATGCGCCTCTGCTTCTCCCAGACGTCGGCCGCCACGCACGCGCGCCGCCCCTATGTCGCCGGATTTGGGCTCCCCGTTGTCAGATCCATCCGGATCCGGTCTCTCCGACGCCATCCGAGCTTCGCTATTCTTCCCCACCGTCGGATCTGCCGCCGTGCCGTGTTGGGCCGCCTGAGCCTCCTGCCGTTGCTCGCGCCCACCTGATCCCGACGCAATCGTGTCGTCACTCATGCCCGCCCACGCCCGACGCCTGCACCTCCGGCTGTTGTCACTCACCCGAGCCGGCACCTCCGTGTCATCTCTCGCGCCCGACGCCACTGTCGCCCACGCCGGCGGATCTTGGGCCATTGGATCCCACTGCTGGTCAGCCACCTCACCGTGGCGCACGTGTCTGCATGCTCTTGGCCTGGAGGTGCTCCAGAAACAAGAAAAAGGGCTCACTGGTCGTCTCTTGCACATGACGGCCACCCACACTGCTATTCCGCTTCCGAAGATCATCTTCGATGGGATGAACTATCGTGAGTGGGCCATGCACATACGGATTCACGTGAGGAGTCAGCGTCTTTGGGGCCATCTTACAGGCGAGAGGCTGTGTCCGCCTTGCCCTTCGCTACTAGCTGCCCCTCACATCTTTGCATCTACTGATGAAGCAACTCAAAAAGCTGCGATCACTGCATTTAAAAAGGCCATGGAGGTGTACCAAGCTTAGCTTCACTCCTATGAGAGGTGGTAGGACGACGAGACTCGTGCTTTTGCCATCTTGGTGGATATCCTGACTGTCGCTATCTCCATGGATGTGGTGGAGCTGCCGACATCTCAGCTGATGTGGAAGCGCCTTCGTGCCCACTATGAACCGACAAGTGATGCTATGTATATCTCGGTTGTACATCAGGTGCACTCTCTTCAGCAGCTTGATGCCACGGTGGACAACTTCTATCAACAGATGTCCGCGGTGTGGCATTAGCTTGACTCTCTAGGATCGGATGTCTGTCAGACATGTCCTTGCTGTGTGCATCAGCGTGCTCACCTAGAGACTCACCGTCTCTATGAGTTCCTAACACGTCTTCGGTCAGAGTTTGAGCATGTTCGTGCTCACCTCCTGACTCGTCAGCCGCATATGTCTGTGCTAGAGGCTCTTACCGCTGTTCGAGCTGAGGAAACTCGTCTTCGTAGCGTGGGCCAGCTATAGCCCACCTCTGTTCTGGCTACTCGGACGCTTCTCCAGCACCTGCTCCCATTGCACCCGTGACTCCAACTGCACTAGTGGTAGCGGCTTCTATTACGGGTCTTCATTGTACCTTTTGTGATCGCGATGGTCACACGTTTCAGCAGTGCTACAAGTGGAAGAACCAAGGCCGCAAGGTTAGTCGCCCTCCCAAGGGCACTGGTGGCTCTTCTCAGTTAGGGTCACGATAGAGCTCTGCTACTAAGGTTTAGCAGGAGATGCTCACTCTGCTTTGACGCCTTACTGCCTCAGCTTCGTTCGGTTCTACTGGTTCTACTGCTTAGTCTTTTGGTGCTTCACCACCACCACCTCCTTCCTCAGGTATCTCATTGCCTTGGATTCTGGTGCTTTGTTTCATATGACACCAGATTCTACTCACCTCACCTCTATGAGGCCTCCTGTTCTTCCTCATATTGTTATGACTGCAGATGGTACCTCCTTTCCTGTTGTAGGACGAGGCACACTTTCTACTTCGTCCTTTCTTTTTCCTGCAATATCTCATATTCCCAAACTAGCTATGCAGCTTATGTCCGCTAGTCAGATCACTGATCATCGTTGTTGTATCATTCTTGACTCTGACTCGTGTTGTGTTTAGGATCATCACACCGGGACACTAGTGATTCTGTGTTTTTCTGGCCTTTTGATCTTGTTCATTCTGATGTATGGGGTCCAGCCCCCTTCGTTTCGAAAGGGGTCATTGCTACTATGTCATTTTTATTGATGATTATTCTTGATATATTTGGATCTCTTATGACTTCTCGTAGTCAAGTTCTTTCTATTTATCAGTCTTTTGCCACTATGGTCTGTACTCAGTTTGATTCAACCATTCGTGTTCTTCGTGCTGACTCTGCTGGTGAGTATCTATCTACTACCCTTCATCGTTTCCTTGTTGACTAGGGTACTCTTCCTCAGTACTCTTGTCCTGGTGCTTATGCTCAGAATGATGTTTCTCAATGTAAGTATCGCCACTTACTTGAGTCCGCTTGTGTTTTGATGCTTGCATCTCATATTCTGCCTTATTTCTGGGCTGAGTCAGTTTCTATGGCTGCTTATCTTGTCAATCTATAGCCTTCATCTGCTCTTCAGGGTTGTGCTACGCTTGAGTGTCTTTCTAGTAGGCCTCCTCAATACAGTCATCTCCGTTGTTTTGGTTATGTCTGTTTTGTTCTTCTTCCTCCCCACGAGCGTACTAAGCTGATTGCTCAGTTTGTTGAGTGTGTTTTCTTGGTTACAGTTCTGAGCATAAGGGGTATCGCTGTTATGACCCTATTGCTCGTAGGATGAGAATATCTCGAGATGTCACTTTTAATGAGTCTCATCCTTACTACCCGCGGTCTTTCTCCACCAGTTCAGTGCCTTCTTACGTGCTTTCTTTTTTGATTTTTCTTGACTCTCTGCTTCCTCCTCTGACTTTACCTTTGTCACCACCATCTCTTTCACCTCCATCTGTTCCTTCCACTTCAGATTCTCTTGTTCCTGCTCCCACTACCTCTTCTGTTGAGGCCGTCCCTCCTTTCCTGCTGCACTACTCTCGACGTCCTCACCCTAACACACCCTCAGTTGTGCCTTCTTCCGCACCATCCCCTCTTCCGTCCCTGCTAGGTCCTGCTCTAGTCTTTACTCCCCGGTTTGATCTTTGTGATCATCATTCAGTTAGGCCTCCTGAGTGCTATGGTTTTGCGACCACTGTTCCTGCTGTCCCTGCTAGGACTTACACGATTTTGACTAACTGAAAGATAGAGGCTATAAACTTGGATGAATGCAACAGAAGACTAGAAAAATGCTTAAAGACAGAAGACTAGAAAAATGGCCGGCTCCAGATTGGACCATCTCGGCTTCCTCCTCCATTGAAGACGTTCACGACAACCGGGAAGACCAGATGCCAAAAGAAGCGAGCAGCGACAGCAATCCAAGAGGACGGAGGCGGCTCACCCAGATCTAGGCGTGATGGGCTCCGACGGCTGCACAACAGCTTAGGAGGCGACGGCTGATAGAGAGGCAGCATGGACAGCTAGATCCGAGAGAGGAAGCGGGAGCTGAGGCCGGATCCGATCGTGAATACGAGCTCTCGAAGATTGGTGGCGCGGATCTGGGAGGCCAGCGAAGAGGCCGATCTGGTAGAGGTAACGGACGGCCCGAAGAGCGCGAGATGGCGACATGGCCACCTTTGGGAGTGGAGATTGATTCTCCTAGGGGCAGTCGTAGCAAAGGCAACAGAAGAAGAATGAAGGTTATGGTTTTAACCTTTGCTCTGATACCATGTTAGATCTATAGGATGAATAGATAAATAAATGTTAGTTGTATTGATCTCAACCCAAAGGACTATATATCGAATACATAGGACATATAAGACTAAATCCTAAAAACTAAAAAATATCATAAATGCCATTATATCCTTAACACACACACATTATATATATATATATATATATATATATATATATATATATATATATATATATATATATATATATATATATATATATATATATATATATATATATATATATATCTTACCTCATGAGTCATGATACTCTCTATGCTCTATGTTAGGCTAACTACCTCAAGTGAATGGAATAAGAGTAAATGAGGTGTAAAGTGAATACTTTATGCTCAAGGATGTTGCAATGAAGTGTCTAGCCCTGTTCTTGAGCACCGCTCAGGAGGTGTAGTCGTATCGCTCTGCGGTAGTTCCGACGTTATATCTCCGGTACTACCGTTTTCCACAGAAACGAAATGTTTCCAAGGGTGCTCTCTGGAAAAAACATTCTGCTATCTTTTTGGTACTTCTGGGTTCCAATAGTACCGCTCTACAATACTTCCACTGTTTAAACTCTGGTAGTACCGATATTCCTGACAATGCGTAGTTGGCTATTAATTTTAATTGTAAGTGTATACATGATAATTGATTCAAATGGCACAAAAATATACTGGCAAGCTACTAACCTTGATCCCTCTTAATAGTATGATATTTATTCTATAATATGGTCTTTCATCCTTTCTCCTAAGACCGGTAAAATAGAAAAAATGGATTCTAGACTATTTATACCTTTCTACCATCTTAATTCTTATGTTGACTTTTAGCATGCATTTACTGGTTGTCACATTTCTCATAGGGACTTATACCTTTCCAGCACTAAATAAATATGTTCCCCTCATGTTCATATATTGTTATTAATTATCAAAACTATTTTTAGAGGTCTAGATGTTTTCAGACGTCAGACGGCAGCTACGGATGCGACGGAGACGACGGCGGTGATGGCAACGGAAGGATAAGGTCAGAACCCTAACTCTGATACCATGTTATAAATATTGTGTGCATGTTCATAAGACCTAGAGGGCAATTTGTATATGGGGTACAATAGGGTATACAAAGGAACATATCATACACAGATAAAAAAACCAATGCATATAATGAAACAAATAAACAATTGTATCCTTTTCTTAACAAGGGAATCCACTTCATCCGGCACCAGGCACCCTTCTTGCCAAACTTTCACTCTTGGAAGCCCTAATGCTCAAGTGAACCATCAGAGTTATCCAGCAAATGCTGAAGAAAATGGCACACAGATGACAGAAAAAAATGACTACCATGATATATCAACATTTTGAACAATTTCATATTTGAAAGCTGATCAACCAATTCACGACTGTAAATATACACAACAACAGTAGGAGAAATAGGATGAAATTATATGAGGCACAATGTGAATATCATTGGCTGAGATGCTGAGTACTTGTCATGAGCTAAATGCTTCGTATACAGCAGAATTGGAGCGACCCCATCTACTAATGCACTGAACACTATTCTATTAGTAATACGCAAATACGGGCTATATATGGAACAAAACCAGGCGAAGTGCCTGTATCAAAACTATGGGGTGCAATTGAGCAAGATTGATCAGTCACTAGTAAAATTCTTGGACCTCGGTATTTTACATTCACAAGCTAAACTCTTGTAATTTGTAAAAGTTTCTTCTGGGCTGCATCAAAACTCCTCGAGGAATGCCCCCCCCCCCCCCCCCCAAACAATCTCACTGAGTGCAATATCCATCAGAGATATAGTTCAACTGTATATTTGCCTCCTCACAATTGTACTCAACGGTCCCCTAGGCCCTAGTACCTGGACAATTTTGATACCATTTCAGTTTATGCTTATCTCCTTCTGGATTCTGCTAACAGAAATAAGACCAAATAAGAAGATCACAATTTTAATAGGACTTAAGAATAAGATGAAACATCATGACTTCATGAGTTGTTCTGTCTGTAATGTGTATCAAACTTGCAGGCAGTAAAATGAAGTGTATGTAAAAAAGGGAACAAATTTTGCAAGTTGAAATAGACCTAAAGCATACAGAACTGAGTAGTGCACATTTGATTTGTTAAAATTTGACCCTTTGCAAATTTGTAATGTCTTGGTTAAGAAAAAAACAGGATGGGTGCACTGCGTTACAAAGTTACAATATCTTGATACTGGAATTAGTTATTATATTTTGGGGTCCACCTTAAGCAATCATAAGAAGAATTAAGATATGTGCAATAGTTGGGAATAATTGGAAAAGTTGCCATAGAAAGATTTCGATCAAACAAATCAAATAATTTGTTCCTGAAAGTTCTGTTGAGTTGCAGGCACCAACTCACTTAAAAGCATTAGGTGGCAAGGTTAGAATCTACTCCTACTTCAAATCTTCAATACCCTCCTCACTTCTAGGCCCAACCAAGCCTACAACCTGCACTCGACACTAGGCAGGATCTGGAAACAGTTGGGAAAATCCAGGTCTCACCACTAGACCTTACACCTACCACAAGTAATTCTTTCCTAAAAAATGTGCCCGATAAATCTCAAAGTTTAAATCTCTAAGCTTCAATGCCATGTTGGATTTCATGAAACAACCAAATGACACAGAAGCTTAAGTTATTGGGACTTTGGGAGAAAGATGGGTAATCTACACATACTTCAATAGGTCCATTGAAAGGGTATTTGCTCACATAAACAAGTCCATGAAAATGATAAGGAAGTTTATTGTTGTATGAAATGAAATCTACACACTCTAGTTTTAATCCAAAACCTAACAATTTCACAGATAAGCATTAGACAAGCAAAGCAATAACTTCTGTAGTCCTCTGGTATTCCATTTTATGCTTGTGCTCAGCAGTCAGCATGTCATAAAGCAGTCTTAGCAGGACAGCAAATAAAGAAAACCTTGAAGTTTGGCATTATATATTTTTGGCTCTTTTAGAATATATAATTTCAGTTAGGGTGAAGGGCAGAATTTAAAAGAAATAATTCAATGAACAAGATCATCAAAAGGGGATCAAATCTGAGGATACCTTTCAAAACTCCAGTTAGCTTAATGTATGATAACCCATAAGTCCTTGAAAATCATCTGGGTTTGATGGTTTATTTCCAGGTTTAGGTAACCATGGAAATAATTTGGTAAGGCCTTGCCTTTCAGAATTAGGATTCTCTTGTCTACCATTGACCCCATATTTCTCCCTCTCAATAGCATCCATAATATCCTCCCGAGCCACATTAGTGCCGCCTGTACAGACAACAGAACAGATCACACTTAGAACTTTCTAATTGTCTTACATTTCAGTCACGCAATTGTCTTACATTTCATTCATGTAACCATCTCAGAACAACTCTCTACTCCCAAAAGATAGAAAAATAGGCAAAATGGAAATGCAAGTGGCATTATGCTCTCCCAGTAGCAATTTCTAACATGGAGTCAAGGCACTGATAGGAGAAATAATGCATTTACTTGCCTTGTTCATCTAAAAATGGACCATAAAATCATAACTTTTACTCTTTGGAACTCAAAGCAGTTCTTAATACAGCAATGATTTGATTTTGCTTGCATTAATATGATATGTGAAGCATAAGGAACCAATTGACTTGCTCTGTAGCTTTATGTATCTGATATAAGATGATTTTAACTCACCTCTTCGAGCGGCTAGTAGAGCAGCCTCGTTAACAATGTTTGCTAGATCCGCACCAACCAAACCTGGGGTAACATTAGCAACCAGATCACAGATTATCTCATGGTCCTCTTCCAAAGGAACTTCCCTTAGATGAACAGCCAAAATCTTTCTGCGGCCCTCCAAATCAGGCACACCAACAAAAACTTTTCTTGAAAAACGACCAGGCCGACAAAGAGCAGGATCCAGAGCTTTTGGCCTATTAGTAGCAGCCATGACAATAACTTTTATGTCTGAGTCAAAACCATCCATTTCAGTAAGAAGCTGTTCGTAGGGAAAGCAATAAAACATTCATTCAGTAATATCATTTGGGAAAGGAAATAAAAGATAGCCAAAGATATAAAATCACACCTGATTTAGGGTTTGGTCCCTCTCATCATTAAAACTTCTACCTCTACTTCCACCCACAGCATCTAGTTCATCAATAAAAATGATTGACGGAGCAGCTTCTTTGGCTTCCTTGAACAAATCCCTGACACGTGCTGCTCCTCTTCCAACAAAAACTTCAACAAACTCACTAGCAGAAACAGAGAAAAATGGAATTCCAGCCTCTCCTGCAACTGCCCTTGCCAACAAAGTCTTCCCAGTTCCTGGAGGGCCAGCAAGCAGAACACCCCTTGGTAATTTTGCTCCCAGCTTCTTGTAGTTCAGTGAACCATGCAGGCAGCTCACTATCTACATTAGGAAATTGCCATATTGAACAAAAGGTTCATGAGTCTTGTCTGGATATTCTGTCAAGTGTCAACAGCAGTACAGAACTAATTCTTGTAGGAAGAACTGGAAATAGCACATTAGTTGAAACCAATATAATTCCTAGTATCAACAAACTTCAGCACTCAACAGAATTCAGCGATAGAAGTACCAACTATTAATTAACCATCCAACAGTCTATACTTGTCCTAGACTTCTAGTACCTATCATATTTGTATTCATATTCCAGAGATGCTCCCGGTATTTTCTTCAAATGAGGTTTTATATAACAAAAGCAGAGCAAACATATGATTTCCTAGAAGAACCACATTGTAATTCAGCAACAAGAAGTCAACATGGCAAGCAGGCTCAAATGCCCCTGAATGAAACTTTGACGAGATTTTATTGTAGCATTCCTATTTTCCGAAGTTCCCTTTCCTCTCATATGAGAAAACTTAGTTCAAATTGTCCTACAGAGCCAGAGGGTGCATAAAGTACATTTAGTTTGTGTCACAAACTCACAATGCATGACAGAGAGGGATTTCCCACGAAATGTGAAACCACCTTTTGTGCATGCCTAAAGTCATACATTATTTGATTCACGCATCCTGATGATGCAAGAGCAAAACAAAACAATCTCACCCTTGCTATTTGCATTTTCAATAGAATGACACGTGATATTTGATGCATAATTGTGGAAAACACCACCCCTGATACTTGATTGACATTTTGCTGACTTGCTATATCAACGTACTCTACCGTTTCCTCTTCCATTCTATGTCTGATTGTTATATTCACACATTCAACAAAGTATCAAACATCACAGAAAACAATCATGTGTAAGCAGTAGAGAAGCCATATTCACCTCGACAAGCTCCTCCTTGGCTTCATCAACGCCCTGGACATCGTCGAACCCCACTCTCTGCTTCCTCGGCCGGCGCCGCTTCTCCGCGCTGCCCCCAGCCGACATCTGCCTCTGTATGAACCACATCATCGGCAGCAGCGAGACCCACAGCGTCAGCAGCGTGCTCAGCATGTCCACCAGCAGTCTCCCCGCCGGCCGCGGCGCCGACCGGTAGTCCACCCCGCCCTCCCGCATCAGCCCCAGCAGGAACCCCTCGTCGTGCGGCACCCTCCTCGCGTAGTACGGCCACTTCGCCGCGGCGGCACCTCTACCGGCCTCGCGCGCGTCGTCGTTGTCGCCACCGTCGCCGGACTTGCTGAAGTAGATGCGGCGCGAGTCCTCCTCGAACGCGACGGCGGCAACGGCGCCCTCGCGGAGCCCCGCCACGAGGTCCGAGTAGGGCACCTCCCGGGCCGCGTTCTTGGGCAGCGCGAGCCGGGCGGCGAGGAGCAGAACTGCCAAAACGACAGGCGCGGCTGTCGCCAGCGGCACGCGGCGGACAGCTCGCCGGAGCGCGGCCGCGGCGTCGCCCGCGAGGTCCCGCGGCGACAGCCGCCGTAGCCGCCACCACAGCAGCCGCAGCCGCGGCCGGAGCCGGAGCCGCAGGCGCATCTTCTTGCGGTCTGGGCGGAACCCCAAATCGGCGCCCTTGTCCTTGTCGACCTCGTCGATCTTGGCACGGACCGGGCTCGTCCACCGCAAGCCAGTGTAACGCCCGGCGTGAAGCACTCGACAGCCATTGCTCCCAGCGAAGCGGGTCCAGGGAGTGGGGTCCTTGAAGCAGCAGGCGTGAGGGCGCAGGAGGGATGTAGCTGATAAGGGACAGAAAGAAGCCATGCCACGCACTCTTCCGTCACTGGTTTTGCTATCCCATTCGATCGGACAAGGCCGCGGGCGGTGCGCAAGCGAGTGCCGACGAGGTGTCCGAGCGAATCACTCCGAGAAGACGACCAGGAGATGCAATGGATGGCGAGGATGACGGCGGAAAAGATTTTTATCCAAGAATCGGTGGCCGTCGGCTTTCTTGCTGCGCGATACTGGGCTGGTTATGTCATGTGTACGGCCCAATTGAAGCATAGCCCAAATTAGGGTGGGAAGAATTGTTTGCGTTTGGGCTTAGCTTAAACTGGCAAAGCCGAGTGGCCCAGATTCGAGCCTTACCATAGTGCGCTTATAATAAATCTTTAATTTGTGCGGATTTTCTATTTTTTTTTCTGAGACGACTATGAAAGCGTAGTGCTGGAAGCAAATCCTCTCTTTCTAAGTCATGCACACGATAGCCGTCGGGGTTGTTGATTGCAGATGCTGCTGACCGAGCAATTGACATGACTGACAGTTGAAGGAGGTATAGGAGAAAGAAAGTGCTGTTTGCACTAGAAAATTTTGAGTTGACGTCAGCTTTGCCGATTTTGCAATAACATTTTTTTTGACTGCGGCTAAATATTTATGGCTACAGTTTATAGTTTTTAATTCTAACATGAGCACTCATTGAATGAATCGAATGATGATAAGTCAATAGGCTATTTTAAAAAAATTATCTCGATACACCGTTTTGATAATTTGTTTAAAAGAAGATATAAACTATAAGTCATAATTGAAAAAGAAAAAGGGTGTTGACTTGTTGATGTAATGAAACTGGCATTACTGTCAGATGGTGTCCTCTTGCGCGGTATTGGCATCTGAGTTATGTCAAATACCTTACACGTGCTCTTATAATAGCTTTTGGATTGTTAATGCGGTTACACAATTACAACTAGCTAAAGTCTGAAGATGCAATTTTTCATGGAATATAGGTATACTTAGAGCGGTAAATGAGTCGAGCTCGCTTGAACTTAAGTTTGAGTAGGTTTGAGCTTCGCTAGAGTAAGTTTGATAACAGTTAAAATAATTTAACATGACATATTTTTCAATAATAAAAAAGCTCAAACTCGAATTCGGCTCGAGCAAACTCGATAATAGTCAAAATAATTCAGCATGCATTAATTTTCAATAATAAAAAAAGCTCGAGCTCAGCTCGAATAAGTTCGGTAAAAGTTAATATACATCAATATTCAAACTCGAATCGAGCTCTAACGAGTTATTCGACCTTAGCTCGTTGAAACTCGTGAGCTCGAGACGAAACTCGTGATCGACTCGTTTAGAGTTTGAATCGAGCCCAAGTTGATCCTAAAGCAAATTGAGTTTAAGAAACCCATAAGTCTTGAGTTTTTTTTTCCGGCTCTACTTATAAGCCTCTCTACAAATGAATAATAACGTTTTTCCAACTTCGTAAGATCGGATGCCCTTAGGCCTAAAGTGTTACGCAACCTTCTCATTCCATAGGAGGAGCACTCCTAAGTCATAATTTTCTAGACTAATAATTAGTACTATAAAAAATCTTTTTTGCAGGTGGATGCCGCACAAATTAATTTTGGACGGCTCGCAAAGATCCCAATTCAATCCATAGCCAAGGAATCTCGGATTCCTGGACCATTTCCCCTGGGCCCTGGCCCGCCGACTGTCGCTGTAACGGGCCCACGCGTCAGTGGGACACACAGAAACAGCCAGCGCCTTGGTGTGGCCGTCCGGTGCGACAAACGCCCCTCCGCGGCCCCGCCAGCCTGCTGCCACGTGTATGACATGTGGGCCGAGTAACTCGGTGGGCCCGCTACCACGCAGCTCGAGGGCGTCGACCTACCTTTCGTGTTCGTCTCACCAATATAAAACCAACTTGTGAGCGACTCCAGTTGAGGGGAGGTACAGATCAGGGGCGAAGCCAGCGGGGGGCTTGGTGAGGCTAGAGCCTCACCTCCCCCGGCGGCGTCCCCCCCCCCCCTCGGCGAGTCAGCGACGAGCGCCCGGCAACGTCTGTAGTAGCCGAACCTCGTTCTCGGTTTGAAACGACGTCCGGCGCAATAGCTTCAGGACGCTCTCTCTGGCGTTGCCGAATTCGTTCGCGACGTCCAGGACCTTGAAGCCTTCGGCCACCGCCCGTTTTGCGGTTCTGTGGCTTCTTCCTCCGGCCTGCGCCCGCGCGATCTTGCGCTTGCCTCTCGCACCGTTACGCGAAGTAGATGTTCTGAAGCACAATCACAACACTCACGCACGCGAGTGAAAAGGAAGTAGTCTGCTGCTGCGAATGGATGTTCTGCAACACCATCTTCTTTACTTGATGCCTTTGAAATATATATACAACCATTACACTTCAGTTAGCACAACCGTTTCCAGCGGAAGCAACGCCTTGCTTCAATCCTACGCGAGAAACGTCGTGACGCCTGACGCGCACGGAAACGCTGCGACGTTTCGGTGAGAGCGCATATGTACGGACGTATACATGAATAGTAACCGTACACATGAACAGTGCCATGCACGCACGGGATTAATTCTATCAACGTCCTGAAGAACTAAGACACGGGACATAATTTTGTTGAAATATGTATCATTATTTCTCATCCATGCATGCCCATTTCTTGTTTTCATTAGTTCTGGCTTATCAACCATGCAAATATGTATCTTATGGTTTTTCTTCAATTTGAGCTATAGGAATGAACGGTGGCCAGTTGCGAGGATTGTAGTTCAGGTATTTCCGATCTTAAGGTCGTAAGTACCCAGGGAGGCAGGGAATTTGTGAGAAACAAATTCAATGAATTAGATAGCCCTCTAGAGCTTTTAGGAAAGCCTTGAGGTAAGGATCTGTTGTCCCCTTTTGAAATTTTGTTCAAGTCATCATGCTATGCTCCTATATATATGCTAGCATTACTCCATTGCACAACTGAGAGGATTGTCTGCCCGTCTGGCAATGTATGTGAGAGTCTGGATAAAAAACGTTATTAGCATTGGAGAGCTTTGTTCTTGGTAAGCTTCAGCTAAACCACTAAATTTACAGGATGGAAGCCTATTATAGATTGTTTAGCCATTTAAATTTCGTTTTACCTCTCTTATTGTGCATCCATGTTAAGTGTAGTTTAATCACGGCACTAGTTATGACCCTTGTTGCACATTATGTTCTTGATTGCTCCCAATAGGTACACTCCCTCCTTAACTTGTTTCATGAAAATTACTCCGTCTTCAGTAACTCCTGAATTGGCACTGGTATATAAATAGATTCTTTTACTGATGTCTGTGAGGGATATTACTCTTTTTCCTATTCACTTAGAAAACATGGATTGATGTTGTGTGCGAGGTATTTAAGTCACCAATAGAAGATTACGCCAATGAAATTAGAGATCAAGTGAGAAGGACATATTTGTAAAATACTGTGTTTGTGACAATCTAGTTTAGCGGCTTAGCCCACCCTTGATTTTGTTCCTGGCTTCGCCACTGGTACAGATGTACAGTGCTCCACCGCCGGCATAGCGCACTAAATGAGTAAAGTCCATTACCGGTCCTTAAACTTTTTATGCTGTGTCATTCCGGTCCATAGACTTTTAAAGTATGCCATCCCGGTCCATAAACTTCAAAATATGCCATTACCGGTCCTTAAACTTTTTATGCTGTGTCATCCCGGTCCATAGACTTTCAAAAGTGTGCCATTACAGCTGGACCCGTAACAGGTGGTAATGGCACACTTTGAAAGTTTAGGGACCGGGATGACATACTTTAAAAGTCTATGGACCGGGATGACACAGCATAAAAAGTTTAAGGACCGGTAATAGACTTTACTCGCACTAAATCCTTCACCAATCAACACTAACCGGGTGATTATACTCTTAGATAGATAGACTAATTAGGTTTAGAGAGGAGGAGGGGGAGGAGGAGGATGGTGAAGGTCATGGTGGGGTGCCCGGCGAAGATGGGGTTCCGGATGCCCGCGGAGTGGGAGCCGCACGAGCGGTGCTGGATCGGCTGGCCCGTACGTACTCTGCTCCTCCCTTCCTCTCCATTTGGATTCTCTCTGTTAGCATACATCCCTGCCAGGTTCTTCCTTTTTCTTTTGATTCTTGATGCATGGCTCGGTTGATTGTTAGCCTTATCCTTGTGATGCGAGCATCTGATTCCGATCGATCCTCGTTCCTTTCCGGTGCCTGTCCGAGGCGCTATTCGGTGGAGTCGCCACCGATCGAGGGTCTCGTGAGATTTGTTTGGCGCCCGTAGGGTAGAGCTGCGAGCTGGCCGTGCCGGCACGGCCCGGGCTCATCGTGCTTCGTGCCGGCTTGGCCAGTCATCTCACCGTGCTATGTTATGCCGACCCACTCGCCTTGTCAGTCCCAAGCACGATCCAAAACCCATCATGCCAGCGTTCGTACTGTGTCAGTCCAAGCCCAGCTTGAAATAACTATACATAACGAAGGCAGTGGCGACGGTCGTTATCTTCCTTTCTCTCGTACCCGCCTAGTTGAAATTGAATTAATTGCATAAAAACAAAGGCACGCAATAACGTAAATATTTCAGAAAAAGTCGAATTTCTTTGATATTTTAAAAATACAATGTTACTGTCTCGTTAAAAACCTTACGCCCCAGAGTGGGGTTTCCCGAATAAGTAAAAAAGTATAATAACAATATATATACTAACTATAACAACATGTGTACATAGTATCTACTCATCAATGTCTAAGTCGTTCATGCGTTCAAGGTCAGCATACGTCTATACGATTTCGGGATCCTCCAGTTGATGCTGTTATCGCTCTTTGGCTAATTCCCAGTCTTCGGCGTATGTGATTGCCTCCACCATCCTAGGCGTAAGGGATGATCTTCTCTCTTCGATTATTCTCTCTACCGTACTGAACGTCACTTCTAAAGAGACGGTGGACACTGTTATCAGGAGAACATCCTGTGCGAAATGTAAACAGCACAGGAAGTATCCGCTTGTTGTTCTTCCACCACTTGAGCAAGTCTATCTTGCCTCCACCAATAAGATCAGGATCAATATTTGCAAAATCATACTCCAAATAATGGTTCAACTCCGAGACAGAATTCCATTTGAAGGCCGCCTGAGACTGAGAGGACGAAGAAGTAAACTTGCCCTTTAGCTTCTTCCATAAGTGTGATATCAAGATTGTCTTTCCTTGTTGCGTCTGCTGTGAGGATTCCGATCTTCCACTGCTGCCAAACTTACCATGATACATACGGAAAACATGAAAAAGCTCCTCTTTGACATGTGCGAAAGCTTCCGAATAATCAAGGCCAAGGCATTCACATATTCCCTCCATACCGATCTGTACCCGCCGTGCCGCCCGTGCCCGCTATGCTCCCCCTGCCGTGCCGGCCCAAGCACGGCACGATTCGCCATACCGTGCCATGCCGCCCAATGGGCCGGCTTTCCAGGCCCGGCCCGGCCCACCCGTTTGTGCCGTACCCGCACAGCCCGCCACGTGTCGGGCCGGGCCGTGCCGGGCTAGCCCAAAAAAGCACGGCCCAACTCTCAGCTCTACCGTAGGGCGTGCGATTCGCTCCCGTTCTCCCGTTTGGTGCCATCTTTCCCAAGCTGCTATTTTTCGCGTATCCTAAGATTCGTCGGTGTGACGTTGTTGCGGAAGAACTATCAATTCTAATGAGGAGTCGTTGTGTTAAGTTTGATTGTTGGTGACATCTCCGATTAACACGGCCTGCTCCCTAGTCCCAAGTGACTGAATATGATGCTCCGTAATCTGGGCTCCAAGAATAACAGTTCTGGCAGAAATTGGTTCTTAATTTTAGCGTCTTGTTTCCTGGTCTTTCAAGCTACTAGATGTATATGGTTCGATTATGCATGGCCGCAGTATTAAATGTATGAAAGAATCAACCAACCCATCGATGTGCACTTAGCGAATAGCACTTACCAGCAGGATCAACTGGTCAAGTTATTATATTCCTTGTTAAGTTGCAATCTTTGAATCTGATAAGTACTATATGTTTTATTTGGACACAGTCACCAGAGCATCCAAAGTTTATTATTCAATTCCTACGATTGTTTTTAAGTAGGCATATAAAGTGTTTCAAATAAATAGCATCATTTTTTCCTACAGTACGCAGGGGAGCGGTGAATATTTTGTGTTAACAAATTGCATCAACTTTCTTTTAAAAAAACTAGAAATAACATGAACTACTGTTTTATCTCCGGCAATAACAAAAGATTTATGAGTGCGTTTGTACCCCTGACCACAAGCATCAGCATTGGGTAAGGTTATCCTGATGGCACAAATCGTTGATGTTTGTTTGTTGGCAGTCATTAGGTAAGTTGTATATTTTTGGGAGCATCACGCTGTAAAAGCTCTACTATGTTCCTTGTCATCCTTGTCCCTAGATGGTTCAATCTGTAAATCACGACCACAATTTCCTCTCTTTGTTGCCTATGATTCTTCTGCCACACAATTCTACAGCTATTTATCTTTCTCTGTTCTAGTTATCTTAGCACAGGGCTTAAAACGTGATCATATTGACATTTTGCACATAGATGGCTCAATCTGTAAATCACGACCACAATTTCCTCTCTTTGTTGTCTATGATTCTTCTGCCACACAATTCTACAGCTATTTATCTGTATATGTTCTAGTTATCTTAGCACAGGGCTTAAAACGTGATCACATTGACATTTTGCACATAGATGGCTCAATCTGTAATTCACGACCACGATCTCCTCTCTTTGTTGCCTATGATTCTTCTGCCACACAATTCTACAGCTATTTATCTGTCTCTGTTCTAGTTATCTTAGCACAGGTTTTAAAACGTGATCACATTGACATTTTGCACATAGGTGCCTTTTTTCCATGAGTGATTAATCTGGTGACACCTGTGATTGCACTATTTCACAGTATTTTTGTCTCTGTCTAGTCACTGTTCAGTTTATGTAACTTTCCCTTTTTTTTATTCTACAGTTGGCAATTTATTATTACTATTTTACAAGGGAGTAGTTAGCTGGAATAACCAGTCAATTGTTTAGTCCTTGTTATGTTTGGACTGTAGAATCAGAACACTATGTGTACCTAATTTTAAATTTGGATTCTACCCTTGTTATACAACAGTAAGCACTATGGATGGTAGCCTACAAAAATACACGAACAAACTAGCCCTGCAATTTGCCAATATGTACTAAAGTAAATAAACTGAACTTGTGTGATCATGCCATAACTAAGACAACTTGCAAGCATAGTGCCACCCCTTGCTTCCTTGATCCAATAAAATGGCTATAATCTCTTTTCCCTTTTGTTTGCCAGTTGCCACACAATTGTACCCTGTTTGGTGGTTGCAATTTTCTGCCGTTATTAACCATGTGAGTATGCGCATGAGTTTTCCTTCATGAAAAATAGTGAAGGGAAAGGATAGTGCTTATGTAAATGCTGTGCTTGATATAAGAATGTCATGGACATAATGTGCTAAAAATGTTTTAGTTGCTTTAATATTGTGCTAACTGCTAAGTTAGGTCGTAAGAAGTACAGCTGTCAATATCATTTCCTTCCACACTCTAGCGTCCGGAGGATATCTATTTTGCCTGCATCTTTTGACTTAGAACCTTGGTCCACATATGTTGGTTTAGTACATCCATTATGTAATAGGCATTATGTAATAGGCACCTAGTGAGTCATGCACATTGCTGTAATATTACTAGTTTGTTGGATGGATTTTTTTTGTACTTGTACAATAGGCACTATTTGTGGGCTATTCTATGACTCACTAGGTTTGCCAATGCATTGCAATCTGATGGCACGGACAGTGTAAGCCTATAGGAGCTCCAGAAACTTTCATATTGTTAGGTTGATGGTCAGTTGGAAACTGTCTATTTGGGGTGTAATCGGAGCGGATACGGATGAATATCGCTTATCCTGTATCCTATTTCATATTTTTTTTCTCAGGGTCGGAGTTGAACACGGAAAATACCGGATATCTATTTCTCCATTCCGTATTCGTTCCATAATCTTTCAGACGGTCGGTCGGACGGAAATTATCCGCTTCTTTGTACAGGACATTGAACAATATGATACAATCAGAGTAAACATGGAGAGACTAATTACTGAAATGTTGAAGGAAGAATACCCAGTACTCCCGTTTGTTTAGATGTGATAATTTACCTATATGTTATCTTGTTCCTAGGTGAAGTCACAACAGACTTCCTCATATCACTTGACATACGGATATATACGGACGGATATTACTTATCCCGTATCATATTCCATATTTTTTTCTCGGAGTCGGAGTCGAACACGGATAGTACCGGATACCCATATACCTCTTTCGTATTTGTTCTGCAAGCATTTGGTCGGTCGGACGGACGGAAATTATCTGCTCCGTTTGCACCCCTACTGTCTATTATATTCGTGTAAAATAACTAAATTTAAACTGGGATTGACTGTTATTGTCATGAACTACTTAAGATTCCTTACGGCTTATGAAACAGAAACGAATGAATATTTATGTTGCTGGTCACCTTGTAGACCACACATCCTGAGAAATTGGTAGCAGCTGTGAGTGCAACACGGCACTCATTTTTCATTCTTTTTCTGGTAGAGTCCCCTTTTCTTTCTCATGGGAGCTTTCCTCTTTTGTTTCCCTTCGTTTTGCTGTCATGGTCGAATGTTGATTTGAAGTATCTTTTCGATGCTATCGTCGTGTATTTTCAATGCTGTCATCTCCTTGATGATCTCTACTTTATTAAACAATTTCAAGTGCATCATCATCATGAACGTCGTCACTTTTCTTTGAATCCCAGGAGCGTACGGACAACTGGCGGGAGCAGGCTGGTCCAGCTCAAAAGACATTTGTGAGAACCGCAATTGCCATATCAAAGTTTGAGCCCATCACCATATGTGCAAGTGCCAAACAGGTAGCAGATTTTCCCAACGCTGCCTCATATGAACTGTGTTGTAAACTACTGCATAATGATGATTGGTACAATGGTATTCAGTTTCTCATTTTTGTCTCTGGCAGTACCCCTATGTCCACGAGCTGATGCAACATCAGCCAAACATCAGGGTGGTCGAGATGAGCATGAACGATTCCTGGTTTCGTGATATTGGTCCAACTGTGCGTTACTTCAATTCTTTATCTTTCTCTATTCTGATTTGCAGTCCAATGTTTGGGGTTGCTAATAGTATCCCTGGTTTTTAGTTTATTACTCGTAAAGCCAGACCAGACTTAGGAATCAAAGAACAAACAATAGCAGGAATTGATTGGGAATTTAATGCCTGGGGAGGTATGTTGTTTAAAATTAAAGTATGCATGTCTATTCAGCACTTTCTCATGCTGTTTATTTCACTTATATTGTTAGTGCCAATTATCAATCCATTCTGATGTCTTAGTAGCAACTTTCAAGCAGTTCCATATTTTTCTAAAAGCAACAGAGGGTGTGGTTTGCACTAGGAAAGCATAGAAGCACCCTTTTGATTTTGGAGCAAGAATTTCATAACTTCACAAGTCAATAATCACCTCTGCACGAATAATTCAGTGAGTTCTGCTACTACTGTCCTTGCAGGAGTCAGTGATGGTTGCTATGATGATTGGAGTCTTGACAGCAACGTTGCCAAGAAAGTAAGAAATGAATCCCTGCTTAAGAACAAAATGATGTCTTTTATTAGTCTCTATCTGCGCTGATAACTCTTCCTATCTTGGTCATCGATTTCAGATAGTCGAGATTGAGAGGATCCCTAGGTTTCCACACAGAATGATTCTTGAGGGTGGAAGCATTCACGTAGATGGAGAAGGTGCTTGATGTGTCATCTTCGTCGATGAACAAATAGTTTCAGTATTTTTGTTGGTGTCTCGCTAACAAATTGTCACATTTCGACAGGTACATGCATTACAACGGAAGAATGCTTGTTGAATCCTAACAGAAACCCCAACATGACTAAACTAGAGATAGAGAATGAGCTCAAGGATTTTCTCGGGGTCACAATGTAAAACTCTAGGGTTTTTGGGGTAAAGACCACCTCCGGTCCCTGCGTGTTATATAGGCTGAAACGCCATATGGTTACAGAGGATTGCCGCAGAGATTCAGGAGTCCTGGCATATCTATTCTAATCAATACAGCAGATCTAACTATTCTATCTATAGCCAGGTCTTTCCAAAACATCTCTGCGGCAGATTACAGATAAGAGCTTTCCTCTAATAACAGATTTCTGTCCAGGTACTAACCTGAACTAGATATGAGCCTTATCTCTAACATCCCCTCTCAATCACAGCTTTATTAAGTTGAGATTGCTTCTGAAGGCTTTGAGACGTTGGATAGGCAAAGCTTTGGTGAAGCCATCTGCGATCTGGTCTCCTGTTGAAATAAACTTGATATCAAGCATCTTTTGACTTACCCTTTCTCTCACAAAATGATAGTCGACTTCAATATGTTTGGTTCGAGCATGGAAAACTGGATTGGCAGATAAATAAGTTGCTCCAAGATTATCACACCATAGTCTGGCTGCAGGAGGACTAGAAATGCCCAATTCTTTGAGGAAAGTCTGAATCCACATTATTTCAGCTGTACAGTTGGCCATTGCTTTGTACTCAGCTTCTGTGCTGGATCTGGAAACTGTAGGTTGTTTCTTTGCATTCCAGGATACAAGATTAGTTCCTAGAAAGACAGCAAAACCTCCTGTGGATTTTCTATCATCTAGACACCCAGCCCAATCTGCATCAGAAAATCCTGAAACTAACATAGAGGGAGATTTAGTAATTTTCAATCCATATCCCATAGTGTTTTGCAAGTACCTGAGTATTCTTTTGGCTGCTGTCCAATGTGCAGTAGTTGGTGCATGTAGATACTGACACACTTTATTTACTGAAAAAGAAATATCTGGTCTTGTCAAAGTTAAATATTGCAAAGCTCCAACTATGCTTCTGTATCTTGTACTATCTTCAGGATTTAATGTTTCTCCTTCTAAAGTCAGTTTTTCAACAGTAGACATAGGAGTATTCATTGGCTTGCATTTTTGCATCTGAACTCGCTCTAACAGACCAGCAGTGTACTTAGCTTGTGTTAGGAGAATTCCATTATCTATCTTCTTCACTTCAATTCCAAGAAAATAATGCAAATCTCCTAGATCTTTTAGTGGAAACTCACCTTGAAGATCTTTGAGAAGAGCTTGTGTAGCTTTGGCTGATGAACTGGCTACAATTATATCATCCACATAGATAAGCATAAAAATGATCACCTCACCTTTTCTATAGAAAAAGAGCGATGTATCAGCTCTTGAAGGCTGAAAACCAAGTTGTAGCAGCTTCTCACTAAGTCTTGAATACCAAGCTCTAGGGGCTTGTTTTAATCCATATAGTGATTTGTCTAACTTACACACATAATCTCTCATTTTCTTATCTTCATACCCCGGCGGCTGCCTCATAAACACATCCTCCTCAAGAATACCATGAAGAAACGCATTCTTAACATCAAGTTGGCGAAGATTCCATCCTCTTGAGATTGCAATAGATAACACAAGTCTAATTGAAGCAGCTTTCACTACTGGGCTGAAAGTATCTTCATAATCAATGCCATACCTTTGTTTGAAGCCTTTGGCTACTAAGCGAGCTTTGTATCTATCAATTGTTCCATCAGCTCTTTTCTTCACTTTGTACACCCATTTGCAATCAATTAGATTCATCCCTTTCTTAGGAGGTACAAGGTGCCATGTTTTGTTTTTACAAAGTGCCATGTATTCTTCCTCCATTGCCTTCTTCCAGTTTTCAGACCTCATAGCTTCATCCAAATTTCGTGGTTCATCAGTTTCAGCAAGAAATCCATACTTACTTCTTCCATCAGTATACTTTATGCGGCCATCTGTGAATATCACAGGTTTGGTAATACCTTGCTGAAGACGAGTAACAGGTCGATGTTGAGGTGAAGAGATTCCCCCTTGTGTCATTGCAGAATTGTCAGACAAGTCTTCTGAATTTTGCTCATGCGTATGCACCATCTCAGGCAATTGAGGCAGATCTGCTATTGAAGGCTGAGAAGCAGGAGGTACATGTGAAGATGAAATAATCTTAGAACGCCGACTGTATACCTGAGAGATGAGTGGTTTGAATATTGATGCATTCTGTTGCACAGATTGCTGCTGCTGTCTCTCAGGCTGCTGGTCAGATTGTTGCTGCTGCTGTCCCAGATGTGCAGATTGCGGCTGCACAGAATGCTGTCGCTGATCAACTTGTTGCTGTTCAATCTGCAGAACAGTGTCTAAGATAGGAGGGGAAACATCAGCAGAAACACCAGAATCATCAGTATGAGCAGTATTATGAGTGGGATAATCATCATATTGATCAGTCACATGAGCGCCCCCATGATCAATGGTGCCAAACAAGGATGGAAAGAGCAAAACTTCAGATCGAAGGCGAGCACCAGCATTAGGATGAAGTTGTGCAAAAGGGAACACTTCCTCATCGAAAACTACATCGCGAGATATGTAGATGCGCCCAGTTTGAATGTCAAGACACTTGAAGCCCTTGTGCATATTGCTATAGCCTAGGAAT
Organism: Dendrocalamus latiflorus; assembly: GCA_017311315.1. NCBI lineage: Eukaryota > Viridiplantae > Streptophyta > Magnoliopsida > Poales > Poaceae > Dendrocalamus > Dendrocalamus latiflorus. The sequence continues at coordinate 35,421,135 of CM029628.1, forward strand.
GCACACTGTTTTGAGCGAAATTGAAGTTTGCGAGTGTTATAAGGACGCAAATTGGGCCAGCAAGCACACCCAAACACACGAAGTGTTTCATAATCAGGTTTGATCTTAAACAGTTGTTCCAAAGGAGTTGAAAACTGTAAAAGTTTATTAGGTGTCCTATTGATCAAGTATGTGGCTGTAGCAAAAGCTTCATCCCAGAACTTAAGCGGCATAGATGCATGGGCTAAAAGAGAGAGACCAACTTCAACGATGTGCCGATGTTTCCTTTCGGCAGCGCCGTTTTGTTGATGAGCATGAGGACAAGAGACCCTATGGGATATGCCGATTTGCTTAAAGAAGGGATTGAGTTTTTTATATTCACCACCCCAATCCGTTTGTATAGAGATTATCTTTTTGTCAAACAACCGTTCAACTAGTTGCTGAAATTCATGGAACTTTTGGAAAACTTCAGATTTGTAGCGAAGCAAGTAAATCCACACAAATTTGCTATAATCATCAATAAAGGTGACATAGAACTTGTTTCTTCCTACAGATTCACATGCTGGACCCCAGACATCTGAAAAGATTAACTCTAGAGGTGATTGAGAGACACTAGAGGACTTGGAATATGGTAATTGGTGACTTTTTGCTTGTTGACAAGCATCACAAACAGTTGCTTTATTGTAATCTGGAGTACAAGGAAGGTTATTCATTCTAATGACCTGCTGCACTACAGAAGATGCAGGGTGACCTAGACGGCTATGCCACTTTGAAGAAGATGGTTTTATTGCTCCAAAACTCCACTTGCTGGATCCAGCCGAAGGGATGGATGAAAGAGGGTAAAGCCCTCCCTCACATTTGCCTTTGAGAAGAACTCTCTTCGTGATCTGGTCCTTAATCAAGAAGAAAGTAGGGTGAAACTCAAGGAAAACTTGATTATCAGATGTAAGACGGTGAACTGAAACTAAGTTTTTCTTGGCACTAGGAACATGAAGGATGTTATTGAGATAAAGATTATGAGGGGGAGCGCGAACAATGGTTTGACCAATGTGATGAATATCCATACCTGCCCCATTTGCTGTGTGGATCTGATCACCAGTGGTATACTTCTCACGGACTGCCAGTTTGTCAAGTTCACTCGTGATATGGTCTGTTGCGCCGGTGTCAGTGTACCAGTTTGTATCAACACCATAAGAGTTTACTGCTGCAGATGCGCTCTTTTCTTCAGGAACAAAGTTCTCGTCGAAGCGATACCAGCAGGCTGGAGCAGCATGTCCCTTTTTCTTGCAGAGTTGACAAATGGGACGAGTATCAGTACCTCGGTTTCCATTGCCTGAGGTGATACCACGGCCGCGACTGCCATTGCTGCGGCCTCGGCCTCCATTGCGCCCTCCACGACCGCGCTGGAACCCGGAATGAGATCCGCGCATTGCAGAGTTGACGGAAGGCTGATACTGATTGCCCTGCAGAAGGTTCAATCTTTGTTCAAAGCTGAGAAGTTGGGAGTAAAGCTCACCGACAGAGACCGGATCAGATCGCCCAGTGATGTTGGTGACCACCGGGTTGTATTCCAGATCAAGTCCCGCCAGGATGTAGGAGACTAGTTCTTCTTCACCGAGTGGCTTTCCAGCGGCAGCCATCTCATCTCCCAATGCCCTCATCTTCCCAACATACTCTGCAACTGTCACATGTCCCTTCTTTGTTGTTGCAAGGGCGATCCGCGTGTTGACAGCCTGCGCACGGTTTTGAGCAGAAAACATCTGGTCAATAGCCTTCCAGACCTCTGCAGCCGTCTTCTTGGAGGCGACATGGGTCAAGATCTCTCTTGAGAGAGAGGAGAACAAGTAGCCTAGGACCTGTTGGTCCTTTTCAAGCCACAGATCGTACGCCGGATTGAAGATTTTGATCTCCTTCTCGCCGTCTTTGGTGGTGATTTCTTCCGCTGGCGCAGCTGCCGATCCATCAAGGTAGCCGACAAGTCTTGCGCCTCGGATTGCTGGGAGAATCTGGGCTCTCCACAATGTGTAGTTGGTCTTGGTAAGTTTTTCCGTCACAGGGTGACCTAGGGAGGCGGCGGCCATGAAAGAGGACGGACTCGCCATTGAGGAGAGGCTCTGATACCATGTAAAACTCTAGGGTTTTTGGGGTAAAGACCACCTCCGGTCCCTGCGTGTTATATAGGCTGAAACGCCATATGGTTACAGAGGATTGCCGCAGAGATTCAGGAGTCCTGGCATATCTATTCTAATCAATACAGCAGATCTAACTATTCTATCTATAGCCAGGTCTTTCCAAAACATCTCTGCGGCAGATTACAGATAAGAGCTTTCCTCTAATAACAGATTTCTGTCCAGGTACTAACCTGAACTAGATATGAGCCTTATCTCTAACACACAAAAGTCATTTGGATACCTCATGGACTTTATGGTAACCATGAAAAGTATTTTTACATGTCTAAAACAACAAGATTTCTGTTCCTCACTTCTAGAACTATGTTATTGATAAATAACCTTGTAATTATTTTCTAGGTGATGAGGATACAAATGGCCATATTGACAACTTATGCTGTTTCATTAAACCTTGTGTGGTCCTCTTGTCATGGACTGATGATGAGAACGACCCACAGTATGAACGATCAGTTGAGGCACTATCAACTCTCTCTCAGGCTGTTGATGCGAAAGGACGGCAGATAGAAGTGGTAAAAATCCACGTACCAGGGCCTCTATACATTACAAAGGAAGAGGCGGAGGGTGTTGATCCAACAGTCAGTATTACATCTACACTCATTATTAATTATGGCTCATTTGCGAGGCTGATTTCAGCCATTTCTAAGAACGAACAATGTATGTCTGTGTTTTCAGGGGCATGCTGTACCGAGGGAACCAGGCAAGAGATTGGCTGCCTCATACGTGAACTTCTACATAGCGAATGGCGGAATTGTAGCACCAGCTTTCGGCGATAAGCGGGACAAAGAAGCGTGTGAGGTTCTCCAGAAGGCATTTTCTGACCATGAGGTAAGCTTTACTGCCCATTTCAGCTCAAAATTTAGGCATCCACGTTGCTCTTTGTGAACTGCCCACAGCTCAAGCAAGCAATGACCGTTAGTTGTCTTCAAAATTTTCACTACCGGTTGCTAGCATGTGACAGTGGATACTTGATTTGACAACAGTCTGGATACCAAATTGAGATTCAATATGGGCTTTAGATGATATGATGGAAGCTGTGAATTGTTGCTCGTAGGTTGTGATGGTCGAAGGCGCAAGAGAGATCGTGCTGGGAGGAGGAAATATACACTGCATCACGCAGCAGCAGCCGGTGCGCCCGTCATAGATGATGAACGGTGAGGCACAAGCGATCATCTTCTGCCGTAATGATCAATCATTTAATTATTATGGCTCACCGAATGTTGATGGATTGTGTGAGGCGAGGTAGAGGAAGAAATATATCCTCGAGTCAGTTGTAGCAGTACTAATGATTGTATACATAGCAAGCGTCCCAAGCACCATGCTTACACTAGAAATTGCATTGCCGGCCAGTAGAAGTGTGGTTTTGGCCAATATCGATCTGATGACAGAGACGAAATCACTTGTGTTACACGAATCCTTGTGGTGATTTACTTTGTTGGTTATTGCCCCCTTTTACTCGCGTGTCAGCATCAAGAGAATACTTGCGCAGGGAAACCAATCAGATCGTAACTCTCGCAATTATCTGCAGTTGTTAGTTGACTTGGTTCTGTGAATTCGATCTTGATGTTTCGAGCGTAGCGGCAGGTAAACGGAAGACGTAATTCGGTGGTGTTCTGGAAAGACTCTTTAAGGCCAGGCTATGGCAATGGCATTCTGTGTGGTTGAAGCATTTCTCCGTCGAGAAAAACTATCGAACGGGGTATATCCATCTATTATGCTCCTTCGCTCCTTGTCCCTCCTGAAGCGCCGCTGCTCCCTCCCTCTCTCGCCGCTCTCTCTCGCTCTCGTCCATCGCTCCTTCCCTCCTCATTGTTGTCATCTCCTCACTCTTCTCAGCCGCCGGATCCAGCTCCTCCATTACGGGTTCACCCTTCCCCTAGGCATAGAAAGAGGTCGGGAGGAGGCGGTGGCCTAGCGGTGGGCGACGGCGGGAGTGATGGGTAGGGTAGGAGGGCGGTGGGCAGAGCCGAAGGGCAGTGACAGTGGCGGCTGTGGCAGTTAGGTTGGGCAAAGCAGCAAAGAGGGGTCGGGGGCTATGCAATGAGGCGGCGACGGTGCTGCTGGCTGTGGGTGGTGGTGGAGGGGGCAGGGGTGGGGGCGGCGGAGGAGGCGCGCGGAGCTACTCCGGAGCAGAAGAAGAAGTGGGAAGGGAGTGGCGACACTTTGAGAGAAGAGAGAGGGAGGGAACGGCGCAAGGGAGAGAGCATGTTGTCGGGAGGCATCCCATTAGGAATGACTATTACAGCCACAGATGATGAATGATTTAATAAATAAATAGCAGTATGTAAAACTTCCTCCAAAAGACAAAGGAAAATCTGAATAAGCCATCATAGATCTAGCCATATCCATAAGTGTTCTATTCCTCCGTTCAGCAACAATATTTTGCTGCGGAGTGTAAGGTAAAGTATACTGATGAATAATTTCATGCTTTTAAAAAACATTTAGTAATCCTAAAGTGTATTCTCCTTCATGATCAGTTCTCGAAACTTTGATCTTTCTATTTACTTGATTTTCCACTTCAGTTTTAAATGTCTTAAACAAATCAAAACTTTCCGATTTTTGTTTAAGAAGATACACATCCAAATTTAGAATAATTATCAATGAATGTAATAAAATAAATCTTTTAACCTCTAGTGGAAGTAGATATATCACCACAAATATCAGAATGAATAATGGCTAGAGACTCATTAGATCTTTCTGCCTTTGAAAAAAGGCGTACGGGTTATCTTACCCATTGTACAAGCCTCATAAATACCAAAAACCTCTCACTTAAAGTGCAGAATTCCAAAATTAATAAACTTCTCAATTCTATTTTTAGATATGTGACTAAGTCGTAAATGCCATAAATATGACTCTGAGCATATGTTCCTATCATTTGAATTCCTTACTATGGAGTTATGTTCACCAACTAAGCAATCAATTTCGTCATCATTTGATAATTCATCAAGAAAATAAAAGACCATTATGATGACTTCCAGTATGCACTAATTTTCCATTGAGTAATATTTTAACTCTTCCTTTTCCCAATAGTATGTCATAACCAATAGATTCTAACTGAACAACAGAGATTAAATTTCTTCTCATACTAGATGAATATAAAGTGTCTTGTAATAATAATTTTTCTCTATTGGGGAGATTTAGGATATAATTTTCAATTCCAAGTACATCAGCTTTAGCATTAGTGCCAAATAAGATATATTTATTTCTCCTTAAAATTGTTTGCATAGAAGTGAAATCTCTATTATCTCTAGCAATATAAGAAGTAGCATTAGAATCGACAACCCAACTATTTGGAAAAGTAGTAGTAAGTAAAGATTCAGTGCATACAAAAATATTAGACATACAGTTAGGCGAAGAATTGCCTTTACGCTCAGCTGGTTGATTGTTTTGATTCGTTTGCTCATTCAGCTTCTTCTTTTTCGTACAGTCAACCCTGAAATGCCCATACTGACAACAGTTGTGACACTTAAAATTCTTATATTTTTCATTCCTCTGAACTGAGTTATAATTTCTACGATTATCCCAATCGTGTTTCTTGTTAAGCTTTTCTCTCAAATCACCATTAGACTTCCTCTTTTGCCAATTCCTTTTATTATTGCCTTTTTTTCCTCTCTAAGGTGTAACTCAGAAGTATTTCTTTCCTTTCCCTGAAAGAGTTTTCTATCTTCTTCCATAGACAAATGATGTCTTAGAGTGTGCATATTAAGTATCCTTTCAGAATGACAAAATGATATCTTAAATTGTTCCCATGAATTTGACAAAGAGTTTAAAACAATCATGACCTGCACTTCTTCAAAAAAAGGATAACTAGCATTTTTAATTCTTCTGCTAAAACACAAAATTTATTGAGATACTTATTAACTGAAATGCTATCAGACATCTTAGTAGAGAGAAAGCGATTAATACGATTAAACACTTTAATAAGAGATACTTCTCCAAAGTCTTCTAGACTACGCATTATTTTTCATGTATTCTATTCATCCATAATGCAAGATTAAGCAAGCATTATTAAGAGAATAAATGTTACCAAATTGTGCGCTAGTTGACGCAAGCACTATCGAACGAACGATTGCTGATACAGTTCATGCATCGCCACTGCTGCGCAGACACCTTGCTGTGTGTGCACCGTATGCACCCAAGGACAGGGCTTCCGGCTTCCGCCAAGAAAAGAAAAAAAAATCTTGACCGCGCACCTGGAGGACGAAGTGATGCCGTGCGGGACGAGACTGGCTCCATCTTGACACATCTGACCGAGGCGAGGCGCCTCACTGAGCATGCGCTCGACATCTCCAAGTAATTAGGCTACGTAACTTTGCCTTTGTTAATACCATCTCACCCTCACGTGAAGAAAAGCAAGCCGCCGTGACATGCTAGATTAATTTGATTCCAAAGTTCTGTGCTTTGATTAATTTGATTCCTCACGTGCTGGTGGCTAATATGACTTCACGGGGACTTCATTGATTGCACGAGTCTTCTTTCCATGTCTTCAATCTGAAGCAGTTTGTCCTCATGCGTAGAGGTAAGGCAGTCACACGTGCGATGAGGCAAGATGGAGAGAGAACGGGATGAGCCTGTACTTCAGGTGCAGCGGACGAGGACAGAAGGAAGACACGTCGTGCGAGATGTGACAGCGACGCCCACGAACGTGACGAGCCGCCATGCGTGCCGCCTCCGAATCGACCCTTACTGTAATACTAATGTTGGGTTCTCTTTAAACTCTAAATTGATTTTACGGAGGCTTTAGATCTACTCTCTGTCTATCTTATCCGTGATACCGCTTACAATCCATAATGAGACTAGAGGACTGGGACATATTTATAGACTTCACTTCCAGGTGTTATAAAGTGACCCACCTATTTTTGGTATCCTGTGAGACTCCTGACACATGTCACCAACCACGATCAGACAGGTCAGTTTTGAGTCTAAAATATATTAGTCCTAAGCACACATGTGTGAGTCATACGCCATGATCAGGTTGTTCATGAGATCAATTCCAATTTGATCATGTGGGTCAACAGCCTGCAGAGCCGATCCTGCAAAACAAATCCAGCTATTCCGCCCTATGATGTGCCCGGGTTAAACAAATGCATACATATCAAATTCTAGTAGACTTGATCTCAATAAATATGTCTACCATATTCCAGCACAGCTGTCCTCGGCACCTCAAATATTAATTTCTCGAGTTAAATTCCGTATCAAATATTCCGTATCACTTGCATCAATAATATGAATAATTCCACACTGAGTAAAGTAGACAATAACCGTAATAAATATTGAAAGCCACATAAAAGTCCCAACATTTAGTATGCTACTCAAATTATCATTCATTACCATTAACTTATGTTTTTATTAATTTAGATGCTTTACAACACTTAAAGGAGAGGGCTTCATTACATAGTCAAGCTAGCAATGAGGAATTTTTATATACAACATCAAGCTTCTTATAAATTTCTAACTAGACATCAAGCTCTTTATGTATCAACCTTGTTACTTTATTAAACATTTTCTAATTAATATTTGCATTATTTCAATTGCTAATTACCCATAACCAGTTTTCTATAACATTTCTCGGTTTTTGTAGTGATTTTTTCGGAGTTTACTGGTAACCGGAACAATTACCGGTTTTCGAACTAACCGGATTCAATATTTGAAACGTGGAATTCAACCAGTTTTTTTGGATTTCCGGTAACCGGTACCGCCCGCAAACTGGGTTTTGCACCAGTTTCGAGATTTTTATCTCTGTCCGGGAACCAAATTCTTTTTTAAAAAAAAAAGTGGCTATTGTGCTATCAACAGTTCTCGAAACACATGGATTTGGGTAGAGATCTGGGGTGTTCTCACCCTCCGGATGCCGCGTGCATGTCCTGGACTGGCGGTCTCTTCAATCTTCATCCAACCAAATGCCCTCCAAGGCTGCAACTGCGTGACTTAACAAGAAAGATTCACATAAAAAGATTCATCGATGAAAAATGTTAATTTGACCGATTTTGATAGAGAGCAATAATACAGACGAATAAGACGCATATTATTGCACACAATCTGACAAAGGCCAAAACTGTACGAGTTTGTTTCCACCGCTCCATGCCTTTTTTGTACAGTTCACTTACTGATAATCCCTACCTAGTCAGCACTAGATGGGATGTATCCCCCGGTAGCAAGCGACTGGGCAACCTATTTGAATTGTCTGCTCAGCTCAAGTACTAATGTATCTCCCGAGCCCAAAGAATGCGCCAATTCCACAATGTCCAGCACTCTTTCTTGCAACAAGCAAACAAGGGTACAAATAGGGTATCAACGGCGATCCCCTCAAAATCACAAGAATCAACAGAACCAACATGGGTTCATCAATCTGCATGTTCATCCTCACCTTCAGAGTCTGCCAACAATGAAAGTTTGACATCAAACAATCCAAAATAGTTTTAACAAAGCTAAGGGCAGTTGGAACAAGCAACGATTAAAAAAATCACAACAGTAAAGAAAATGGAGGGCTTTAAGTGAATATGCCTGAGTTTAAACAATGAGATCTGCATGTTCAGCTGCCGAGGGAGCCAATGCCATAAAGTTAAAAAGGAAAAGCACGTACCAGATCGAACATCATCACCGACATTTCTTGACTTGATTTGTCTTACAAGCATCCGATGCATTAGAACCCACCAATACATGTGCAGCACGAGTAGTGAAAATAGAAGAGAATTGAAGACGTAATAATATATTGGCCCATCAAAGCTGTGCTTCTTCTTGTCCAATGTCAACAGCACTTCGTAGCTGAAACATATGGAGATTGATCACTAAAATATGCTATCAACCATATTAGCATCTTAACCCTATAGGCCACAATACTTTGGCGGAAGCATCCAATACAACATATTATAAAAGAGCAAGACCTTGTACTTCTGAGAATCCAGAATGGAAAATATGTGAGGCGAAGAACAGCCCACGAAGCTACGAAGAGAAGAAATGCAACATTTGCAAGCCACTCGCAATGACTATACTTGGACATCTTCCCTATTTCCAAGAACACATCGCTTGCATCATGAATTGCCAATACTATTGATCCAACTCTAGCAAACCTGTTTGATGGGAAAACAATATTTGAAATCAAAATGATTACTCTTCCCAAACCAACAACTAATAAAATAAGTGGTCACAACCAGGAGAAGTAATGAAACCAACAAAACAATCACCACAAATCATGACCATACAGAGAGTGAAACCTGGAAAGTGGAAAGTCATGTGATAGCAGTTCCACATAGGAGACAGACCTGAATATGTAGGACAAGACAATCAGAACAACAGTTGCAACATGATGAGACATTGAAACCCTAAAATCTGAACGCCTTGTTTCCCAAAACATAAGTGCAAATATGGAGTATGTGTAGAACCCAGCCGAAAACATATAAACAGCCTTGAGTTTAAACCTGCAGGAGACAAAGATCGAGACATTAGATTTCAATATTGTTATAATGTTTACAATAAGTAGTGAAATCTAGCTTACTTTATCATTTGATCAGGCCAAACCTGTTCTCCAGGTCCTACCCAGAAGTATTTGGTGTTAGCGAACCAAGGTTCATTATATGTAACCGACAAAGATAAGAGTTCCCCTGAAAGGAAGTAAATGCACTTCCAAGCTGATTCTTTGAATTTTCTTATTTTCATTCTTGTCTCCTCTATTTCATAATCAACTTTGCTGTGACCCTTTCCAAGTATAAGCCGCCTCGCCACCCCCTGGAGCAAACAAAACCCCACTATAAATTGTCAAGTTCGATAAAAAGTTATCTCATTGATTCAGAAGGGGAAAAAAGGTCCAACTATTTCCAATTATAAGTTGGCAAACACAACAAGCTAACCTCATACTAATTATGAGAACCTTGGATATGTAACATTGGCCATTAGCCTGCATGACAGGTTTATGTGATCCTTTGTGCATGCAACCTCTTTTGGCAAGAGGTTTTCTTAAGAATCTATTCTCTCTTTTAGCAGATCTTAAGAATATATGCTGTCATCCAACCAAAGCACCAATATGCTCCCTCTTAAAGCCATCAAGTATTTGCAGCTGGCCCAAAGAAGTAACAATGCATTTGGGGTGGGACGTGTTCTGCTTTAACACGAATTCCCACCCCAATCGCAGAATAATCAGCAATCACCAAAAATATTAACCGTCTGCTCCTTAGCAATCACTACGAGACACGTCCAAGAAATCAGCGCGCCGGGGGGGGGGGGGGGGGGGGACTCCACAAGAAATTTCCTAAGGTAAATAAGCTGCATAAATCCAAAGAATGGAATATTTCTGGGCAAAGAACACCAAATCCAGCCGAGGAAACCTCAAGGCCATGAGGTTTGGACATTGACGCGAACCACCTGCAAACAGGCGTCAAACTACTAGTACTAGTCAAGCAAGCAACGAGGAAAAGCCGCCGATGTAGGCCGGCCATTTTGGAGCACCTCGAAGACGAACCGGTCGAGGAGGAAGCGGGCGGCGGGGAAGAGGAGGACGAAGAAGGGCAGCGCGAGGAAGTCGCCGTACGCCGGGTAGGACTCGCGCTCCCAGTCCAACGACGGCGCCATGAGCTGCTCCACCAACCCGAGCCCCGCGATCACGTGCGCTAGTGTACTATACCACGGGCGAAATCGAGGAGAGCTGCACTTCTTGTGCTAGGCTTGGGTAATTTGGCTGCAAACTTTGGGCAAGTTTGATGGAACCGGAAGCGTATTTGGTCTCGGAAAGAATGAACGGCAGGAGCTGATTTGGGAGCGTCGTTGCCCTCCCGGAGTCTGGGGCCAGGGCCGACGGGCCGGCACCTCTCCGGCCTGCAGCTTGCAGGTGACCGATAATACACTTGGGAGGAGTACGATCCGAACCGTCCGTTTCAGATCGAACGTTGGTGTAGCATCCAAATGTCTGATTCTCTTGCTATTTTTGCTATCTTCACATTTTCTGTGCATTCTTTTAGGGGGGAAAGGGCAAATCGTGAGTTGATGTCTCAACTTTGGGGCCTTTTACTTTGGGATATTTATCTATTATTATATAATAGAGTATTTGCAATACCTAGGATGAGAAGGGAGTTAGGCCGACTTCAGCCAATTCCAGCCCACACCACCTCCTCACATAAGGAGGCAAGGCAAGGGAGGTCATTCTTATCCTCTCCTCCCCTGTGCCGAACTCTCTCGAGCCGTACACCCCAACGACGCCTCCTTTGTTGCTGTTGTTGGCGCCACTGCCTCCACTCTCGCGTGAGCCATCGCCGTCCCTCTTTCATGTGCGTTGCCCCAATAGCCCAGCTCCCGTGGAGCGCGCCGCCGTCACCTAGCTACCAGCGCTGTCGTGCCTCGCCTTCCCTGTGCCCTAGCTACCCCACTATCGCCTACGCCTCGTTGGCTGGATGGGTTGCAGCTGCCTCCTAACCGTCAGCGTCGCCGCCACTCCGCTCGGCCACGTGCTATTGTAGCCCGTCCCGTCCGCACGCCAATGGTATCACCCACAGTTGTGCCCGAGCCAACGCTGCCCCTCAGTGGGTCGTCGTTGACGAGCGCCACCAAGGAGGGAGAAGTGCCGGTCAACCGAGTGAAGAAAGGAAGAAGAGATGGCCAAGGAAAGAAAATGAGAAAGGAGCGGGCCATGAGGAAAGGAAAAAAGAGAAGAAAGGGAGAAAGGAAGAAAAAAGAGGAGAAAGAAGAAGAGGAATGACCAATCGGCGCTATATCCGGTCAAGACAAGAAAGACGAAGCCCCCATTCAATTATTCGGGGTTAGGGTAACTTCTTGATTCCTTCTCCCTGCTTGTTTGTAGATTCATATAGAAGTTAAAATGATGTTTATTAAGATGGATGCTTGGACGGTGAAATTGGTGCTGCTGATCTTGTTAATTCATAGAGAGAAAAAGGAGTAGTGCTACTTGTGAGAAGTACTAGAGTAGCAGTAGCAACTGGTTGTGATAGTTAGTAGTAGGAGTGGGCTATGTCGGAGGCTGGTGGATGCTCTGGCCGAATGCATGAGGGCCATGAGTGATTTAGGGAGTGATTTAGTGAATGACTAATGAGCGATGGATTAGTGTAAGTAATTAATTAGTGTGTGATTAATGAGTGAATAATTAGTGTAGACTAATCAATGTAAATAATTGCTAAAGCTCTATAGAATGCTACAATGCCACTTTTGGCACATCAATTGGAAGTTTGGCATCCGAGTCAGATGCTGCCCAGCATGTGACAACTTGTCCTTTTGGGACTGAAATAAGAGATGGTTTGTCTATTCGGCCCAATACTGAACAAAGAGAAAGATTAAGTGTGTAAAATCTAATATGAAAGTATAGATGACAAAATCTTTAAATTATGGTCGGTTGAGCACCAGGACATCATTAAGGTGTCTGGTGAGAGAGGGATTGTTTATGTCGGATTTGTACATAAGAGCGATGTTGTTTGCTTCTATGTGTATGTATTGCTTTAGAGATGAATTGAAATGGATGATGTTTGTTCAGGGGCAGACCTGGGATCCGTACCGTCCACGCATCACCCACGAATAAAGCGGTAAATTTGGATAGTGATTGATATGAATTGGATTTGATGCACTACCTACTATGCTATCGTGAGTTTATTATTTCTGTTTACATATTGACTTAATGATGAATGATGAGTAATAGTATATGAGATGGACTAATGATGCTGATATATTGTCGAATAATGATTATTGGAACATGACATGTTGATATGCTTAAATAGAGAAGTTGCATTGTATGCATTCATGTCATGGAATTAGATGGTCTTTGTGGTATCTATAGTCTACTTTGTGTGGACACTCCACGGAAATGAAGAAAAACCTACATCGGTAGGCACCCCACGGGAGCGGAGGGAGACCTACTTCAGTAGGCACTCCACATAAGTGGATGTTGAGATCCCTGTACGAAAAAGGACGAGATATTGAGTTCCCCGCATGAAAGAGGGTAGGCTTGGGTGAGCATCAATAGATGCTCACTCCGCTATACTGGTATAAACTAAAGATATGTGCATATGTATATGCATTTGCGTTGTGTCAGAGATAAGGTGCGAATGCATAAGGAATGGTTGATAAAAACGAAAAAAGGTTAAATGAAAATGAGTGGTTAAAGAGTCTGTGATGGATATGGATGATACGTGTAATTGTTGTTTACTACTTTACTTCATACTTACTGAGTCTTTGGACTCACGTTTGTTTTGTTGACTTTTTTTTAGTTGATCCTGATTGATGGCATGCATGGAATGGGAGTAGATCTTTGTGCACCCACTTATTAAATAACATCTTGGTCACCCACTTAGCCTTCATGTTTAAACTCTTGTTAAGTTGCTTTAGTTAAACCTTGGTTCGAGTTTGCTTTGGGAATGTTGTAGGTATGATAGGACGCGGTTAGTCCTCTTTTGCTTAAAATAAAGAACGAGGCTCTTCTATTAGTGCTAATTCCATGTGTAGGCCTTATGTTGTTCGCCGGTTGTTAGTGTGTTCTCGAGCTCGTAATCTTGAGTCTTCATGGGCGCGGAGCCCTAAGTTCGATTTACGTTATGGTAATCTGTGATATGAAATCAGTTGTCTGATTGCAGTCTATTATATATATGTTTATTGCTCTCTATCTAAAGTTGTATATACAAGGGAGGTGCTACCAAAAAATTTAATAGCAGCGCCCAGGTGTAGTTGTAACATTTCGGGTTCAGAGGCTAGACAAGGGTGTTACAGTATTTTAACAATGATGTCATTCCAGGTTCAACAGTTAAGACAGGGTATTATAGTATTTTAACAATGGTGTCTCAACTTTAGAGTATATGATCAATTATCTCTTCTTTTAATGTGCACTTTTTTTAGGGAGGGTACACGTACTTAACATTTACTTTTTTCACTCCCTTTGTTTCAGATTCAGAATACTTGTCACTTTTGATTTTCATGATGTCCGAAGTTAAACTTTGACTTTTAATTTTTGTACTTATATATATGACTTTTTTACGATGTCCAAAGTTAAACTTTGACTTTTAATTTTAGACTAATATATTTATAAAAAATGTTATGAAAATATAATGTTATGAAAGTATTTCTTACGAGAAATCTAACAAAAGTGACTAGTATTCTGAATTGGACACCTTTTTTTAGGATGTTTTGTAGTCAGATTTATAAAGTTCAAGATGCCGCTGTCAACATTCAAAGACAAATAAAAAATCTAACAAAAGTGACTAGTATTCTGAATTGGACACCTTTTTTAGGATGTTTTCGTAGTCAGATTTATAAAGTTCAAGATGCCGCTGTCAACATTCAAAGACAAATATTACGCTTCAGAAAATATTAAGGCAAATAATGGTTATGGTATTTGGATTATTGGGTGTTATTGTTGAGTAAGATGGACACGTCAATCCTGTGACGAAAATGCAGTGAGATAGTTCATGAGATCAGTGGCTCGAAATGAACTTGAAATAAAAACTTCTGCACTTCCATGGCTGCTTCGGCTTGGCCTTGGGCTTCTTCGACGAGGAGGAGGACGCCGCGGCGCCACCCTTTGGTTGCCCCATGGCGCGAGGGTGTCTCTCCGAGCGGCGCTTCGAGGGAGCTTGGTGGGTGGCGAGACGGCGGCAGCGGCGGCCGGAGGGGTTTTGCGGGCGGCGCAAGGGGACGTAAAAGGGCTTAGGCCAGTGGTGCGGGCCGCGCCGAGAGACTGTCTTCCGTCGTAAGCAGAGGGGTTCCCACACCGAGAGTCCGAGACCATTAGGGGCAGAAGGACACTGCACTCAAAGGCCCATGACACCGGCGCACGTAGAAGCGCACCGAAGGGCCATGTAGGTGAGAAATTTTGTTATACAACGGGGACACAGATCGGTTTGTGCCACGAACCAATTCAGAAGTGACACGCGGTATGTATTACTGTAGCAACTAATAAAAAAATTATTTTACTGTTTTGTACTGTAGCAAACAGATAAAAATTACTTTTAGATAAAAATTTATAAAAAACTATATTTTTTATCAAAATTTATTTTTTTACTGTTTTGTGCTGTAGCAAACTGATTTGAGTTTTTTTACCGGTTCTTTTTTCCTGTATGTTTGCGTTGTCCGAGATGAGTTAATATTTTTTTATCTTTACATTTTTTAAATTTAATTATGTCAAATAAGATATATTCAACTATAGTAAAATTTTAGCCACCTACAGTATAATTTTAACCTTAAATCATAGCTTTTCAGTTCAACGGCCTTAAAACGAGAGAGGTACCTGACTCACGAGGTGAGGTATGGTATCGTCGTAAGTCCAACGCCGACAGGCAGGCAGCTCGGCTCCCAAAAGCCACCCACCACTCCGCGCAAGGTTGGGCAGCACGCCCTCGTGCTCCAGAGTCCAGCCACACCAAACCTCAGAGGAGGAGAAAAAAAGAACACCCCGTGGCAGCAGGTCGACAACATGAGGTAAAGAAAAAAGTCAAGAACGAGAGAGGTTGTAAAAAATTTGATGGCACTGTAACCATATTTGGTGTGCTAATGATCCGTCCCACACTGCAATGAATCTCATGTATGCCGAATTTTTCTTTTTAAAAAAGGTGTTTCAAGGCCTCACATTCGTGCTCCCGCACTCCACCACGGCCAATTACTTTGATCAGTCTACATTGCCAGCGTATGGACTTCAATCCCAGGTTTGTTACTACTACGATACTCCCCCAGCCATCACTTGAACTACTAATTTGACAATCTAATGCTTACGAGGCTCTCTAGCTAGCAAGAGATCGATGTACTATAGATGATGATACCTCCGTTCAATCGATCGGTCATGACAAAATGTAAACTAGCAGTACCACATACTACCCCTATTACGCCAGGGGGAAACGCTGCGCGGAGGGAGCCGCCACCTCAGCCCGCGAGCGCGTCCGGCCGGCGCGTGCCAGAAAAATTTCGGTACGGTCAGGGGAGCGTTTTTGCGAAAAAGTCCGTGCGTTTTCCCGAATTACGTAAAGACCCTTTTTCCTCGCGAAAAGGTCCCTGCCAGTTTTTTTAGCCCCTCCACTTTGCAGGATGGCCCCCCGCGGTTTTCTAAATTGCGCACGAGTCCTCGTTTGTTTACATACAGGTCCTCGATTTTTTACAAAAAAACCCTCTAACTTTTTTGAAAATACGCATGTGCCCTCGATTTTTTTTAAAAAAACTCCTCACCAATTATCGCCTCTTTTACTTTGGTACGTACGGTGGCTGGCGCGGCGTGGCGCCGCGCCTATTAGGCTAGTTAATTATTACTGATGAACTACTCTCCGAGCTCGAGTGGTTCAGTTGTGGCTAACATACTCGGCCGTACGCACGTAGGTACCGTCGTTTCGAGCTCAGTCACAGTTACTCCGTACATAGGGGGAACCATACACTGGGTAGAATATGTTTCAATTTGAGGTGTGAAAAATATCTAATGTATAGTTCAAATAAATTCAGTCTAGCCTAGAAAACATTTTGATGATCTGACCCAAATAGTCTAGTTCATTCTATTACTGAACCACAGCTAAACCCTGCCTCTGCTAATGTCCGTACACATGAGATTGTGGTTACCGACCAAGCCGCCCAGGCAAGGCGGACGACGTTGCATCTCGGACTCGATCGAAGAGCTAACTGTGTGCCAGAGTGGCGTCGACCGAAAGCCGAGGAGAATCCGGCACGGCCGGATCGATGTGCAAGCTTTTATTAGACAAAGCATTTGCCCTTCTGGGTAGTATCGGACGTACTCCACGGACGGTAAAGCTACTAGCTAGGTAGAAGACGTATGAACCGTGGACCGTCGTAGCTAGGCTTTTGGAGCCTCTCTTTTTGAGAGGATGAATGTTAATTGTATGAACAGACTACATACCAAGTACACGTCGATCACACAGAGATTAGCTCTTGGATGCTTGGGCTGATACCTCCAGGCACCACCAGGACCAGGCCATAAACAATTCCTAGGGTTTGTTAAACAAAACTAGCACGGGGGTACGGTTAGAACAGATGTTTTCTAGGTATTCGCAGCTTGCTTTGACTGCGTATCCATCCCTAGCTGGATAGCCATCTAGCATTGGCCATTGCCTTCTCTATAAAGGGCCAACAGCAGTCACACAGACATACACAGGAAAACCTCACCATGAGCTGCAAGAGGACTAGTGCAGTTTGTCTTCTTGTAGTTGCCTTGCTCATCTCCTCCTCGCTCACGCCGCACCTGCCCATTGCCTGTGCTCGCCATGGTGGGTTATACTCGTTCATCGATCTTTGCGATGCTCATTTGTTTGAGATTTGCCTCGATCCGTTTTGTTAACTCGACCCTGTTTACTGTTCTTTGCAGTTGCAGTGCTGAGGGCAAACAATGGCCTGAACATCATAGGACATGTGGTTAGCGAACTTACTTAGTCGATCTACTCATTCTGCACAGAGCAATATCTTTCTGCTAAGAGTGATAGCTAGGTGTATATTTTACTGATTAACTTAAGAGTGCTTGGATCGATCGCACGCAGGACCTAGCGAAGAAAGGATTGGAGGGGCGGAAGCTCGGTGCGCGGGACATGGAGGAAACCCAAGCCGTGGGAGTGAAGGAAGCACGAGATAGCAAAGGTGCATACCGTTCTAATGGATCATCGATGATCTATGCATGGTAGTGGAAGGGGGAGGGGTTTTCCTTCCCTTAGGCCTTGTTTTCCATGTGGATGCGCCCACTTTTATTTAGACTTGGGCTCTTTCGTTTTCTTTTTTTTTGTATCTTTGTGTTATGATATAATTTAGCACCACGATTAGTAGAAAATGTAGCATTTGGTACATGTTATTGTTACTACATGCTCCTTACTATATGACGCACTATATAGAGAGAGAATTTCTGGCTCCATCCGCCCCTATGTGTAGTAGCAGTGGTGGAATCAGATCTCGGGCTAGCTGGATTGTAACGTAAGATCTGAGAATCAAAGTCCATACAAAATTTATGAAAAAACACAAAAAAAAAAAGAATCGGTCCAAAAGTAGCTGGCCTAGCTCAGGGTTTGAACTTGGGCTGGTTCTGCCCTGTGTAGGAGAGGATGCACCCCTGACATCTCACAACTAGTAGTCTAGTAGTGCTCTTGTATGGAACGAATCAGCTCTAATGGCTCGGTAGTGGACTATTGGACATTACCAATTTCTAGTAGTTTGAAATGTGGCTCGATATATCTCAACTTCGCTTTACTTCCTTGGATGCAGGAAAGGCTGGTTCTGTCGCGAACGCCGGCTCACGACCAAGAACGGTGGAGATGCGCACACCGACGAACCACCGAGACGCGGCCACTGAGTTGTACGACATGCTCAAGAGGGACTACGCGTCGAGGGCGCGCCGCCGCTCGCCGATCAACAACGGCGAGCCGCTGCAGGAGGAGGAGCCCTAGCTAGCTGCGCAACAGCGTCTAGCTCCTTTTATGATATGGACGCGCACGAGCTAGCATGACACACAGAGCTAGCCAGTTAGGTACATAGTTTTAGAGGCTTAGGGCTGCTCTGTTAGTTGTTACACCTAGTTAGAGACTTTGAGTTGCAGACTTGCAGGATATATAGTTAGTTAGTTACCCTATATGGAATAATGCCCTGGTTAGCTCGATAGCCGGCCAGCCTTAGTTAAGCCTCCAAGCTGGACATCATGTTTTAGCCCTGATTGCAAGAGCCCGGGAAAAACTCATGTGAAAATGGGCAATTTTGTCCCTGATGTGCATGCTTGGGGCTAGCTACCATGTACTATATATATGCACCAGTATCAGGTTTGCTGATATCTGTGTTATATAGTTAGTAATTTACTACATGTATTTGTCTCAATGTTGTCACCTCATCTTGTTGCTTGCTCATATGACATACGGATCATGGAGAACACTGACCTCTGTCAGCAGAGTCACACAGCTCAAAAGTCACTTTTACAGTATGTATTAAGTATAAGCAGCCTTCCAGCCCCAACGGATGTTCATCTACTACAGTACTTCAACAAGTAATCACAAATGCTACATCACAGCTATACCTTCATTTCTCACTCACAATGTAAATTACAAGCCACTACCGAATCCGACAAGCCATTAACCTGCTATAGATAAATAAAAAAAGCAGGGCATGTGTGAGAGAGAAAAACAGCAAGAGGGCCAGGGAAAGGGAGGAATGAGCAACATTTGAATGAATTTAACATGGCTACTAGAGCTCAGGCGCGACGCAAAGAGCTGAACTCGACAGGAAAATTGCAGGAGCAAGCACATTCAGAATTTACAGCAGAGGATTCTGTAACCCCAGCCTCGGTCTCGCCTCAGACGCCTGCGGTCCACTTTCGCCATCTTCACAGGACTGCTGTTCCACTCCGTCTGTAGTCTGTGCATTGAAAAGGAAAAGGACGGTGCTTGATCCATTAGCACATATAAGGTTATACAGTAGCATCAGGAAAAGAATATCATTTAAGATGTCTGACTGGTATGTCTTTAGCTCGAGGAATTTTACATTGACTGTTTACCATACAAAAAAAAAACAAATGTAGTGATGCCCCATTCGGATGTTTACTTCAGAGAATTAAGCAATAATAGTGAAGAGCAAGAAATTAATTCTACTCCAACAAAATGTTACTGGAGAGCATCTTCACTTACACTGGAAATGCAAAGGACCGAGTACTTGTCGTGCTGCTATCTGAACGAAGAGAAATGTTGCCAGAATAAGGTATGTGATCAGAGGGCGTTAGTGGACCTGACGTAATGCTAGGTCCAGAGAAGCTTGATTCAAAGGGGTTGCGAATACCAGTTCGAGCCACCAGTTTTGCACTGTCAGGTTCATTTTGTTGAACCACAGATTCTGTTTGTGCAGGTGTAGAACTCTTACTATCTGTGTTGTCCTCGCTTCTTTTTGTGCCATCCTCCACATCTCTTGGGTTGAAATCATGTACATCTTGGACACTATCAAACTCACATTTTGGTTGATCCTCACTTTTGACACCACTAGGCTCTGCACTGCTAGTTGACACAGATGTAACTATACTCGTTTTGTGTGCTGCATAAGTTCTTATCTCCTTAACGAGATTCTCTCTCTGATCATTACTTTCTTCAGATTCTTGGACATCCAACCTACTTGAACCTGCTTCAATAGAATCTAATCTACTGTCTTCAATTGTGGTTCTATCTGTTTCAATAGAATCAGATCCTCCGGGTGCACCATTGATGAGATCACTAAAACTATCTGTCTTTTCAACAGGACTTCCTCTCTGATCATTACTCTCTTCAGATGCTTGGACATCCAGCCTACTTGAACGTGCTTCAACAGAATCTAACCTGCTGTCTTCAATTCTGGATTCAGCTGTTTCAACAGAATCGAATCCTCCCAGAGCACCGTTGACGAGATCACTAAAACTATCTGTCCTTTCAACAGGAGAGATGGGTAGTATAGAAGCAGCATCGACAGCTGTAGGTAGAGAGTACTTGGGTTCCCACGTATCCTCTAAAGATCCATAGGCAATAAAAGGGTTATAATGATTAACTTGGTTCGATTCTCTCTTATCTAATGGTGCACATGCAACTTCTTCTTCAGGAATCATCCCTGAGAATCCATCAGAAGTTGACTCAACTGGTAAACCATTGAGGTTGCTGGTCTGAGATGCAATACTAGCTCCAACTTCATGACAACCATTTGATGAAACCTGTAAAGACAGTAATCATACTGAGTGGTCCAATAGTGGAGAGAAATGATATAACTGTGAAGAGAAAGTTGTAATTCAATGTGCAATCTATCATTTATTGAACCAAATAAACACAAAATGTAATACCAAGGCCAATTTCTTAGTATAGATTATAGAACCAAAATGACATATAATCTATCATGATAAAGCATACCAACTAAAATTTGCCAGTAATGCACAGTCACCAAACAATTATGATACACGTTGATAGCAAGAATGAACTTCAAGGACCAACGTGTCAATCATAGAGATTATTTTATAAAAGTACGGGTAATACTGTAAGTAGAAGGGTACCTGATAGATTGCTTCTCCATCGAGAAATGGCTCATGATTTTCACAGGTCTCAGAAATCATTGTGCACACCTGCTGGCACTCTTTTGCACCTTCATGACTTAATAACTGTTTGGGACTTAAGTTCTCATCGTTTAGGTTGGTAAAGTCAGTTGTAGTATCGTTGCCTTCAAGATCATGTACTTTGCAAGAAGAATACTGTTCCACAGTATTATCATCAGTAGCACATGCAACAGGTAGGATAACTATTTGTGATTTTAATTCATGTGCAGATTTCACAGAATCAGCTCTTATTTCTTCCATCGCATCACCATTTGTATTGCCCATTGAAGAATCAAAGTTTGGGGACACCTTTTCACCAACTACTTTTTCTGCTGAAGCCTTCTGATCAACGAGGACTCCCTCATCGATGCAGACATCCTTGACAAAATGGCTACCATAATCAGAAGAAACTACAGTATCTGCCAGTTTGATCTCAACAACATCCTTGTCATAAGAAACATCCTCAATCCTTATCTGTCCGGTTTTACCTCCATTCTGATGCTCAGCCTTCGTAAAACTACGTTCAGATGGATTGGTTTGTTCTACCATTTTATCTGCCAAAAGATTGTGCTTAGTTTCCCTTCCAGGTTCACTATCTACTTTAGGGCCACCATTGGATACAAGCTCATGAAAAACATTACTATGGCAAGGTCTTTCATCATCTGCAAGCGGACATCAAAATCATCAACCATTAAGAGTGTGAAGTGTGAACAGAAAAGAAAACAATTTCACCACAAAACCGCGATTCACCTCAAAGCATATCTCATGACATAGTGTAAGAATAAAAAAGTAACTATGATGAGGGACATTTCTCTGCCACTTGCTTGACCTATCAATGTGCACATGGAAACATCCAATTCAAAATTCAATTGGTGTAACAAATGGAGCACATTATGCTATCAATCTATAATTAGAAACCAATTAAGCTCAGTTTTTAAAGCCCCACAAATTAGGTGTGATCTTCAATTTCCTGTTGATAAATATCTAATGTTTAACGAGAATATCTGAATATATAAGATCACAGTCTATCTACCAATACCGAGCATACCAACGTTTGGCACCGCATACAACCAGGCTACCATTATGGATCTCAGAATGCAGTGCCCACGCTTAATTTCTGGCAGTTAAACGAATGTTTTCTCAAATACAAAATTTAAGGTAGAAGATGATAGGCGAAAGACTCACTTACCTATCTTCATGATCTGCACGGTACGCTTAAGGCCTAGCCATGCGTCGGCAGATGCCTTTGGGAACAGAGCTGCTTATCTCCTGCCAAGAAAAAGATCATGAGTCAATGTTCCATCCAGAAAAAATCTTACGCTTTGAGTTCAGCTCATTGCAGAACAGAAAGTTCAAAATCACCAATGCTAATGCCGATGTCCGTCTATCGACAAACAAACGCCGTGCTTTGCGTAAACTAGATTCCCTTGATAAAAAGCCTCGCAGTGTACCGACAAAACACTTCACACCCTTTACACAAGCTAGTACACCCAAAAGAGAAGAGAAGAAGAAAAAAGAACATTGACACAAAAGAAGAAACCATCTTACAAAACATAATGCTAAAGAAAAGCTCTCAAGAGCAAAAGCAAATGTAACGACCAGTACGCCTAACTACTAAATTCGCATTCACCTCACCAACCAGTGGGAAGAAAGTCAGTCTCAATGCGTACATATATCACATATGGCTACAAAACACAACACCAAACAAACCACTACAGACTGAACCTGCAGGTTTCGTTACACGCCGGAATGGACAGATACAGACAGGGAAAGGAACAAAGTAGCATTACCAGAGGAAGCAAAGGAGGGCCAAAGCTTGGATCAAAACGCAATCTTTCCTTTCCTCTCACGAAAGGAAGCGAGGAGGATGAAAAACACAGATGACAACAGAGGCAAGAGCAACATCAGCAGCAGCCATGTACCAATCCCAGAATCAAAGGCGTTCAAGAAACTGGCAAGGACCCGAAGGAAGAACTCTGATGCGGGCTTCAACTGCGCGCATCAGATGGTGTCGCGAAGGGACGCAGTAGTAAATACATAGGACCGTGCCCCCACTGCAGTAACTACATGCAGGCAAGAACCACACACCAAGGAGTAGCAAACAAGAAGAGGAGGGCTTGGAGAAAGATTTTATTTTTCTTCCTTTTTGCGGCTAAAAGATTGTACCTTCAATCCTGTTTCAGAGCACAGGCATCAAACCAATGCTACACCCGCGATTCTATCCTATTCAGGATGGTATCCTACCAATCCGGATCAAAATTCCTTCAGCAAATCAAGAAAAGTTGGGCACAAAAGAAACGGCGGAATAAGATGACCAAGACCAGGATAGTCTCCTCCACGACTCACCCACACGCAGAACCAGCCATGGACGAAGGGGAACACCATGAGAAGACCAACCAAGAATACGAGGTCGGGGGTGGGAGACGGAGTTAAGGATCAAGAACTTACTGACCTTTCTATCCACGGATAACACCGCAAATCTCTTCTCTGCCTCCACCAAAAAATCCGGGAGACTCGCCAGGAGCAGCGTGGGCTGGCGAGAATGGGATCGCGGCGAGCCCGAGAACCAAAAAAATTCCGAAATATATATATAAAAAATTTCCCGGAGCGGAGGGTGGAGACTTAAATAAACGGCCTGAGAGGCAGAGCAGTGCAATAAATTAGATGGGCTGTGGTGTCTTTTTTGGAAGGGGATAGGTGGTGTCATGTATTTACAAACAGGCCTCTCTCGAGGTGCAGGAAACATGCCTTGGATCCGTTCAAGAACTGAAGAAGGACATGATAATTTTTCAGTAATCTTTTGGTGTGTTGATGTGCATGTGTTGATTTGGGTGGGTTTTTTTCGATTGCAGTTGATGACTTTAGCCCTAATACGAGTGTTTATACGAATAAATTGAATATCGATAAGTCAATAAACCGTTTCGAAAAGATTATGTCGATAAATCATTTTAAAAAAACGATAGAAAAGTCATCTCGTTTGCTTCTTTAGGATAAGCCACAAACCATAAGGTATAGGGGCTGTTCGGCAGGAGAGAAGCCGGACGGCTTTTAGCTTTTGCTACAGTACTTAACTTTCAAACGGAGTATTTTCTCAAGACGTGGTCTACAAGTTAAGCAATCTACACGTTAAAATCCCAATATCTGTACCAGCCAAAATCGCAAGTGAGCATCTGTTTCTCCGTAATCTGTACCGTAAACAGCCAAAATTCAAAAATTTCAGCCAAAAGTCATAAACCGCAGCCGAAAAGAACAGCCCATAAGTTGAAA
This sequence comes from Dendrocalamus latiflorus, assembly GCA_017311315.1. Classification (NCBI taxonomy): domain Eukaryota; kingdom Viridiplantae; phylum Streptophyta; class Magnoliopsida; order Poales; family Poaceae; genus Dendrocalamus; species Dendrocalamus latiflorus. Next base: position 35,445,546 of record CM029628.1, read on the forward strand.
AGAAAAAAGCTATTTAGCCCATGGATTTTTGCACTCCAGTACCCTTGTTTGTAGCATTGCTTTACCTAGGTAGTCTGTACTCAAAGGTTGTTTTTAGAGGGTTCAAACTTCAAAGTGTAAGTTGCTTGCTACAAGATTTTGTGTACTACTAAAATATCAAGTGTAGAACAAATGGCAATAGACATTTCTCACACACACACACACATATATATATATATACACACACACACACACCATTTATTGGGAAGGAAGCAGTATGTAAAGATAGCATTTCCTTCTATTTTTCAAAGATACTATAGTAAGCTATTTTTATCTTGTTTGAAAATGATGACAAAAATGTTCAGGATTTATTTTGTGTTTTCTCATATATGCAAAATCCAGATGCACAATCTCAATCAAACACACCAAAAGTGATGCAAGAATGGGCTAGTAGATATCTACGATCACCAACTTTCAAAAGAATATTGAAAAATATCGAGGTGATCTTTGACTTTTGGAAAGAAAAACTATATTTCTACATCTTATCTAAAATAACGGTGGATAGTTGAGTGTCGATTTACATCGTAGTAGTGTACTACACTGGATATTACCAGTACGAGATCGCATCGTACTTAATGACATGGAAATCTTTTATTCAGTTCAGTAAACTGTACCGGGGGGAAATACGGAAGTAATTACAGGTAAGGTCGAGGTGTGCGTGGGAAATGCCTAAGATCGAAGAGGTCAATGAAAAGAAGGCATTAATTTAGCAGGGAAAGAGCCGAACCAAACCGGAAGGAGACAGCTCGGCCGCATTCTTAGGCCCTGTTTGGAATGCGGGAATTTTTCCCGATTCCTGCAGGAATTGAACTGTTTCTTGTAAAATTCCTGCAAAATTCCTGTGAAATCCCTCTGTTCCAAACAGGCCCTTAAAGTCTCACTCGTTGAGGTTTATTAGCCGTGATTTCTAGTTTTTGTATACTGAAACAGCTGAAAATATATAATAACGACTGAGTTATTAAATTTTAAAAAATAAAAAATATATACCATCATAAACAATACAAAGAAATAAAAAAGTAAAAAGATAAAATTAAGAAGTCAGAATATCGCCCCCCAAAAAAATTATTACACTCCATGCTTCATGCTTCATCAACCAAAGGAGAATTTGAAGAGAAGCTTAACCCAAGGGTGTAGTTAACAAATGTGATTGATACAAGTGAGGTTTAACCAAAGGTTGTATAGCTAACAAATGTGACTGATACAGGTATTTATGTTGGCTCTAAACATGAGTACGTTTTAAGCAAAATTGCTTTGGGTTATAGCAAAAAAAAAAGGAGTATTTCTGTACACTATTAGGACTGTACATGTCTGTCCTTGGGGCTCACCTGTCAATTTGTGTAGATAACAAATTTACCAATATCGGTCATAAAACCTTTATTTGTACACGTAGCATATTTTCCAAGTATGTACGATTTGGCTTCTGCAAATGTCTCCTTATAATGACATACAATGAGATTGAGATTGTCGTATCAACGATATTTGGGTCTCACTCATTTCGGCTTAAACTTCTAGGTTTTAGCTTATTTTTCACTATTTTTAAATTTCGTCTTTTTCTAGCTTTTTGACTTTTTGAGCTTTTTTGCCTGTTTTTTATACTCATTTGCATTGTTCGTGATGGCTAACATGTTTCTTATATTTTTAATTTTTTAATTTAGTATGTCAATTAAGTCATCATTAGTTATAGTATAATTTCAATCATAATTCAGCTTATTTTAGCTCAACCGAGCGGCACCTTAGACATTCAAACCGATAAAGTAATGAAAAATACAGTATAGTGATGAGCTCCGCATGAAAACTAGAACGTACAGGCGAAGTCTAAAAACAAACAGCATGAAGCTGTTGCTGAGTTCAACCAAATGAAAACCAAAAGGCTGAAAGCACTGGTTGATGGCTTTTTTTGTGTGACAATTGCGCTGTAGCGGCTATTAGTTTATTTTAAAAGAAAAAAATTTAAAAATAAATAAAAACATCACTATATCATTAGAATAATGCAAAAAAAATAAGAAAAAATACTAAAAAATAAAAGGCCGAAATTAAAAATCCCGAAGCTAAAAGCCGTTATAGACGATACAAGCCTAAACAGTTAACCGCTAAGCTAACACCTTATCAGACATCAGATACGACCACAAAAAAGCAGCGACCTCTCCCGGAGATGCTTAGGAAACTCTCATCATGTTGCGGTGTCCCCAAGGATGCCCTTTTTTGGGGCCAAAAAGAAAGGGGAGAGGGGAAATGATGCCATTGACTTGTGCACCTCTAGGCAGCAGAGGGAGGGGTAGTAAACCGGATGATTGGCCGCTGCCGCCCGAGGCCACTATGGTCTGGGGTGGCGATGGCATCGCGCTTTCTCCGGGCTCATCCGTTTGACCTCTCCTCAGACGGCCGCCTGCCATGATGCATGCCATCACGTCGATCCCAGCTTGTTTCTCTGATGTGTGTTCCAGCCTGCAGGGCAGCAGCTTCCCTGGACTTGCCTCTTACGGGGCCGAAGGGAGGCTTGTAAATCGCAGGTCCATCTTTGCGGCTTGAAGTAAGAACGAACGGTACAGCGAGAACCTTGATTTGTCACGCTTTGTACGCTCTTGTTCCGTTGATGTAAGCTTTGATCTCTTGTCGTTTGATGGCCACCACGCTCAAATTCGTGTGCGATGATGCGCTTTGATGAGATCCACGGCTAAGAACACGGATCAATTAGCTAGATGTAGAATGTCCGAGAATTATGTTCACAATAAACCATTGAAATTGCAGATCAGATTAATCCGTGAGACTAGAGAATCATAGCATTCCTCTTTCGAGAATAGGAATAATCCTATTGAGAGCTACAGGGCAAAGCAAGGCACTCCTCTAGAACAGTAGATCCTTTGCCTTTTGCGGGGACAGGAGAGGCAAGCCTGCAAGCTGAAGGCGAGTTGATTGGCAGGGCAGCCAACACCTCGAAAGGCAGAAATTGGCACAAGCATGCGCGGGGGCCCGGGGGGACAGTTCCACTGAAAGCGGTGGTGGGAGACGCTGTCAAGTGTCAACCCAGCCTTCCATCACGCAAATATTGATCCTCTAATTTTCCAGGCATGTAGTAATCGAACCTCACTCTTTAACGGTAGTTGTTATATTGCACACGTATGAAAGCTCCTACAAATCCTTTTGTAGTTTATCCATGGCTCCATGATCACGCTTGCATGCGTTACCTTCTAGCACACCACTTGTACAACGCTGTCGTGTGTGTTCTGTCGTAGGCAGCAAACTCTTTTCATTTATATTGACTTGTAAAACTGACTTTTTATAATAAGTTAAAACCAAAAGTTAATATAAATATGTCTTTTAATGCCTTTGGCTCTTGGTTGTGACTAGAAAGGCGGTTTCTTTACATCTTCACCAACCATCCAAAGACACCAAAGCAAGTACCATTTTTTCAATTCTTGCCATGCATCTCTACTCGTTCTTTTAGGCTGTGGCTGATGCCTTTTGGCTGCATTTTTCGAGATGATCCAGAACAAGAATGGCACAGGGCTTTATGCTCTATATATGTGCTTATCAACGCATCCATCAACAATATAGTAGATAGTAATGAGTTCTAAAATTTGGAACATTAACTAATTTCATGACAAAATTCAATGGTAAATAACTATTTGTCAGACAACTTACCCAAATCAAGAAAGCCACTATTAGTTAAGGGTCTAGGGTGAATTTGGGAACAAACCATGTAGGGTTAAATTTTCTCTTTTTCTTCTCAAACATTGTATATAGAAAATCATATGTGATGTAGCACCCCACATATAGCCAATGTGAAATACTACTATGGAACGTCATCGCCAAGAAATAAAAGTAATAATAAAAGATAATAATAGAAATTCATACACCAATTAAAGCCTTTAAAGTACTTTATTAAAAATCAACGGAAACTGAAATAGAGTTTGAAATATGGGACCGGTCCACTTCTACTCAATTGACAAATAAAGTGAATGGCAAAACTTGTGGCAAGACACAGTGCTGAAATTCGAGTGCTCCCACCCATGCATGCTGCTATCAATCCACTGGCCTTTTACCTGAGAGGGAAAGAGCAAGCGTGAGATTTGGAAATCTCAGCAAGTACCCAACAACGGTCGCAACACATGAGTAAAATAGGTAATGCAACCATATGAAATAAAGGCAAGCATGACAAGTAAGCAATGGACATAAGGTAACCAATGAGCAACTGATATTAGAAATACTGGTATGAATGGAAGACAGATATTATGAGAACAGTGTATTAAAGATATTTGTTATGTGACAAGTTTTAGCAAGGGTGCCGGCGACCTCCTCCCACATACCCGGTTATACGAGAATAGCCAGGCACAACCTTGTCCTCGACTGTATAACCGCAGACGGGGTGTAATATCCTGTGTAACGAGAATGTACGGCCCCCCGTACGTTACCAGGTTGGGTGGAAATGACCCCTATATGTGGGTAGCCTCGGCGTGATAACCCTTAGTTTGTTATTTAGCAAATTATTCATGATATAATTAGAGAGTTGTGATTGAATTAAGGTAAAGTTATGAGAGCAATGATTTAATCCAATGAGATCGAAGAGACATGATTAAAGCTACTAGATGATAGAATCAAGATCTATTGATGGAGAGGATACCAACCAAAGTCACAAATCAGGGTTGTCAAACCTACAATTTTATTCGGTTATAAGTGATTATTACTTTATTAGGCAGGTTAATGTACAGCAACTAAGTCAACTACAGCTCACAGTTACAAATCAACAGGTAGGATTCACAAACAAGACATAACCATAACCGTCTAGTGTTAAAGATTACTAGTGGTTAACCTTAAATTGGAACATGCTTATTCACAACCCTAATTACCATTAGACAATTATTTACATCCCTAATCACACATGGATTCCATGATTAACATTACATTAATTACAAGTATTTATTACAAACTAATTCATCATATTCAAAAGTTAATAAAACTACAACGACTACAACAGACAATTAATAGAGTGCAATGATCGGAAATTATACTGGGATAACAGGTAATCATGTGATACAATCGTGCAAAAGAAACGGGTTACGGCCGCGAGGTACTTGCCTTGAGCACGCTCGATGGACACACTGTACGATGGATCCGGGAAACGCAACTGCCCAGCTGCTCCCTCAACAGCCGCGTGAGAACCTACAGGGTGATACGGAGGATAACCGATAAGATATGATGAATTTAATAAAGAAACAACAGGTGATAAATGACTGGAAGGAAAATAGCCGTTCCGCTGAGCGAACGACCGTTCAGCCACACGAAATGAGTTCGGCCGCAAGAACGATCGTTCGGTCGGGAAAACTATACTTGGCCGCACGAATTGTCGTTTGGTCGTGCAAACGCGCGTTCGGCCACGCGAACGGCAATGCCTCTGCATGGTCGCTAGCCACTGCCGGCCACCATCGCCGACCGCCGCCGGCCACCACCGCGTCGCTGCTCGCCGGCCGTCACTGCCGCCGAGCCGCCACCAGACGACGCCGCCACTCCGCGCTACCGCCGCAGCCGCCATGGCACGAACACCCGCATGGCCGAGTGCCCACACGCGAGCCCTGCGGGGCATGCCGCCGCCACCAAGGCCGCCCCTGCCGGCGTCCATGCAGCTGCCATGCGAACCCATGCGGGAGAGAGAGAGTTTGAGAGAGAGAGAGAGATGGATTGAGGGAGAGAGAGATACCTGAGGAAGATGGGAAACGGCGCAACAGGGAAACGGAAGACCCCCTAATTAAGGGTCGAATTAGGTTAAGGTTTTTAGTTATTTATTTATTTATTTATTTTAAATTTAATTTAATTAATTTTTTCGAGTGCTACATGTGCAAAGTTGGTAAGGCCCATTATCCAAGTACTTTCTTCTTACCACATATTTATGATTGGTGAGATAGTCATCTATTCTTTTTTTCCCTAGATCAAACGGAATCTCCTCTTCCCAATTGATTTCTGGACTTTTTGTATTCATAGCATTTCCACTTGAACCTAGTGACTTTCTTTTTAGAAATCGCTCCATGACTACACACTACCTGCCATGAGAAGATGGTAGTTATTGAATGTTAGAATACATCGAATTAGATATTAAAACACATCGAAAAATTCTCTAATTCAATTGTTGCAAAAATCGAAAAAGGGCATTCTAATATTAAAACCCTAACCCACAAATATTTTAAACATCATCAAATTGAAAACCCTAAAATCTAAATCACACATTTTAGTCCCTATCCTTGAAAGAAATAGGTAGAATTGAGAGGAACAGAGGAATCTGATAGGAGATTGAAGCAAGTACCTATTTGATGGGCTGACTTTTAGCTATGAAGCCAGAAGCAAGTACCACACGGGCCCATGAGAGAAGTTCTGGCCCGCACGCTGACACGGGATGCTTGGTTGTAAGTTGTGGGGCACTAGGTTTAGGCATATGGAGGCACATTGTGTAAACTTGGGTCCTGAGCAAGAAAAATTAAAATCGGCCCAGGGGCACATAACCCTGAGTGCATCCGCCTAGCACGGCGAACGGCAAAGTCATCGATGCAGATGACACACAATGTTGTGGGCTTGGGAAATAGTTTGGAACCCCGTTTGTTTTGACTTCCAGAGAAGTCGAAGCCAAAAGCCACAAAAAAGTCAAAAAATATGACCTCTGTCCTTCTAAACAACTGTTCAAACACAGCCATCACCAACATACATGCATGCATGCATGTATGCATGCATACATACATACATATAGGAATACATCCGGTGCAAATGCCCATTCAGTGGTAACATGCTAATAGCGTTGAGGATCATCCAATCTAGCTTGGGTGGCCTGGATCCACACGGGCGAGATGCATCAGTTAGCGATGGTTTTTTCCAGATAACCCCCTTGGTAGGCTATGAAGAACGTCCCCCCTCCCCCGCTTAGTAGGCTGTGAAGAAACCCCCACGCGAAGCTCTAGGGTTAGGCGAAATCGTGAAGCCGCTACCACCCTCCCGCACTGCATGGCTGATGTCCTCCCTAGCCATCGCGGCACAGTAGGGCCCTGCCCTCTGACCGGGCCTCCTCCCTGGGCGCCTCCGCTCCCTCCACCACTATGAGCACTGCCATCGCATTCTTCCCCAAGCGCCACCCCCATTCTTCCATGCTGCCGCTGCTGGTCGAGGTAAGATACGATTCCTCACTCCTAGTAGAATTAAGAGTAACTCGGCTGCACGATGCAAAAAATGGGTTGTGTCTCCATCTCTGTGTGGTTGTGTGATGCAAAAAATTAAGACTTCTATCCATGATTGATTCAGCATGCTAAATCAATATCTTCCTTTCCAAATCGATGCCTTTTAGAATTAATGAATGTTAACGGCTTTGTCTAAAATATTATACATCATTGCATTTGCACGCATCTAAAAGCAATCCGAAGGCAGGGAGGCTTGGTGCTTAGACACTACGGTGACCCATTTCTACGTCATATATAAATTATGTATATATATAGTATAAATAATATGGGTATTATGGTGTCTAAGCTCCATGATTGAGACTTTCCAGTCATGATCAAAACTTTCCATCCTGATATATTATATACCATTGCACTTGCTGTATTAAAAGCAATCCAAAAGCAGGAAGACTTGGTGTCCAGATACCATGATGTTCTATTTCAGCGTCTTATATGTATATGTGTGTGTATATATTCTGTACACCGGCTACAGAAGCTCACAACAAAGTAGCACCAACCAACCATCTTTTCTTCCGAACCAAGCAAGTAATAAAGCAACCCAAAAAAAAGGTTCTACTGAGATGTACATGAGAGGCGATCGATGGATGGAGCAGTGGAAGTGCAGTTGGGCTCAGTGGTGCACGGCTGCATGCCTACACGGAGTGGTGCAGCCAGTGCAGTGTGGTGGCTTTGGGGAAAGCCTTTCTTTCCATCGCAGTTGCAGGGCAGCTGCACCTCATCACAGCCTCACACGCACACACGGTGTGCATGACACAACCGCACATACGGTGTGGGGGGCCCCGTGAGCCTGGCGTTGTGGACTTGTGGCAGCACGCCCCCGCTTTTGCTCACCACCGCAGGGTTTGCTGGGTGGGTTGACTTGGGACGGGTATATATCGTCCGCTCCCCTTGTTTTCTTCTGTATGCTTTAGTCTACTACCACTTTCATATGGACCTAAAATCACACAGGAGAAAAGAAAAGAGAGAAAATGGTTATACCTTTTCCACCACCCATGTCTTAGTCTTACATTAGCATAGAGGACTAGGGAGATTGATGGTCCGCTTTGCTGAAGAAAATGGGTTGTGTGAATTATACCTGTGAGAAGTTAGTATCGGATTATATTTAGAATTGATAGCACAAAAAACACGTCCGTTTTCTATTACAAGGTAGACACACCATCGATTTTTTTTATTACAAGGTAAACTTATCAGCGTCCACACATGAGTGTGCCCCTAGCAAGAAGCAACCGATTTCTCATCCAAACATGCATCTGACCCTCTGCTTAGTTACGGGCCTGTTCTTTTCTTCTGAAGCTGACGGCTTTTGGTTTTTACTACAGTACCTAACTTTCAAACGGAGTATTTTCTCAAAACGGTGTCTACAAGTTAAACGATGTACACGTTAAAAGCCCAACATCTATACCATCCAAAATCGTAAGTGAGTATCTCTCTCCGTAATCTGTACCATAAACAGCCAAAATTCAAAAATTTCAGCCAAAAGCCATAAGCCGCAATCATTATCAAACAGACCCTACATTTCCTACCGGGGATCCACGTCCCTAGCACTAGCCAGTATCCATATGTCGAAAAATCTAATTTCCATTTCTACTTCAATATCCATAACCGTTATACATACATGCACATAAGAGCGGCATCATTGCTCTGCATTCCTAGCCTGTGCCCTGGATAGATCATGCACAGAGTTGTTAACTAATCTTTTTGGACGTATGCCGCTCCATGTCTGCAGGTCTGAGGAAGATGCCACCTTCAGTCCCAAACTTCAATTAGGTCATGCTCTCACAAGGGGACACACATTTGCGTGACCATGCTAGTTTTAGGAACACACCTAGATGTAGTCCCGTAGTGTAGTACTCTCCGATCTTTTTTATTTGATTTTTAAATCCGTACCATCAAAGTTGGGCTATTAATAGATTTAAAATTATTTAGATTAATTATATAAAAATTATATCATTAGATTTATTATTAAAAATATTTTTATAATATTATAATTTTATTAGCATATTTTAGTATAAAATTATAAAGGTAACAGTTAAATTTATATATATTAAAGATCATAAAAAATAAAAAATATCAAGTAATTGGGGAGCTCGCAAATAAAAGAGTCCAGATAGACAGCATGCATGACCCATACACATCAGTTTCCTGTGGCACTACTCATGCTATTTCGATGTGTAGACGTCTGGTATATTGACCGGATTATGTGTACCACCGAAAGCCACCTCAAGCGCATATGAAAGCATGATGTGGTCATCCGCCGGAGGATTCACCTAGCTACTAGGATCGGTAATTTTAGTCCAAACGGTAAGAAAGGTGCTGTGATTATTTGGTATGATTCGTCCTTTTCTTTTGAGAGAGAGAGAGAGAGAGAGAGAGAGAGAGAGGGTGTTTTCGCCCCTGCGTGGATGGGGATCGATCGAACACGAGACTTCACGTTCGTGTATCCTACACTCGACCACCCGGAGCTCATCCAGGTCCACCATGTGGTATTGGTCTTGTTTTCTTATGCTGCGGTTGATATTTTTAGCTACGACTAGTAGATTTGATGAATAATATTAACTGATAGAAACTGAAGCAGAAAGCTGTTTGAAGAGCCGAAAAGAACAGATCGATTGTATGATCGTTGGTTTCGAAAATTGAAATGTAGGGCTTCTGAACTTTTGGCTTCTGAAAATTGAAATTGAGTTTCTGGCTTCTGGCTTATTTTTTACTATCCATAAATTTTGTCTTTTTCTGAACTTTTTTGCCGGTTCTTTTTTCCCCGTATTCGTTTGCGTTGTCCGTGATGAGCTAACATATTTTTTCTATTTTTAATTTTTTAAATTTAATTATGTCAAATAAGTCACCTTCAGTTATAATATAATTTCAGTCAGCTATAATGAAATTTTAGCTATAAACCACTATTTTTCAGTCCAACTGAACAGGCCTAAGCTTCCAGACGAGGACAACTTGAAGTGCGTAACATTTTTACAAGAAACCGTAAATATTTTTGTGCATGGTTGCTTCGAGTCTTGACTTTCAATCAGTAAATTATTTGTGGCCACTTGAATGGCCATACGTGTCGTTTGAACTGCGAAGCAGAGGATACGAATCAGTAAGCCGGTAAGGTGCTTGATTGTTCGTTAGTAGTACGTCTGTTTCATTTGACGACAGCTAGATTGGTTACGCCTTGCTAGGTTTCATTTGATGGGGATGCAGCCATGCACTCATAAATTTAAACCGAGAATTGATCGCTCAACTAAAACCGAAAAGGTCCTGATTAGCTGAATACCATCAAGAAATGCTGATAGCTAGGTTGCTTGAATTGGTCCCATATATAGGTATAGATTAATTCTGGTTTTCTCCCTTTTCAAGACATCCATGTCATTGCTCTTGAGAATATATCCACATCCATGTCATTGCCCTTGAGAATATATCCACTTCAGCTAGCTTGTCCTGATAGAACCTACTCTGGGAAGTAGTGAACCTAACTCATTAATTAGACTTGATCTAGGCAATTCCTTAGGCACTGAGATAATGTTGTTTATTAGCTTTTTTTTGGTAAAGCATATTAGTTAAAGTCTTGCTAGTTGTTAACCAGATCATATATTGGTACAACTTTCTAAAACCCCTTTTTGGAGCTAGAGAGAAGATATCAGGTCAGATCTGCAGGCGCAACTGTGTCCTACCTCTTCTCTCTCCCTCTCTTGCTCATTTTTTTTTGTAGAAACCCAAGATTTAGGGGGACTATATAATTAATTAAACTTGAAAGCGATTGTATTCACACCAAATGTCACCCAAATGTCAGCTACAAAGAAAGTACGATTGACTAATTGGGGTTAGGACTTTGGAGATCCTAGATGGTCAAGTGATGCCATTGGAGGATGGTATTCACTCCAAGCCAGATGCACACTTTGTTACTATTCTTTTCATGCTTTTGTACCGTTCACTTCCAAAAGGCACAAAAGATGGGGATCACACCCACTAGCACTTTGCCATGTGAAGTGAGTCGTTTGACCAACTACATTAGCACAAGCTCAAACCAAGGGGTAATAAATACATAAACAAGAGATGCAAGAATCTTCCATTCTTGTGACCCTGGGCTTTGTTTTGTGCCTGCTCCAAAGTCCAACCGGGCATTGTGTGTATCAGTGTATGTGTGCATGCATGCAAAGAGGCAGCCCAATCATTTGACTGCCCGCCAAGTCCAAGATGTGAGAATTTTCCACGATCTCACTGACACCACTTGCATGTTCTGATGCCACTTTGTTAAGAAAGCGAGTTAGATATATAGCTAGTAGTAGTTAGTTTTGTACTATCTTCCTGTACTACTTCGACTGGCACAGAGAGAGAGAGAGAGAGAGGGAGAGAGAGAGAGAGAGAGAGAGAGAGAGTCACGTGAGGTAGTACAACACCTTGGATCCCTTTCGTTTTTAAGTAAGTGAGCAATATAACGTGGAGTTCACATGAGGTGGTGTGTCGTTAAAGTTACGTGAAGCAGCTCCCGTGTTCTACGTGTGCTTCCAAATGGGTGCCTCTTTTTTTTTTTATGCTTGCCTATCGCCGAGCTCCCCAAAAGGAGCCATATGTATTTGGCCGCCAATCTAACGATCGAACCGACGAAGAAGCGATTTGATTTTAATTTGCGCGAAAGATCGAAGGAATTGCACGAGAGAAGGCAGGCGCCGACAGGCGTACGTTGTTTTTTATGCACATTTCGTTCCAAACTACGTCGCATTGGTTTCTTCATAAGTCGGCCACTACGAGCTCCGAGCAAGACACGAGAATCCAACATGTTTAGGTGGTTCCAGGTACTCGATCGGTTGGCCGCATTGCATGCCAGAGCAGAAGAGAGGCCAGCCGTGCCCGTGCATTGTGGCGATGGACCGACAAAATAAAGCCGGGCCCTGCGCTGCCCGCGGCCATTAATTGGAAGCACCTACCTGCTGCCGGAGAGGTTCGGTGAAAGATACGGCCGGCCGGCCGGCCGGCCGGCGCCTTGGATCTTCCAAAAGCAGCGTCCAACTGTCCGTGCACAGCGCGGATGGATGGATGGACCTGCCGGCCTCGGCCATTACACCGGCCGGCGGCCGCACCGAAATCCCATCATTCATTTCATTCGCTAAGCGGCGGCGGGCGGCAGCCACATCTCTGCACTGCGGTTTACTCGAGTGACCGGCGCTCGGCCGGCTCGCGTACCGCGTACTTGTTTCTCAACTATCCGGCCCAGCGTGATACGGGGAGTTTCGTTGGTCTGCGACCGTCAGCCGCGGCCCAAAATCGGCCACCGGCGCGGTGCGGATGAGGCCCCCCGGCCCGCCTCGGCCCATTCGAGAAACCTGCTACTCGGCATCGCGGCCTGCTGAACCGACGCCCCCTGCCAAGAAACCTGGATCTAGGCTTGAGTCTTGATGCACAGGGGATACATCACCACTAAGCTATAAATAGAAAGTATTATTGGCTATTTTATATATGAAATCAGAAAGAAAGCAAAAAAAGAAAGACTAGAAGTTCTCTCTACTTCTGTGTATTTTTAATCTATTATTTTCTATCTTCTGTGATTGATCTGATTTTCTCTTAAGGAGTTAAAGGTGATGGTGCATCCTACACTTCCTTCTCTTTTTCACTGTCTTTTTTAACATGTGGGCCCCACCCTGAATCCGTGCGCCCCTCCACACCCCGAATCCGTGCGCTGCCCCCTCCCCCCGCCTCATTTCTTCCGCCCTCCCCTCCCTCCGCCGATGGAGGAAAGGAAGCCGGAGATGGAGAAGTATTGGGGGAAGAGAGAAGCAAAGGGGGCTCGGGGAGAAAAAAACAAGGAAGCGCCGGTGAGAATGGGGACCAGGTAGGAATGGAAAAGGCGGTCGGCGGCGGAGATGTGAGGAGCGGCGGGGCGCACGGTGAGACGAGCAGCAGGGGAGAGGGAGTGGTGGAGAGAGAGGCGGCAGAGAGAGGAGCAGCGGGGTGATGGTGGCGCTGGGGAAGGAGAATAGAAGGGGGAGAAGGTGGCGGCGCACGGGTTGTGCGGAGGAGAAGGAGGAGGTGCTGTGGACAAGGAGGAGCGGCCGGTGAAGAAGAGAAGGCGGAGAAGGTGGTTGGTCGGAGAAGAGAAACGGACGGTGGAGAAGATGCGGGTTGTGGTGGTGAGCGGAGAAGAGGGAGTGATGGAGAAGAGAGACAGGGACTAGCGGCCGTGGAGAAGAAGAGGAAGGGTGGCGGCGCTTGCGGTGAGAGGTGGCGCGGTGGAGAGGTGTGGAGGCGGAGAGACGATGGCGCTTGCGGATCTGGAGGAGAGGGAGAGGAAGGCGGGGTTTAGCGGCGGTGAATGCGGTGGCGCGCCGGCGAGTCGGCCCGGTGCTCGCCGGCGGCCGGGCGTGGAGAAGGAGGGGGGAGGAGAAGAAGGCGTTGGGGAGAAGAAGAAGACCGGGCTCCCCTTGTTTCCAGGCGGCGGCTAGGTCTTGTGGCCGATGGGGAGATTTTGCGTTTTTGCCATTAAGTCCTCCTAATATCTAGGGTTTACAACTAAGTCTATCTCCCATTGCATTTCTTCTATTCTAGCCCTCCGGGAGTCCAATTTCAGCGCGAACAGATCCTACGCATTCGTGTCGATGCGCACATCTGTACGGAGCAGTCCAAATTTGTCGTTTATGCGCCTAGATCGCGCCGGCCTGTGGAAAAGCACAAAAAATGTAAAACAGTCCATTTCGAGCAATTAAATATATAAAAGCGTGTAAATGATGATAAATGGTCCCAAAATGTGAAAATAAGAGGGTAAAATGGCATGTAAATATATGCAAATATAACGCATGTCAAATATCTCCTAAATAATTCCGTATGAAGATTCTCCTTACTATGAGAATAATTAGCTTCACCTTTTATATTTTTGACTCATAATAATAGAAGAAAGCCTGTCTGTAACTCTAAGTTTTGATATATGTTATTCAATCCCCCCATACCCCCATATGTGAAGAAAAAATGAATAAAAAATTTAGTTGCACAGTGATTCCCCTCACCCTCTCATGTCTTCTCTCTACATGTAACAGTGTTGTGTGATGCTAAAGCAATGGCATTTCAATCCTCAGGTAACAAATACCTTTTTTATGTTGGTAGTAGGCAACCACCAGGTAACGAATTCATAGCCTCTCTCTCTCTACAACTAACATAAAAGCAAGGGCATTCAGATCTTGAGGTGGGTCTTCAGGTAACAAATACTTTTCCATAATGGTAAGATGCATCCACTAGGTAACTAATATTTTTCGTGTCAGATACAAATGCACGCAGAGTGCATGTAGAATCAATACTTGCAAAATTCATTTGGCACGGAAACTATAGATAATCATAACCTTTTGATGACTGCATGACTGTATGTTGCTACACGAATCTTCATAATATTTCTTAGATAATTCCATATGAAGATTCTGCTTACTATGAGAATAATTGCTTCACATTTTATATTTCTGACTCATAATAATGGAAGAAGATATATCTGTCACTCTTTAAGTTTTGCAATCCCTCATATGTGAAGAAAAACGAATTAAAAAAATTAGTTGCATGGTTGGTTGCCCTCACCTTCCCATGTCTTCTCTCTAAAACTGAATTTCTGACTATGACGTAACCCTCCTGAAGTATAGCTAAATATAGATAAAGCATGCTTTCTCTCGCTTTCAATTTGAAAGATCCTCTCAACATTATATTATTCTCTGAATGGTGTGAGAGATATGCTAGAACATTGATTCCATTTATAGTATGTGGTGCTTATATTTTGCACATTTTGTTAAATGATGTGTATTATTCTTGCGACAACAGCCACAGAATTATTCTAAAGCACATTATAGCTTATGGCATGCGATTGTTGTGTTTGCACATGATATATATAAATTTTTTTTTGTGTTTCAATTTGCTCAAGTCAGTTCCTCCTGGCACTGCACTCCTTAATTAGATACCCATAGATTTACATGTGGCGTAGAGATTTTTTACTAAATTATGCTCTTTTCTTTAGTATTCATGCACGTCCTGGAGGGAGCTACTAATATGAAGCTATTAGTGGTGCTTGCTATCTACTCCTGTATTTTTTGGAGGCTTATTAGTTCATCTTGAGATAAGCTGTACATTGTGGTCCCTGAGGGACTAACAAAATATACAAATGTATTTGTTGATGATTTTTGTCTTGAGTACCAATGTAATTGTAATTTTGGTGCCATCCTCAGTCAGCGTGGATATAATTAGGTGTATAAGTTTGTTATGGAAAAAAGAAATATCAAATGATTGTCTTCGAAATGATAATGCATAAGTAACACTATTTTCTTCTTAAATCTATTACACATCTCACCATGGTTTTCTGTAGTGTCACATTATTACTGAGTTTGCCGATGATTAAATTAGCAACATTAGAGATATGCTATCTGATTTATTATCAATGTTCGCCTTAAATTTTTCTACAATAAATTCTCATGTAAATGAAAGAAAATGTGTATAGTATTTGATTTTCCGTTGCAATGCATGGGCACACAACTAGTATATTAGCAAAGGAAGTGGTTAGCTGTGCTCGTGCTCCCCATGGCATATGGGTTTCCCTGTAGAGCTAGATCCGCCCTGTCAGTTTCGGAGGTTGCACTGTCTGCGGCCTGTGACAGCCATAGCAAAAGGCCAGACAAGAGCGACTGGCTACACCCTCGGTCCTCCGTAGACCATGGATCCTCCTCCCACCACCTAGTGCTATGTTCCATTTACACTCACCTGCTTCTCGATCCGTGCACTGAATTGTGTGATTCGGTACAAATTTTGATTCGGGCATATGTACAGTACTATTTCCTCCTATTAGGAAGCATACAAATAAACATACTTTAGACGTACAAGACAACAAAATGTAAAAATACGTGCAGAAATAACTCCACCAATATACGAAGAAATCTAAACCAGATATACTACTGTATATATTGCTCTACAAATCTTAACTATTCCAGGCTTGACTAGTCACCACTCACCGGTCCACATTTCCAATCTATCAATCTACACAAGATGTTTAGTTTGGGATTTAAACAAGGGTAATGGCATATTAAATTATCAGCAGCTTTTGGTTTCTGACTTCTTGCAGTAATCACTATTCATTAAATTAATAAACCACAGCCAAAATCCATAAACCACAGCCAAAAGAACAGGCTCTTACAAAGACATACATTAGTCCTTCTCCCGACATGATCAGATGGTCTCACCAAACACCATAGGCAAAAACAGAAGTGCAAAACTATGAAATTTTTTGATGATCTTCCACATCCTGTACCTCATGAAACAAAGTTCATGCACAGCCAACCAATAAAAGGATGTTGCAAGTGCAACAGTTAACAATAATTTTGCTTATATTTCCGGAGTTAAATAACACCACCGTTCATGCCAAAACTAAAAGGTCACCCACCAGTCCACCATCTTAGCATGGTTCTCCACGTACAGTACCATAACTTATGTTTAACTACTGCAGAAGATAAACTTTCTAGTTATATCCAATTGCCCATCTCTCTACAAATTTCTTTTAGTCAGTTGATTGTTGATACCGAGTAAGCCTGGTGTCCACAGCTACTCTGGGGAAAGCAGGAGTTGCTGAACAGAACTGCAAAAAACTGATAATTTACCTGCAGATATGAATAAGCAATGTTAGCAAATTTGAACAAGAAATATACAAGATCAAATCACATTTTAAAGAAACATTCATAACTGCGTAATCGGTTATGTAATTGGTGTTCCAATCCAATGGAGAACATGATAAACCAGTAGAAGAAATCATGGTGCATTCTGTTCAATGAAGTAAAACAAATTGAAATTAGTATGTGTGAATTGGTGATATAACATGGATTGTTCTAGTAAAAATCATCCTTTCCACTGTATTTACCACAAATCTACACATCCCTTCTCTTTCAAACATTCTTTGAAGCAATGAAGACAAGCTTGCCTCATAAAAAAAAAAAGAAATGAAACAATATCCTCAAAGCTACCTCTTCAATTCAAAATCAAAGGAGAACATACGTGTTGTTATGAATATTGTGCATATATTGAAAATGCCCAATGAACAATATATATAGGGAGTACAAAGAGATATTACAGAAGAATATGCCGATTCCTATTCTATCTCTAATACCCTTAACATCCCCTTAAATGCAAGGCGTATGCAATAGCATTGCATTTGAAAAAGGGTGAACACTTAAACAAGAAAAATCCGAAGTCCGAGTCTTGATAATGTCGTCGTTGCGTGCAGTTTTTGAATGAACTGTCAAATCAAGCCGAAGAGGAATAGATAGAAGCATGACGGCGCAGATCGAAGCCCAAGACAGCGGCGGCGCAGTGCACAAGGTGCAAAAGACGCGCATCGGCCTTAAAGCTCGGGGCGGCGGCTAGAGAAGCGGCGGCATCATGACGACTTCTACGATCTGCACGTGGCTCAGAGAGTAGAGCGACGGCTGCTGCCATGCAAAAGAAAATTCCTACACTTCTATGACTGACAATAAATTTGTGGACTCGCACGGCTTGAACAAACTAAAAATTAGAAACTGCGAACTTTTGGATGGACGCAACGGAAGACTCACGAAAAATAATTTGACTGACACAGAAAAACACAGAGCAACATAATAACCCATGGCCATCGCCATCTCTCCTCTCTCTCTCTTCTCAATCTCACGGCGCTTTGCTCTCCCCTCACTCTCCTCGCGCCCGGCGTCCGCGCTCCCTCCCTCACTCAGAGAGAAGGGGAGCGGCGGGCTCCAGCGGGAGTAGGCGGCCTGGAGAAGGCGGCCGGATCCGGCGGAGGCGGCCGAAGACACCGGATTTGGCGCAAGGAAACGGCGGCGGCAGCCCAAAGAGCGCGGAAGGAGACCCGACTGGACTTGCACGCGGACCGAGTTGTCGTCATCTGCACCTGGGACGCCGGCGCTGGCGAGCGGCCCCCTGGCCCCGGCGCGGAGGTAGAGGGGGCGGAGCGCGAGAACCATAGCGGCGGCGGCGGGAAGAGCTAGGCGGTGGGATTCGGCGCGGGGAGCCCGGATCCGGTGGCGAAGAAGTGCCCGACGGCGGGAAGCTCGGATCCGACGGCGCCGCATGGGAAGCGAGGAGCCAGTGCCGCCGTGAGATCCCGCGCCTGAGCCGCAGTGGGAGGCGGCGATGAAGTCGACGAGGGTGCCGGAGGCTCGGATCTGGCCCGGAGGCGGCTGGATCCGTACGGATCCGGCGGCGGAGAGCGAAGACGGCTGGCGGTCGAGAGATGGCCGCCCAAGGCAGACGCGGGGCGCCGACGCGGACACGGATCCGCCCGGATCTGGCTGGACGAGGGCGCCGGCGGCTCGGATGGACGCCTCCACGCCGGATCCGAAGGCCTAGGCGGCGGCGACGCGGACACGTGAGCACGGACGCGATCGACGGCGGCACGCGAGCGCAGGCGGCGTGGGCGACGACGGCCGCGTGCGAGATGGCGCCGGCGGCCGGGAAGAGGTGGCCGCCCCCGGGAGCGAAGATCGCTCCTCCCGGGGGCAGCAGATGCGGAAGTCGAGTGGAGGCTAGGTGGCGGCGACGATGGATACAGTAAACCCTAACCCTAACCTTGGCTTTGATACCATGTTATGAATATTGTGCATATATTGAAAAGATCCAATGGGCAATATATATAGAGAGCATAAAGGGATATTACAAGGGAATATGCCGATTCCTATTCTATCTCTAATACCCTTAACACGTGCAAATTTCAAAAGCAACCAAGCACCATTCAATTTAAAATCGAATAGAGAAGGCAAAAGCCGTCAGCAGCAAAAATAGATTTATCGTGGACAGAAAAAGAAATGAAGCTTGTGCCATTTTCAACAGGAAATCAATAAATATTTCTTACCATCAACAATTTTTTGTCCTCGTTGGTGTCTATATAAACCAGGCTGCCACTATATTCCAAGGCAATAAATAAATCAGGCAATACCTGTTGTATTAACTTTAACTGATGTGACGTGAATCCAGCAAGCATAATAGCTGGGCACATTTTGAAGAAAATCATATGGAATTGGTCTGTGCTGAATTTAATGTTTCCTGACCAGTGGCTACAAACTCTTGGATTGCTGATTATCGCATCACGCCACTCATTGAATTTGATCTTCATCCTCTCCGTGAAAAGAAGATCGGCAGCACTCTTTTGGTACATCTCCTTCCTCTTCAGAAGTGTTTGGAGATGCAAGTATTCGATCATGATACAATATATTTAATTTGTCAAGTGCATATTCTTCTTGTGCTCTGGATAAATAAGATATTCCTGAGATTAACCAAATACCGTAAGTAAATAAATACTCTAGGCTTTTCATGCATGGTTTGTATGTACTAGCCCATTAAAAACAACTAAAAAATTGAGTAATGTGTCTAAGGTCAACCCAACAATTTTGGATTGAAAGAGAGTCAGACCCAAGGTTCCAAAAACCGGAACCGGAAGAAATCCCGGTCGGCGGCTGGTAACGGTAATCGGGCGGTTACCGGAAAAACCGGCAAAAAACCGGTCACAATTTGAAAATCAAAATTTGAATTTTGAGATGTTTTGAAACCGGTAACCGGAAAAACCGGCCGGTAACCGGAAAACCCGGAAAAAACTGGTCAAAATTCGAAAATTAAAAATTGCTTCTGGCCGGTTTTTTCGGTTACCGGTCACCACCGGTAAAAACGGTAACCGCCGGGATTTTGAACCCTGGTCAGACCCATGCATGCAGATGCAGTAACAGATCAACAAAGTATTGCAGGCTAGAGAAAGCACCTTCAGAGAAGCACATGTTGAAATCAAACTGGTACTTTGCTAGGAAGTCAATTGAAGTGGTCTGACTCCAGAGATGAACTATCATTTGGGAGCTCCTTGCGAGGGAAGATAAAAAAAAATTATGCCTGCCAAGAAGAAAAGGTTATGTCATGGAAAAAAGATCAAGCAATCAAGAATGAACCATCCGTTGTAAATCAGCTGTGCCAACTCTCTCCAGGAGGAAACGTTATAGTTTTACAGGAAGGAAATTTCTGTAAGGCATCCCTTGTTCAAGAACCATTCTACATCAACGTTGTTCCTGGGCGTTCAGATCACGGGTGTTGCTATCTCAATCTGTGCTCTATGAACTTGTTACTGTGGACCGCTACGCGAAGCAGAGTCAGCACCTATTAATCTGTTATTAAGATAATTGGGGTATACTGGCTGTTCAAAACAAAGCTAAAGTACTACTTCACTAAATATCATCAAAGTTTTCTATATCACCAAATGAAGGGTCCAAGGTGCTACCCTTTAATAAATACCCCACAAATTCAGTATTTGCAACCAAAAAGATATAATAAGCTATTCAGTTCATCACAGACTCATAGATCCATAGCACCCCATTTAATGAAGAGGAAGCCACACATTTCCTACTTAGGCCCCTCGAGCCCTAAACCCCAGCTATTCACGAACATATATAACCCAACTAAGCCAAAAAGGGGTAGCCAGTTCAATCCAAAACCCCAAACCATATATCTCATCGCAAGCCCATAAATATAGACGATAAAAATGGCACCTCCTGCCTCAACAGATCATTAGAAGTTCACCAGGTGCTATTTCAACGCACTAGTGCTATGTTCAACGCACTACACGCAACAGATCCTAGCAAACACAAAGCATAAAAATGCAGCCATTACCTAAAATTACTAGTGAACTACCAGCAGTTAACAAGAAGCTACAACACGGAAGCTGCAATGTGCAAACCAATTCACAGTGTATACGCGTATCATTAGCTCATAGCTACTGGTGGATTAGAACGGAAAGGGATAGGGGAGATGGGGAGAAGACAAGTGCGACACACGGGTGGGCAACGAAGGCGGACTTGGCTGGGTCCCAGCGGAAGGGGCAGACGCCGAGATGCACGGCGGCGAAGCGCTCCGCGGAGTCGCGGAGCTTGAGGCACCGGACGTCGGCGCGGTCGAGCTCGAAGGTGTCCCGCCACGGCGCGCTCGTCACGCCGCTCATCTCCAGGTCGAGCCCCACGAACGCCGCGTCCCGCAGCTCCCCCAGCGCCTCCGCCAGGTTCCCCCGCGTCACCTGCTTCACCGCCACCCCGCCCCCGCCGCCGTTGGCGGGCGTCGAGGAGGAGAGCAGGCGGGAGAGTAGGGTTTTCGTTCGGCGGCGCGCGGAGGAGGCGGAGGGGGAGGAGGCGACGGCGGCCATGCAGGCGGGCAGTGGGCCGGGCTCGATTCGTTTGCAGTGGATGGGTCGAGTCAAAAATACCACCGAGCTCGAGTCGTATGGCCCATATGTGAGGCCGCCAACGGACCAGGCGGCGCCTTCGTTCAGTTCGTTTCCGTGCAGATAAAGGCTGAACGCGCCATGTGCTAAAATGGGCCTTGCGGTTGCCACTTGTCAGCAAGGTCAAATTTCCGTGTTCCAACTTCCAAAGGCGAACTTCGATCGCGGAGAACAACAACTGCCAAGTGCTGATCACGGTAAATACATACAACTTTTATTCGATCATACCTTTTTTTTTTGCATTGCATCCTGTATTTATTTGTTCGAAATGGTTCGGCCACAAAAACACAGCAGCAAGGTAAGATCGCTGATCACGGTCAGGTAAACAAAATGACCGACCAAAACTCTCTAAAAGAGAGAATTGCTCCATCTTTTCCCTATACAAAATGTGAGTGATCCAGCGTTTCCCGCTTCCTTGTCTCTTCTGTCTTTACGCGTCACTCACATGTGAGATATCTTTGCCGAAAAGCCCAGCGATTGCTTTCCCCGGATCCTCCTGCTTGATGAGGGACTCCCCAACGAGAACCTGCAGCAACGTGACGGTGGAGTCAGCGCAGCAAAAGCGAGAAATGGCAGATTTCAAATAGAGCCTAGTGTAGTGTTCATTTAGAGGTGTCTCATGGCTGGCTTACCGCTTTGACCCCGGCACTCTGAACGAACGAAATATGCTCAGGCGTGAACAGCCCAGATTCTCCTACAACCTGAAACAGGCCAAAGATTAACGCGAATGATGTGTGGCCAGGGGTAGATATAGAGCTAAGTCCTCGTTTTATCGAGTTTTTTTCTCCAAAATTGACATATTTTGATTTAATATTATTTTACGTATAATTTGAAAGTATTTTTAGGAATGAGCTAATGAGCCGAGTCGAGTCAAGTTTGAGCAAAATTCAAATTCATTTGAAATTAATTTATTTTAATGTTTAACCAATTAACGAGTATAATAGAAACAATTTTGAATCAAGCCAACGTAATAGAAACAATTTTGAATCAAGCCAACGAGCCCCACTAACGAGTTTTTTTGCTACCCTTATGTGTGGCAAGGAGTCCTTGGCATGGTCAGCTGCATACCATGGTGCATTTTTATATTCAGAACTTTTGGATAGCAAAATTTCAGTAGTGATAATACTAGCATTGATATATTACAGTTTGATGATAGTTTTCTAGTTGTGTCACAAGGAGACTGTCCCAATCGTTATGGTGATTTCACTTGGGGGTAGTTGACAGTTGTGTCTCAACTCTCAACTGAGCATAACTAGTTAATGTTACTCCCTCGTGTGCAAGAGATAGAATGGCTTACAGTACAGAACAGGAGGATTACTCCCTTTGTCAATAGTCTCCCTTCAACCAATTGAATTAATTCTTAGACAGTTACAACAAACTTTCTGAAGATAATATGCCTGATTCACAGCATAGCACTACATGCGGTAGCAAGTGCCAGCTACTGGGGCTAGGTATAGATGACAATAATGCCAAACATGAAATGAGGCCCAATACTAGCAACAGCAACAGATGTCAAAAGTTACTAAATAAAGCATAATTACATATTAAATATTTGCATTTCCAGGTTACTACGTAGTAGAATAGTGATTCATTGTCTAATAGTACAAGAATCATCACTTCAAAAATAGTACAAGAATCTGTCCACAGCAATTTTATTTTACATTTGCTCCAAGTAATATGGAAGTGTGAAGTGCAAATAGTTGTAGCAAGAGGCATAGTAGTGAAATGTTTTACTTTTTCATATTAGTTACAAAAAATACTTACAATTATGTCCTTCTGAGCTATAATTTGTCCTCTTTCACCCTCCAGAAGCCTTTTGGTGTTTGAAATGTCAACTTCAAACGTCTCTGGAATAAAATTTACATGTTCAATTAAATATAGAGCCAATAACATGATTTGAAGCATAACAATACAACATTACCATATCATTGAATCATAACAATACAACATTACCTTATCATCTAATTCCGATAGTGACCACTTTAACACATTTTAACTCATTAATGCTCTATTTCTGAAGTGAACTCCAGCTTAAATTTTTTAAGAATCAAATAGCCTGGATTATCCATAATTTCCCAATCACTTTTCTAACATGTAATAGCAGCTTCAGTATGGTGATAAATGAAATGTGTAAGCCACTAGTTCAATATGAATCAACAAGCTTTCAGGTGGTAAAATAGCCACAATGACTTGTAGGGAACAAATTCGACATAGAATTATGTGTCATGGGGAATCGAATATATTGTTATATAATGTGTGCCAAAGTAACTTAACTAAATCAAAGGAACAAGAACAACATACCAAGATTACGGTTATTGATGCCAATAAGCTGGATGCCATCTATCCCTAAAACACGGTCCATTTCCCTTTCATCATGCACCTTCAACAACACAGTCAACTTGTTAATTACATAATTAGAAATGCTAATGCTGCGTTTGATTTATTCTGCAGAAGATACTGACTTGCAAGTTGCAGCACTAAATAGAATGATTCCAGAACAAAAAGAGGAGAGTTGAAAGGCTTCAAAATGTAAAACATGTCACAAAAAATAACTCCGCTAACCTCAACTAAAGCAGCCATTCGGAGTATTTTACATATTTTCAGCATATACTTGATATCAAGATCAGGTAAGACAGCAGCAATCAGAAGAACAGCATCTGCTCCCTTGGACCGTGCATAGTGAAGTTGCCAGGCATCAACAATGAACTCTTTGCACAGAAGAGGACACTGCATTTAGAAATTAAGATCTTGAGTCTTTCATGCTTTTGAACTTTTGAACTAACATATATGAATATCATTGACTTCTGTAAATGCAAGTACAACATGCGGACAAATTTACAGCACCTTTACTCCAGCATTGCGTATAGCCTCTAAGTAGTCAAAACTCCCCTGATTACATATTAAAGGAAAACAAGTATCTTTAGCATGCAAAACTAAATAATGGATGATAGAATGGCAACCAAATCTCTTAAAGAAAAGAAATTACTGACCTGAAAGTATTTTTTATCTGTAAGAATACTTAAGCATGCTGCTCCATTTTTCTCATATGCTTGAGCAATCTGAACCTGTTTATGCCCCAACAAACATTAGTTCGGTGCGTTTTTACTTCTTAATTATTATTACACATGAAAAGCAACTGAGTGGTTTCTTTAAGACAAAATCATGTATGTTTATTCATAATGTCAACAAATAAGCATATCACTAACTGGGAATTGGGCAATTCAGGTGGGTACTAACAGAACTTAGGAACAAAGATATGCATTAATGCAATTCTATGTAATAGATTCCAAATTCATTTTTTGAATATTGACATAAGCCTGCAAACTGGTGGATGCCATAGAAATATGACCAATTATCAATAAATATTATTCAGCATTTATCTGCTGACCTACTCTGCAAATTTTTAGCAGGCATGCCAGCCATATATTTATTCCAATTTCTTACATCTGTCTTGTAGCACATGTGTTATCAATAAAATGGTAAATAAGAGGACAATCATCATGACATTTTCACCCTTCTGTTGTATGACTCCGTTAGTACTAATGACTAATCAGGCATTGTTCGCTGTCAATAACAAGTTTAGTCCATAATAGATCATGCTTAAATTACCACAATTCTACAAGTAAGTTCATAGAACAATTGTCACCGAAATGAGGAAACAATTGAAGCTTCGTACACCTAATTTTAGCATTGGTATTCACCCCGCAAACTCACAGGATTGAAATTCTCCCTCAGAACCCCCCGGCTTGGTGAAGCCTTCTTGACCTCTGCAATCAGGGCAGGCAGACCAGTCCGATCATATGACGCCTTCAGCGCCCCAAGAAAGTCCCTCGTGTGAGGAGCGTTCTCCAGCGGCCCCTTCAGCATGTACAGGGGCCTTCTCTCCTTCATCTGCCAAACACAAAGCGAGCACAAATTTCACATGACATCAGCTCATATAGGAGTAGCACACGCTGGCTTACACATTGCTCCAGAACAGCATCCACATGTGACATGCCTGCGAAACCTCGGCCTCCTTGTCCCATACGATCTTCTCGAGGATGTTGCGCGGCGTGTTCCCCTCGTTCTCGAGCCGGAACTGGAACGGGCCGACGTAGTGCACCGGCGGCCCGGTCACGGGGCGCCTCCGAATCCTTATCCCATCGACCCCCGCGACGTCGGCGGCGGGGGATGTATCTGCCACTGGGCTCCCGTTGCCCTGCTCGGTGGCTTCAGCTGAGCCCGCCATCTCAGACTCCGCGGCGTGCGAGCTCGTCGCGACCGCATCCTCCGAACCCTGCACGATAGCCACACAAACCTCACAAATCCCGCCTTCCAGGGGGGCAGAAGAGAACCCCGCAATTCGCATGGAACCGGGCTCCGAAGTAGCAAAGGGGGGATCGCAGGAGGAACCGACCGTCTCGGCGCGAGCGCAGCGGAGAGGGGCGGGGCTCCGGCCGCCCCCGGCGGTGCCGTCCATGGGAGCGACGGCGAGGAGGCGGCAAGGGGCGGCGGATACGGCTAGGGTTTTGGGGCGCCGGAGGTGGGAGTAGCGGGTCGGGGCTGGGAGGCCCGGCCGGGGAGGCGCGGATCCGATAGCAAGCGCTTCCATTCGAGGTGGTGTCGCGCTCTATTATGGAAGGAGGAGAGTGGAGAGCAAGGTGGATTGGGGTGGGCGTTAGCCGTTACTGTTAATTGTTATACGACCCTGCCGCCGCTGCTTCACCTAGCGGTGTCACTGTACTACCAGTCTACCACTAGTCTACTCGACTACCAGTCTACCATTGTATCTCTGCTGTGTTTCAGAAAAAAAAACGCCGTAAACTAGTGTAAACCCATAAATCAATGTAAACTTTCTGTCGACCATTGAACGAGGATTAACAGTGTCAGGTGTCAGCCAAAATTGGCCAGGAAACAAAATAGTATTGTGCCTGTTTGGAGTGCAAGAACTCCATTATGCCTGGATATCCCATGTGCTAGCCAGAGAGCCTTAGCATGGAAAATATACTTGGCCACCGTTTGAAACGCACGAATTTCACAGAAAACGTTCCAATTTCTGCAGCAATCGAAGAAAGTTCCTGCATTCCAAATAGGCCTTACTAATGCTCCTTTGAATTCTATAATTCTATCGAAGCCTTATACGAGCTTACATTATGAAACGGAAGAAGTAACATTTCAGAGAAATACTGTGTAGGACTGCAGGCGCAGGAGTCGAGCGAACAAAATGCCACCAGTGTTGATACAAAAAAAATGCCACCAGCGTACTTCAATTGACAGCCCGATTGCACGTAACCTACTACATAAATCCAGTAACAGTTCTGCAACAACAAAGTGATTCTAGGCAATAATACAACTGAGATTGTTCTCCGCACATCCTTGCAACATATAAGCCAGTGCTTCTTCCTAGCAGGATGTCTATTTGCACGTCGGTAGCACAAGTAAATATTACTGTACACAGCGTCATTTCCAAGGTCGTTCACCACAATCTTGGAGCATCTTCCCTATTCAGTCCCTGAGCCCCAAAGATCCGATATCTTCAGCTGCCCCAGGGATCGTACTTGTCCAGACGGAAAGATTTCAAGCAACACCATATCCATGGTGGGTTCCTGGTCAAGGGAGTACCTTCCTCGGCGTCTTCCGGGATACCCAGTAGCCTGTTCATCTTTCTGGTCCACCCTTCCGCCGTCAGAAAACCACCAAAAAATTTGACCTGCCATGGATTAAGATCAAGACAGGGCACACCAAGTTTCAGCAAATGTAATTGTAATACCAAAGAGCTATGAATAAAGTCAATCCAAATCACAATGCCATTTTCACCCCACAGACCTTTAGTCCATGAGGGCATCTGTAGTGTATATAACCCAAGGGGCCTTAAGGTTGGTCCCATCTAAACTTTAAGGCTGACTCCATAGTGTATATAACCCAAGAGGTCTTAAGACAATCCCACTTGGCAGATAAAGAAAAATTGTATTTTAATACTTGTGGCCAGGTCTTTAGCTTGAGGACCAGCCTTAAGCCTTTTTTGCTTATAGCCTGCTTAATGTCACCCCTGTAATGTATAAGGTTGACTTTAAGGTGGTTTAAGACCCTCTATTTTCATACACTACAGATGCCCTGAGGTACAGCCTCATTTTGGCCGAGCCAAGAGAAGATCGAGAGGGAGCAGAGGACAAGGCACAGAGAGGAGCCAGCATTTCATCCCTTCATAAGCAAGCCACCAAGAGAGTCAAGCCACTCCATCTCTACTCGCGACTTCCTTTCTCTGCCAAACCGAGCCACAACCAACCAAATACCAGGCAAACCAAAGCCAAACACCAACCACAGAGGAAACCAGGAGGGGAGGAGGCCAAAAAGGGGTTGGGGAAGACCGGCGGAGCGAGGACGGCGGTCATAAGACTTCGGACGTCCACGGCCGCGAGGATCACGACAGGCCGACAGGGATCAGGAGGAGGACCAAGAGCACGTGGAGCACGTCATTGCCACCACGGCCATCGTCATCGCTTTCCATTTCTAACCCGACCAACCAAGTAGGTCACCCCATCCATCCATTTTTATCCACCACAGCAACACAGTACATCACAGAGCCACACGGCCAAAATAGAGTAGTGACAGGAAGCGAGCTTTGGGGGGGGGGGGGGGGCGAGCATTCCACCGGCGCTGCGCGGACGGCGCAAACCGGAGGTGGCGCTGTGCTCCCTGTAGCGTACACGTAGAGGCCGAGGGCGAGCTATAAATGAAAGAAGTGGGCGGCACTTGTGAGAGGCGGCAAAGGAGCTCACCAGCGGCCACAGGCGGCCGACGGCGAGCCAGGGCCGGCGCGTCCGAGAGGAGCCAAAGAGGAACTGTGTAGCACCCCACATATAGCCAAAGTGGAATACTACTATGAAACGTCATCGCCAAGAATTAAAAGTAATAATAAAAGATGATAACAGAATACATCGACCAATTAAAAGCTTTAATGTACTTTATTAAATCATTAACGGAAGCTGAAATAGTGTTTGAAATATGGGACCGGTCCACTTCTAATCAAATAACAAATAAGGTAAATGATAAAACTCGTGGCAAGCCACAGTGCTGAAATTCGAGTGCTCCCACCTATGCATGCTGCTATCAATCCACTGGCCTTTTACCTGAGAGGGAAAGAGCAAGCGTGAGATTTGGAAATCTCAGCAAGTACCCAACAACAGTCGCAACATGAGAGTAACAGATAATGCAACCATATGAAATAAAGAGTAAGCATGACAAGTAAGCAATGGACATACGGCAAGCAATGGATAACCGATATCGGAAATACTGTCATAAGTGGAAGACGGATATTATAAGAACCGTGTATTAAAGATATTTGTTATGTGACAAGTTATAGCAAGTTATAACAAGGGGGCCGGCGACCTCCTCACACATACCCGGTTATACGAGAATAGCCAAGCACAACCTTGTCCTTGACTGTATAACCGCAGACGGGATGTAATATCCTGTGTAACGAGAATGTACGGCCTCCCGTACGTTATCAGGTTGGGTGGAAATGACTCCTATATGTGGGTAGCCCCGGCGTGATAACCCTTAGTTTGTTATTTAGCGAATTATCCATGATACAATTAGAGAGTTGTGATTGAATTGAGGTAAAGTTATAAGAGTAAAGGTTTGATACGATACGGCTAAAGATAGGATTGATGATACTTGATGATGGAAACAAGGTCTGTCGATAAGGAGGTTCCTAACCGGAGTCATACAAGGGTTGTCAAACAAACCATTTTATTAGGTGATAATTGGTCATTAGTCAAGTTAATGTATAATAACTAAATCAACAACAGTTCACGAATAATAATCAGCAATTAAAGATCATAGATGCAAGACATATCCATAATCGGCCAATGTTAAAGATTACTAGTGGTTAGCCTTAAATTTGAGCATGATTCGACGCAGCCCTAATTACCATTTAACGTTTGTTACAATCCTAACCATATAAGAATTCTACGATTAACAGCATACTAATTACAAACATTTATTACTATCTACCTCAACATATGAACATCTACTAAACTACAACGACTTACGATAGGCAACAATATAATGTAACGATTATTAATCGTGCTAAGGCAACAGGTAAAATGAGATATAGAGTGCGAAAGAAACACGTTACGCCCGCGATGTACTTGCCTTGAGCACGCTCGACGGACACGCTGCACGATGGATCCGAGAAACACAACTGCTCAGCTGCTCCCTCGACAGTTGCGTGAAAATCTACAGAGTGATATGGAAACCACCCATTAGATATGATGATTTTGATTAGGAAACGACAAAGGATAAACGACTAAAAGGAAAATGGCAGTTCGGTCGAGCGAACGGCCATTCGGCCGTGCGTTCGGCCCCACGAACAGCCGATCGGCCGCGTCGCCGCCACCGGCTGCCCAGCTGCTTGTGCACGGCTGTATGCGTGTGCGCGCGAGCGCCCGTTGCGGGCGGGTGCATGCGTGCGCGCGTCTGCGCAGGCGCTGCCGCCGCTCGCCGCCACCGAGCTGGCTGCCGGCCGTGCGCGCTCGGCGTGCATGCGAAGCCGTGGCTGCCGCACGGGAGCGCCTCCACCTGCCGGCCAAGCCAACGCGACCACCAAGCCACCATGGCAGAACTACACGCGCAACAGAGGGCGCATGCATGGGCCGCCGCCACCACCACTGCCGGCGTCGCCGCCACCATGGCCACCCCCGCCGGCACCCATGCGGCCCCATGCAAGCCAACGCGCGAGAGAGAGATGGGTAGAGAGGAGAGAGAGAGAAAGAGTTTGCACCTGGGAGCTCAATGGCGGCGCAACAGGGAGGAAAAGAAATCCACTATTTAAGGGGTTAGGTTAGGGTTTTTGATTTATTTATTTTTATTATATTTTTTTGAGCGTTACAAACTGAGCTCCTGGGGAGAGAGAGAGAACTAGATAATGGAGTTGTGTGTGTAGTAGTGCTAGTGCCAGCGTGTTGAATAGTGCGAGTGTGCGCTGTGGCAGTGTAGTAGGTGAGCATGTGTGCGTCGGTGCAGCTAGGAGATATCGAACCAGTAGCTTGTCTTATCGAGTTTTTTTAAAAATTAATATTATTTTATTGATAATTTGAAAGTATTCTTAGAATCAAGGTAACGAGTCGAACTGAGCCAAAGTAAAATTTAATTTTATCCGAAATCGACTCATTCAATACTTAACCAATTAACAAGTATAATTAAAGTAATTTTGAACTGAATCAACAAACCCTACCAACGAGTTTTTTCCGTACAGCCAAATTAATTAGCGTAGGAGATTAAGTGAAATGACTAATTAGTGTAGATAATTAATTACGTGAGTAAATAATTAGTGTATGCTAATTAATATAGGTGATTGCTAAAATTCTCTATAGAATGCTGGAACACCAATGTTTGAATAATGGTTTGGAAGATAAGCTTCCGAGACGGTTGTTGTCCAGTATGGGACAGCACGGCCGTCGAGGCTGAAAACAAGAGTGTTGCATTGCCAAGTTTGCGCGTAGAAACATCCTGTTGGTCTGTGTGCAGATATTGTTGTGGTATATTGAAGCTAGATGATGTTTGTACAGATGGAGATCTTGGTTTGGTGCCATCCATGTATCGTTCACAAAGTTAAACAGACAAGTATATGATAGAATAGTGAATTGTGATGTATATTTGATACTTGTTTTTTCATGTTTTAATTTACAGTGTTTTATTATATGATAGGGCGTCGGCGATACGCAGGTACAAGTACTGCGCCTCCCGGGCGCTGCCGCCGTCGATGGATCCGCCTCGCCCTCGCGCTGCCGCTTTTGCTCCCGTGCCGCCGCCTCCTCCATAGTCCGATTTGTGTGCGAGAGTGTAAAAGTGAGCAGCGTTCCCGAGTAACACGGACATGTACGACGTAACGTTTCACTTGGATACGTTTGAAATTCGAAAATTTAAACGGGTTTCTTATAAAATGTAAAAAATAACGGTTCATTTCTACCTGGAATAGGAAAAACTTCTGACGTTCTAGAAAAACAAAGAGGATACGAGAGCCTTCACCTCCCGTCCCTTCACCTCCCACCCCCCGTCTGGATCCCTCCTCCTCGCCGTCGCCGGAGCGTGCCACCGGTCCCCGGTGGATGCAAGGAGGGCGACGGCGGGGCTTTTTTTTCCTTCCCCTGCTCGGTTCGATGGGGATTGGTGCGCTGGTCGTGAGATCCCCGGCTGCGGCTCCCCTCGCCGGCGGCGGATCCGGTGGGCTGGTGGCCAGATCTGGCGTCCCTCGCCAGGTGGCGCTGCGGCGGGCTCCCGAGCCATGGAGCGGCAAGGCCCGCGTGGAGGAGGACGGTGTGGAGTGCGTTGGGAGGGAGGCGGAGAGGGGCGGCGGGACCCGGTAGCGGATCCCCTCGCCGGCGGCGGATCCGGCGGCCTGGTGGCCGGATCTGGCATCTCTCAGGTGGTGGCGCCGCGGCAGGCTCCCGAGATTTGGTGCGGCGAGGCCTGCGCGGAGGAGGAGGGCGAGGAGCGCGTTGGGGTTGAGGAGCGGCGGGTCCCGGCAGCGGCCCTCCTTGCCGGCGGCGGGTCTGGCGTCCCTCGGTAGGCGGCGCGGCGGCGGGCTCTCGAGCTGTGGAGTAGAGAGGCCCGCGCGGAGGGGGAGGGAGTGGAGCGCGCTGGGAGGGAAGCGGAGGCGCGCGGTGGAGTTGAGGAGCGGCGGGAGGCTCGTTGGCGGGGCGGCCGCGGGCGCGCTTCTGGTCGAGCTGGGCGAGCGCATGCGCGGGAGCAGCGGGAGAGGCGACATGGTGCGCCGTGCTGTCGTTCTGCTCCCCGCAGTAGGGTGGTGCGCGCAGGAGCGGTGCTGTCTCAGCGATGGGTTTGCTCGTCGTGGAGTTCAAGGGTGGCTATGCCATGGCCTTGAGGCGTGCAGGGCTCCGATGTGTTGGTGGCGGTCTTTTGTGTGTGTGGGTAGTGCGTGGGGTGCTGTGGAGGTGCTGGCGAAAGCCTTGCCGATGATCTTACCGGTCTCGACAACGATGACGCCTTTGGGCGCCATGGTCCTTCCTGGAGGTGTTATCTTGGCACTCAATAGCCCTCATGTTTACTGATCTCCAAGTGAAAACCTTGCCTCGGTGAGGCAGGCGGCGTCGGCGACCCTCGTCGCCTCAGAGGTCCATCTTCACGCAAAGCAGACTGAAGTTTGGATGGCTTAGCCGGATGAAGATAGGGATTTGGTTGAAAGCAAGGACGAAGAAAAGTGCGGAAGCTCAGTCTATCTAGCTATTTTTCATAGTCCTTAAGCTGTTCTTCTTATTGTTTCATGCTCCTCAGTTTTGAGGATTTGAGCACAAGAGCTCGTGTAACTTTTGGCTATATATATCCCTCGTGGATATAGAGGTCAGATTTTATATCCTTTATCTAAAAATTCATTCCTAATATACAGAAAAACTAAAGAAAAATTTCAATTTTTTGAAAGCGGAAATTTAAACAAATTTTCAATCCCCTATAGTAAAACTGTAAATTCGTGATTTGAACCGGGAAACACGAACTTCACAAACGTCGATCACAAGCATCTTTGGATGACATATTCCAATCACCATGGCAACTTGTAACATCCCATTTTCAAACCTTGGTGCCAATGTAAATTTCAAACTTATGTCAATGGAATTAAAGGAATTTATTCTCAGTTGGTTATTCCTTTTTGTCTTTCAAAAAGAAAATTCAAGAAATGCAAAAATAATCCAAATTGAAAGCCTTGTTTTATCTCCAAGGTAGTAAATCAAATTAATTTTTTAAAATCTAAAATATGAAATGTACTTCAAAAATTAAAGGATTCAGGAAATTAAGATTTGTATTAATATTTCAAAAGAGGAGAAAAATATATATGTATTATTAAAAGAAATTTTTTCCTCCCCAGCCAATCCTGGCCGTCCATCCTCCCTTCTCATCCAATCTCGACCGCTCCTCTCTTCCTTCTTCTCTCTGGCACAGCACCCTTCTTCCTCCTTCACACCCGCAGCGCCTCCTCTTCCTCCGTCTGCTGCAGCTCGTCGCCATCCTCCCCTCAACCACCAGCGCCAGCGGGTTAATGCGACGCCGACAGCCCTCGTCTTCAGTGCCTCGCAGTGGCCGGCCCCGGGCACGCCTTCCCGCCTCATTTTCAGCACCACCCCACCGTGCACGCCGCTCACCGTCTGTCGCTGCCGGCCGAGGAGCAGCAGCTGCAGAGTGGTCGCGTCCTCGGTCGCCCTCAGCACGTCTCTCGCACGCTTCACCCTTCGCCCGACCGTGCACGCCATTGTCGCTTCTCACTGTGCCGCCGTAGTACGCCTCTGCCGCACTCGCACTGTGCCCGCACGGCGCTGACGCCCCCGCGCTCGGCGCCACGCCGCCGTGCCCCCTTCTCGGTGTCTCGCCTCTTTCCCCGGCTCTATAAATGGCGCCGATTGCCTCACCGCACACCCCGCCGAAGCTCGCCCAAGACGTCCAGCTCGCCGCCTCCTCTGCCGTGTGAGCCTCTTTGTTAAACTCTGCCGCCAAGCGCCGTCGGTCAACATCGGGGCTCTCTAAACTTTTCCCCGCACCCGCCTTCACCTTCTCTCCCTCTTGCCCGAGCTAATTGCTCTCTCTTTCCCCGCAGGCCGCCGGCGACGCACTTCTTCACCACCGCCGGTGTCGGATCTCCCCGGTGAACCGCGGAGCCCCGGGCCGATTCCTCGCTCTCGGAGCACCATCGGACCACCCCGAGTACGTCCCTCACTTCGCCGGACCCCGCCGCCCTCCCCAGCGAGCCGCCGCCGTCTCCTCCTTCCTCGCCGAGCACGACTCCGCCGCCGGCCCACCCCGCTCCATCTCGGCCTCGACTGACACCCAAGGTGAGCTCAGGACCTCCCGGAGATGCTTCACCACCAATGAATCGGACTCCCACGGCCTGAGGCGCCGACGCCCAATTCCCCTGTTGCGGCCACCGCCTAGCTCGCCGCCGGTCTCCGCCCGGCCAAAATCCGACCAATTCGCTTCTCCCTGAGGTGCGCGCCTGGGTGGGTGACCCATTTTGGCCGGCGCCGCCGCGCCTCCGGGCCCTCTCCGCCGCCGGCCGGCTCCGCCTCCCTCACGGCCGGGACGAACCAGGGCAGAGGAGAGTTAAGCACCAACTTAGCTCATTAAGTGCTGCCCAAATCCAGCATTTAATTTGTCCTAAGCCGACGCTTAAAGGGTCAATAACGCTGTAATTAAAGGCCACCTGTCGGCTGCTGGGCTACAGACTCGAGCGCCACCTGCTCCCCCTTAGGCCCCATCAGTCGGCAGCACCCACTCCCTCTCTCCCTTGTTATTTTTCGGATTTTCCAGAGATTAAAACTTTGAAATGCTATAACTTCTTAACCATAAGTCCAAAATTAATGAAACCAAATTCTAAATTTTCCTAAAATCAAGATCTATCTGATGGTTCTGTTTTGGTTCAGTTTTGAGTTAATTTGAGTTTTGTTTATTTTATTTGGTATTTATTTGCCTTCGTTCTTTTGTGTTGCTTTTTCTAGTTCGATTTCCCGAGTAGAGTTCGAAGACGCGAACGAACCTCCGCTTGAAGCAGCACAAGACCCCCAAGCTCTTGATCCAGGCGAGTCAATACTTTGATCATTTTGCGCCTATATTTCATGTGAAACTATGTTCATTTAAATTATAAAAATATGCATGCTTTACTTTATATGCAAGCGTATGTCACTTTTAAGGTAGCTAATAACCATGTATCTACCTCATAATAACATACTCCACTAGTAACATTTGAACTCACATGATCATTGTCACCCTAGGTATAAATTATAACTAAGCTAGTTATAAGTCGTACTACTGCCATGCTAGTCTTGTAAAGTCCAGGGCCTCAGTAGCCCTGCTAATTATTCTTTAATCATGGAAACTAGTTTTGGGACAGTCATGGGATGTACGTGGCTGACTAATTATGTTAAATTGTGTTATGCTTCTCAAAACCCTAAAAATCTGCTAAACCTGTCTGGGCGGGTGGTAAGTGTGGTGGGTGTGGATGTAACACAGGGGATGTGGAATGAACCACCTGGACAAACTAAGGACTTAATCTTGTGTGGACCCTCCGTGTATAACAGTACAACCACAAGCTGGCATATTGTAGACTTGGCTAAATAATTTACTGGACTCTCTAGTCATATCACGGAGAACGTGTGTAGGTGGGTAATGAAAGCCCCACTTGGAACGGGACACCGGATGTAGGTGACGTTGCCTAGGATAGCGTATGTGGAGAGTGGAGTCCGACTGCGCTACCCTATGGTGGACATCCCCGCACAACCTATGGAAGTAACCCCATAGGAGTGATATGCTAGAGTGCGAAGTATGGTAAAGGCCTCGTGATATTCTCTTGACCTGCATGTCCAAGGAATCATGTAGACCCATCGGGACGATTATCTCTTGTGGGTAAAGATGTACAAACTCTGCAGAGTATAAACTATTCGAATAGCCGTGCCCACGGTCAAGGACGGACATGGAAATCTTCCTCGAGTTAGTTCTATTTCAAAATTCTTGAGGTTGGGAATAAGGGTTTGTTAGATGGATGTAACCTGACTTTGGTAATTTTCCCTGGAGGGATGCACTCTAGTGTTGGTAATAAGGTGGATGTAACCTTCTAAACAAAATTTAGCACTGGTGGATGGAACCATAAAATCGGTGGATTGAACCTACCCCATTATAAAATTATTGCACCCTTTCAGTTATCAAATCTTGAGTTCTTAAAAAAAATGCTAGGTCATAGGGATTTTTATATTATGATTACTCCAAAAGTTGTTTTAAGCAAATAAAAGAATCCGAGCCACCCTTGTTTAGCCTTGCATCATTAAATATATGTATTCTGTGTGTTGGCTCGTGGAGCACAGTTGTTGGTGCTCACCCTCGCTCTTAATCCCCCATTCAGAAGGTGTGAATCAAGAGCACTACGTCTACCATGAGGATCAGGATGCCGAAGGCCATGAAGATGGTGGATATTAGATTAGACATCGGTAGTTTTGCCTCTCGCCTCAGTCCAGTTGACCAGGCTAGTTTTGGTGGGTGCCTCCGTTATTAGCCAGGTCCTTGACTAATAGCGATGGTATCCAGTCTCTTGCCTGTGGCGAGTTGTGCCCCTACGCTATGTACGCTTTCGTTTCCGCTCTTTATGTATTGTAAAACATTTAGCCTGACGGTCCTATTGTAACCTCGGCCCGACGCGGTCTATTTAAAACTCTGGTATTGTAATGTATGGTTTTGTCGTGTATGAAATGATGCAGCATTGTATCTGTGAGCATTATCTACTGATCCAGGGAATAATGCAATAATTCACAGAGGGTTCCAGGTTAGTAAACTTAGGGTCCGACACTGCTACATTTTTACATTGTACAAAGGACGTGAGGTTTGTCGAAAACATAAGACAGGAACTTCATAAAAAAGAACTCAACGAATGATGTGATCCCCAGCAGGTTTCTACCAGTCGTAGAGCCTACGGATCGGACCACAGGATTGTCACATTCGCAACGTAGCATCAACAAATCAAAGAATAGGATTCCTAACGAAACTAGATTCACACTAGAGCAATCTTCGCGCGGGGCAGAGAGACGCTGCGCCGGGTCTCCGGCAACGGGATGTTGGTTCTTTCAGTGTAGGGCGGTCTGTTCCGGCGATGCTTCCCTTCAGTCAGAGGCTCCATCTCCCGGACCGAGGCCCTGGCAATGTACAAAAAAAACGCCTCTGTTAGCAAACTCACCTATGCACTCATTGGCAAGTAGCAGAAACCAGAAAGAGATGCAATGCAATGCAACTACCTGAAAAGAAAAAAAAAATAGTTGAAGAATCATACCTAAGATCGATGCATTGGGACTGTCTTGTTGCTTGTGGCGGGAACTTCTTCGCCTTCCGATTGAAATGGAAGGTGGGCTCGCTGTCCGCAAACTCGTTTTCCATTTCGGATGAGTTCTTCGTGTTCTTGCCATCTGACCTCATTCTAGCACCTGCGTATTTGATTGCCGTTTGCTCTTCTTTCGGAGCCTTTGTCGCACTGTCAGGCCTGTTCTTTGTCATGCTTTCTCGGATAGATGGTCTTGTGCTTCGGTTTTCTTCCGAGTCTCGGAATTTCCGTAAACTTTGAGCTGTCAGAACGGATGAGGGTGTGTTCCTAGAGCTGCTATGCAGTACTTTTGCAGGCACTTCAATCCTTGATATAGGCGTACAATCAATGCTTTCGGTCTTGTCCACACTTTTAGCAATGCCAGCTCTCTCAGCAGACAATGAACTTCTTACTGGAGGAGACGGAGTCTTAAACTTCCGCGCACTCAAGTATAATTCCCTGTTGATGACAGGTGACTTCTCATCCAGCTCTCTGACTGACAATGGAGAGCGAAACCTTCTCTGTTTTCCAGATGATGAGCTTCTGATCTGCCAATGAAACAAGTCATATCTTTAGGACATTTCTGTGAGAAAGAAGGCGTGTGATTAAGACAAGTAAAGTGTTATGTGCTACAAGTTGCAAGAAGCTACTTCCAATAGATGAACAGAATAGTGTTGTAAAAAAAAAGTTGAATGAGTTTTCAGGGAGATCTAAAAGCAAAATACCTCACTTGTACAAGTGTCAACACTGGAATCCTGACCAGCTACAGGCTTCAAGGGCAAGCTGGTGGTTAGAGGTGATCTCGTTCTTGCATTTCTCATCTCAGAGGCCACATGGTTAGCAACATCTTTTAGCTGTGCTGCTTCACGTTCCTTATCGTCTAATGCCAATTTTAGTTTAGCAATCTAACAAAGAGTTACATACCATGAGTTTTGAGAACAAAGTTCCAATGCCTGCTACGTTTCAACACAATGTCATAATCATACCTCTTCCTTCAGGTCTTTGACCTGCCCAGCTTCCTTATTAACACGAGCCGCACCAAGTTCTATTGTCGCTACACGCTCGGCAAACTTGAGAGTGCTCATTGTTTCACCAAAAGCATCTGCTTCAGGATTCACGTGCACAAACATCAACGTCTTTGCCTGACCACCTATATTACAAGAAAAACAAATAATTAGCTATGTGGGCATTCTAGACGAAACAAGTTTAATCTTGTAAGAGGTTCTGTGTACCTAAGGAATCTTGTAGTACTTGTGTTAGCTTGCTATTCCGGTATGGAACGTGGGAGCTCTTTTGGGCAAGTGCAGCTATAACATCACCAAGTGCGGATAGTGATTTGTTTATATGCTTGGCTTCAGTTAATCTTTCTCCAGTGGCCTCAGACTTGTCCACCCTCTCACTTCCCGCAAGATCCACCAGATGAAGGCACCCTCTTAGAGTTGAACCAGAAATTATCTCTTTCCCTTGCACATGAACTGTCAACACACTACAGAAGAGCAGCAAAATTACCACATGCAGTGATTATGCATATATCACTAAACGATTCAAGAGAGATTATCTCTAGAAAAGGACAATATGCAAAGATATTATACTAAGGATGAGATGAAGTTCATTGCATTAGTTATAAAATACCTGTGTGAGCGGCTACTTCGTTCATTAAGAGCAGTTGCTCCAACGGCCCGATTCCTGTGGCCAACTTTCATCAGATCCAAAACATCCTGTGCACACTTCACTGGCACTAGATTTGCATCCGGGATGTTGAGTCCATTTACATGAGAACTGTTACGTATCTCTAATGTGTTTATGGTTAAGAAAACATCCAAAAGAAAAAAATTAAAGTAAAGTTTTAACAATGAAGCAAGGAAAGTGAAATAAAGCAATAGAGAATTTTCAACATGAATGGGGAAACATCTTTCTTCAAACTATGGTTTTCAAATGCCAACTTGAAATAATTCTTTTAGCAATCATGAAAGGATATTTTTTGTTTGCACCATCGGCCATCAATAGATCCCTCACTTGCTCATTGTATATTTCAATCATCTGAACTTTCACATCATATGTGGTGGTATCTGATCTATTTTGAGAAATGTCAAACAGATCGTTTAGTGACCGGTAGTTCACGCCCCAGGTTTCCTCTGCTGTTATATCTGGACCACTCTGAGTAATGTATGCAAAAAATACATTGTCATAAAGAAAGCAACAAAATACCATGACATGTAATGAAAATAAGTGACTTACAAAAGGATATTGTTGTTATTATTGTTGACCAGTGTTGAACAAATTGATTTTGGTTATAATATTGGGTTCCTTGATTTGGAAACGTTCCACAAAACTAATGTCTAAACGTTTAAGTACAATGGCTTGTGAGGAATTACCATAGTATATGTTTTTCCAGATCCTGTTTGACCATATGCAAATATACAAACATTATAGCCATCCATCACGGATCTGATCAATTGTTGTGTATCAGCAAAAACTTCAGCTGTTACCAAGAAAATAAAAGTGAAGGTGAGTAACATAAGACAGGTAGAATTAAGAGTTGCCAACAAAACTACATCTCCTACAGAAATATCTGAAAATCTCCCAAAGTAATGCATCACTCTTTTTTCTGACCAACAGATTCATATAATCATATATTGCTCTTGCATCATCAACTAAATAATTCATTCATTCGTCACCAAAAAAATCATCTTTTTGAATAATAACTTTATAACTAAGAAAAATCACATAA
Source organism: Dendrocalamus latiflorus (assembly GCA_017311315.1). Lineage (NCBI taxonomy): Eukaryota > Viridiplantae > Streptophyta > Magnoliopsida > Poales > Poaceae > Dendrocalamus > Dendrocalamus latiflorus. The sequence goes on from CM029628.1 coordinate 35,485,592, forward strand.
TCTTCTCATGAATGATTAGATCTTATTTACAAAGTTCTAGAGGGAATGCTATCGATTTGCAGTAAATGCAAAATGAAAATTCAGAAAGGTTGATGATGTACATTGTGAAGTATTAGGTCCAAATATTTTGTTGAATGAGAATATCTTCCGCCCATCCTTTCCTTGCTTTTGAGGGTTCATAATCATGATCTCCCCGTTTTCCCCAATATGATCAACAGTAGATCTTTGATCAGATTGCGTCTTCAGGAAAGGTTTCACTCTACAGTATACTCGAATGCTACCTAAGAAACATTTTGAAGTAATCAGTAACTACATATCTTACTACTAGTCAAATGAAGCTAATATATTTGTAGTTTACCTTTTAGATCTTGTACTTGATTGTACAGCTTACGATTTTCCTCAAGTAACTTGTGGTAAGCATTGTGGTTCTGAGCCTCAAAATAGCTTTCTATAATATTAAGGTACTAATTAGAGATCAAAGAACACAGTGTTAGACAAAATTTCAAATGCATTACTCACCTAGCCTCCTCAAGTCTTCCTCCCATTTAGCTCGAGAAGATTCAACTTGAAACTTCATCTCATTGAAGGACAGTTTTAACTTCTGAATATGTCAAATTTCAATACAATAATCATAATCAGCAAAGTGCAACAGAATTTATGATACCAAAGATCATTTTAATTATAAATATCTTAGTCTTGAACGGGATAGTTGTCATTAGTGGGGTGCAAAAGTGCTAGCTAGTGCTCACTATTTTCACTACTACTTATTGTTAGAAAAGGGGTCCTGACAAGGAAAACATGCAATTGCTGCAAAATACTTAACATGTAGCCTGATAGTAGATGTGGTATTGTTTATGTTATAAGGGAAGAAGAAGAGTGTTGGTTTTATTCTAGACAGATTGCCAGCTAACAAGCTCAGCAGCACAAATTATTGCACAACACTCCCTACCTCCAGCTCTTCTTCTTGGTGTTCAAGTCCTCCCCCATCAATCAAGTGTTTGCGGCTACCACAGGGTAATCGCAATGAACGGAATAAACACTCACTATTCTCCTTCAGAGATTTTGAGATAGCTTCAATCAGTTCCAGTTTAGATAGTGTTCCATTTTCATCTTTCATCATCTTCCTTAGTAGTGATCTGACCTGTTAGATATGACATGTTTAAAAGTAAGTTCAATAATCATTGCAGAGTTTTTGTTTTTTTACAATTATTTATAGCAGGTCTATTATTGAAATTTGGTAAATGCTACCTGTTGGGTAGTGTACATTAATTTACATAATCATAACAAAAGGACATTAAGGAATATAAATATGATATTGTACCTGGTTTCGATGGGAAACGAGAAGAACGGTGAATTCTTTACAGGCTTGCTCGAGTATTGTTTCAAGGGCCTGAAAAATTCACCACCGTAAGGAATTCAGCCCAAAGGTTATTTTGGTCAAGGTTCAGCACTGTTCGGTGAGGGCATCAATCAAACGAGTATTAAAAAAAGATCAACAAATATATAAGAATAATCAGAACTTACCTACCATATCATCTAAAGGCAAGTCCTCAGCTTCACCCCATTCCAGAAGGAATGCCCGCACAACTCGAAGAACAAAGTGCTGGAAAAGAGAATGCTGAGATTCTGCAACTCTAGATTCATCAAGAGAAACCTCGGAGAGAAGATGCACAAATTCCAGCATTTGTTGGTTCAGGTCAGCTGAGCCTCCACCCCTGGATGAGTGTGAAGGCAACCACTTGCTTGAGGATGCGATCTTCACAATGCCGCCATACCGCCATATACCGATCCCACCTGAGAGCTTCCACTCATAGTATCCTTTGAGACAAAGTATGCAGTCGACAACTTTCATTGATGAACCTCCCTGTGAATGTCGTGGGTAGAATTCAGATGCCGCAAGTTCAAAATAGTGAGCTAAATTACAAATTAGCATTCAACATATAACTCGTGTTATCAAATTTCAAGATGGGGTTTCTTGATTGAAGATATTTCCTTCATTGATGTACTCTTTAACACTAAGATACTCTTGAAATGTATTCTGTTTGTTTGGTCCTAGCAAACTTAAAATGAGTATTCAAAATAGAAGAGCGAGCGATAACAATTTCCAATGAGAAACTTTGGCTTACTTTCTTGCAAATGGACAACAAAATCAGTGAATCCCTAAGGCCATACAATTGAGCAAATCAAACTACTCATAAAAACAATAAAGAATTGTCATCATATACCAAGAACAACCGGGCAATACTTCAATGCTACGTCAAGGCTGTACCTTCTCTATATCGGAGGTTTCAAACGTCAACAGTTTCATCTCGCTAACTGCAACAAGGAAGTTCCTCATGTTCTCGAAGTACTGAATCGCAGACTGCGCCGCCCCGTCAGACGACTGCACCGCGACAATGGGATTCTCCACGACCTGTCGACAGAACAACAAGCGCTAAGATTCCAAGCATCAACTGCCGCAGATTCGTGAAAACTCACGCATGACACATTTGACCCTTTCCCCCCTCCCAATCTGAATTGGTTTTAGTCGGTGTTGGGGGACGCACCTTGGGGACGGCCCCGGGATTGACGCGGTTGAGGACGTTGCAGAGGACGAGGCCGTTCCGGAGCGCCGTGCAGAACTCCTCCTCCGACGGCCTCTCCGGCAGGGACTCCACCGCCGGCGGCTCCATCTGCCGCAGCCATCGCGCCGCCTCGCACCTCCGCGCAGCTGCGTCGACCGCATTGGCAACAGATCAGAGTCAGGGAGGTCGCAATCGTAACAAATTAACTACGGAGTAGGAGTAGGTGAATTGGCTTGTGCAGATAAACACGATAGTGTGGTCTTCTGGTTTGATCTTCCTCGTACGGATTTTTTGTAAAAAATAATTATGAATGGAAAACAGAAACGGAAATTTGAAATGCTAAATTCGACATGTCTTTTTCATGAACTTGCCCAATAATCGGTTACTAGGAGAATGTGGCTTAACTTTGACTATAATTTATAATCATAATATACTAGTAAAAATAAAAAATTTATTAAAAAATTTATTCTGCAAAATAAATCTTGTAGTATTATTTTTATATGGTCAATCTGTATACTTTAATATATATTAATGATCAAAATTTAAAAAACTTAGATCACAACCTATAACGACTTATATTTGTAGAGAGAGGGAGTAGTAAATTAATTACAACAGAGTAGTGTACATTAAACAAAGCTTAGTAATGTTCTCCCATGTACAGATCCACTTCCTGGGCGCAGCCCTGCGAATGCCGCGGCGAGCTACTCCCACCGCGGCCTGAACAACACGAGTACACAACTGATCAGCGGCCGCCAAATACACCAACACAACCGATCGAACACCAGGGCACACTACGAGCAATGGCGCAAATGCAGATCACCCAGGCGTGCATTACAATGGCAAATGCCAAATGCGGATCAGAGAACCCCGGTTCCGCGAAGCGGATGCCTGAACAGTACTCACCGGCTTCCTCGGCCTTGCGCAGCGCCATCCCCTTGTCGTTGATCTTCCCGTCCTCCCCCGCCGCCGCGCCGAGCAGCCTCATCATCCGACTCCCGAATCTCGCCGACGTCACCGCTCACACCTCTCACCTCAGCCACTCGACTCTGCACTGTGCAACGGCAGCGACGAGCCCAGAAAGCAGGCAGGAGTATTTGAAGCCCCGAGACCTGAGGCAGAGGAGGGGCTTTAACTGAAGCTTTCCAGTGTCGGCTCCGAGATATTTTGAACTCGCAGGGGGCTAATGGCGAGTTTACCCGAGCCGCAAGCGCTGAGAGATAGGCGCGTCCGCTGCGGGAGGCCGCCGCACCGAGCAGCGTCGGTGGCGGACGAGATCGCTACACGTGGCGGGTGAGGCGTTGGATCGCGTCGGGATTCGGTGGCCGGCGGCTGCTTGCTGTTTGGGCCGAGGGGACGCATGTGTGGGCTGGGCTGGCTGCAGTTGGGTGGAGCAGTAATAGTTTTCGGAGCCCGAAAGATTCAAACGCATGGGTACTGTATTTTGTTCCCTCTGATCCTCTCCGTTCGGTCTGATTATACGAGGGATTCAAACGGTCAGATCCGGCACGTTGCAGAGCTGAGGCAGTGGCAGTACAGGCCCTTTAATTTTTTATGGTTGCAGTAGATGGGAATGGGGCTGCGTGCGCAGTCGTAGCTGATCGGAGCAAGAGTTTTGGAATTAGCCTGCTACTTCAATTTCAAGCCGGTTTTTTGCAACGGCTTATGATTTACATACAGTTTATATTTTTAGTTATTTATGATAGAATATAGAGTAAGAGGAACTTACGTGTTATTTTGGATGATATAAATAAAGCTGCTATATTGTGTACTACAATCAACTTGTAGATCGTGCCTAAAAAAGACGCTCTGTTTAAAAGCTAGTTAGTGTAGAAAAACCAAAAAACAATTTTTAGAATCTGAAAAGAAGATGACATTCTCTCTCTTGGTTGTGGTCTCATCGTGAATTTTTTTTTTCTAATTCCTTTTTACTTGACATTTCTGTATTCTAAACATACCTTTAAGTGCGGCTTCCTAGAGAAAAATTGGGAAAAAGCTTGCATGCGTAGGGCGCTTAGTTCAGCTTATATAAGCTAGTTTGTAGTTTTTTCCACTGTAATTAGTTTATTTTGTACTGTATCAGTTGATGGTATTTTTGATGTAATTAAATTTAAAAAAATAAAAATAAAAAATGTTAGCACATCACAGACAATGCAAACGGATGTGGGAAAAAAGAAAAGACAAAAAGCCCAAAAAAGCCAGAAAAAGATGAAATTAAGGAATAGTGAACTAGAACCCAGAAGTCAGAACCTAAAGCCGAAACGAGCAGGGGCTTGCGTAGTTTCCTTTGGGGTTCAAGAGGGAAATGAGATTTTCAATTTATGTACTACTAACTTTACTATGTTGTTTCCAAGCTACTTCGCACTAATATGCACTTCACTGCATCAACATGATAGCATGTGATGCATTTGTTTCTATTGTCGAGTTATAGGGTCTGTTCTTTTTAGCTACGGCTAATGATTTATGATAGCAACTATTATCCCTAGAATGAGCGCTTGTGCTAACGAAACCGAATATCGATAAACTGCTTCAAAAAGGATATCCCAATAAACTATTTTGAAAAGAAGATGAAGAAGCGGTCCTGTTTATTTGTTGAGAGAAGCTATAAACTATCTCTACTACTTAAAAGAAGTTAGTGAGTAGTATATTCTTCCTCTCCTCCCACCCTACCTAATGAATTTGCACGCCGACAGGTGGGCCATTAGGTCCGTTCGATTTCCTCGGTCATTCAACCCTATCCCTTAATGCCTTCTCTCATGAATGACGATCTCAATCTGGTTCAACGCCCTTCTCTCTCGCTTCTCCATCTTCCCCTCGCATCTGCACCTGCTGTTACCGCTCCTCCCTCCTCCTCTTGCATCAGCGCCCCTGCCGCCACTCCTCTCTTCTCCCCTTGAATCTACGCTAGTGCTACTGCTCCTCCCTTCTCCCTCCTCCCACAATCATAACTAATCCCTAGAAAACTGGATCACATACATCCACTTTGTCATGCATTCCTTGTTGTGTCGCCCTTCCTCTTCTTCTTTCTCTCGGTGTCCCAATGTCTACTGGCAGCGGCGACAAGATGGCATAGCAAGCAATGACACATCCCAACTTCCTCCAGAACATCTAAGTGGGTGTATTCCTGATAATCATCATGTTTTCGTCTTTTAACTTTGCCACTGAGTACATTTCTGGGCACTGCTTTTGCAGAGATGGGGAGTTGATGAGATTTTGAATGTTTGCTCATAAAAGTTATCTATGTTTGCTTCACACTTCTTCTAGCAAGCTAGAGGTGTGAGCCTTTCACACTTCTTCAGATCAGTTGATCTGAAGAACGTGTCTTGTGAAGGCAAAAAATTAATCTGGCTGAAAGATGAGTCCCTATTCATATTGGTTTTTTTAGTTTGTCTATGGTGTTAGAGGTGGCTTGTGATAAGGCAGTGGCCGGGTACAACACAAGAGGAGGAGCATCAGTGTGAGGGGAGGCAACACAGGGCTCTTAGGCGGTGTGAATGGTCTCCAGGTGGCAGAGTGGAGGCCGAACCCGGGAGAGGGGGTGGGTTGAATTTCTGTTGCAACACACAGACACATAATTAGTAAGCTAAAAAAAATGAAATCATAGACCACTCGTCACAGACTCTATGTCAGATCGGGTTCAACTTTACTCGACCTAGCCCAAAAATCTCGGCGTAGCCCACTTGATCTACCTTGTCTCGCTTGCACGTTTTGGGCTTCGATGGGCTGCACCTAGCCCAATGCAGTGTGCACTTTCCTTAGCCTCTCTCTTGGGCCTTAGCTTAGCTGATTGGTCAAACCTTGCTTCAATTTCCCCTTCTCCAACTTCGGCTAATAGTGCCCTCTGTTTCTCTCTCGGAAGAAGAAGACGACCACGACGACTTAAGCCTTCAGCTAATGCCTAGTGATGAGCCATGACCAATCCGTGCTCTTACTACATGTTACAACGCGACGTTTCGTTCAACAGGAAAGAGGTTATCTACACATCTCTATCCTTGGAGTATGTCATAGTACGTTACGTGCAGGAGATTCGATTTTGCAGCATTTGGTCCATGAATATGTCATCTAATGACACGTAATTGAGTAATTCGAGGCAGAAGCACCTCTTTGTTACAACGAATCTAGGATGGGTTAGCACCCGCCTTGCCCGGGCATGGGTGATGGGTAGTAGTAGGACGGGCTGGGCGTGTGGGGATAGTAACCAGCCTGCCTGTACTTGGCCGGCCACCGTGCCGCCGCGGCCATGTGCTCGGCCGACCACCGTGCGGCGTTGGGGTTAGTCACAGCCAATGGCGCGGCGATCGGGTATGTGATGCGGCCGTCTCCTGGCAAGCTCCGGCTGGGATGCCAGTGGTACGGGGACCGGGACAGTGCGACGAAGATGTCCTTGGACGTGCCGGCCGGTAGCAGAGCTCCCGTGCTGCATGCGTCCAGAGTCCGCAGCTCCACTATCTAGGCCTCTCCGACTTCCTTCCTCAGCTTCTTGGTCAGCTTGCTAGTGTCCACGCCGTCGCCGATCACCAGCATCAGGTCCTTGTCCCTGCCGGTCACCGTAACCGACTCGACTCCGTATCAAATTACGAAAGCATTATTCGTGTCAAATTCAGTTGCATCGTTCGTACGTTTGACATTGCAATGGATGGATTCGGGTTCTTGAGAGGAACAACGAAGAGAAGAACGAATTCTGAATTCAGATTCAGAAGTAGCATACCGCGGACTGTAGCTGCCACCTTCAGAGCCTTCTGATGGGACTTATCGGAGTCCGGTTCCATCCGAATGATAATCTCCTTCTAAAGATTTTTTTATGCAATTCAGGTGTTAGACACAGTAACACAGACACATCAACAGAAACAGAGCTGAGAATTCTCACCCTCATGGTCTAATCCAAGGCTATCAAAACTGGTTATGAATTTTTATGGGGTTGGATAGAACCGGTAATACTGATTTTTGGAAAATTTGGATAGTTTTTAGGCTGAAAAATTTAAAACAAAAACTCAATTTTCAAATAAAAATGGCCAAAATCGGTATAAATATGTGTAAATTGGAGTAACTCGGAATAAAATGAAATATTTAAAATCAGTTTGTACTCAACCCGGTGGTGCCTGGTGGATCGATTTTCATAAGAGCATGTATAAGGTATAGACAGCTCCTACAATAAGTTATTTTTTACATGTTTCTATAGATAACTTCTTTATGACATAATATGTCTTGTTTCTCGTGCTACAGTCGACTGTTGTATAAAAACAACGCAATTTTCTATACTTCCTCTCTCTCGTATACATCATCTCGTATCCTATATGATAAGACTTACAATCAGCTGATGTCATATTATTGTATATGCTCTACTCTAGGTCTAATCTGCAACTGTTTCAAGCGACTCCAATTAAAGAAGCCAACCTGATAGGTGCTGAGGGAAGAAAATTTCTCGTTGTCCCTGTACTGTACAACACATCTATACTGGTGGTGGTGGGACGTGTACTGGTAACCAGTCATATATATCTCCCATTATTTAGAACCACTATTTTTCTGGTTAGACTAGCAAACTGAGGGACTCTTTTTTCAGCTTTTAAAAGCTGTTTTTAGCATTTTTAAGTAAATAACTTTCAAACAAAGTGTTTTTCAAGACAGGATTTACTAATTGATTGTAGTACACACCGACGTGACTTTAATTATATCGACCAAAACCATATACGAGTTTATATTCCTCCATACGTTTTCTTAAGAATAGTCAAAAATCATAAATTATAGTAAAAAGAACAGGTCCGACAACTGCTCTGGGAGGTCCTCGTGGCAAGAACAGCATCACAAGCTGAATAGAGTTTCAGAAAATGACGTATTGGTTCAGAATTCAGATAGTGGCTCGTCATCCCGGACTTCACCCAATTCAAACAATGCACCTCAAATGGTACACCGTAACTTGACTATTGGAGCCTCGCACAGAGCGATGTCGCAAAAACCCCCGGAGTCTCATTCGCTTTTCTCTAAAGACAAGGAGGGAAAATGGAGCAAAGTGTAAACTAGTGGTCCCGTTCCGTGTTGACTAACTCCGCACCAGAATAATGACAGGGCTAGACGGTTAGAGTATATGTCGGGTAGATTCTTTCGTGTTATAGTTTATGATTTTTAATTTAATTTTTAAAATTTTAATTATTCGTGAGAGGATATAGAAAGAGATATTCATATGTAATTTTAGCCGATATAAAAGAAGTTACAAGACCACTTCATTTGCAAGGACGGTCTGATAATTCAGTGCAATCCAGGATAAAAATTCGTTGTCTGCCGTCCGTTTGTCGTATATATACTGCTTGCCACCGTCCGTTTGTCGTTGTCGTTACTCCTACTACTTCGTACATCAAACGATAAATGGCAAGTCTGCCGTATGAGCTTGGCTGAAAAGATTCCTGGAGCGGTTGAGCAGTCGATGCCAGTTTTCTGACCAAAACTCGACGTCTCCGGCTTGCGAAAGCAATGCCCTGCCAATCTGCCATGTGCACGTCAGCGAAAGGAAAAAAAATGTTACTACTTACTAGTAGTATATGTTTGCACAAAGGGGTTAAGGCTTTGCTCATTTGGAATTAGACTTCTGACTTTCAACTTATTTTTTACCTATTCCTAAATTTCATCTTTGTCTGAATTTTCGGATTATTTTGAGCTTTTTTTGCCGGTTCTTTTTTCTCGTATTCATTTGTATTATATGTGATGGGCTAACTCTTTTTTTATTTTCAAAATTTTTAAATTTAATTATGCCAAATAAGTCACTATCAACTACAGTGTAATTTTAACTAGTTATAGTAAACATTCAGTCATAAGCCACGAAAATTCAGCTCAACTGAGCATTACCTAAGGCTACCTGATGGAGGCTACCAATTGTATAATTGAGGTCGGTTGTACTAGCCGAGTAAGCATGCTTTATCCTAATGGAGCAGTGCTGCTGTTAATTGGCTAGAAAACTGCTCCCGGAAGGGAGAACAAAACAAGAATGGATACTATCAGATCCGGAGCACTGGAAAGAAAATCTTGCATGATAGGAAAAGGACATGGTAGCAACTAGCAAAGCAAATACAATGGTGGAGATATGAAAGTTGAGCCTCGTTTAGAGTACAGGATGATTATATAAACAAAGGTCAAGACATCATACCTATATTATAGCCGGGGGAGTTTCCGGCTCCTCGTCGTGTCCACATCACCTTTTATGCGAAAAAGTCTCTGCATTTTTTGAAATAGCGTAAAGGTCCTCCGTTCTCACAAAAATGTTCCTATCAGGTTTTTTCCCCAAAAACCCCCTCCACTTCACCGAAATTGCGTATTCTTTGTTGGATAGCAGCCCACGGTTTTCTAAAATTACGTACGGGTCCTCGTTTAGTTACGTAGAGGTCCTTACAGTTCCTCGGTTTTTTTTGCAAAAAAAGCCTTCGATTTTCTCGAAATTACGTGTGTGTCCTCAATTTTTTAAGAAACTCCTCGCGAATTGCCGTCTCTTTTACTTCGGTCCACACGGTAGCTAGCGCGGCGTGGCGCCGTGCTTACATAGCTAGTTGTAAATATATCCAAACCAAAGATGGGGTCAATGATTCACATGCTACGTTTTTTGTTACGACATCGGCACGACTACTCGAATTCACGTACCACCCTGAGTGCACTGTAGGTCTCACCCTTTCTTCCTTGGAGCCCACGAGCCCAACCTCCTCCTGTTGCGTTGTCACGATCATGATATTAGATAGGATCTTTTTTGTCTAACCAGATCAGATTATAGGATCAGATCATAGAATCACGATACTATCAAAATTTTAAAAACATATATATTTTATATAAAAAATTGAATTATATTTCTAAATAGGTAAGTCTATAATTTTTTTGATTTTAATTTTGTAATTTGAGCACACTTATTCATGTTATATTGAATTAAGGTTGATTTCTGAAACTTATTTAATTATTTTTAATAAACTAATTATCTAAAAATGCAATATGTTAAAGATAATACTTTTTTACTTTAAAACAACATATAAACAACAAAACAAAGCAAATTAAACTAGTACAACTTAAATTAACAATAGGTAATATCAAAATTTATATGCTTTATAATTTGTTGTCAGGATCATGATTCTACCGTGATCCCATCATGATATCCCACCGCGATACTAGCTGATTCCGATCCGCATTGTGATCCGTGTCAACTACCTCCGATAGGATTGTAGGATCGTACGATACTACGATACTGACAACCTTACTCCCACTTCCTCAACCTCAGGTGTCCTCCATACTCATCTTCCCAGAGGAGAGGAACAAGGCAAATACTCTGATTTCTTCTCCCACCCTAGTATTTCTCGCCGAGGCCAATTGTGAGAACCAACATTTTCTAACCCGTTTTAACCAACAAGTTAAGACTAATTGTAATTAATTAAACAACTGATTAAAGCAATTATACAGAAATCTTTTTCTTTAAATGCAGAATAGGTCAAATAAATAAAAGCTTTCCATGGAACAAGTCTAATTAAAAATTACAAGTCACCTCACAAATTTCAAATTTTCAAATACGAATTCATCTCAACATGATTCCAATTAACACAAGTCAAGTAAAATATTTACAGTTCCATTACAACAAATAATTACATTCGTTAAGCAATAATTAAAATTGTTCATTGAATCAAATAAAAATATTAATAGTCCATATTACATCAATATTAACAATTCATATTGCATCATTTCACATTTCAAATTACATCCATTTACAATCCTTGCCTTCTATTGAGTACAATTCAAATTACATCAAATTACAAATCTTGATCTCAATCAAGACTATCGTCTCCAGAATATATATAATTACACCACAATTATATTTACATCAATATTTCTAAGTTAGAATAACTGGCATAATTAATTGCGAACAAAATCGGTAGCAGAAGACTGAAAAAGACCAAACAAAATAAATCAAGGAAAGTCAATTGCCATTAGAACCCGTCCGGTTTAGAATACCAAACCTTAGTGCTCATCGAGATATCAAGATTGTCTATTGCTGACCGGCATCTCTCGCTTTAATGGACTTCATCATCTAATAAAACCAAGCCAACACCCACTTTAGAATTCACCGCCCTTACCTTAATTAGTAGCAAACCAAACCATATTGCCAATTTCACCCTAGGGACCTTCAGTCCATGATATGCGGATAAATGAAGAAGAAAAGAAATGCAGATAAATGAAGAAGAAAAGAGATAAGATGATGATACGAAAAAAGAAAAGAGATAAATAAGATCATAGAAAGACATAATAAGAGGGTAGAGGGTTCCCTGGTCAGGAAAGAGAGGAAAATATTGGTGCTCTCTATATATGGGTATAATATAAGGACTAAATAACTTTCACTTAGGTACAGAGTCGTACTTGTAGTGTCAACCATATTCTCGCTTTGACAAACAGAAAATGCTAAACTGCTACATTATTATTATCTCCACATGTGTAAGTAGTATAACTAGTAGAGGAAATCAGAACTAGTATAGAGCTCAGAAGTGGTGGATCCAAAACGTATATATTAGCGCAATGGAGTGTTGAGTGTGGGAGAGACCACCCCAACTAACAACAACTTCAAGATCGGTGGATGTCGAGTGTGGGTGAGAGACCGCCCCGGGTCACTGACTAAGAATAGTTGGGTGGAGATATGATAACGTAACTGTAGAAAACGTTCTGTATTCTGAGCTCGGCACCACATCTAAGGAAATACAGATGATATAGTTGAAAAAGCTCGAAGTAGCTATGGGTAAAGTAATATAAGCCTGCGTAGTGCTGATCAAATCATGAATTCATGTCTGTCTCCTGGATTAGAGAGTACGAAGACCGATTGGGGGATCTTTCTGTTCATCGGGATGACTAGTGGTATTTGAAATTCTAAAACTCGCAAAATTTTACCTTAATTTGATAATCTATTTTATGAAGAGAGAAGAGATAGAAATTAAAATTGATGATAAAGAGATGAATCGTACAGTTGCATGTTGTTACTATTAATGCTTGCTGAGTACGTTGATATTCACTCTTGCTATTAAATTGCTTTGTTAGATCCCAGTTTGGCCAAGGATTACCTCATGTTGGACGTCGGGTATTTAGACGTAGAGGATGTCGCATGAGACAAGGGTGAGCATATCAAGGACCTTGGTGAGATGGATGCTTCACTCAGGCCCTGTTTGTATCGGGTTCTAAAAGCTGTTTTCTACAATAAATAGCTTTTTTTTACAGTACCTAACTTTCAAACGGATTTTTTTGAAGATAGAGTCTACTAGTAGATTGTAGTACAGAATATACTTACTTCATTTATATCAGCCAAAATCGCATACGAGTGTCTTTCTCTACGAGCTGTTACTATTCATAAGCCAAAACCAAAAGTCAAAAGCCAATATGAACGGGCCCTCATAGGTTGGGACGAGTGGGCTATCTTTAGTGCTTCGTCTCTAGGAGTTAGAATATTTGAATAATTGTGTCGAATACCTGTATAATTAGAGCCTACAATAGAATTTCTGTAAGAGTTTCGTAGGATTATTGTTAATCAAGAAGTTGTATATTAAAGATTTAGTCCTGTGTGGCAATGATATTGTAATAAGAATGTACAGTCTCTAGCTACTGTTCTACTACAACACTCTGTTATAGCTTATTATTCGATAAAAATACCGCTTAATAAATAATAATCCGTTGTCTAATATCATATTCGATGAAAATGAGACGGGGTGTCACACCAATAAATATGCATGCTTGTGCATTTAACTTGTACATGGCTGAAGCTTTCTTCTCGGTTCTTTCGCACAAAACGCTTACTGTTGCCAAGGCCTCTTGATTGTGTGCCCGTTTTGTGATCTGTAATCCTTTATTTGTTCATGAATGAGGCCAGGGGCATACCGTCGACCTGCGAAGTGCAATGGCCAGAATCTGAAATGTGACCGGCCAAAGGACAACGCTGCTGCAGTGTCGTTGGATGGCGAAGGCCAGACGAGGAGTCGATCCAGCACTCGCCGGAGGAGAATCGCAGCAGTCGCCAGTCGGAAGATGTTGGATATGGATCGCTGAAGAAAACGAGCATATGTATCGAGATTTAATTCGTTTTTTTATCTGGGTTGTGTCTTTTTTTTTTTGGTTTGGGCTTTGAGATTTGGAACAGATTATTCCGTTTTTATATGTTGTTTATTTTATGGCCCCACTCCAATAAATTTCTACTTCTGACTTCTAACTTCTTAATTTTATCTTTTTTAATTTTTTTTAGCTTTTTTTGGTTTTTTCTTTTTTCTCTTATTCCTTTGTATTATCCGTGATGATATAATTTTTATTTTTTAAAATTTAATTATGCTGAAAAGCTAATAGTAGCTACAATACATTTTCAACCTCTACATTGCATACAACTGTTTTTTCTTCGTATTCCCTTACAAACAATCAGAATTCAAACGATATAAACTATCATAAAAACCCACTCTTATATTCCGCGTGGAAGCTTTAGAGACACAGGGATCTTAAAAAAAAAAAGCTTTACAACCCGCTCATTTGGGCTGAAATTTGGTGGTTTATGGCTGAAATTGCACTATAGCTGATGGTGCCTTATTTGACATAATTAAATTTAAAAAAAATTTAAAAATAGAAAAAAATATGTTAGCCTATCACGTGTAATGCAAACGAATATACAAAAAAAGAACTGGCAAAAAAGCTCAAAAAAGTTAAAAAATTAGAAAAAAACAAAATTTAGAAATAGTGAAAAATAAATTAGAAGTCAGAAACTCAAGTCGGAATAAGCTGGCGAGGGTACATACAAGACTAAGGACAAAACACCCCGGCAATCCACCATCTGTCTTAGATTCATTCGTTGACGAGTGGGTCCGATTGCACGTAGTGTGACGTTTCGGTGGCTCACATGTCAGACATGCAAGGGAGGCATTCGCCCATCTGTGCTACTAGTTGCAGTCTTGCTCCATTATATAAATCTTTGTACTAACAATTCATCATTACTGTTACAAACCAGTTACCACAGTTATGCCCAATGTAGATGTGTCTCAATGCACAGATACCTATTCATACAGACACCTTATGTGCCACCCCCTCATCATCTATAAATCAATGTACAGATTCAGAATGAATATAGAGAAACAACAGTTCATTTACAAACACTTGTGTCAATCTCTTGCAATACGTTATCAGCACATATTCACACACAAGTGACAAACAGAGAAGAAAAGGTAATGGCACTATGTGAGCAACATCAGAAAGCATTCCAATATTTTCTTGCCTTGGTCGATTCCTTGCGCGACTCGCTGCATGTTCTTCTTGCTCCTCTCCATGCGATGACTCCACCACCACGTCCGGCGGCCACCACCACCATCATCGCCACCGGCCATGGCTCTAGGCCGGTTCGTTGTCGTCCATGGGAGGCGCACGGCGTCTTCTCACCAGCGCGGGCTCCGCGCTATGGTCCTTACCGACGACCGGCGCACGCCTCTGCGGCGGCAAACCGCCGTCCCTGCCTCCGGATCCGCACCCCTCCACAGGCCTCCTCCGCAGAGGACGCCTTCTCCTCTACGTAGACCGGGAGCAGAGGGGAGGAGAGGTGGCCGGCGGCCGGCGACAAGACGCGGCCGGCGCGGCCCGGTGCGGCGCCCGGCCGGCACGGCCCGGCGTGGCCTGGAGCGGCACTCGGCAGGCGTGGCGCGGCCGACGAGACGCGGTCGGCGCGGCACACGGCACGGCGCGGTCGGCGCGCAACCCGGCTGTAGGCGGCGGCGCGGCGGCTCCCGCAGTGGCCGGCGCGGCCGACGTGCGGTGGAGGAGGCGGCCCGAGGCGGGTGGTGGCGCGCGGCGGTGGAGGCGGCCGGGGGCGGCGACGCCCGTGGCCGGCGGCATGCCCGGTGGCGGGGAGGAGGCGGCCCGAGGCGGTGGCGGCGCCCGTGGCCGGCGGCGGCGTGCCCGGCGGCGGTGGCTAGGGTTTGGGGGGAAACTCTATATCCCCCCTCATATATATATGTGGTTGCCAAAATGGGCTTTTAGCCCAATAACCTCCCACCTCTCCACTTGGGCCAAAAGGCCGAACGGGTCTTAGCCCAGGTTTTCTAAATTTTGCATTTTCTCCCCCAGATTTCATGAAAAATGCAGAATTTTTATTTTAAATAAATTTGTATTGTAGTATTTGCAGTATAGTCCTTGTGCTTGTTTATAATTGTACCTGTTAATTTGTACTATTATAAATTAGCATTTCAGTCCCTACAGGACTTGAAAATTATGTAAATATTTAAATAAATGTGCAACCACATTTATATAATTTTTACATAGGTAGGATTATTACTTTATTGCAATTTACTTACAATATAAATAGCGACCATATTTAAATTTGCTATCTTTAGCAAATTTAAATTTTAAATTCCCGTTTAGTGAGTACCATTGTACTTCATAAATTGGAATTTTTGCAAAATATTATACCTACAATAAATACCATAATTACAATTTATGGCACTTTGCTACATTCATTTGTACGCTATGCCATACAACAAATTGGTGTTTACCACCAATATTGTGATCACACGGTATTATAAATATAACCACATGTTATATTTAATTTGGGTATATATATTCATTCGGATTACAATATTCATGTTGTTTTCCACATATTTTGCATTTGATTACAACATTACCATACACATTAATTTACCTCATATAAATTAATTATTTATGGTGTACTTTTCATGTAGGTTTTAAATGGCTAACAAAGATCTTGAGCCCCTCGCTCTCGATGGTACCAACTACCTTACATGGGCTATGGACCTCAAAATCAACCTAACCACATGTGGGTTGCAAAGGGTGATATTTGATCCTCCAGATGATCAAATTCCTCCGAATATTGTGAAATATTTCGTTTTGAGCATAATACGGAATCACATATATCCGGATTTGAAGGCTGAATATCTGTATGAGAAGAATCCACTTACATTATGGTTAGCCCTCAAAAATAGATATGAACAGCAGCGAGCTGTTATCTTACCTGAGGCTAATCATGAATGGGCACATCTTAGACTCCAAGATTTTAAATTTGTTGGAGATTATAACCATGCCCTTCATACTATTTGCTCCAAATTGCGGTTTTGTGAAAAGGAACCAACAGATGCGGACAAAATAGAGAAGACTCTCTCGACTATGCTCCCATCTGACAGGGTCCTACAGCAGCAATGGCGTGCTGCAAATTACCAAACTTATTTTGATCTTATGCATACTATGCTTCAGGCTGAGAAGCATGCTGAACTTCTTTTAAAGAACAATCAGCAACATCCCATTGGGGCTGCTCCACTTCCTGAAGTTTATGCTAATCAAAATAACAACAAGTTCAGTGGTTCAAAAGACCACTCAAAGAACTTTAAAGGTAAACACAA
The DNA here is from genome assembly GCA_017311315.1 of Dendrocalamus latiflorus. Classification (NCBI taxonomy): domain Eukaryota; kingdom Viridiplantae; phylum Streptophyta; class Magnoliopsida; order Poales; family Poaceae; genus Dendrocalamus; species Dendrocalamus latiflorus. The sequence continues at coordinate 35,502,525 of CM029628.1, forward strand.
ACGAAACAAGAAGCAAAAAACCAAGTGGATTCAAGAAAGGTAAAGAAAATTCTGGTAAGAGAGTTGACAAAACTGAAATTTATCAAAAATGTGATTGCTACAACCATCCTACCAAGAAATACCGCACCCCGAAGCATCTTGTGAACCTCTACCTCCAGTCGTTGGCTCAAGGCAAGAATGCTCAAGATAAAAGATTTGAAGCACACTTCAATCTCACACCCAACAATAATGAAGTCGGATGCTCTCAAAAGTTCCTTTAAGAACTCAAAGACACATGTGCTTCTACAAAGAAGGATGATCTCATGTGCACCGAGGACACACTTGAAGAATTTCATTCTCAAGACATGTTTGGAGATCTCAGTTAGACTCCTAGTCCCATAGCTAATAAGTACTATAGTGTTGTAATATAAACAATGTTGTCATATATATTGTAAGCTTGTATGCTACAATCATATATCGAACATATTCGGTATTGTAAATAAAGTTTGTATGTATTCTATATACTACTATAAGAATTTTATTAAATTCTTCTTTTGTGTATATAGATTTTTGGAGTCAATCCAATGGAGGAGGGATTATGCCTTGTAGATAGTGGTACCACAAAATATTTTGTAACTCTTACTAGGAGGAAAGGAAATGTTTTAAGCATCGTTGGACGTGATGCAACAATAGTAGGCTCTGGTCGCGCCTCTATTACTCTCCCTATGGGTACACAATTGGAAATTGAGGATGTACTCTTGTATCCCGATTCAACACGTACCCTACTTAGTTATAGAGATATCCATCAGAATGGTTTCCATGTTGAAACCCGAAATGACAACAAAGAGGAATATCTTCTCTTAACCAAACACAACGGATATGGCAAACAAGTACTAGAAAAAATTACATCTTTAAACTCCGGATTATACTATACATACATCAAACCCGTTAAACATATTGCGTACAAAGTAATTTTCCAAAACACTAACTCATTTCAAACATGGCATGATCGCCTTGGCCACCCAAGCATTGGAATGATAAGGAAAATTATTAGCAATTCCATTGGTCATACATACCACAAAATAACATTTCTGGAATCCTCAGTGTCGTAGCTACGGGCTAAACAGGGAAAGAGGGGACTGGTAGGAGAGGAAGAGGAGAGCCAGATCTGTGGTGAGGTGGTGAGAATGAGAGGAGGATATCCCCCTTTGCCCCTCCTGGGGGCTTATATATATGTGAGTGGGGTAGAATGGGAAATCCCCATTCTACCCCTTAGCATTTACAAAGGATGGGGGTACACTGGTATATTTACACTGTTATATTCCTCTACACTATTGGGCCTATTACATGTTGGACTAGTTGCACGGCCCAGTCACGGGGGGTTGGGTCACCCCTACAACAGTACTCCCTCGACAGCAAGCGCTGAGGTCCCGATGGGCGAGCTGACGCGATCAACCACCCCAGCCCCCCGTTCCCTGACAGCAAGCACGAGGGTGCCGATGCAACTGATAGCTCGCAGACCCTAAAGGCAATGCTTATAAAGGAACCGGTGAGGCGCCGGAGACGTCGTCGAGCGCCGAAGACGTGCCGTCCCGCCGAGGCGATGCCTACAAGGCGGACGGCGGAGTCGAGGCCGAAGGCGCATCGTCGAGCGCCGAAGACGTGCCGTCCCGCCGAGGCGATGCCTACGAGGCGGACGGCAGAGTCGAGCGCCGAAGACGTGTCGTCGAACGCCAAAGACGCGCCGTCCCGCCGAGGCGATGCCAACAAGGCGGACGACGGAGTCGAGCGCCGAAGACATGCCGTCCCACCGAGGCGATGCCTACAAGGCGGATGGCGGAGTCGAGGCCGAAGGCGTGTCGTCGAGCGCCGAAGACGTGCCGTCCCGCCGAGGCGATGCCTACAAGGTGGACGGCGGAGTCGAGCGTCGAAGACGTGCCGTCCCACCGAGGCGATGCCTACGAGGCGGACGGCGGAGTCGAGGCCGAAGGCGTGTCGTCGAGCGCCGAAGACGTGTCGTCGAGCGCCGAAAACGCGCCATCGAGCGCCCAAGACGTGCCGTCCCTCCGAGGTGATGCCTACGAGGCGGACGGCGGGGTCGAGCGCCGAAGACGTGTCGTCAAGCGCCGAAGACGTGCCGTCCCACCGAGGCGATGCCTACGAGGCGGACGACGGAGACGAGGCCGAAGGCGTGTCGTCGAGCGCCGAAGACGTGCCATCCCGCCGAGGCGATGCCTACGAGGCGGACGGCGGAGTCGAGCGCCGAAGACGTGTTGTCGAGCGCCGAAGACGCGCCGGCGAGCGCCTAAGAAGTGCCGTCCCGCCGAGGCGATGCCTACGAGGCGGACGGCGGAGTCGAGCGCCGAAGACGTGTCGTCGAGCACCGAAGACGTGCCGTCCCGCCGAGGCGATGCCTACAAGGCGGACGGCGGAGTCGAGCGCCGAAGACGTGTCGTCGAACGCAAAAGACGCGCCGTCCCGCCGAGGCGATGCCTACAAGGCGGACGACGGAGTCGAGCGCCGAAGACGTGCCGTCCCACCGAGGCGATGCCTACAAGGCGGACGGCGGAGTCGAGGCCGAAGGCGTGTCGTCGAGCGCCGAAGACGTGCCGTCCCGCCGAGGCGATGCCTACAAGGCGGACGGCGGAGTCGAGCGCCGAAGACGTGCCGTCCCACCGAGGCGATGCCTACGAGGCGGACGGCGGAGTCGAGGCCGAAGGCGTGTCGTCGAGCGCCGAAGACGTGTCGTCGAGCGCCGAAAACGCGCCGTCGAGCGCCCAAGACGTGCCGTCCCGCCGAGGCGATGCCTACGAGGCGGACGGCGGAGTCGAGCGCCGAAGACGTGTCGTCAAGCGCCGAAGACGTGCCGTCCCACCGAGGCGATGCCTACGAGGCGGACGGCGGAATCGAGGCCGAAGGCGTGTCATCGAGCGCCGAAGACGTGCCGTCCCGCCGAGGCGATGCCTACGAGGCGGACGGCGGAGTCGAGCGCCGAAGACGTGTTTTCGAGCGCCGAAGACGCGCTGGCGAGCGCCCAAGAAGTGCCGTCCCGCCGAGGCGATGCCTACGAGGCGGACGGCGGAGTCGAGCGCCGAAGACGTGTCGTCGAGCGCCGAAGACGTGCCGTCCCGCCGAGGCGATGCCTACAAGGCGGACGGCGGAGTCGAGCGCCGAAGACGCGCCGACACTGTTGTTCCCCTACCTTCGAAAAGAGTGTCTACTGAGGACGGGCGCTTGGAGCGTAGGCCGAAGGCACTACGCACGCCGAGGTAGGGAGGCGAGAGCGCCGTTCCCCTACCTTCAAAAAGAAGTGCCCGCGAAGAGCGGGCGCTTGGAGCGTGTGCCGAAGGCACTACGCACGTTGAGGTAGGGAGGCGAGAGCGCCGTTCCCCTACCTTCAAAAAGGAGTGCCCGCGGGGAGCGGGCGCTTGGAGCGTATGCCGAAGGCACTACGCACGCCGAGGTAGGGAGGCGAGACCGTCGTTCCCCTACCTTCAAAAAGGAGTGCCCGCGGGGAGCGGGCGCTTGGAGCGTGTGCCGAAGGCACTACGCACGCCGAGGTAGGGAGGCGAGAGCGCCGTTCCCCTACCTTCAAAAAGAAGTGCCCGCGAAGAGCGGGCGCTTGGAGCGTGTGCCGAAGGCACTACGCACGTTGAGGTAGGGAGGCGAGAGCGCCGTTCCCCTACCTTCAAAAAGGAGTGCCCGCGGGGAGCGGGCGCTTGGAGCGTATGCCGAAGGCACTACGCACGCCGAGGTAGGGAGGCGAGACCGTCGTTCCCCTACCTTCAAAAAGGAGTGCCCGCGGGGAGCGGGCGCTTGGAGCGTGTGCCGAAGGCACTACGCACGCCGAGGTAGGGAGGCGAGACCGCCGTTCCCCTACCTTCAAAAAGGAGTGCCCGCGGGGAGCGGGCGCTTGGAGCGTAGGCCGAAGGCACTACGCACGCCGAGGTAAGGAGGCGAAACCGCCGTTCCCCTACCTTCAAAAAGGGTGTCCGCTGAGGGCGGGCGCTTGGAGCGTAGGCCGAAGGCACTACGCACGCCGAGGTAGGGAGGCGAGAGCGCCGTTCCCCTACCTTCAAAAAGGAGTGCCCGCGGGGAGCGGGCGCTTGGAGCGTGTGCCGAAGGCACTACGCACGCCGAGGTAGGGAGGCGAGAGCGCCGTTCCCCTACCTTCAAAAAGGAGTGCCCGCGGGGAGCGGGCGCTTGCAGCGTATGCCGAAGGCAGTACGCACGCCGAGGTAGGGAGGCGAGACCGCCGTTCCCCTACCTTCAAAAAGGAGTGCCCGCGGGGAGCGGGCGCTTGGAGCGTGTGCCGAAGGCACTACACATGCCGAGGTAGGGAGGCGAGAGCGCCGTTCCCCTACCTTCAAAAAGGAGTGCCCGCGGGGAGCGGGCGCTTGGAGCGTATGCCGAAGGCAGTACGCACGCCGAGGTAGGGAGGCGAGACCACCATTCCCCTACCTTCAAAAAGGAGTGCCCGCGGGAGCGGGCGCTTGGAGCATATGCCGAAGGCAGTACGCACGCCGAGGTAGGGAGGCGAGACCGCCGTTCCCCTACCTTCAAAAAGGAGTGCCCGCGGGGAGCGGGCGCTTGGAGCGTAGGCCGAAGGCACTACGCACGCCGAGGTAGGGAGGCGAGACCGCCGTTCCCCTACCTTCAAAAAGGGTGTCCGCTGAGGGCGGGCGCTTGGAGCGTAGGCCGAAGGCGGTACGCACGCCGAGGTAGGGAGGCGAGAACGCCGTTCCCCTACCTTAAAAAAGGAGTGCCCGCGGGGAGCGGGCGCTTGGAGCATATGCCGAAGGCACTACGCACGCCGAGGTAGGGAGGCGAGAGCGCTGTTCCCCTACCTTCAAAAAGGAGTGCCCGCGGGGAGCGGGCGCTTGGAGCGTAGGCCGAAGGCACTGCGCACGCCGAGGTAAGGAGGCGAAACCGCCGTTCCCCTACCTTCAAAAAGGGTGTCCGCTGAGGACGGGCGCTTGGAGCGTAGGCCGAAGGCGGTACGCACGCCGAGGTAGGGAGGCGAGAGCGCCGTTCCCCTACCTTCAAAAAGGAGTGCCCGCGGGGAGCGGACGCTTGGAGCGTGTGCCGAAGGCACTACGCATGCCGAGGTAGGGAGGCGAGAGCGCCGTTCCCCTACCCTCAAAAAGGAGTGCCCGCGGGGAGCGGGCGCTTGGAGCGTATGCCGAAGGCAGTACGCACGCCGAGGTAGGGAGGCGAGACCGTCGTTCCCCTACCTTCAAAAAGGAGTGCCCGCGGGGAGCGGGCGCTTGGAGCGTATGCCGAAGGCACTACGCACGCCGAGGTAGGGAGGCGAGACCGCCGTTCCCCTACCTTCAAAAGGGGCGATACACTCCCTGGTGTAACGCGCTCGAAGGTGCGACATCCAGGTGCCGCATCACTAAGGCGAGGGACTACCTAGTGTCTCGGCCATCGCGCAATTTTTGTACTCCGTAGAGTGCGTGAGGGTAACTGGTGCGTGCGGAGGCGGACCCCGGCGCACGACTTGTTTATAGTCCGCGGACTCCCGCGTGCGGAGGCAGACCTCGGCGCACGACTTTATTTATAGTCCGCAGACTGGTGCGTGCGGAGGCGGACCTCAGCGCACGACTTGATTTATAGTCCGCGGACTCTCGCGTGCGGAGGCAGACATCGGCGCACGACTTAATTTATAGTCCTTGGACTCTCGCGTGCGGAGGCAGACCTCGGCGCACGACTTAATTTATAGTCCATGGACTCTCGCGTGCGGAGGCAGACCTCGGCGCACGACTTAATTTATAGTCCTTGGACTCTCGCGTGCGGAGGCAGACCTCTGCGCACGACTTAATTTATAGTCCGCGGACTTTTGCGTGCGGAGGCAGACCTCGACGCACGACTTAATTTATAGTCCGCAGGCTGGTGCGTGCGGAGGCGGACCTCAGCGCACGACTTGTTTAGAGTCCGTAGACTTGCGCAAGGACAACACATGCGTCTTATTTATGCTCCGTAGAGAGCGTGGGATCATCATCCCCGTCTTGTTTATACTCCGTAGAGTCGCGCGTGCGGAAGCTGAGCTCAACGCTACGTCTTATTTAAAGTCCGTAGACTGGTGCGTTCCGCAGAGTACGCCGAGGCGCAAGGCCATCGTGCGATTTAAAATAAAAAACGAGGACCAAAAGAGAGGCACCGAAGAAATGGCCGAAGACTTGCGACAACAAACTGCTCCAAAATGCAGCACTGGAAAAGCATTTGCGATGACCCAGAACAGGCCAAAACTGGAGAAGCAAAAACGGCCAAATCGAGCGACAATATGCTGCGTAACCGTTTCCTTAAAGCCATATGCAGTACGTACCGAGCGGGACGGCTGTACGCTAGTGGAGGCCAAGGGCGAGGGGGCTCCGAGGCGGCCTTTTGCGGCTCGACAGACTTGGCGCAGAGCAGGCGACAACGCGCGGTGTCGAGGCTTGTCGAAGTCGAGCTTGCTGAGGCTTGGCGAAGTCCGGCTCGCGGAGGCTTGGCGAAGCCCAGCTCGCGGAGGCTTGGCGACATCCAGCTCGCGGAGGCCAGGTCCAGCGCGTAGACTCAGCGCAGCGGAGACGAGGCCCCACCCGATCTCTGCTGTGAACGCATGCATGGAACGCGGAGGCAGCGTCAGTGCGAAGACGAGGCTCCGCTCGACACGCGGAGACCCGTGGGCGACGAAGGTGGTCGGGGAGCTGCGAAGCCAACACGCGAGGAGCCGAAGTCGAGGACGACGACGTGGCGCCCGACGCAGAGCGTGCGAGCACACTGACCAGCCGCCGTCGCTGCCGCGCCATGGCAGCGTGCGTACGCGGGCGTGTACACACGCGTACGAGCTCCGCCGCACGCGGCCGCCGCCACCGCCGGGCCGACTGGTTGCCGTCGTTGGCCGGCACTCCTGCTAACCTGCGGGTAGACAGGAAGAGAGATAGACTTCGGGAGCCCCAAATGCATGCATGCAGACTTATGGATGAATATTTGGATGTATGGCTTAAACTGCATGCGCGCCCGAAAGAACGTGAACGAATAAGAATGCATGGTTGAGTAGATGACGTGAATGGATAACTTCATGCATGGAGGTATTCACGTGAATGGTCTTGTTTTTTTTGTGCGCGCATGGATGGAGCAGCAGCGCAGACTTCAACTGTACGCGAAGCCGGAGCACTTCGTCGCGAGACCGAGGATCATGTCGTGGAGGCCGGCGGAGTGCCTGTAGGGCTCGGAGGCGCTCGAGAGCGACATACGGAGCGACGCCACCCGGAGCCGGTTGCCTGTGGACTCCCGCGCCAAGTACACGATCGCCGCTGCGGAGTACCTGGGCGAAGACACCATCGCCAGGCTGCAGCGGCTGTAGCTCATGCATGCAAAGCTATTGCGGACGGGTGCATGCAACGTGGAGAGAAAAAGAAGCTTTATGCCCGCATGGGTGGCTAACTCGCGTACGCAAGCTTGTGTTGAGATTTTATGTACGTATGCCTGAGTAAATACTTGGCTGGATCATGCATGTATATGTAAAGGATACGAGACGGCCTCGCGCTGAAGATCCTCCACATGCGACGAGGTCCGGAGCTGAGCCGCGCGCGGAGGCGGGGTCTGGAGCGGAGCCGAGCACGCGAAGGCGGAGGCCGAGAGTACGGAGACTCAACGTGAGGCTGGCTTCGCTGGCGGGACACCAGGCTCCATGGCGACCTCGAGCGTCCCCAGGCTATGGAGGTCCGTCACGAAGACGCCATGAATGCTCTACCGAGGCACCTATCTTTACCTGCATGAGAACGAGAGAGAACGTAGAACTCTTTGCATGCTCTGCGAAGGTTGCTCGGAAGCGACGCTCAGCGCGAGTCCACTGGCGAAGCTAGCTGGGGCATCCAACTTCGCGAATCCAGGGCGAAGTGGCGCGCGGAGTCCAGAGCGGAGTCCCGTCTCAGGGACCTCGACGTCGCCAAGGCCCCGTAGACGCTCGACGACGCGGAGACTTCCAGACGGCGAAGCGCTCGTGGACTTCGGAGGCGAGGCGCGTGAAGGCGCTTGGGGTCCCGCCTTGCGCATGCAAAGTTCGAGCGGAGGCTAAGGCCATGCGCGCGGTCCGGCGCGGCGAGGACCTCGACTCGCGGAGGCTCCGTAGACGCGGAGATGTGCTAGGCGAGATGTCCCCAGCGCGGAGTCCAGCACAGACGAGCCGAAGGCGCATGGGCTAATCTGCACGGACACCGAGGCATCGTTTTCCTGGGCGAAGACGCCGTCGCCGAGCTCATGCCTGTTGCGGGCGCATGCCTGGAACAAGGAGAAATAGAGAAAGCCACTCCCTGAAGGATAAACTTTGCTAGGCGCATGCCCGAACTCGGACGGATGGGAGCGCCTGCACGGACAAATGCGTGACGGCGCAGTCGCCGACGACGCGGAGGCCACCACCCGGGCAGACGCCGCCGGCGCTCGGCGCAGACTTTGAGGGTAGATGTTATAGTACGCACGATGGGATAAAGCAAGACGACGCTTCGAACAAATTGACCAGAAAGATCCAAATCTTCAGCAACCTGTTACCTTTTCTTACCCTTTTGTTGAACGCTGAAGAAATCCCTTCCCTACGCAACTTCTTGTCGTCCCCACGGACGGCGCCAACTGTCGTAGCTACGGGCTAAACAGGGAAAGAGGGGACTGGTAGGAGAGGAAGAGGAGAGCCAGATCTGTGGAGAGGTGGTGAGAATAAGAGGAGGATATCCCCCTTTGCCCCTCCTGGGGGCTTATATATATGTGAGTGGGGTAGAATGGGAAATCCCCATTCTACCCCTTAGCATTTACAAAGGATGGGGGTACACTGGTATATTTACACTGTTATATTCCTCTACACTATTGGGCCTATTACATGTTGGACTAGTTGCACGGCCCAGTCACGGGGGGTTGGGCCACCCCTACAACACTCAGATTTTGTGTGCACTTCCTGTGCCACTGAAAAATTAATTTTAAGACCCTCTTATCTTAAAATCAGAGCTGAACCACTTAAATTCCTTGAACGCATTCAAGGAGATATATGTGGTCCTATACAACCATTGTGTGGACCGTTCAGATACTTCATGGTTTTCATTGACGCATCTACTAGATGGTCACATGTGTGTCTTTTATCCACACGAAATCATGCATTTACTAAGTTAATTGGTCAAATTATCCAATTACGAGCAAATTATCCTGAATATCGAATTCAATCAATTCGAACGGACAATGCTGCTGAATTTTCCTCCCATGCCTTCAATGACTATTGTATGGCTCTTGGGATACAAGTTCAACATTCTGTTCCATATGTCCATACACAAAATGGTTTAGCAGAATCTCTTATCAAGAGAATCAAGCACATTGCAAGACCATTCCTACAGAATTGCAACTTACCAACATCATGTTGGGGTCATGCAGTTTTACACGCTGCTGACTTAATCCAATTGCGTCCAACTGCTTATCATAGCACTTCCCCGCTACAATTAGTACGTGGAAATCCACCAGATATTTCCCATCTGCGAAAGTTTGGTTGCGCTACATACGTACCGATCTCACCACCGCAGCGTACCTCAATGGGACCGCACAGGAAACTTGGGATCTATGTTGGGTATAAATCTCCGTCAATTATAAAATACCTCGAGCCCCTAACAGGGGACCTGTTTACGGCCCGGTACGCTGATTGCATATTCAATGAGGAATATTTTCCGGCATTAGGGGGAGAAAACAAGTACCAAACTAAATGCCTAGTGTTGTAGGGGTGGCCCCCCACCTAAGCCCAGTAGGCCTGTTAGGTCCGAAATAGGACATGTGTAATGGCATAAGAGCCCCTGAGGGGAATACTCGTGTAAGGGTACAACTGTACGGGCAATGGCCGGGGCAACCACGACACGTGTGCTTGTGCCACCATCGCAGCGCTACGGCAGAGCGTTGCCAGGGACAAAAACCCGGATGCACGCGCGCCCGTTGTGGCTCACGTCCAACACCCCCAGGACCAAGGAGCACAGGCCCAGGAAGGCTTCCTGCGAATCCAGGCGCATGTACAGCAACCTCGGGAAGGCCTCCTACAGTTACAAGCCCCGGAGGGAGCCCAGCGCAGGATTATCAACGTCATCTCCGGAGGCTCCTCACTGGGGTTCGCTTCGGCAAGACAACGGAAGGCTTACGCGCGGAGGCTGCACCACGTCGCGGCATACCCGGCGCAGGCGCCGCCAGAATGGGCGCAACATGAAGTCACATTCACGCCCGCCGACGCCGAGGGCGTGGAGTTCCCCCACCAAGACCCTTTGGTCGTCCGGGTCCTCGTAGCCGGGTGCGACGTCCGGCGCGTCCTAGTCGATGGAGGAAGCTCCACAAACATCCTCTTCGCTGCGGCCTTCGACCAAATGGGGATCCCTCGGAGCCGTTTGAGCCCTTCCGGCATCCCGCTGCAAGGATTTGGAGGGCAGCCTTTGCGCGCCTTAGGCCAGATATGCCTCCAAGCCTCCTTCGACTAAAACGACAACATCAGGAGCGAGGACGCCATCTTCGACGTGGTCGACATTGTATACCCCTACAACGCCATAATAAGACGGCCGCTCCTAAACACCCTCGGGGCAGTCCCGCATCACGGTTTCCTGTGCATGAAGCTTCCCGGGCTGCGGGCCATCATCACCATTCATGGCGACCAGGACATGGACCGGCGCATAGAGCTTCGCGCCAGAGGCCCATGCCACGCGGCTCGCCAAGGCACCTAAGCCGGGAGGGCGGATGCGGAGCCCTCGGGCACTCCCCGAGCGTCCCGCGCTCCACGCGCGCAAGGTTGCCCCGGTAGCAGCGGCTCGTCAGCGATCGCCCCACCCTCCTAGCGGTTAGTGCTTGGTATTCCTCCCCCTTCTTTTGTAAGTGCTCACCCGCGCAAACGGGAATTTAATAAAGTTCACCGTTTGCACAAATTTCTGTTCTTTGAAACAAAGACACGCGTTCGCGCGCGCACTCGTTGTCAAAGATACGGGCATGAGTATAAACAAAGACACGCGTTCGCGCGCGCACTCTCCGTCAAAGATACGGGCATGAGTATAAACAAAGACACGCGTTCGCGCGCGCACTCTCTGTCAAAGATACGGGCATGAGTATAAACAAAGACACGCGTTCGCGCGCGCACTCTTTGTCAAAGATACGGGCATGAGTATAAACAAAGACGAGCGGGGGGACGCCTCCGCACGCACTCTACGGAGTATAAATAAGACGTAGCGTCGAGGTTCGCCTCCGCACGCAATTTCACCGCCCGCAACGCGCGGAGGCTCGCCTCCGCGCGCAGTCTACGGACTCTAAAATAAGCGTAGCGTCGAGGTCCGTCTCCGCACGCACTCTACGGAGTATAAATAAGACTTAGCGTCGAGGTTCGCCTCCGCACGCAATTTCACCGCCCGCAACGCGCGGAGGCTCGCCTCCGCGCGCAGTCTACGGACTCTAAAATAAGACGTAGCGTCGAGGTCCGCCTCCGCACGCACTCTACGGAGTATAAATAAGACGTAGCGTCGAGGTTCGCCTCCGCACGCAACTTCACCGCCCGCAACGCGCGGAGGCTCGCCTCCGCGCGCAGTCCACGGACTCTAAAATAAGACGTAGCGTCGAGGTCCGCCTCCGCACGCACTCCCCAGAGTATAAAAGAAGACGCGGATGTTATCCCTGCACACTCTACGGAGTATAAACAAGACGCGAACACCGCGCACGCACGGGCGTCGCCCCAGTGCGTACTCTTCGGAGTATAAATAGGACGTGGATAAATAGGGGCGAACGGCCGCGGTTGTGCAACCGCTAACAGCCCACGGCGCGCCAATCATGGCCCGCCACGTGTACACCCCGACGGGGAAAGCAAGTACGGCCACAGCGGCCTGCCCCTGCCAGCCCAGGGTCGGCGCGATTCAAGGGGTCGTTAAAGCGCACTCCCGGACCAAGCAACCATCTCCCCGCGCTGGCGCCACATCGCGCGACGCATTTCCCGAGACTCGGCCGCCAAGGGCAGCCGATCAGGTCGGCTTCGCCCATAAATATCTGGAGCACGAGGTAGGGCACGCCCGGACCTCGGCCCGGTCGAAGCCCTCGGCCTACCCAGTGTCTTCGGCCTCGAAGCCGCGACGCCCCGGGTGCGGAAGACAGCCCTCGCGCAAGCACGGGCGGACGTGCGAACTATCCAAGTCATCAAGCATCACAGGACGATGGGACGGAGGGGGCCAAAGGACTCAGCGGCATGGCTTCGGTCCGTGAAGCCCTTCACCATGAGAGGCTCCTGTTATAGGGGTGGCCCCCATCTAAGCCCAGTAGGCCTGTTAGGTCCGAAATAGGACATGTGTAATGGCATAAGAGCCCTTGAGGGGAATACTCGTGTAAGGGTACAACTGTACAAGCACTCCCCATATGAATATATATATGTGGCATAGGCCACGGGGGGAGAGGGGAAGCCATTCATTTACTCAACTCTCCACTACCACACTCTCTCTGTTTGGTCTGTAACCACAACACCTAGAAATTGATTGGAATGTACAAGGCATTCCTGTCTCAGACCCACGTACCAGAGAGACTGAACTTCAAGTTCAGAAAATCATTCATTTGCAAAACATTGCAAATAATCTGCCAGATGCATTTACTGATTATAAGGGTGTCACAAAATCCTATAATCCTGCTAAAAATATACCTGAAAGAGTGGAGGTACCGCAAAATACCACTCAACCCCCAGTTCAAAATAAGAGGGGGACAAGTACGGTACAAATGGCGGATACAGCTTCTAACAAGCGACAAAGGAAACAAAAGAATGTAAATGCAGATCAACCTCATGTTGATATACACCAAAGGATCCTTGAACCCAGATCGACAGTGCACTCAAATCCTGATCCTAGGACATCAGAATACCCCGACTCAAATGTTTTGGGAAATAACATTGAGTCACCAGGGGTCCAAAAAATTTCCACTAACTATACTGATTCTAGAGAATCATATGATCGTAAGACTACACTTGTCGACATTTATTTCCCCACAACAATTGCAAATAACCTTCAAAATGATCCAGATCCTAAGACCATGGCAGAGTGCAAACATCGCTCAGACTAGAATCAATGGAAGGATGCAATTCAAGCGGAGTTAGCCTCGCTCAAGAAAAGAAATATATTCACCAATGTGATACATACACCTCCAAAGTATTTTCTGTTGGTTTCAAATGGGTTTTCATCCGTAAACGGAATGAAAACAATGAGGTGGTGAGATACAAAGCAAGGCTTGTAGCACAAGGGTTCACGCAGAGACCCGTCATTGATTTCAATGAAACTTTTTCTCCAGTAATGAGTGGAATAACATTCTGATACTTAATCTCATTGGCAGTTAAAAATCATCTATCTTTTCAGTTGATGGATGTAGTGACTGCATATCTTTATGGGTCACATGATTCGGAAATATACATGAAAGTTCCCGATGGAATTTCAATTCCGAATCCAAATGCAAATCGCATTATGTATTGTGTAAAATTGAACAAGTCTTTATACGGCTTGAAACAGTCGGGTAGAACGTGGTACAACCGACTAAGTGAGTTCCTAACCAAAAAGGGATACTCTAATAATGATGATTGCCCATGCATATTCATCAAAAGATCATCAACATGATTTTGTATTATATCTGTGTATGTTGATGATCTTAATATCATTGGTAACACACAGGATATAGATGAAGCACGTAATCATCTTATGACGGAATTTGAAATGAAGGATTTGGGTAAAACCAAATTTTGCTTAGGTATACAACTTGAGCACCTTCATTCAGGCATCCTAGTGCATCAATCAGCCTATGTCCAGAAAATATTGGAGAAATTCAATATGGACAAAGCATATCCATCGAAAACCCCTATGGTTGTTCGATCTCTAGACAGAGACAAAGATCTATTTAGACCTCGAGATGAAAATAAAGAGCTATTGGGACCCGAGGTTCCATATCTCAGTACCATTGGAGCGCTTATGTACCTTGCAAATTGCACCCGGCCAGATATTGTATTTGCAGTAAATCTACTTGCTAGATATAGCGCTACTCCAACCAAAAGACATTGGATAGGAGTGAAGAATATCCTTAGATATCTTCAAGGCACTAAAGATCTCGGTCTATTCTTCCAGAAGAATAACAATGTGGATTTAATAGGATATACAGATGCTGGCTATTTATCAGATCTCCATAATGCCAGATCTCAAACAGGCTTTGTATTTTTACACGGTGGAACATCCATCTCTTGGAAGTCTTCAAAACAGACTCTAGTGGCTACATCCACTAATCATTCTGAAATAATTTCATTATATGAAGCATCACGTGAATGTATATGGCTTCGCAGAATGATTAACCACATACAACAATCATGCGGTATAGGTGCTATTGCATCACCTACCATTATCTACGAAGATAATGCTGCTTGCGTTGTTCAAATGCAAACGGGTTGCATAAGGAACAATATCATAAAACATATTGCACCTAAATTATTTTACCCATATGAATTGCAAGAGAGTGGGGAAATAAATATTCTGCAAACTAAGTCTTGTGATAATCTCGCAGACTTATTCACCAAGTCATTACCTACTTCCACATTCCAAAAATGTGTTAATGGAATTGGTATGCGAAGACTACGTGATTTGCAGATATCAGGGGGAGAAATCTCCTAAGATTTAACCCGTTCAAATATAAATGTTGTACTCTTTTTCCCTTTATGAGTTTCCCTCTAAGGTTTCTCATCAAGATTTTTAATGAGGCAATATGACAACATAATCATAAATATATCTCTATTTTCCCACAGGGGTTTTTAAAGAGATATAATCAAATATATGCCATATCATTTTCTCCTTAAATTTTCCCACCGGGTTTTAAAGGAGTTTTTCATGGTATATCTATTCTATCGGTTCTCCTCATATTTTTCCCTACAGGGTTTTGGAGGAGTTTTCCAAGATGATAAATCAAGGTGATTATATGAAGACACATTAGTCAAGGGGGAGTGTTACAAACCAGTTATAACAGTTATGCCCAATGTAGAGGTGTCTCAATGCACAGATGCCTATTCATACAGACACCTTATGTGCCACCCCCTCATCATCTATAAATCAATGTACATATTCAGAATGAATATAGAGAAACAACAGTTCATTTACAAACAATCTCTTGCAATAATTACAGTTTGACTGCGATGCATGTGTGGTAGGGCCTAGTTGTCATGTCCGCCATCTACCTTAGGAACCCAACAAATGCACTTGGACAACGGCGGATCCACCAGGGGATCAGGTGGGATAGATGACCTCTTACTGTCGGTCGCCCCCCTACACGCCGGACCTCGCGGCCTCAGGCACCGACGCATGCCAGCTTGGCAATGTACCCATGTTCGAGGAGTACATGTGACCGTTGCTCGACGCTCTTCGCGCGCTCCCGTCTGGCGAGAGGGTGGTGCTTGTGGCCCATAGCTTTGGTGGCATGAGCGTGGCACTCGCCGCGGAGGCGTTCCAGGAGAAGGTCGTGGTTGCCGTGTTCATTGTCGTGTTCATGCCAGACTGCACCAACCGGCGTTGGTATGTCATCGGAAAGGTAATCGCATCCCACCTAGATTATCACGTACTCACTCAAAACCACTGACAAGATTTTTCTTTCTTCTTTTACTGCCTTGTACATACTGTAAGCAAGCATCAAGAATCAGATTGGATGGACACTGTGATGGATGCAACCCACGCTCCTCCTTCCATGTTCTTTCGGGCTAGAGTTCCTATGGAAGAATCAAAGATGTTCTACCACCTGAGCCCACCAGAGGCACGTACTAGTTACCAGTAGTTGATAATTTACTCGTCTCCTGATCAAATCAAATTGAACTAATCACAAGCACTTGTCTCATTACACAATATATATAGGATCCATCACACACTGCAGACAGCACTTCACTACCGTAAATCTTTTCTTCGACAAGGTTGCTTATAGTATGCTTGTGTAAACTTGTTTCTGGTAAATCTAAACTAACTTCGGTTTTGTCCATTCCTTGTAGGTCTGTTCACATGACAACATGCCCCATTTGTATCGTAGGCTACCTATATCTCATCAGCAATACGGCAGTCTATTGTAGGCTCACTACTACAGAAAACCCTATTACAGACGGTTCAAAAACGTCATCACAGACGGTTTTCTGAACCGTCTAAATTTATGGGTCAGTGATAATCGAAGGTTATCACAGATGGTTTTTAGTGAAAAACCGTCTGTGGTATTGATATATCATAGACGGTTTTTAGTTAAAAACCGTCTATGATATCTAGCACAGACGGTTTTTAACTAAAACCGTCTGTGCTATTCTCTTCTACCCCTAAATCTATTTCTGTTTATTGGCTAGCCTCAGGAAATGCTAGCCATGCTCTCTGAAATAAGCAGATCAACATGTACATGTATACATCCAATTCACATCTCAATTCATTTCACAAACATAAAACATCCATTTCGCAAATCAATTAATTGAAATGAGAACAAGCAAATACAGTATGAAACACAGTACACATTTTAAGATTAGAGTCTACCATTACAAGAATAGACAGACAAACAATAAAGAGGAGGAGAACACCAAACAGGTTGCTCATCTAGCTAACACAACAAGAACAGAGAAAAGCAAAGATCCTCTATGCCTAGGCCTTCTCGCCCCTGATGCAGCGCGCGAGCTGGATGTCTTTGACGCCCACCATCGTCGGTGTTGATTGAGCTCTGCCTTGTGCATCGTTTGCTTCGTGAGACTATTATGGTATGGGTTAAGGAGCAGGAGGAGAACAGCAAGGAGGAGAAGAACAGCAAAGAGAAGTAGAACAGCAAGGAGAAGGAGAACGCAAAAAGGAGAACAGAAAGGAGCAAAGAGGAGGAGACTATTATTTATAGGGGAGGAAGAGGCGCGGGGACGGAGAGGCGGAGCTACGATCCGTGGGGTGAGGATTGCTGGATTTCTATTGGCTAGGATTGGGTTGAAGAGGATCGACGGGCCCACAGATTATCACAGACGATTCTATATATAGAACCGTCTGTGATGAATGAATATCACAGATAGAACCGTCTGTGAATTAGAGTACAAAAGTTTATATACCGATGCAATATAAACAACTAGTATGAAAAGATAAAATAGCAAAGTTTTATATAGGTTATATATACTCATTTGAAAGGTTTCGATGAGATCTACAACTTTTCAGTTGAAGCAAAATCCAAATTCCGAAAGGAAGACCAAGAAAAAGGGCAAAAACAGAAACCAAAAACTTGCGACGCAAGTTTAGGTCCAAAGATGGCCGATTTTCGGGGTCTTGGAGGGCGACTGGCACAAGCAGTCATTTTTTTTGGATCGGGCTCGTCGTTGGCTTTCGAACGAGTACAAGAACGTCGAAAACGGACACCGTATGCAAAAGGTATGCCCGTTTTACTGAAGGTGTGTCAAAACTGAATCCTACTCGGACTCAGGCGGGAAATTATGAAATTTTGGGGAATTGCAAGGCGGGAAACATATCACACACGGTTTTTAATAAAAAAACCATCTGTGATAATTCCAGATTATCACAGACGATTTTATAATAAAAACCGTCTGTGATAATCTGGAATATCACAGACGGTTTTTATTATAAAACCGTCTGTGATATTCCAGTATCACAGACGGTTCAGTGGTAAGAACTGTCTGTGATACTCCTTTTTCCTACCACAAATATCACAGACGGCCTCCAAATTAAAATGTCTGTAATAGTGTACATCACAGACAGTTTCACAAAACCGTCTGTGATTTGGCGTCTAGTATTAGGCTTTCTGTAGTAGTGGCTGATAACTCGGTATTCGATAAATCGGTGAGTAAGTCCCTTTAGCCTCTCTTAAATTTTGATCCTACGTCCGCCATTGCAGGTAGAGCCGTCGATCGATCGGGAAGTGCATGCTAGCCACCACCAACCCGCTGGGATGGACTTGACGTCTTATCCCGATCGGCCTATGATCAAAAGCAGTAGGCACATGGTCATTGGCGTGTCATCACATTATACATGTGATCTGGAGGAAGTTAACCCTCGTTGTCACGCACCGGAGGAAGTTCGCACATGACGAGGGCCCGATGTTTGAATCGAACCTAGATTTTGTGGAGGCCATGTTTTCTCCTCCATAACATAGATGCTAGATTTAGATGATATTATTTGTCAAGCGGTTCATAGAACAGGACATAAAAGAGGTTGATTTAGATGGGCTCCAGCGTCCACTTGGGTGGTCCACGTGGTAGAGCTGTTCACATAAATGGCACTGTAGTTATTGTTTTTTCAAATTTAGTATTCGAACGTCCGTTTTTACAAATCTATCCTTTTTCTTGGACCTAACAAGCTCCCCTAGATCAGCAACACCCCTCTACGGTAGCATTTAATGTCTTCGTTTGAACTAATTAAAGCATATGATTAGCACTAATTAAATACAAATAACACTAATTAAATATGATTAGCACTAATTAAATACAAATAGTGCTAATTAAAGCACACACACTGGCCTATCGAGCTCCCGCCGAGCTAGGGGAGCTCGGCAGTCACCTGTCGAGCTTGGTAGGTCTAAGGAGGGGGCTAGATTTGGAGCAATAGATGTCCAGAGACCAGATTTGAAAAACAATTGCTACAATACCATTTGTGTGAACAGTTCCACATGGCAAGCCTTGATGGACGCATCAACACACCATTAGTCTGTGTGATAGTACACAAAGTTGGGTAATTTGAGTGCTCAAATCAACGTATTAATAGTTGCTCAATGTACAAAACTGAACATTGTTTGCCTTATAGTGCAATTTTGTGATTGGAATAATAATAATATACACCTTAATTTTAAAACACAATCAACCGCCCATGATTCATACATCTATCTTTCTTTATCTTTCTAATTGAAGGCTCTTTAGGAGCCCCACGTTAATCCTAGGAGAAAAAATGCTAGAAATTACCATGTTAATCAGAAAAAAGAATAAAAGATAGAAATTCACACATTAATTGAGAAAAGGAAAAATCCAGACCATCAATCTTGTGATATGAATTATATAACGATTGTGATTGCTACATGTATCACTACTACAAAAGGCCGAATATTAGACACTACATTAGAGACGGTTCCCCGAAACTGTCTATATTAAATACAATCACGGATGATTTTAGTTTAGAGACCGTCTATGTTGCTGCCAGTCCTAAAAACCGTCAGTGAAGGGGAAATATCACTAAAGGTTCATGGTTAAAACCATTTGTGAAATATCACAAACAGTTATTACCAAGAACCATCTGTAATATTTCCAAATATCATAGACGGTTTTTTATTTGAACCATCCATGATACTTCACAGACTGTTTATATTAAAAATCGTCTGTGATAATTAAGTTATCACAAATGGTTTGTATAAAAAACTGTCTGTGATAATTCCACTATCTTAATTGCGCAGACCCGTCGACCCTCTATCTTAAATTTCAGATCTATACTACTGCTTTGAGCTGGAGGCAGGGCTTTGAGGCGATTTAGTGAAAGAAGACTATTTGGCAATAGTAATTGTAGATCTACTAAGTTTTTGATAACCTATTGTTAGTAATTTATTCCTAATTGCATTATAATTTATATTTATAGCTTTTGGTGAAAGGAGAATTGAAGATGGTTGATCTAGCTAGCTTGATGTAGAGAGAAGATTATTTACTATCTAGCATAGTTTAGGGTTAAGTCAACTCATAGTCTATTTCTACTTAATTCAATTTAATTAATTATTATTGCTACATATAGCTACTTAATTTAGATCGTACATATGTATAGTAATTAATTTATTTAATATGTTATACTAAATTGTTGTATGAGTAACGTATGACCGAAGCTGGATGTACGTTGGTAACCGTGAGTGAAGAGTACATTAATGTCGTTTCTGCTTTTACAAGAGTTGCCGAGGAGGATATGTTGAATAAATGGGTGGAATATATGTACTGTCCATGCATTTACTGTGAGAATCTAAAGATGTTTAAGAGCCAAGTGCAGATTAAATAAGGGGGTAATATATGTACTGTCCAGTGCTTGTATAGTGTGAAAGTTCCGTCTGGTTAATCCACCAACATAAAGAAACTTGTTTCAATGGAGGATTTGATGTTATTGGCATGAAGTCTCATGATTGTCATGTGCTGATGACACAGATGCTCTCTATTGCAATTAGAAATATTTTATCGATCAAGATCCAAGAGACAATCATGAGGCTGTATTATTTCTTTAATACAATTGCTTAGAAGGTTATCGATCCCGAAGGACTAGATGCTCTGCAGGACGAGGTGGTGATGACTCTATGTCATCTTGAGATATATTTCGCTCTATTGTAATCGAGACGGTGTTTGGTGGTGTCATTCATCAGGTTGCATGAATCCAGTTATCTCAAGTCTTTCGTCTTGAAGATCGGACACAAACCCCCAGCACCATATATCTTTCAAAGAATAAAAATAGTAAGTCTACATCATATAGTTATGAAAAATACATGCTACACCTTAGCCTCACCGAGACACTGGGAAAACCCGTTAACCACAGTAACATGAGTTTTACACACCCACTCACGCTTCTTAAATTATTTACGAGACTCAACTCGCTAACACCTTAGCGATTGATCTACTTCACAATTTCAGCTCTTCTTGGCCTAAACCACCTCTCATTTGTGCCTCTTTGTGCCGCGGTTTTAATTAAGGTACGAACCCGATATTTGGGTAATTACCAAAATACTCTCGATAAAGCTTCTGGACATCTTCCCTTGACTCTGTCTTCACCTTCACTTGAAAATATCTCCACATGTTTTGACCCGCAGCTCGTAGTGTCCAATGACTAGCCATCACGTCTTCATGCATCGGCCTTGTCACTTAGCGCACCACATACACAAACTTACCTCTTCACAATCATTGTTTTCTCTGTGCTTCCCACTTGAACCACGTAGCCTCACCCGGACTTACATGACTGCTTGGATCTCAGCTCCTCCGCCTAGTCCCGGTCCATTGCCATCGACTGCTAACGTTCTTTAAACCACCTGCACATCCAAAGACCAAGCAACTATTTTGTGCATAAGTTTCATACACTTAACTCACATCAAAACCATGTATCATGCAACACAACATAACCAACAAATGATACACATGTTGTGCACACACTCAAACCAACTCAAAATCCAATTTCACTAATACCCCAAACATGTTTTGGGTACCCCAGACATGTCTGGCCCTTCCAGAAACTCTCTGGACACCCAGACATGTCTGGGTTACCTCTCCAGATATGTCTGCTCTTGAGAAGCTGGTTTGACCACCGTGCTACAGTTGGTCAATTTAATTGCTCTCCCATGGAGGTTGGACCGTCAACATCAGCCAGTTAGATCGCCAGAGGTTGGACCGTCGACATCAGCCAGTCAGATCGCCAGTCCGTCGGGCATTAGACAACACTATGAATTTTCTAAAACTTTTGCAAAAATTAAATTCAACTTAACCAAAAATACCAATTATTCACCACAAACATGTACTAGACTTTCTACATGGTCTACCCAGAAATGTCTGGTGTACCCCTTTAGATATGTCTAGGATACCCCTCCAGACCCTCAAGAAGACGGTTTGGTCGGTCTAACTGTCCAACACCGGTCTGATCGTTTTCCTATTGAGGTCAGACCGTCATTTCCATAATAGTCAGACTGCCGGGCACTTGACAGCGTAATCTGATTTTTCTAAAACTTTTACAAAAAAATCAAATTTAACTTAACTAAAATACCAAGTATTCATCGGAAACATATGCTGAACTTTCTGTCTCACACATCCAATTCCTGGCGGTTTCTGCCACTGGGGCGAAAGTGCCGCCATCCTCATAAGTGCTCGCGGAATTTGGAAGCAAGGCAGCCAAAAGGCTTCTGCCACTGGGGCGAAAGTGCCGCCATCCTCATAAATGCTCGCGGAATTTGCAAGCAAGGCGGCCAAAGACGTAGTCAAATCGCGTCGTTGTCCACCGTAGAACGTTCAACGTACGTCGTATAGTGCTAGTGTTACATACCCAATCATGCATTTTTATGACTATACCGTAGCACTACCAGACTGCCCTACTGCACTGCGCTGCACTACGTAGCGGGCACGCGCGACGACCGCAGTCACTGCATCAAGTCGCCGGTAAGGTACGTATTACGGTCCTGATCAACTCGGCTTCGGCTTCGGCTTCTAACTTCTGGCTTATTTTTCACTATTCATAAGTTTCGTCTTTTTTTGAATTTTTAGCTTTTTGTTGAGCTTTTTTGCCGGTTCTTTTTTTTCCGTATTTGTTTGTATTATACGTAATGGGCTAACATTTTTTTATATTTTTAATTTTTTTTAAATTTAATTATGCTAAATAAGTCTCTGTCAGCTACAGTATTTTTTTTCAGCCAGCTACAGTGTTTTCAGCCATAAGCCATGAGCTTTTCAGCCGAACCCATCACCACCTACTCGCGCCGTTGTCGTACGCCCTTCGATCCAGAAGTGTAGGAAGTAGCTGCATGCCACATTGCCACTGACGTCTCCCGGCTCATCGAGAAGTGTATATAGGAAGCAGCCGCACGCCACTCGCCGTCAGCCGCACGCCACTCTCCCGGCTCATCCGACTCATCGGCACAGGCACAGTCGCCGTCAGCTCGTCACTCGCTATCGACGTACGCGCAAAGTGAGAGAGAAATACTGCATGTGAACAGTCAGTATAATTAACGCGTGAGACGATTTGGCCTAACGTAGGCTTGATGAGCAGGGCGCCTGAAACTGAAAGTGGAGGTGGGTCGTCTCCTACATCAGAGAGCTAGCATGGTTATATCAAGAGCGGGGTTGATGAGTAATGATTATCTAATGGTAACAGAAAGGAGTAATAGTGAGAGTGAAGCAGCAAGCAGGGGAGGAAAACTTGCACACAGACTCCGCTGGATTGCATCCAGCTTGCAGATGATGACGGCCTGATTTTCAAAATCGAGCATAGATTTTGTCGAAGGTATAAATGTCTTTTTCCCGTGATTTGACACTGGTTGGCTTAAAAATAGCCAGCCATTAATTGGGTGGTGATGCGTCGCAATTCACACACCTCATTTCTTACCATTTAAAATGTGCATCCTTTTATTTGTTTAGCTTAGTCAACTAGTATGTCGTCGTTACCTCTTAGCCTCATTCCGTTTCTAATCATGTCGGGTTGTGCCGCTTAGATGTCGGACATATATAATAGGTTATCAGAATAACAAGTTATCGTGATCTCGAATCAAATTGGAGACGCTTCAATAAAATTATATTTTATAATTCAATTGTAGAATCTAAAATTTTATCTGATTCTACCAAAAATATTTTTTATTTTACCGTATATTCCAAAAGTGATATAAATATTTATTTGATCATTTTGGCACCTAGTTTGATTAATTATGCCTATGTTATTCACAACTAGAATCGAGGTATGTCATTTAGAGCTACGACTAGAGTAACGATTTAATAACCTTACCATTACCTGGCCATTTTATACAAAAAGTAAAAAAAAATAATCAAAATAATTCTTATTACTCAAAACCTCCAAATCTTAATGTATAAAGTAGTAATTGCTTATCATACAACTTGAATTGAGAGCTATGACACTACTAAACACCTAAGTTTTTTTTTATAATATGAGAAATGCATGATTCCATGTGTTTCTACTACGATCCTACGACTTGGGGTCGTGATACGATTCAAGGTACAATTTAAGTCATATTGATGTTGGTGGAATAGTATGATCATACGATTTTATGACTAGAATCACGATTTTAACATCCACTAACTTCTTCCTTTGAGATTACAATGAGATCGAAATAACTCCATTAGAGAGTAGTACCCACTATTACCATTACCAGTACAATAGTGTTTTAAAGAGCAGGGCAGAAAGAGGTTCTACACATGGTACTAGTAGGACGACTGACTGAAGTGAAAAGGAAGTAACTCTAAAGAGGAGAAATTTTGTTATACAACGGGGACACAAATCAGTGTGTCACAAACCAATCCAGCGCTGACATATGGCAAGCACTACTGTAGCAACTATTTAAAAATATTTTTTTACTGTTTTGTGCTGTAGATGGTACGGATTTTTTATCTGTTTGCTACAGTACAAACAGTAAAAATAATTTTTTTATTAGTCGCTACAGTAATACATGCTGCGCGCCAGCGCTGGATTTGTTCGTGACACAAACCGATCTGTGTCCCTGTTGTATAACAAAATTTCTCGAGGGGACTACATATACAGTTTGACAATTGACACCATCTGGCAATATCGTCCTGGACACAACGTGGGATTCGCATCGGATATTCCTATTCCCACATAAACACAAAAGCACCTCCAACTAATTGAAGACGCATACTAATTAACTTCTTAAGCAGCTTTTGATCAGCAGCTTGGATACGTACATAACACATCATGATGGCTCGTTGATAATAAGTAGCTAATTCGTGAACTCGCTGTTTCCAGGGAGAAGAGCCGAGTACGGCTCCGTTCTTTTTTTTACTTAACCCTCTAGAATCTCAATATTTTTAAAGTTTAACCACTAATAAATTAAAAACTACCAAGATTGGCCATACAAAAAATTATATCATTAAATTTATCATTAAAAATACTCTCATAGTATTACAATTTTATTAATATATTTAGTGTAAGGCTATAAAAAGTAGCAGTCAAAGTTGTATCTCGAAGGCCAAAAAAAATTAAAAAGTTAAGTAATAAAGGACGGAGAGATTACTTGGCTGGTGATTGTCGGTTGTTTTTCGGTTGAATCACAACAGGATGAAAAAAATGTTGTGTATAGGTGGGTTGCAACTTGCAAGTGCCTCAGGCACGAGAGATTACCCGTTGGATTGATGTGCGAAATACTTCCGTCAGTCCTGCGCAACACACGTTTTACTGCAAGGCCGCAAGCATTCATGTCCATGACTCCGTGAGCAGGTCAAAAACGAAAGGTTAGCACTAGTTTTCCTCCAGATCAAGTTCGAAGAGACGAAGACTGTGTGTTTCATCTTACAGGTTCTACTCCCTTTTTCCATTCAAGCATGCATTAAAGCTGAATTACACTTCACGCCGGACGCACGTCGTCGGTCGGAGGCTTTCTTAAGAGCTACATACATAGCTAGGTTCACACAACAATGCATGCAGGGCTTGGCTGCTTGCTGTACATTAATTACACGGAATCGGAAAGCAGTAGCTGTAGCTGTAGCACTGCACCGACGATCCATTCCCAAATCGACACACTCACTACTGCAGTGCTCTACATGACGGAGCAGTTGTTGGGGTCGCTCGAGTAATCGTGGTGCACCACCGTGTGCGTGTTCGCCGCCGGGTGGAAGTAGTCGTGCTGCTGCTGGTACTGCGCCGGGTAGCCGCTGCCGTAGTAGAAGTCCCGCGCGCCCATCGTCGCCGGCGCGTAAGACCCGCCGGTGTAGAAGTGGTCCCGCTCGCCCGCCACGCCCAGCGGGTAGCCGCCCGTGTAGTACAGGTCGCGCGCGGCCACGCCGTGCTTGTACGGGCGCGGGCTCGCGTGGTAGCGGTACGCGGGCGCGCCGACGAGCTCCCTCACGGCCATCTGCTCCGCGTCGACGGTGCGCAGCTCCACCACCTCCGCATGGCCCACCTTCCTTCGCAGCTTCTTGGTGATGTGGTTCGAGTCGATCCCGACGCCGATCACCAGCAGCAGGTTCCTGTCCTCGCCGGCGATCGTGACAGACTCCACCCCTGCACGGTTCATGCAAACATGTATCATGCACGGTGTAAATTAACTACGCGGGTTTAAAGTCAAGTAAGAAGTGGAGATCGAGGCTGATTGATCTGTGCTAATTAACCAACTGCTTGTTCGTGATAATATACTTTCTCTGAAATAGATGAGGCTTGTCCGTGATAATATACTTTCTCTGAAATAGATGAGGCTTGTTCGTGACAGTATACTCTCTGAAATAGATGAGGCGAAGGGTAAGTAAGGGGGATTAAGCAAGGGATTTACCTTTGATTGCAGCAACCACCTTGATAGCTTTGGAATGACCCTTCTCAGAGCTCGTGTGTATCCTGATGACCATCTCCTTCTGCGCAAATTAGATTTCAGACCAACTCTAATAATTAACGGCAGGAAGAAACAAAACTAGCATATCGTTTTGCCAAAAAACGGCTAACTGATCACAAAACATTCAAAGCGAAAGAAAGAAAATTCACCAAGAATAGAACTTAATCAGTCGACAATAAGATCTTACCCTCATTTTTCTCAGTACTCTTCAGGTGATCAAGCAAAGCAACTTATGCAATAACCAACTGTACTACTCCTTTGCAAGCTTAAGCAGGAGCTAGGTTTGTACTCTGTGTAACAACAGTAGTGAGCACCACATCCCTTTATATATACACAAACCGCTCCTACATGGCAATTAGCCCAATTAATTACCCGGTATTGACTCTACCAGACAAGTCGTTTCTCTCAAGCATATCCCTTGGCTAGGGCCTGCAGAGAGCGACATGAACTCTTGACTAAGAAGACCTCGCGCTCCTGATTATATTTCCTCTGTTATTTTTACTTAAATATGTTTTATTTTTTATAATCTTCGAGATATAATTATAATCATTATTTTTTATAACTTTACATTAAGATATACTAATAAAATTACAATATCACGAAAGTACTTTTGACGATAAATCTAATAATATAATTTTGGTATAGTTAATTTAGATAATTTTAAATCTATTAACAGTTAAACTTTAAAAAACTTAACGATACATATTCTTAAAAATTAAGTAAAAAGAATAACGGAGCAGGTAGCGACGTACTGACTCGTCCACCCTAATCTGCATACGCAGATGCCACTTGCTCATGGCCACGCGTGATTGAAGTTTTGGATGTCTCAGTTTCCAAAGAAGAAAAGGAATGAATGGACAAGTGGAGAATTATACTATTGGGGAAGTGGGAGACGGCTGAGGTTGCGCCGTGCTGCCATGGGAGAGCTGATGGGCCGTTTGATCCTGTGGCCTGTGGGTGAACCGGAGACCGGATAAGGTGAAGAGATTTTTTTATCTGAGGAGGTTGCAACTTGCAAAGCAAAACGACGGATCAGCTGCTTATCTGAGTTCTGACATATACCGGTAAGTGATGACGTGTCCATGGAAGGGCAGTGTCATTCTTCTCCGGGTTTCGTTTCGCTGAAGCTTTGCGTCACGCAGGCGTGCATAGCGATTCCTGCTAATGCTTCCGTAGGACGGGAGGCGGCTTTTAAAAATGAAAGCGTCTCCGATTTAAATGTAACGTTATTTTAGACTATAGCTGTTATTTTTTACTATAGCTAATTATTTTTAATTGTATTTTTTGAGATAGTAACAGAGGATAAAAATACTCACGTGAACGACGTGCACACTAGAGGACTTAGGAAGCTGTTTGAAGAAACCACCTTATTTTATCTTAGCTTTTAAAAAAGTCGAAATCAAAAGTCATACAAAAACCAAAAGAATTGGGCCTTAGTCCGATCTATCTGACAGGCTAGCGATTTCGGCTTAATCCATTTGGCAAATGAATTCGAGGGTTAGAGCTCAAGTTCACTTGTTAGGTTTCGTATTCCAGATCCATGCATTCTCCAAGAAAAGCCCAAGGCCATGAGGCCTAGGAGCCCAGCTGTCCAGGATTTGCTTCTCACTTTGCAACTTCCGTAGCATCTGTTACACCAACTAATGGGCCCAAAACAAGGCAGGAGGATTTAAAAAAATAAGGCAGAAGGTCTTACAGTGCAATTGGGCCCTTTATATGTTCTTGATCTACTGTTCAATTGATGAAGGCCATCACACTCTCCAAAAAAAAAAAAATGACGAAGATTATCAAGTTAAAACACATCAATACAACCCTACTTAACATAACCCGTTTTGACGTAATTCGATATCGCATGCACCTCGCTCGGGCCCTACTACGTGACAGTGGCACAGTGCACGAGGAATCCGTGTGGGAGTCGTACCAGCGGCCACCATCAGGGGTAGTGCCCGGGATACGGATACCATTGCTGCGGGTACAGCGTAGTCACGGTGGTGGCCGGCGGCGGCTTCGTCCCGGCACTGACCACCTCCACCTTCAGGTGCTCCGCGTTGCTCATCTTCTTCCGCAGGCAGCTCGTTGGGCGACGGCGTCGCGAACCACCACCAGCTCGTTCTTGTCCTCCCCTTCTATCCCCACGTACTCTGCACCCCTACATCCGTGAAGAAAGTAACCGAGTGATGCCCATTGCCAAGCAAGTAGAGGATACGAATACGACGACAGTGTAATCAGGCACAATACGTACTAACCATACGTCGAGCCAACCAACCCCATAGCTTTGGACCGGCATTTGTCGCACCTCAAGTGCACCCTGATCACAATCTTTTGCTGAAAGAACGCAACCGGCAAACATGTTTCAGTTAAAAGACAGAGACAAGGGGTTCAGTCCAGTAATGGAATTAATGATGTAACATTTACTAGTTAGTTACTGTACGTTCATATTGTTGCTCTGCTACCGGTGACCGATGTAAGCTCCTAGACGAGAAATTTCAGGTGATAATACTAGAATTCTAGGATCTTGGTAGTCTTGTAATCAAAGATGAAGCCGGGAGATTCTTAAGGAATGAGTTCAGAGCTCCCTGTTCCTACGTACTAAGTAAAATCACACATAACCCGTAGCAGAGCTTATGGCTATACACATTCACATCATTAAGATCATATTCATACACATCACACATATGTAACTTACAACAAAAGAGTGATATATAAGCGATGCTTACAAGAGTATATACACATTCGGCCGACCAGTCAAAATAAACATCAGAGTCTTGAACAAAATGCAATGGAATTCTAAAAATAAAAGTATCTAGTGATTTCCATCATAACCCGTAGGCAACTGACTAGAGTTAAACCCTAGAAGGATCCCTCATCGAAATCCCCGATGCCGAGGGCGAAATACAAATCATCGGGCACATAACCCTCTTCATTCTCTGATCAACAGTAATTTAAACAAAATTGAGTATATTGTGTACTCAGCAAGACTTGTAGTGTATCGCAAAATTGTACACATATGCAAGGCTATCAAAGGATGATGCTCTGTACTAAATTATTTTCAGCATAAAGTAGATTTTATTTTATAATATCGATAAGTAATAATTTGCAAACGGAATTATAAAGAACATTTGATATGTAATGAAATAACATTTATATAACCTTTGATAACAGTAGATCAAAATCATTCATAGCCTTCCTCGGTTGTGAATACATCTATTCGCAGCCCTCCTTAGCTGTGATCATCGCACAAATCCCACCCATAGGCATAGCACATGGAAAACACGTACATGCCATCCCATATATTCAGTGAAATAGTTTTAAAAAAGAAAACTATACCTTTTGTAGCTACATCTAAACTTACTCATGACTGTGAGCATGGCTATTTAAATAATTTTTAACACTTTGTAGAAATTGTTCAACTGTACCCACATGAGATAATCAATTTTACTATCGGCAATTGCACGGTTCTTTTGGTGTGCGACGAAAGTTGATTATCTTATAGCCTTTAGATCATCTAGTCCTAATCTTGCATCAGCCTAAATGAACGTCGAACCTCTCTTAGGTACACCCCTAAAAGAGCATTTGAATCATCACTTAGGTACATCTCTAAACGAAAACCCTCACTTAAGTCCATCCCTAAGTGGGCATTCACAGTTGTATTAGCAAGTTTTGGTCCCACACCTTGATAAAGGGAGCCCTTACGAGCAAACCTAACCGGAGTTCCTTACTACATTTGTGCCTACCACAATGCAAGGCTAGACCTAGACAGCTTAATCAGCTAAATGCCAGAGCCCATATAGCACATATGGTCGTACGATGTGACTTAGATGTGCAGCAATAGCATTCCGTCCTTAATTGACTCGGGCGAGAGTCTCTCCCTATATACATGCGAGATTCCCTCTCACATTTGATAGTGTATCATATAACTCGCTCGCATCTAAAAACTAGGTTTTTCATTTCATTTGATACCAAAGTAACATATGTTCCCCCTCTGGTCTAATGTTTTGAAACATCAAGCCCACATGAACATTGTTCGAAATTCAAACTTAGCTGAAACTAGTGCTTGTCTAAGCATCTAGACCATGTATCAATGTAGTATTCCCAATTTGATAGTACATATTGTCTAAACCATATTATAGAGGTTACAACAGTGAGGGTATCAAGTTTTTAAGGAGGTTCGACGCATACGAGTTGTCGTAACTACCATTACCCACAGTATAACAGTTTTAACAGAACATATACACATGCATAATAAATTTTGCAAACAATATACAATAATTGAAATACAGAGATCAACATGGTCAAAGGGGATGCTTGCCTTGCTCTTGTTGTTTAGAGAATGTTGCCGAAGCATTCTCAGCGTTGTCTGGCGCGGGGTCGTCTATCCGATAACCCAGATAACAGCAAATAAATGCCAAATAAACAGAAACAAGACTACAATATGTTTGTTCAATCAAGAAGATCATGATTTTATAATAATTTAGAAACAAAGATTACTAAATTTGGAGTTCAACTGCAAAAGTTATATGTATTCAAGTTTTGGCTTGGTTTGAATTATTCCTTCTCGGTGAGTACAGGACACTTTATGACTACCAACGTTCTTTGGACGCTACGGTGCTCGGACGCCACTTTCTGTGACTTACGATTGATCTAATGTATTTACGACTGATCCAATGTATCTCACGACCAATCTTCCGTACTTACGACCAACTCTAATATACTTACGATTGATCTACTGCACTTACGACCAATCCAATGTATCTTACAACCAATCTACTGCACTTATGACCGATCTAATGTATCTTATGACTGATCTACTCTATTTATGACCGGTCTACTTCTACTTACGACTAATCTAATGTAGGCTTTGACTACCCTTCAACTTACGACTACCATTAGAGGTTGAAGATTATGGCTACTGCAGCGATCAAAGGTTTCGACTACGGCTATGATCAAAGTTTTTGACTATGGCTGCGGTTGAAGATTCTGACTATGGTTGCAGTCGAAGATTCCGACTATGGTTGTGGTCGAAGATTTTGACTTCAGCTGCTACAGTTCCGTTGTCGAGTTCGACTACTACGATTCTCTTTACGACTTCAACTACTTTAGTTCTCCTTTTGACTTTGATTACTTTTAGTTTTCTTTCAACTTTGATTACTTCAGTTCTTCTATCAACTTTAATTACTGTACATGGGAAGGGTGATGATGGTTCACGAGAAGAAGTGGAAGAAGCTAGCGTCAGAGACCTCGTCGACGTCAAAGGGGTCCGCATCGACCACGATTTCTCTAGCAGCGATAAAGCTACAAAAAGGGCGTGCATGAGTTTGCTTGCATGCGTGCGGAGGTATGAGTGGAAGGAGTCGAGATATGGCTCACCAGAGAGAGAAAGGTCTTACAGCGGCGTCTTGTTGGAGATGAATAAGAAGGCATAGTTCGAGTGATCCACCGAAACCTTGGACCTGCTTGGGAGCTTGTTGCCCTCCTGAACCTCGAGCAGGGCCTTGAGGGTGGGACCGGACATTTTGGGGTTGAGGCTAAGGTACGTAAGACTTCTTCTATGGGCACTTATTTGCATAGTGCCCACACTTATTGCAACTGTAACAGGTGACGACAGTAGCCCTATTTTGCCCTCTGGATGGCTGTCCTCCACGGTTATATAGCTGAACTGTGCCTTGTTGTGGGCGAGGGGCTTGTCCTTGGTTCTTTGGAGGTGGTGGTGCTGAAGAACGAACATTGGATGGTTGCCAAATGCACGATTTCTGCGAGCTGTTGCTTACTGATTTCTGCGCTGTCCACTTGCGCTTACGGCTCTCCACAACCACCTTAGTGCTATCCTCTACTTGGATTGCCTTGTCTATCAAGGTCTAGAAGTCAAGAATATTGTGAGTAGAGAGAGACCACTTCATCTCTTCATTAAGGCACTCCCAGAAGAGAGCAACATTTCTCTTTTCGTTTGGTATCTCATCAGCGGCATACCAAGCGGGTTAGTTGAAGCGGTGGAGTAACTCCATTAGAGGCATGTTACCTTGTTGATGGTCATGGAATTCCCGCTACTTGATCTCCATGAGACCCGTTGGGACATGGCCATTGTGGAAGGCCTTCTTGAAGGCAGCCCATGTAACGACATGGCCTTTGGAAAACACGGCTTGGTAATTCTCCCACCAAGCTGACGTGGAGCCTTGGAGTTGGTAAGATGCATAGAGCACCTACTCCATGTAATTGCACTGGGCAATGTTTAGCTTGATGTTGGTGGAGCAAAGACAATCATTAGTGTCCAGTGGGTCCTTGGCTGATGTGAAGGTGGATGGCTGTGTCCGCATGAACTCGCCCAACTTTCACTGGGCTTAACAACAATTGCACCTCCTTGAGCCATAGAGCCCAGGGTGGCGGTGTTCTGGACCAAAACCTTGCCCCTGGCATGTCCCAAAACCTTGGACCTGCTTGGGGGCAGCTAGGGCCACAACCATGGCGTAGTTGGTGCATGCGCGTGTGGTGGAAGACGATCTCTGCTATCAGGCCCCACATGGTAGGGAGAGGGAAAGAGGTGAGGTGAGCTGAGAGTTTCGGGCATTCATCAGATGCGCTTGAAGGTTTTAGGAAAAACTTTACAAATGCTCCTGACGTAGAGTTATTAATGATTGTGTATGCTTCTCAGAGCTTTACCCTCTCTTGATTTCTCTAGAAAAAAATCTGAGAAGACTTCCTATTAAATTTAATTATACTTATATGATTTGGTTTCAATTTGATTTATATTTCATGCACTTTTGATTTAAAAAATCAAATTACTAAAATAAACTACAGTAAAAGCCAAGGATACAAAATGCATTCAAAGAGTTTAAAATTTTCCCTATTTTTGCATACCCCAAAATTTGGGATGTTATAGGTATCGTATCATCAAGAGTAAGGTTGGCGCGACCGAATCTGCTAGTGCCGAGATCACCACTCTAGATCTACCCTCCCTAACCCTACTGGCTGATTCTTCCTCACCTTCGGTGGTGTACACCTCGTTCGAGCTGATGTACACCACCTCCCTGTTCGTCATTCGTGCTAGTGTAATATATGTTACGATTGTCGATCTCGGCAGTGTACACTTCCATTCTATCATTATCCTTGATGGTGTACACCAACGTCTCGTCATCCGTACCAATGTCCTCTTCTTCACCACCGAGTACCGCTCTGCCTTTCTCTTCTTCACCATCCTGGTGCAGCAGAAGTATGGTGGTGCACGAGAGGAAGGAGTAGTGGAGGCTTCGAGGGGCTAGACTAAGGGACCAAAGGGGCTAGTCGTGCCGCCTTTTTTCATGGCCGTCGGATTAAGATCTAGTGGCTAGGATCGGTTGAGGGAGGTGGTTGCCCTAGATGTAAATAAATAATACGTCTGGCCCCTCCACTCCCACCTGATGCTGCCTCCTCCCCTCCCTCGTCTCCCCTCACCTCCCCCGGCCCACACGTCGCTGCTGTCGGGAGATCACCTCCCCCCACCCGTGTGCGGGACTGCGCTGCGGCAGGGAGAAGAAAGGGGGAAGTGGTGAGCAGACAAAGTCCCTTTTATATTAGTAGAGATATAGCACGGGCACTCTGTCCATAGGCCCAAGGAATGTACTTCACACTCCGACTAAGAATAAGACTGTCTCATTAAGAAGATTCTGAGCAGTTTAGGTCCCAACTAAACAACCCAGGCTTCCCCAGCGGTTGGTTAAGCATAGCTTAAGACTTGACTTTGGAAAGCTCTCTTTGTTGCTGCGCCTACGGAAACCGTGTTTGATTTTCGCTAGACTAATGCTAGTCATCGAGTCCTTTGTTATACAAAATGTGACAACTTGCAACGTAGGGAAAAAGAGACGAAATATACGCACTTTTGCCATGCTGCAAAGTAATGCCCAAGGAACACTTTCTGTTAAGCCTTAGGTGCCTGTAAATGTTACAATGTAACTTTCAGAAGCTGCACAATATCAAATAGTAACCTCGGTGTAAAACTGTTCGTCCAAAAAGCTCACAACTTTCTGCTCCATATGACATTATTACTCCAAATTCCTCTTGCTCTGTTAATTAAATTACTTGACTTAGAACTCTTGGTTGGTTTATTCTGCCTCTAGGTAGATATGATGGCGATTTGGTTACTACTATAGTCTAAAAGGCACATGGCTCTGAACTTAAATATATAATGACTAGGACCATGTTGCTCTTGCTGAAGTTTTCTAGGGAGGCTGTATCTTTCAACCTATTTGGCCAGTAATCCAGTACACGTCGCTGCCATCAGATACTAGAACACGCCCGAAATGGAGTAGGAGTACACTTTGTGACAAAAGTATCTTGGCGAAAACGAACCGTATGTACATCTCATGCCGTATGGCTTCAGACTTTGATAAGTCTGCGAAAGAAATAAATCAAATCAGAGAACAAGGAACCAGGTTCTAGTAGCCAGGAGTTCAGAATTAAGAATTGACGCTTAGGGAAAAAAAAAACTCTGCAGAGAGAATACATATATACAGAAAGTACGTATATCCGTAGAAACTAGCAATAGATGTGCAAATATACAACAGATTCTGATATGGACAATTTTGTACGTTGGTTGTTCTGATCGGTTGCTTGCTTTACTCGTAGACTTCAACTCATGAGGACCAAGAAAACCACGCTACTGTAAGAACATTGACCGGCAGAGAAATCACTGTGGAATTTAGGTTTTTTCCACCTTACTGTTCTTATTCAGATGTTTTCCTGTCAGTCAGGTGACGTATTAATTGTTACATGCACGTTGTTTGACCTCTCATCTCATCCTATTCATACGATACTACTAGTCTACTAGCCAGTAGTAGTGATCTAATTAATTGACCAGTCACCACAGATTGGCACACTCGAAAGCAAAGCCCAAATCACCTGGTGCGTACGTTACCCTTTATTTTCTCATATCGATGAACTCTTTGAAGTTGCTTACAAAATTACGGCAAAATCGATCCTAGTTTACATGATGGAGCAAGTGCTCGGCTCGTCGTAGACGACCATCCGCGGTGGGCAGTAGTAACCTGGGTAGCATTGCGGCAGCGGATGCACGACCAAAGGCTTCGGCTCGTCCGGCTTCTTTTCCTCGGGTTTCTTCTCCTCCGGCTTCTTCTCCTTTACTTCCTCCACCTGCAGGATCTCGGCGTGGCCGAGCTTCCGGCGCAGGCATCTGACGAGGCAGACAGAGTCGACGCCGTCGCCGACCACCTCCAGCCGGTCCTTGTCGTTGCCGGTTATCGCCGTCGAGCTCACCCCTGCACGCAGTCATATTAATTTGCATATCACTGACAATGCACAAGGGGAGGGGAAGAAGAACATGTAGTATAGAATTAATACAGGCGTGCGTGCGCAAATGCATACCGGCTGCTCCCGCGGCCAGCGCCATGGCCTTGCGCTGGCATTTCTCGCACGGCATGCTCACCTTGATCACAATCTTTTGCTGCAACAATAACAACGAGCGAAGCGATTAACTAATATCCTGCACGCTTCAGTTTCAGAATGCTCAAAACCTGCGAAACAAAGGGACACAGGAAGCGAGTCCATGCGAAATTTGACAGAGGTTCCTTACCTTCATGTCGTACGTGCTGATTTATGTGATACCAAGGTGAAATTTGGGAAAGAACTGTGATCGATCGATCGATCTTTTGCAGATGCAACCAAGCTCTTTCTTGTGAAGGAGCTAGCAATGCCCACGGCTCTTATATATACACACCGGTAGTGGGCGCTGGTGGGAGAGAAGCAAATTATACTAAGTACTAGCGAAGACTAAATTAAGAGCGAATCAAACTATTCGACGTAAGAAATTTCGTAGCGGCAGCTGAGCTCCCATGTAAACAAGTCATATCGATTTCCAGATCGAAAGGCCAAGCGTAGACAATGACTTGACGAGATCCGGCGCGTCACGAGCCAATTCTATTGCCCACTGGCCACGATGTGCGCGGAGTCGACGGTACTTATTCTTAAAAATGTCATCCCGCAATATAAATTCATTACGAATATTAAAGATATAATTATTACAATATTTTTTTATCAAATAACTCTACTTTAATACTAAAAAAATAAGTAAATAGTTATAGTACATCATTTAATAGTGATATATATAGTCTAACTACAGTACATAAGTGATTTTATTCACCTAAAAAACATTTATCTTATTCCCGCCGTCTGTTAATAAATGTAATACTCTATTTTTTTACTTAATATTTTTTATATTTCACGGTCTATAAGATACAATTTTAATTGTTACTTTTTTTGTAATTTTACATTAAGATATAGTAATAAAATTAAGATATAATGAAAGTATTTTAAGATAAATCTAATGATATAATTTTTATATAGCTAATTTAGATAATTTTCCACCTATTAACAGTGAAACTCATGGTTCTAAGGATATCAAGTAAAAGAGAACAAAAAGAATATAAGTAAAACGGCGCTAACTGCTACAGTAAAATCACATTTTTACTGTGCATCCTTTCTGTAGCAGAATTTAAAAAGATGCTTGCTATATAATTTCGATGGTGGGACCGATGGTGTGAGCACAACTAGT
The DNA here is from genome assembly GCA_017311315.1 of Dendrocalamus latiflorus. NCBI lineage: Eukaryota > Viridiplantae > Streptophyta > Magnoliopsida > Poales > Poaceae > Dendrocalamus > Dendrocalamus latiflorus. The sequence goes on from CM029628.1 coordinate 35,539,072, forward strand.
CAACGATGTAGCTCTGAAAAGCGTGTTCATAGGTCCGTCATACTCTGAATGAATCTCTAATATTTTGATGCCGTACGTTCGGTACATAATACATGTATATAGAAAAGAAAAGCGTTGCTCGATGTTTATCAATTAATGGTTGTGTACTTTAATGAATAGCGTTGTATGTAGTATTTAATCTAGCGTTGTCTTCTTTTCAATGATTGAAGTAGAATTTGTTTTACTAATAATATATTTTTTATTCAAAATAACAGAAATATACCAGCATCTACTTTTTTTTTTTACAAAAATAGGCTCTAGTCGTCTAAACGTCGGGCGACTGGAGCCTATTGTCCAACGGCCGAGCAACACGCAGGCAATCCGCTGGCCGTTGGACAAATTATTGTAGTCATCCAACGGTCGGACGACTGTAATTGTTGTCGCCCAACGTTTGGGCGACTAGAAGTCGAGACGATTCCAGTTGCCCAACCGTTGGACGACTGGAAGTGGAAGTAGAGATAAAAGGAGGACATGGCCGAGCGACCGAGGCCACTCGACCACGCCACAGAACACAACAACAGAAGAGAGGGAGAAGAAAAGGAAACAGCAGAGGGGAGGAGAGGAAAGAAAAGAGAGGAGAGAAAAGGAGATGGAGATGGAGATGGAGGGGAGGAGAGGAGAGGAGAGGAGAGAAAAGGAGAGGGAGGGGAGGAGAGGAAGGAGAGGAAGAAGCAACCCTAGGTAATTTTTTTTTCTATATTTGAGCTATTGTATATGTAGTAAATATATTATTTACTTTTAGTATAGGTAGGAAATTGTAGATGAAGATAGAAATAGTTCAATTTTTGGTATAGAAAATTTAGTTAATATAGTTTTAGGAGATTAGCAGTCGTAGTAGCGTGTAGTTGTGTATAATTTAGCGAACATACTTTTACAAAATTAGCATCGTTAGCAAATTGGCATGCGTACAAAATTGTAGTCGTATAAAATTCTATCAATATTACGTACAAATTAATCGTCCGTAGAAATTTGCAGGTATTATAAAAATCAGTCAATATTTATGTTAGAATTTCATAATTTTTTGTAAAAAGCAATAATACGTAATATTTATGATTAAATACGATGAATGTAATGTCATTAGTACGTTGGGAAAACATGTGTACCATTGTAACTATTATATAGGCAATTAAATCGATATGCCATGTAAATTATCGAAACCATTAGGAGTTAGTTGTAGTAGGGGATAGCTCGAGTAGCTAGAAAAGTGCGGCGTCGATGCGTGGGCTATCGATAGGAAGTTAATACTATGAGATTAGTGTAGTTGGTTACGACAGACGAAGGATCGGTGAAATATGAATTGCACTACGTCATTATTTTCATGATGTGCGATGCGATTTGACATGCTGCAAAATTAAAACATATATACAGACAGACATCAGCAATGTCGATACCCACAACATTAAGAGTGCATTACGGCGCTGGAACTGTTCGTGAAAGTTCGAATGGTGTGGATTTGAGTGGTTTTGCAGAAGCTACTCTGGTACACCCGGATGGCGAGAAGGCTCGAATCTCATATGTGATACATGGGCTTACCCGTAGTTTTTCATTGGACCCCGAGATGTGCAATGTCGTCATACAAGGGCTTTGGTGCTGGTCTCCTACGAACATCAGATGAGAATTGAGAACATTGATGCGCACTGTTGCGTAGAAGGGGTTTGTGCAAGAGTGCCGATACCGTGGATACTAGTGTGTGATGCTTGTGCAACCATGCCCATTAGAAACTGTGCAAGATCGTGCATACAGCCATCATCCGTAGGTGCGAGCAGCTCGGGCGGCCCACATGTTGGTGAAGAGAACAAAGATGCTCGTAATGAGGCTGATGCAGTACATGGAGGAGAGGTAGAATGGTCACGCCATAGTGAGGGAACAGGACAAGCCGATGAAGGGGAGCATATGGTGTACATAATGCAGTAGATGAAGTGCGATAACCAGACGGCATGAGCCGAAGAGGAAGCTGTATATGAGGAGGAGGACGACGATAGTTTGAATGAGGATAAAGCTCCCGTCCCGCAGGAATGGAACCAGTTTGACACTGAGGGTGTTTCCGCACATGACGAGCACGAATCACCGTGACAGTATCACGGGATATAGGTTCGGTTGTATTCAATGTTTGCTGAGAAGGCATCGCTGCAGAATGCCATCAAGCTGTGGGCCATTTCTATGCAGCGGACTGTTCGAGTTGTCAAATCTAGCCAGGAGCAGTACACCGTGAAGTGTGAGCAGGCCGGTTGTCCTTGGAGAGTGCATGCACGTAGATCCAAGTATGAGACTCACTGGATTGTGTCGAAGGTGGAGCCGCACTCTTGCATTCTCAGTAGTGTGTTGGCTAGGTATCGTAACCTAACGTCGGCTTTATAGCCAATCTGATGTATAGAGAGATAGTGGAGAAGAAAAACATGGATGCCACGCACATCGTGGTATCTATCGAGAAGAAATTTAAGTACAAAATTAGCTACGCGAAGGCGTGATATGCGAAACAGAAGGCGTGGGAAAAACGTTTCGAGTCTTTCGAGCCAACGTACGACAATCTTCTTCGTATGCTTAAGGTGTCCAATATAGCTTTTTTTTGGTAGCAGTGCCCTGAAGTACTGGCTAGTTTTCTGATTATAATTTAGGGATTGTGGAGATCGACAATCTGATATCGACATTTTTGTACTTTTTTGTTCTGATCGGTGGCTTACTCGTAGAATTCACCAACTCATGAGGACCAAGAAAACCACGCTACTGTACGAACATTGACCGGCAGAGAAATCACTGCGGAATTTAGGTTTTGTCCACCGTGCTGTTCTTATTCAGATGTTTTCCTGTCAGTCAGGTGACGTATTAATTGTTACATGCACGTTGTTTGACCTCTCTCATCTCATCCTATTCATACGATACTACTAGTCTACTAGCCAGTAGTAGTGATCTAATTAATTGACCAGTCACCACAGATTGGCACACTCGAAAGCAAAGCCCAAATCACCTGGTGCATACGTTACCCTTTATTTTCTCATATCGATGAACTCTTTGAAGTTGCTTACAAAATTACGGCAAAATCGATCCTAGTTTACATGATGGAGCAAGTGCTCGGCTCGTCGTAGACGACCATCCGCGGCGGGCAGTAGTAACCTGGGTAGCATTGCGGCAGCGGATGCACGACCAAAGGCTTCGGCTCGTCCGGCTTCTTTTCCTCGGGTTTCTTCTCCTCCGGCTTCTTCTCCTTTACTTCCTCCACCTGCAGGATCTCGGCGTGGCCGAGCTTCCGGCGCAGGCATCTGACGAGGCAGACAGAGTCGACGCCGTCGCCGACCACCTCGATCCAGCCGGTCCTTGTCGTTGCCGGTTATCGCCGTCGAGCTCACCCCTGCACGCAGCCATATTAATTTGCATCACTGACAATGCACAAGGGGAGGGGAAGAAGAACATGTAGTATAGAATTAATACACGCGTGCGTGCGCAAATGCATACCGGCTGCTCCCGCGGCCAGCGCCATGGCTTTGGACCGGCATTTCTCGCACGGCATGCTCACCTTGATCACAATCTTTTGCTGCAACACACTACTACAGAAATCGACATTACAGACGGTTCAGAAACGTCATCACAGACGGTTTTCTGAACCGTCTGAATTTATGGGTCAGTGATGATCGAAGGTTATCACAGACGGTTTTCGAACCGTCTGTGATTATTAGATATCACAGACGGTTTTTAATTAAAAACCGTCTGTGATTATCAGATATCACAGACGGTTTTTAATTAAAAACCGTCTGTGATAACCGATAATCACAGACGGTTTTTAATGAAAAACCGTCTGTGATACATATCACAGACGGTTTTTACTTAAAAACCGTCTGTGATATTCCTTCCTCCTAAACCAAAATCTATTTCTGTTTATTGGCTAGCCTCAGGAAATGCTAGCCATGCCCTCTGAAACAAGCAGATAATCACAGACAAAAAACATACAATTCACACATCTCATTTGCTTTCAGGTACATTTCGCAGACATAAAACATCCAATTGACATCGCACTTCATCTCACAGACATAAAGCATGCATCCATTTCGCAAATCAATTAATTGAATTGAACTGAAATATCCATTAACAAATGCACAGTTACAAAAGATCTACACTGCATTTACACTTAGTGATAAGACCAATAAGAAATCAGTGTGCGCAGTGGAACCGTCCTTCTGGCTGTATGACTTGAGTCAGCAAAAAGAACGCCAACTCTGATTGAACCTCTCGAAGCTCAGACTGTTTCAATGCAGTTGACGGGATTGATACAGCCTGTCGATAGGAATATCAATGTACATATATATGTAACGTGATAAGTATGAAGTAATTATGGGAAGAGTGACAAACCTTGCGATTGGTGACCCTCGAGGAATCGAGGAGTAGTTCCATATGTTGGCAAACGTAGTATCCACATGTGTTGCCCGGCTGCTGCTGGTGGCACTGCAAAAAATGGAATGTGTTAGTTCAAAAGGCATTAGTACCATCTGTTGCATAGGATTAATTAATGTGAAATAGCGAATACCTTAAAATCTCGAACATGTGTCAGCAGGCCGTTGGCCCCGCGCTTCGAGTCACCTCCCTTTTCAATGTACATCGCGAACGCCCTACGTAATTCGAAAAGGTTAACCTTAATCATTCGGAAGGAAAGAAAGAGTACAATGTAGATATGTATGGGGAATATGTGCTTACCTATCGATTACTTGGCTGACAACTGTGAAGTCCATTTTATTCTTACTTAGGGAATCAAGGTAATATACCTTGTTCCATTTTGGTACAATTACTATTAAAATCCAATGAAAGCTCTGATTGAAGGGCATAAGTACATAGTCCTTATTGCGGCAACTCAGCAGGCCTGATGCAATGTACCTCTCGACGAGGGATGCCTCCACGTCGATGGTAGTCTTGGCGACCAATTGTGGGTCCAAGAAACCAGCTGATGAGTTCGATACTCTAGCTTTAATCAGCATGTGTCTATATATATACACACGAAAGCAAAAAATTAGATATGGCATTTATCGGTATGACATTAACGGAGACTGTGATTGTACACACTTACAGCGTCCAGCATCGAACGATTGAGACGTCAAGAGCGTTGAGCATGAACAGCTCGAATAAATCCTCAAAGGCGACCACGAATGTACACTCTTGAAGATTGTGGTGTAAATCTTCCTCGGAGAATTTGACAGTGATACTTGAAGTCCGTTCTCCCTCTGGCTTATTGGACTGCTGCATATACCACGTGTGCAATTGCATGCAACTATATGGTAGCTTTTGGAGGGCTTTTTGCTCGAGCAACGGCTCGCCAAGCACGAATTTGCGGGCCAAAGGGTGGTACGGAAGATCATCATTGGTCTTCTTTGCTTTGCCCTTGCTGGCCTTGCTGCCTCGGCTATAGGTCGACTTCACGGAAGTCGACTTTGAAGGTAGCAGCGGTGCAAGTTGCTCTGGCGAGAATAGGGCCCGTGGAGATAGCATCGTTGTAGTATCCGGTGGTGGAACCGACTGGTCTTGTACTGGAGATGGCACCAGTGCATGTTGCTCTGGTCCTGCCCCCGGTGAAGAAGCCTCCAGGAAGATGTCGCTTTTGGGCCACTGGATGAATGTTCCAATGGCCTGTCCTAGAGACACGATCTCGTCGTTGGGGGGCTTCGGTAGCGGGACCACCTCAAAATTGACATACACACCATCCACATTAACTTTTGCGAAGCCTGGCGCTAAAGCTTGGCCGTGCACCATGGCCCCGTTACCAGACGAATATGCCTGGCCCCAAGCAGCGTACAAGGGAATGGCGCCATATCTCACTTGGAGCTTGCAGTTCGTAGGCTCCTACATAACGATACAAAATTAGCTACTCGAATAGGCCTACCAATGGAGCAAGCATTCGAGAGGTAATAATTATTACCAGGATGTCGTCCACAGGAAATTTGGACTGGGTATGCGTCGGATTGGACGCGCAGCTACTCGGACGGTTGTGCGGGCTACCTAGCATAGCAGCGGCGGTGGCGGCCTGCTGACTTTCTGTCTGTTTCCGCACCTCTTCTCTGATTACTTCACCCATCCGAGCAAATAGCTCTTCTCGAAGAGATTCCTTGATCTCTTCTCGTAGCTGCTCCTCACGCTCGGCTTTGTTTCTCTTCCTACGCCGATACATTCCGGAGTCATCTTGGAAACCATGTTTCCAGGGAACGTAAAGCCCAAGGCCTCTCGTACGACCCGGGTGCTCCTTGTTTCCCAGGGCCACGGAGAGCATATCATTCTCCCTTGTTCCCTGGAATGATCCCAGGGTAGATTCAAAACTCAGCTCTTCCTGCAAGAGCACGACATGTCATTTCAATTCGTACGAAGTTGTGGAGTAATTACAAGCTACGTAGTTCGATCGATATCTTACCAGGCGCTGGGACACTTGCTGGTCTGCAGGGTTTCGAAAGGAGACGTCCCCCGATGTCGTTGTAGATGACCTTGCTCTAAGCCAATTTCGAGCGCGGTCATCCGGGATATTGGAAAACGGCGGGGCGATGTCCTCTGCAGCTGCCATCTCATCCTCCAACCTCCACTGCGGGATTTTACCCGCATACCCAGCTGTGCCAAGTCTGTGGGGGTGCGTGTTTTTTGCCTGGAGGGCCTGGTGCGCCACACTTGTACTTTTGAATTCTTCGGTCGTTTTCATCGCCTTGAACTCTTCCCATTGTGGTTCCAGGAATGGGTATTTAGTAAAAGGCGTTTCGTCCGTCTCCACGTATTTCCTGACAAGCGTGCTCTTGAAGTTCTTCCATGCTTTGCACGCCGCTTGGTAGGTTTGTCGTTCCACAGCGTGTAAGTGTTCTTCTGGGAACTCGAACGATGCCAAGATTTCGGTCCACAGCTCACGTTTCCGAGTGTCAGGCACGTTCTTCCACGAATTGTATGTGATCTCAATTCGTTGTCGTGCAACTATTCCGACCATGGTTCGGAATGCGTTTACCGCTTGCTTAGGAAGGATAGGGACCCCAGCTGCGTTTACCGCTGTGATGGTCTGTCGGCTCTGAGGCTTCTTTGATAGCCCTCTTCCTTGGCGTCTTGATGTTGGAGCGGACGCCTCCGGCGATGATGATGAAGAATGCGCGGGTGACATGTTGCTCATTTTGTGGGTCTATTAAGATAAGATGAGAATGTTCAAAGTGAGGAAGCACAAAAAGTGAAACATGATGCTCAATGTTCGGAAGAGAGGAGAGGAGTAGAGGGAAGGGGGAGAAGGGAGGGGGTGATGTGGACACAGAGAGGGGTTATGTGCCTATACTATATACTACATACTATATGTGTATATACACACATATACATATACATACCTACATATATACATATACATACCTACATATATACATATATAATGGTAGCAATATGAAGCAACAAGCAACAAGCATCAATAATAGAATCAATAACAGTCTCAACATGAATATGTGCTCTCAAATTGTAGGGTTGCACAAGATTAATCTTGGCCGTCCCGCTACTAAATCATATACTCTTCCTTGATTGGTTATGCCAAATAATGAATTCAGTATTTTGAGCTCTAGATACAAACTCTAAAATCTCAAGATCAAGATATATTCAGCATGCATATATTCAAACAGCAGTATTCATACAGATCAAGACCACACAAGTTAACTTTGCCCAATAATTCAGTCTTTTAACTTGTCAAGATTAAATCCTAACAGATCAATTTAATAACATGTTATAACCTGAAAACTGCATGAACCGACAGCTATTAGAGCTCAAGCACTGAATGAACCAATCTCAGTATATGATTTTATCATCATCGAGCAACTGTAGTAAACAATTAATGTACCAAATAGCAATATGTACCAAATAGCAAACTAATTAAGCTACCGCAGTAAACAATACTCACAATGCTCAAAACCCTAGTCCATCACAGAAAGTGCTCACAATGCAGTCGGTAATCGAGGGGAGGTGGCCGGCGAGGGGCTCGACGGAGGCGGCTGGCGAGGGGCTCGGGGAGGCGGTCGACGAGGGTTCGGGGAGGCGGAGGCGACGAGGGGCTCGACGGAGGCGGTCGACGAGGGGCTCGGGGAGGCCGAGGCGACGAGGGGCTCGACGAAGGCGGCCGGCGAGGGGCTCGGGGAGGCGGTCGACGAGGGTTCGGGGAGGCGGAGGCGACGAGGGGCTCGACGAAGGCGGCCGGCGAGGGGCTCGGGGAGGCGGTCGACGAGGGTTCGGGGAGGCGGAGGCGACGAGGGGCTCGACGGAGGCGGCCGGCGAGGGGCTCGAGGAGGCGGCCGACGAGGGTTCGGGGAGGCGGAGGCGACGACGGGCTCGGGATTTACTTGGATCTAGATCGAATAACTGCGCAGCGCACAGGGAAAACCCTAGCCAGAGGGTATATATAGGGAGGTTATCACAGACGGTTCTAACTCAAAAACCGTCTGTGATATTAATATCACAGACGGTTCCAAGTCGAAAACCGCCTGTGATAGTATAAATATCACAGACGGTTCTAAGTGTATAACCGTCTGTGATAGTCATATTATCACAGACGGTTTTAAACTTAGAACCGTCTGTTTTATTGATATCACAGACGGTTCTAAGTTTAAAACCGTCTGTGATAAGCCTTTGCGACTGTAGTTATTAAGACAACACCAATAAGCACAGCTGCATTCATATCCACCACCAAACAGCTGCATTCATATACAACACCAACCAGCTGCATTCATATCAACCATCACATGTGCATCACACATATACATAAATGCCAATACTCATATACATTTTGTCACACATTTTCACATATACATCTCAAAATTGACTACATCACACATTTTCACATATACATCTCAAAATTGACTACATCATACATTTTCACATATACATCTCAAAATTGTCACACATTTTCACATATACATCTCAAAATTGACTACATCACACATTTTCACATATAGATCTCAAAATTGTCACACATTTTCACATATACATCTCAAAATTGACTACATCACACATTTTCACATATAGATCTCAAAATTGTCACACATTTTCACATATACATTCTTATTGTACTTGCTTATTTTCTTTAAAAATTAGCCCTTCATCATGATCAATGCGTACGTAACTAGTTTCGTCACGTTGTTCATCGTCGACCCTTATGCCATTTCCAAAAGGAGGTAACTCGTCAAATTGATTGTATTCCTCCTCGTCCACTACATTCTCCACTCCGACAATTCTCCTTTTTCCATGAAGAACTACATGACGTTTCTTATTTGCCGGGTCGGTTACATAGAAAACTTGAACAACTTGATTGGCGAGTACGAATGGTTCGTCTTTGTACCCGACACGTTGGAGGTCCACGGTCGTGACACCGTACTTGTCAACCTTCACCTGTGGGAGATGCACCCAACGGCAGCGAAATAAGGGGATCTTGAAAACCACATAGTCGAGCTCCCAAATCTCTTCTATTAAGCCATAGTACGAGTTTCTCGACCCATCGGTACTGAATGCATCTATGTGGACTCCGCTGTTCTGGTTAGTGCTCTTGACATCCTGAGACTGCGTATAGAATGTGTACCCATTTATGTCATATCCTTGCCATGTCACAACTGTAAATGTCGGCCCTTTTGCCAACCATCTCAGCGTCTCACTCGGCGAGCTCCTAGCAATTTGCTCCTTCAACCATTGGTTGAACCAACGGTTGTGTTGCCTCATGATCCAAACATCCGGCCGCTCTGGATTCTGTTGCCGAAGCACATCCTTGTGCTGGTCCACGTAAGGCGCCACTTCAGTCATGTGTTGCAACACCGTGAAATGGGCTTGAGTATACGTGTCCATATCTGGAGTGATTGCTTTCCTTCTGATAGTTCCGAGACCCTTCAGCCTCCCTTCATGACGAGATTGAGGGACACCTATCGGTTGAATCTGAGCCATATAATCGACACAAAACTCAATCACCTCTTCGCTTGCATAACCTTCGACGATGCTGCCCTCCGGCCGAGAACGATTCCGTACGTAGGACTTGAGAATTCCCATGAACCTCTCAAATGGGTACATGCTGCGTAGGAATACGGGCCCGCACATTTTTATCTCCCACACAACGTGAACAATGAGATGGACCATGATATCGAAAAACGAAGGAGGGAAATACATTTCAAGGTGACATAGAGTCATCACCACCTCGTCCTGCATAGCATCTAGTCCTTCGGGATCGATGACCTTCTGAGCAATTGTGTTAAAGAAATAACATAGCCTCATGATTGTCTCTCGGACTTTGATCGGCAAAATATTTCTAATTGCAATAGGGAGCATCTGTGTCATCAGCACATGACAATCATGAGACTTCATGCCATTTAACTTCAAATCTTGCATCGAAACAAGTTTCTTCACGTTGCCGGAGTAACCAGACGGAACTTTCACACCATGCAAGCACTGGCACAGTTCTGTTTTCTCAGCCTTGGACAGAGTGTAACACGCAGGGGGAAGGTACGTTCGTCCATTATCAGTGCTTGTCGGTGCTAACTCAGGCCTGATGTCCATGTCAGCCAAGTCAAGCCGTGCGTTGACACCGTCCTTTGTTTTATCACGGATGTTCAGTAAGAGACCAATCAAGCTGTCGCACACATTCTTTTCTACGTGCATGACGTCGATGCAGTGCCGAACATCTAGGTACTCCCAATAAGGTAAGTCCCAAAATATTGATCTCTTCTTCCAGGTGTTCTTCTCATGAGCCCTCAATTTACGTCCCTTTCCGAGGACAACATCTAAATCCTTAACCATATCATAAACCTCGCGTCCCCTTAAATGCCTTGGAGCTGAACCATCTTCCTTCTCTCCGTCAAATTGTTTCTTCATCTTGCGGTATGGGTGAGCCCTCCGAAGGAACCGGCGGTGACGCATGTAGACGGTTTTGCGTGAGTGTCTCAGCCACACACTCTCGGTACCATCTAAACAGTGAGTACAAGCTTTGGCACCTTTTGTACTATGGCCCGATAGGTTACCAAGGGCAGGATAATCATTTATGGTGCAGAACAATAAGGAGCGCAGAGTGAAGTTCTCTCGTTTGTACGCATCCCATACCTGTACCCCTTCGTTCCACATTACTTTTAGATCTTCCACCAACGGTGCTAGGAACACATCGATATCATTCCCAGGTTGTTTTGGCCCTTGGATAAGTATCGACAGCAAAATATACTTTCGCTTCATACACAACCAAGGAGGAAGGTTATAGATGCAGAGAGTCACGGGCCATGTGCTATGTCGGCTGCTCATGCTACTGAAAGGATTCATTCCATCTGTACTCAGTCCAAACCTTATATTCCTTGGTTCTGCACCGAACTCTGCAAAACTCCTATCGATGTTTCTCCACTGCGCGGAATCAGCAAGGTGTCTTATCATTCCATCCTTCTTGCGCTTCTCCGAGTGCCAACGCAGCAGTTTTGCCTCCTTTGGATTTGCAAAAAACCTTTTCAAACGGGGAATTATAGGAAAATACCATGTCACCTTAGCAGGAGGTCCTTTCTTCGCCTCTGTTCCCTCGCCATCAACTGATTGATTGTTACGTTTGTATCGGGATGCGTTGCACACCGGACATACATGCATGTTTGCATACTCTTTACGGTAGAGGATACAATCGTTCGGGCATGCATGTATTCTTTCTACTTCCATTCCCAACGGACAAAGAACCTTCTTGGCTTTATACGTGGTTTTAGGCAACTCATTTCCCTCCGGAAGCATGTCCGCTAAAAGACCTAGCAGCGCCGTGAAACTCTTGTCCGACCAACCGTTGCTTGCCTTCAATTTCAACAGTTCAAGCACGGCCGACAACCTCGTGTACTTGCATCCCGTGTACAAAGGTTTCTCTGAGTCCTCCATCAAGCCACGGAATTTAACATACTCTCTCTCATCATAGTTCTCTTCAACATCGCGAAGCATCTGATCCAGATTATCATCGTGCAACCTATCCGAATCCGACCCACAATCGACATCAGCCGGCGGCATGTCATTCAGTTCACAGGCGATGTCATCCGGGGGCATATCATTCACTTCACCGGCGATGTCATCCGGCGGCATATGATCATTCACTTCGCCATGACTGGTCCAACACGTATAATCCTTTTTGAAACCCCTCCGAATCAAGTGCGATTCAATTTGCCCTCGGTTCTTAAACATCTTCACATTCTCGCAGTCAGTGCATGGACAGCACATATATATCGCCCCCTTATTCAACATATCCTCCTCGGCAGCTCTTATAAAAGCAGAAACGCCATTAATGTACTCTTCACTCACACGGCTCGCGGCATACATCCAGCTTCGGTCCTACGTTACGTACATATATAACAACTTAGTATTAAAATCTAGATTAACTAATTATAACTACATATATACCGGCCACATTTATTATATTGAGACTTTATTTGCTAGATTCATATTACAAACACAACAGCTATTATATAACCAACAATTTTGCAAATTAACCATCTTCAATAACCACTCATGGATTACTTAGAACTAAATTGTAATGCAATTAAAGAAAAAATAAATTGCATTACTAACCATATCTAGAACAACCAGCAAAGTATGAATCTTCAAAGCTCAATCTCTGCCTCTTCCCACCAAATTAACAAGGCCTGAAATCGCCTAGCTTCCTCCCGAGTGAAAAAGTGCGCAGCAGTGGCTAGATCTGGAACTCATGACTGCCAAATATCCAAATAAGGAAATTGTGGCATATGCAACTATTATTAGCACTAATCCAAAAGCAAATGTTGGTGGAGTTGAGACAGGAAAACAATTCTACAAAGTGCATATCAATCATCCCGTTGAAAAAGATGAGCCATTAGTGAGGCCTATGCCTACCTACAACAACATTGGTGACGCCCATGCCAAAGGAGTACCAATTGCTTGGCCTTCGATATTTGTATGTTTGAACTAGCTTTCTAAACTTTACTTTACTGTGGTGAACATGGATAGAATAATACTTAATGTTACAACTTGCTACCTATTTGCAGGTTCAAATGATCAATGGCTGAATTCCTATATATCGATGCGTACAAGAATGGATGAAGAAGTGATGGATTTTAAGAATATTAGATATTGCATTTTTGTTTCTAGTAGTATGGACTTGTACTCTTCACTACTATGTCTGTTTACTCTCTAGAGTCATATCATTATGTACATATACTATCACTTCATCTGAGCAAGTACTATGTTTGAAACCTTTCTATTATCTGTGGATCTTTATATGATTATTGAAATTTATAGATTATGTGATTCTACAATGTGTCATGTTTACTATGAAAAATCAATAATAACACTATATGCCACATACAATGGTAAAATAAATATTTTTTTTCCAAATTTCAAAGTGTTACAATAGGTACAACATGCGTTACAAACCATATGTTCCTTTGTTCCAAACTATATGCTCTACAAAAATGAGGAAGTGTTACTAGAGCTAAAAAACAGTGTTACAGTAGAGAATCACTGTAACACTAGACAAATGTTCCAGTATATAAGTAAATGTGTTACAGTTTAGTAACACTTTTTTGGATGTAAAAGAACACATATATGGTGTTCCAATAGACCAGTATATAGTAACATGGGCAATTGGAACACATAAAAAATGTGTTACGAGGAGAGCTAGTAACACTTTCTTTAACCTATAGTAACACATGTTGGTGTTGCTATATCCCTGTTGTGTAGTAGTGAAATGAAGACAGATGCGGTCTGAGCAGCGCAATAAATGCCTACTGACATTATCACAGATGGTTTTTAATAAAAAACCGTCTGTGAATTATCACAGACGGTTTTTAATTATTAACCGTCTGTGATAACAAGGTTATCACAGACGGTTTTTATTTAAAAACCGTCTGTGATAATCTGGGATTATCACAGACGGTTTTTAATACAGACCGTCTGTGATACAAACGTATCACAGACGGTTCATAGTTAATAACCGTCTGTGATAATCCATTTTCCCGCCACAAATACCACAGACGTCCTCCAAATTACAACCGTCTGTAATAGTGCTCATTAGAGACGGTTTCACAAAACCGTCTGTGATGAGGCGTCTACTATTAGGCTTTCTGTAGTAGTGACAACAACAAGGAGCGAAGCGATTAACTAATATCCTGCACGCTTCAGTTGCAGAATGCTCAAAACCTGCGAAACAAAGGGACACGGGAAGCGAGTCCATGCGAAATTTGACAGAGGTTCCTTACCTTCATCTCGTACGTCCTGATTTATGTGATACCAAGGTGAAATTTGGGAAAGAACTGTGATCGATCGATCGAGGCTAGCCAATTGGGTGGCTAATGATCGATCTTTTGCAGATGCAACCAAGCTCTTTCTTGTGAAGGAGCTAGCAATGCCCACGGCTGTTATATATACACACCGGTAGTGGGCGCTGGTGGGAGAGAAGCAAATTATACTATGTACTAGCGAAGACTAAATTAAGAGCGAACCAAACTGTTCGACGTAAGAAATTTCGTCCCGGCAGCTGAGCTCCCAAGAAATGTAATACTCTATTCTTTTTGACTTGATGTTTTTCATATTTTACAGACTATAAGATACGACTTTGATCGTTATTTTTTATAACTTTCTATTAAAAATATACTAATAAAATTAAGATATAATAAAAGTATTTTAAATAAAAGTATTTTGAGATAGATCTAATGCTATAATTTTTATAAAACCAATCTAGATAATTTTCACTTATTGATGGTCAAACTAATTGATTCTAAGGGTATCAAGTTAAAAAAAACAAAGGAAATATAAGTAAAACGGCGCTAACTGCTTCAGTATAATCACATTTCTACTGCGCATCCTTTCTCTAGCAGAATTTAAAGATGCTTGTTATATAATTTCGATGGTGGGATGGTGTGAGCACGATGAGTCAACGATCGGTGTGGCTCTGAAAAGCTTGTTCATAGGTCCGTCATATTCTGAATATAATGAATCTCTAATATTATGTTGCCGTACGTTCGGTGCATAATACATGCATATAGAAAAGAAAGGTGTTGCTCAATGTTTATCAATTAATTGTCGCCTACTTTAGAGCTCAAAAGAATTTAGTTGAATCTTTAAAAATTAGAAATCCTGGAAAATCAAATTCTCTTGGCCATTAAACCCCAGCCGTCTGATCCCCTTCCTGCCCCGTGTCAGCCATCGGTGCGCCCAGCAGTGTTCATTTGTGCCATCCACTGCCGACCGCTGGACCTTGCCTCAGAACACGTGTCAGGCATCGGGGTGCTACAGCACTATTCATCTTTGTCGTCTAATTTTAGCTGCCTGATCTCCGAGCCTGGCCATGTGTCACGCATTAGCTGGTCCATGCATTGTTTGTCTTCCTCGTGGACTCTCGCCGCCAGGTGCAAGATGAGTTCATCTCGGTGTCCGCGCGTCTCTGCCATGGACTCGGTGTTCGTGCCACCGTGGACTCCTCGAGGTCTGGGTATGAATAGCCGAGCCACCCCCCTTGATCTTTGCATCCCACAGCTGAGTTCGTAGTGTGCCCTCGACATCCGTGCTAAGCCGAGCGCTGTTATCCCCGCCGTCGTCTTCGTTGGCAAGGTCATCTCTGCCGTGCATCGTCGTTCAACCAGCACCGTTTGTCGAGCCACCGTCGGTGAGAATCCACTCCAGTCAAGCCTGTCTCGCCCATCCACCATTCAAGTCGTCCAACCCAGCCGCGCTGTCACCTCGGTTCATGTGCCGGTTTCCTCGGTTCGTGAGCCGCCGTGTCATCCCACGCTCGCGTGACCATTCGCCTTCTTCGTGCACCCCTTCCACCGTGAGTCGTGCATTTGACACATGGGTCCCAGTTGCCAGCTGCCACTGTTCTGTGAACCCATGAGCCGATCTAGCTTTGTCAATAGCCATGCTAGTAGCCACGTCAGCCCTAAAGCCTAGTTAGCCGCCACATCAGCAACTGAGTCACACCGTGCACTATGCTATACACCGAGTCCACCGTAAACCAGCCTTTTCATGCACAAGGTTCACAACACAATAGTTATCCGAATTTTCAGCCTTTTTCCTTTAGATTAGATTTTCCGAGAGCCCGTTCTTCTCCGTCCTATCTCCGATTGACCTGATTCTTTTTCTTAAATTCATCTAAAATTGAGCTCTCTCCTTTTGGTTCTAGTTTTTAAGTTTTTGGAGTTCATTTGAATTTTATTGGAATTTGTTTTGTGTTTTATTTCATTTTCTCTCTCGTTAGATCACGCATTCGAGAGAGCTGAAGCAAGATTTGAAGATCAGAAGCTATTAACTGAGGAAGGCTAAGAAAAGTCAAGTCCTTTAATCATGTTGAACCTAGTTTTTAAATCTATTATTTATTATTATTTTTTAAATTATCATGCATCACAATTTTATTATAAAACCTTTGTATTAGTAGTTAATGCCCTATTTGATTAATTCTTCCTTGATAATTTGAATACCATAATTCCATTTTTACCATAGGATGGGTAAATATCTAGTGATACAATACTAGTGTCACATGGGTTGCATGCGTAAATTGCTTAGCTATACTTATAGTAATGTTGGGTTATCATCACATGTGATTAATTAATTAATTTTGACATAATGATGTAATGGAACGTGGTGGTCAGCCATAATTGTAAAATATGAGTATTATGATATAGGTAGTGTCATTGGTGTTGGTTATACAAAAATAATTTTCACTTGGGCGAATGATCGTGCAGTAAATTAGACTGCTATAAAAGAGGCTATACTGGACAACTACATCACACACGTTCATCCGGAACCGTCTGTGCTTAAACTATTGCAGACGGTTTATAGTAGCAACCGTCTGTGATATTTTTATAGGCGGTTATTCACAAAACCGTCTAAGATAATTGAGACATCACAGACGGTTCTGTTAAGAACCGTCTGTGAACTTTCATAGACGGTTCTTAACACAAACCGTCTGTGATAAGTGAGACATCACAGATGGTTCGTGTTAAGAACCATCTGTGAAAGTTGCGAACATCACAGACGGTTCATATAAAAAATCTTCTTTGATATTCTGGACATGACAGACAGTTCTTATAACAAACTGTCTGTGATATTGCGGACATCACAAACAGTTTTTATGAATAACCGTCTGTGAATTATCACAGATGGTTATTAATATGAATGGTCTGTGATATATTGGTATCAAAGACCGTTTGTGGTTGGAACCATCTAGGATAATCTGAGCTAATAAATACTGGGCGTATGTGGTCTCGACAAAGATCTGTCTTCATTGCGTTGCATCGGTGGAGCGAGGTGGTCGGCTTTAGGGAGTTCGGTGAAAACATATCGCCGTCTTCTTAGTGATCAGAGGTTAGTACCCAATTGCTTTTAATAACTTATATGAACGATATCACAGACAATTTTTGTTATTAACCGTCTGTGATATGAACCATATCATAGTAGGTTAATAACAAAAATTGTCTGTGATACTGGACTATCACAGATGATTTTTTTATAAAAAATCATTTGTGATAGTCAAATATCACAAACGGTAAGTTATCACAGACGGTGTGGGAGCTGTCTGTGATAACCAGCTATTATCACTGACACATAAACGTAGACGGTTTAGGAACCGTCTGTGCTGACGGTTTTGAACCATCTGTGATAACTCTGTTTGTAGTAGTGAAAGGGGGTGCAGTTTGCACATTGGGATGTGGATGTTTCACCTGGTTAATGTCTAATGACTTAACTTTGTGCGTCATTGATCTGAGCTTTATCGTATAAACCACATGTCTAGTATGGGATAGACTTGGCATAATAATTTGTGAAGTCTCAACTTTGATTTTGCTACTGATGTTATATTGGTGCAAGAGAGGGCAATTATCGACTAGGTGGTTAGCCTACTCGACGGTGAAACCTTAACAAGTGAGATCGGGTTGAGATAGAGCGTTGTAAAAGCCTTATTGTGATTTTCTTTAACGTGAGGAATATCATATCGTGTGGGTACAGTTGTGCAACCTCTGCAGAATGCAAAACTATTTGAATAGTCGTGTCCCTGGTTATGGACAATGCTCGATAATTTCACATGAGGGGTAGAGTTTTCATAAAAATCTGGAAGGGTTAAGTTGGGAAGTGAATGGTTAGCTCACTGGTGGTTTCATTACGTGAATGGTAGTTCACGGGTGGTTCACTGGAGTGAATAGTCAGTTTAGTTTTGATTACTCTCAATTCCTTTGATTATTTGTTAATCATTTTCCAATCTCACTTTTAAATCTATTTATTGTATTTACGTTAAATTGTTGCTTTCTGTAAAATTAACTTTTCAGCCATCCATTGGTAAGCCTTATGTACTATATTGCATCTTTGTTACAAACGACTTGCTGAGTACTCTATGTACTCACGGCTATATCCACATTTGCTCAGTTGAGGAAGAAGGACCAGAATGGCAGGAGACACCAGAAGGAGGATACTTCGACGACTTTGCAAATTAGGACTTCGCTCCCAGTCGATTGCCTGTGGTTATGTAAAACGGCTACTACGCTTATTTTATTATTTTTCGCTGCTAGTTTCTTTAAGCCTTAAGGCTATTATTTGTAAGCTTGGCCATAAGGCCACAACTCTGATAATTAATAATGTTTGAGTCTTTTCTTTGTAAATCGTGATATGGTTGATATTTCATCTTTGTTTATACTGTGTGCACTAGCATGATCCTGGACTAGTGCAGAACACACAGGAGAGTCCGAATTAGCAAATTCGGGTCTCGACAATGCCAAACAAGTGTACTCAACCGTAATAGCCGAAATGTAGACACATGGAGCACGCAGTCGTGCAAGTCACAGATGCCCACTTTGACAGTGGATGATGTTCTTCCGATGACCATACTCTTGGGTACAATTAGCCAATAGTTTATTTTCTTTTTGTGCTAATGGAGGTTCCATGCTAACCGTCCTTTCTAGCAGGTGGCAAAATGTAACTTTGTTCACTGGATCAATCCTCCCCATGAACGCCATAGAGCTGGAGGCATGGATTGATGATATCAATGAGTAGAATGATGACATCCGCTAACAGATGTAGCGCGAGAGGGGCAACGAGGAGGTCATCAACATAGGAAATTCCTATGATCCCACATGCTGTTGCGCGAACCCTAGCTGCATCTGTGTGTGCCACTACAACAACGGCCAATCACGTTCGAGGTGCCCCTCTCAGCAACACTCCATGTGGGTAGCGCTAGGCACGTTCTACCAGTAGACATGTTCGGAGATGCTTGTACCATGGTTCTCCCCTGTTGTACACGGTTATGTTAAATCTCCTAAAGCATGTAACTAAATGGTTGACGTGTCATTGCGATTGCCATAAAAATCACATGTGATAATAGATTACAGATTAATCATGTAAGTAATGAATTGATTAATTGCCAATTACCACCAGATAAAATAGTACATCTTGAATTGATACAAACATAAATTAATTGAATAAATAGAAAGATACATCAATGCCTTGTTGATTAATTGTTCATTACCACCACATAAAATAGTACACCTTGAATTGATACAAACATGAATTCATTGAATAAACAGAAAGATACATCAAATCATGACATGGAATGGTGACCAGAGGAGCTCAGTCTATTGGGGCAATCCCTCATTGATTGCCTATAGATCTTGCATATCCTGCACTTCGCTACGCAGCTAATGCTGGTACGTTGGCTGACATCCATGTTGTTATGCAAGCATCATGTCTGCTAGCGTCCCTTTGTAGTTATCTTCAATGCCTTGTTGGGGGCCCATTGCATCATGTCTAGCCAAAGATCCCTGTAGTTTAACTCCAAGCTGTACGAGTGAAACTCTACACTCCATGTACTGAAAAGGTGTTGCATGTTGTAGTGCTGAGAGATGTACAGCTCAGACATCTACCTCATTTGCGCACATGCCTTGTACACATGCGAGCATGGCTTGTGTAGGAGCTTCGGTTTATTGTAGGTGCATGTTGCCACATCACCCAGGGTGAATGCCTGTTTTATTTCACCCCTGGCATGCATGACTGTTCACATATTTCTACCAAAGCCTGAACTCATACTTCCTCCAGAGGTCATCGATTACCTGGATGTCGTGCATTCGGGTCTTCTCCATCTTTTGGTCCATGTGCTTCTACATGTTCTCAGACCACTTCTTGCATTCGTCTATTTATCGCCTAGCTGTGATGGCTCTATTGATGAAATAACCGATAGTGCGAGTCCATGTATCCTCCACGATTGCGATGATGGGGAGGCACCACACGCCTTTGAGGATGCTTTAATACACCTCGGACATGTTGGTCATCATAATCTCATACCTCGCACCGTCTGTGTCATAGAGAAGGGATCATTTCTCTAATTCAGGAGCGTACCGATGAATCCACTCCTAGAAACTTATGGCACCGCATGGTTGCTCTCCCTCTGTAGTTCACCTTTCTACATATGTCCAGATGGACCCGAACTTCTGCCTCTGATTTTGTAGACACAATACCTTAAATATCTTCAGAACTTCCTGGCTGCAGAACCGTGTGAATAAGTTAGATGCAAAATGCATCATGTACCACCGGGTTCGCACATCATTCCGTAGCTGAGGGGGTTCGGTCCCATGCTACATGGTATTCAACGCGGTCATCAACCTAGCATTACGGTTCGTGATAACACAAACATTAGGTCGGTCGCCAACCACAGCTCGCTTCATGTTCGCTAGAAACCAGAGCCAACTAGATGTGTTCTTGCTCTCCACAATAGCAAATGCCACTGGGAGAAGTTGGTCGTTCGCGTTGGCCACCACCATGGTGAGAATGGTCCCCTTGTACCTCCCTGTGAGGAAAGTGCCATCCATCATGAGCACAAGATGACAAAACTGGAAGCCCTCAATGGCCTAGGTGAAAGCCTAGAATAACAAGTCTAGGATGAAGTAGTTGGGCCCTCCGTTAGCATCTGGATGCTCAAGCTTGTTTATGTACATGGTAGGGTTTGATTTGGCTATCTGGTAAAGCAAACTCAGCATAAGGTTGTACATATCTTTCGTACGTCCCATACATAGACTTGATGACCTTCTGCTTGTCTCATCGAATCTTGCAGTAGCTGACTGGATAGCCAACCACATCGGTGACTTTTGACATGAGCATCTTTGGGGAGATGGACACGTCTACTGCATGTAACACCCCATTTTCAAAATCCTCTGCCAGTGTAAAATTCAAATGTATGTTAATGAAATTGAAAGCTTTTATTCTCAGTTGGCTATTCTTTTTGCTTCCAAATACATATATATGTATATATGTATATATATATATGCATATATGTGTATATCCTAGAAAATGCGAAAGTCCTTTAAAATAAAAACTTTGCTCCTTCTCCAGGGAAGAAAATCAAGTTAATCTCATAAAATCTAAAATATGAAATATACTTCATGGATTAAAGGATTCAGGAGGCTCAGAATGTTAAGAAAAGATATATGCATGTATATATGTATATATACCCGTATACATATATGAGTATGTATGTATGCTAATGGTAGGATTTTCCTCCCCAAGCCTTCCCAGCCAACACTCCATTCTCCTCCTCTGGCAGAGCAGTAGATTGTCGTCTTGTGCCACCAACTCCGTCGGTGAGTTATTGCGGTGTCAGCCCTCGTCTTCAGCGCCTCTCCTCGCCATCAGCGCCCGACAATGGCAGCCGGCCTCAGTTTCTATGAGACGTTGCCATGCACGTCGCTCGTCCTTGTTGCTGCGCCACCGTGGTACGCCTGATCACGCCGTCCTGTCATCGTCGCTTGGTTGCTCCTCTGCCACCAGTCGCCTTCGCGTGCTGCGTGCATGCACGGCGCCATGCCGCCTTGCCTCCTCGGCGTCTCGTTGCGCTTCCCCGGGCGCTATACATGGCGCCGCTTACTTCACACTCACCCCGCCGAGGCTCGCTCGAGAACGCACACATCGTCGTTTTCCTCTGCCGTGCGTGTGCCGCCAGGAGTCTTCGCCGCCCCGCGCCGCCGGTCGACACCCGGCCCTCCTGAGGCCCTCCCCGCGCTCCCCACTATCCCCTCTTCCTCCTCCCCGGCCTAATCTTCCTCTCCTCCCCCTGCAGGCCGCCGGCGGGCTCTTCCTTCCCCGAATCCAGCGACGAGTCCCGTCGGAGAACCGCCGCGCCACCGGTCAATTCCCCGCGCGTGGAGCACCGCCAGGACCCCGTGAGCGTCTTCCTCACCTCGCCAGACCCCGCCGCCCACTCCAGCAAGCCGCCGCCGTGCCCCTTCTCGCCGCCGAGCACGTCTCCGCCGCCAGCCCGCCCTACTCCCTCTCGGCCCTGGCCAATGTGCTAGGTGAGTTCAACAAGTCCCGTAGATGCTCACATGTCGAGGAATCGAGCCCCAATAGCCCGAGCCGCCGGCGCCCGCCTCCCCTGTCTCCGCCGCTGCCTCACCCGCCGTCGCCCTCCGCCCGGCCAGGTCCGGCCGACTCCGGCCGGGTTTCCCCCTCCCTGAGGCGCGCATCGGGTTGGGCGACCCGTTTGGGCCAGCGCCGCCTCGCCTCCGGGTTCCCTCCGCCGCCGGCCGGCGCCGCTCTCCGCCTCCCCTGCGGTCGGGTTGAGCCGAACGGAAGAGCTTCAGCGCCTTAATGCCACTAGTGAATAGGTGTCTTAATCAAGCCATTAAGATGTCTTAAGCCGGCGCTTAAAGAAAACATTAAATACTACTAATTAAGGCCCACTGTCCGCAGTGCATTTCCTTATTTTTCGGATTTTTCCAGCATTTGAAACTTCAAAACGCTATAACTTTTTAACCCTAACTCCGAATTAAACGAAACCAACTTCTAAATTTTTCTAAACTCAAGACCTGTTTAATGGTTCTAGTTTGGTTCAATTTTGAGTTCGTTTGAGTTGTTTTATTTTATTTGGTTCTTACTCGGCTCTCGTTTTCTCGTGTTGCCTTTTCCGGTTTCTCCCGTCCGAGTAGAGTTCGACGACGCGAACGAGACCCCGCTTGAAGCAGCACAAGACCCCCAAGCATTCCATCCAGGCGAGTCAATACTTTGATCATTTTGCGCCTACATTTTATGTGAAACTATGTTCGTTTAAACTATGAAAATTGCATGCGTTATTTTATGTGCTAAAAATATGTAAGTCTTAAGGTAGATAACAACCATATGCCCACCTAATAATATAATAAACCACTAGTAACATTGAACTACCTGATCATTTGTCGCCCTAGGTATAAACTATAACTAAGATAGTTATAAGTCATATTATTGTCATGCAGGTCTTGTCGAATCCAGGGCCTTAATAGCCCTGATAATCATTCTTTAATCATGGAAACTAGTTTTGGGTCAGCCATGGGATGTACGTGGCTGAGTAATTATGTTAAAATGTGTTATGCTTCTCAAAACCCTGAAAATTTCTAAACATGTTTGGGCGGATGGTAAGAGTGGTGGGTGTGGATGTAACACAGGGGATTGTGGAATGAACCGCACGAACAAATTAAGGACTTAATCCTGTGTGGACCCTCCGTGTATAACAGTACAACCACAAGCTGGCATATTGTAGGCTTGGCTGAATAATTTACTGAACTCTCTAGTCATTTCACGGAGAACGTGTGTAGGTGGGTAATGAAAGCCCCACTTGGAATGGGACACCGGATGTAGGTGACGTTGCCTAGGATAGCGTATGTGGAGAGTGGAGTCCGACTGCGCTAACCTATGGTGGACATTCCGCACAACCTATGGACATAACCCCATAGGAGTGAAATGCTAGAGTGTGAAGTATTGTAAAGGCCTCGTGATATTTTCTCGATCTGCATGTCAAAGGAATCATGTAGAACCATTGAGACGATTATCTCTTGTGAGTAAAGATGTACAGTCTCTGCAAATTACATACACAAACTATTCGAATAGCCGTGCCCACGGTCAAGGGCAGACATGGAAATCTTCCTCGAGTTAGTTCTTTTTAAAAACTAATGTGGGTGGGGAGAAAACTGCCAGGTGGATGTAACCTGACTTTGGTAATTTGTCCTGGAGGGATGTACTCCAGTGTTGGAATTAAGGTGGATGTAACCTGCTATGCAAAAATGTTAGTAATTGGTGGATGTAACCATAAAATATGGTGGATGTAACCATAAAATTTGGAATTGGAAACTACTCTGTTTATTGTGCACTTTCAGTATTTAAATCATAAGTTCTTGAAAAATGCTAGGTCATAGAGATTTTAAGTTATGGTAATTCCAAATGTCGCTTTATGCAAATAAAAGAACCCGAGCCTTCCTTGAATAGCCTTGCATCTAAAATTATATGCATTCTGTGTGTTGGCTCGCGGAGCACGGTTGTTTGTGCTCAATCTCGCTCTTAACCCCCCTTTCAGAAGATGTGAATCAAGAGCATTACGCTTATCATGAGGATCATGATGCCGAAGGAAATGAAGATGGTGGTTATTAGAATAGGCCTCGATAGTCTTGCCTCTCGCCTCAGTAAAGTTGACCAGGCTAGTTTTGGCGGGTGCCTTCGTTATTAGCCAGGTCCCTGGTTAATAGCGTTGGTACTCGGGTTATCCCAGTCGCTTGCCTGTGGTGAGTTGTGCCCCTACGCTATGTACGCTTCCGCTTTTATGTATTGTAAGACATTTGGCCTGACGGCCCTATTGTAACCCTGGCCCGACGTGGTCTATTTGAACTCTGGTATTGTAATGTATGAATTTATCGTGTATGAAATGATGCAGCGATGTATCTGTGAGCATTATCTACTGATCCAGGGAATAATGCAGTGATTATCACAGAGGATTCCAGGTATTAAACTTGGGGTCCGACAGAGCTGGTATCAGAGCATACGACTGTAGAAACCTTAGCTAGACTGGTCACGATTTAAGGTCTGAGTCCTATTTACAAAAACTATGTAAAACTCTTGCAAAAATATAGCGTAATACTGCTTTACTTAACTCTCTTAGTTTCTATACTCAACCAAAAATTTCTTTTGTATTTCATCTGTTCTAACCTATTGGTGTTCAAAATTTTTAGATGGCCGGAGCTGCACCAGTTGGTGCATGGGATCACATCTCCCATGGTGAAAGCGAAGGAGCGTTCGCCGAGATCCTGCGGCAACTGCTGCGTTGTCTCGGGTACACCCGCCCGCCTGTTTACCGAGGCAGGAGAACCCACATCCACGGCATGGATTTGTGGACCATGGAGGTTTTCATCTACGCACGAGATAGTAGCAGGGAGCTCCACTCCCATACCGTCCATGCCGAGCCTCCACGGATGTACCTCGCCGACGCCATCCAGGACGCGACGCGTCTCGCCGTGGCTCACCTGTGCCAAGTGCACGAGGATAGGCTGCGACAGTCGCCTTTTGCTCATTCCCCTCGCATCCGCCAGGGGCAATTCCTTCCAGATCACCTCGACCACAGGGTGGACAACCCCCAGCTGTCTCACCAGATCCAGTTGACGCAGGTGATGTCAGCCTCCTATGCCTTCGCCCTGCAGGAGATTGGGCATCTGCGCATTCTCCTGACCGCAAGCCTGCAGCAGTCGGACGTCCTCAGCGCCCAGCTCAACCGCTACCTGATCGCCTTTCAGGCAGCAGAGCGCGAGAGGCTCGCTGCAGAAGCTGGGCTCGAGCGCCTTCGAGCCAGGGCAGTTTACCCTCTGTCTACGCCACCAGCACCAGTGCCAGCTCCAGCCCCAGTGTTAGCTCCAGTTCTCGCATCCGTGCCAGTGCCAGCTGCAGCCCCAGTGTCAGCTCCAGTTCTCGCATCCGTACCAGTGTCCGCTCCAGCACCAGCTTCAGATCCAGTACTAGCACCGGCTCAGCGCCAGGGACCTCGCCCCCGAATGACGGCGTGCATAAGCGTGCGCGCACCGCCCAATGGCAACCTCGCAGAGCCCAGCAGGGGACGTCGCTCGTCCCGCTCCCGTCCCTCCAACAACAGGTCGAGCCCTTCTCGGTCTCGTTCCCGATCTCCCAGCATCATCTCCTGCTCCCGCTTTCCAGGTGATTGCGTCTTCTGCGGCCAGCACCACTCCCCGTCCCCGGAGGTGTAGACGGCTATAGGTTAGATAGTAATATGTCTAGGCAGTCTCTTGTTGGTGTGTATGCACACTTCCTCAGATGTACCCCCCTTATGTAACCAGTTAGTAGACGTTGTGTATGCGGTGTCGTGACTTGTTATAAGCCTGTGCGTTGTGCTCAGCTGTCATGTAACACCTAACCCCCTTTAATGTAATGAATTATCGTAGGCATAATGCCTTGTGTTTTAATTGCTTCTCTTTCGTTTGGTTTTATGTTGTGCCATTAGGGGGCTAGCAAACCCTCATATATGTCTTTCCTTCTTTCTTTTAGTCTCTAAAACGGCTCTAGATTGTTCCAGATGGCTCCCAGGAGGGCTGCTGCTCGTGGTAGAGGCCGAGCCCCAAGGGCCGCAGCTCGTGGAAGAGGCCAAGGCAGAGGCTATGGTTTGAACCTGCCGCCACCACCTCCAGCACCACCAACCATGGCACAAGTATTAGCACAGCAAACACAGATCCTTCAGGCAATGCTATCCAGTCAGCAAGCCAATGCAGCTGGTCGCAACTCCAACTTATCTGACTTCTTGAGAACCCGACCAATGACTTTCTCCTCAGCTAATGAGCCATTAGAAGCCGAAGATTGGTTGCGTGATACGGAAAAGAAGCTCAAACTTGCCCGATGCACTGAAGAAGACAAGGTAGACTTCGCTGCTCATCAGCTTAAAGGTGCCGCGACGGCATGGTGGGAAAACTACCTCGCCTGTCGTGGAAAGAAGAAACCCGTAGGCAACAGCTCAGATGAAGAGGAAGAACAAGAAGAAGAAGAAGAGGAAGCAGAGGAGGAAGGAGTAGAAGCTGTCGATCCAGCAGACGATCAGCAGGAAGAGCAGGAAGACGAAGAGAACCACAATGAAGATGAAGCAGAGTCAGCAGCAGGCGAAACTGCCATCACTTGGGCTGAGTTTAAGATTGCTTTTAGGCAGAACTTTGTCCCAGCAGGCATCATGAGGATGAAAAAGAACGAGTTTAGAAACTTGAAGCAAGGAAATATGTCTGTCTTGGAGTATCTCACTCGCTTCAACCAGCTAGCTCGCTATGCCTCACGGGACGTAGCCAATCAAGAAGAGAAGATTGATCGATTCCTGGAAGGGATGCATGAGGAAATGCGAGCACAGCTAATTCTGCATGACAATTCCAGTTTCCATCACTTGGTAAATAAGGCTCTCATCCTGGAGAATGAAAGGAAAATTTTGGAGACCAGTAGGAAGAGGAAGTGGACAGCTCAACGACCTCAGAACAGCTTTCAGCCCAAATCAGCATACCAAGGCAGCTCATCTTTTCACCAGATGACAACACCAGCACCCAGAGCTCCATTCCAAACACCACGCCCCAACAACAGTGGGATTCAGGTGGCCCATCCCATAGGGCAGCCTTCCGCAACCAACCCAGCCACAAACCTTCACTGCTTCAGTTGCGGAGCAAAGGGGCATTTTGCCAACCAGTGCCCAGATCGCCAAGCTACACCAGGGAAGTTTAATACTGGAATCTCTTCATCCCGAGTTCAGTCGTCAGCATCAAACAAGAATTATCAGGCACCTCAAGCATCAAGGACCGCATCAGCTCCACACCATGGCCGTGTCAACCACGTCACTGCAGAAGATGCTCGAAATGCCATTGGAGTACTTGTGGGTACGTTCTCTGTTAAGTTGATACCCGCACAAGTTCTGTTTGACTCTGGTGCTTCGCATTCTTTTGTTTCTGTGGAATTTGTTGAAAAGGTTAAGTTGCCAACCTTTAGACTAAAGAAACCTGTGGTACTTAGTTCCCCAGGAGGACCCTTAACTGCTACTCTAGTGAGCCCAAGGGTAGAAGTCACCATGGAGGATTGTGATTTTCCAGCAGACCTTTTGATCTTGCCATCTCAGACCTTGGACATCATCCTAGGGATGGACTGGCTAGCAAAGAATCAAGGATTGTTAGACTGTGCAAATAGGAAAGTAATACTCACCAAAGCCTCTGGGGAAAACATAAAAGTTAGTGTGGATCGCCCCTCGTCGGGACGCGCAATCCATCACCTTGAAGAAAAGGCATTAGAAGAAACACCAGTAGTTCAGGGTTACCCAGAAGTCTTCTCG
This sequence comes from Dendrocalamus latiflorus, assembly GCA_017311315.1. Classification (NCBI taxonomy): domain Eukaryota; kingdom Viridiplantae; phylum Streptophyta; class Magnoliopsida; order Poales; family Poaceae; genus Dendrocalamus; species Dendrocalamus latiflorus. The sequence goes on from CM029628.1 coordinate 35,567,165, forward strand.
GAAGAACTACCAGGCATGCCGCCAGATAGGGAGATAGAATTTGTGATCAACCTAAAGCCAGGTACTGCCCCAATTGCTAAGAGACCGTACCGAATGGCGGTAGATGAACTTGAGGAGTTAAAGACACAAATTGAGGATCTCCAAGACAAAGGATTCATTAGACCCAGCTCATCTCCATGGGGTTCCCCCGTGTTATTTGTCAGAAAGAAGGATGGCTCTGCCAGATTATGTGTAGATTACAGAGCCCTTAATGAAGTAACCATCAAGAACAAATATCCCTTGCCTCGAATAGATGATCTGTTTGACCAATTATCTGGGGCTACCGTCTTCTCTAAAATAGATTTAAGGTCAGGGTACCATCAACTCAAGATCAGGGCAGAAGATATTCCTAAGACAGCTTTTACTACCCGGTATGGCTTATTTGAATATACAGTCATGTCATTTGGATTGACCAATGCCCCAGCTTATTTTATGAACCTGATGAATAAAGTCTTTATGGAATACCTGGACAAATTTGTGGTCGTATTCATAGACGACATCCTGATCTACTCTAAGACCACCAAAGAACACGAGGAACACCTGCGGATAGTCCTCGAAACACTTAAGAGGCACCAGTTGTATGCCAAGTATAGCAAATGTGAATTTTGGTTGCATGAAGTTAGTTTCCTTGGGCACATCATATCCGCAGGAGGAGTAGCAGTTGACCCCTCTAAAGTAAAGGCAGTCCTAGAATGGAAGCAGCCCACCTCAGTCACTGAAGTGCGTAGTTTTCTGGGTCTAGCCGGATACTACAGACGCTTCATAGAAGGCTTTTCCAAAATAGCCAGACCAATGACGAACCTACTCAAGAAAGAGAAGAAATATGAGTGGACAGGAGCATGTGAAAAGAGTTTTCAAGAATTAAAGCAAAAATTGACCACAGCCCCTGTGTTAGTCCTGCCAGATATACACAAGGATTTTGAAGTATATTGTGATGCATCTCGCCAAGGCCTAGGCTGTGTGCTCATGCAAGGAGGAAAGGTTGTAGCATATGCCTCCAGACAACTTCGTCCCCATGAAGATAACTACCCAACTCATGATTTGGAGTTAGCCTCGGTAGTGCACGCCTTAAAAATTTGGCGACACTATTTGATTGGAAATCACTGTGACATTTATACGGACCATAAGAGTCTCAAGTATATCTTCACTCAAGCCGACCTCAATTTAAGACAAAGAAGGTGGTTGGAGTTAATTAAGGATTACGACTTGGACGTCCACTATCATCTCGGAAAAGCTAATGTAGTAGCTGATGCCCTAAGTCGCAAACCCCATTGCAACAACCTCATGGTGAAGGAATTGCAACCCGAGCTCTACAGAGAATTTGAAGCCCTTAACCTGGAAATAGTAGAGCATGGTACTCTAGCTACCATGGAAGTGCAACCAACTCTGGAAGAGCAAATCAAGGCAGCCCAGAAGGGACACCCTGGAGTTCAGAAGTTCAAAAGTCTCATGACCCAAGGGAAAGCCCCTAAAATGATAGAAGATAAACAAGGAATTCTATGGTATGGAAAACGAATTTTTGTTCCCCATCAGAAGGACCTCAAAGACCTGATACTCAAGGAAGCACATAGCTCTGCTTATACTCTACACCCAGGTAGCACTAAAATGTATCAAGAAATGAAGACATTGTATTGGTGGCCTCGCATGAAGCGAGATATTGCTGAATATGTAGCCTGTTGTGACGTATGCCAGAAGGTCAAAGCTGAACATCAGAGACCTGCCGGACTTCTTCAACCTCTGCAAATTCCTCAGTGGAAATGGGAAGAAGTGGGAATGGATTTCATAACTGGTTTACCCCGCACTAAATCGGGATATGATTCTATATGGGTAATAGTTGATAGATTGACCAAAGTTGCCCACTTTATTCCTGTAAAGACCAACTACAAGGGAGACAGACTGGCCGAATTATACATGGCTCGCGTTGTATGTCTACATGGTGTACCTAAAAGGATAGTCTCAGATCGGGGTTCTCAATTCACCTCGCATTTCTGGGCCAGTTTGCACGATGCCTTAGGAACCCATCTAGCATTCAGTACTGCATACCACCCCCAAACAGATGGACAGACCGAGAGAATAAATCAAATTTTGGAAGATATGCTACGCGCATGTGCTCTAGAGTTCACCTCAGATTGGGAGAAATGTTTACCTTATGCGGAATTTGCCTACAATAATAGCTATCAATCAAGCCTCAAGATGTCACCTTTTGAAGCCCTTTATGGACGTAAATGTAGAACTCCTCTACATTGGTCAGAAACAGGAGAAGGGTATATCTTTGGACCCGACACTCTGAAGCAGGCAGAGGAAAAAGTTCGTTTAATCAGGGATCGCCTACAAGCTGCCCAGTCCAGACAAAAGAGCTACGCAGATAATCGCCGTAGAGAATTGACATTCCAAGTTGGAGATCATGTATACCTTAAGGTGTCACCCCTCCGAGGAATCCGCAGATTCAAGGTGAAAGGCAAGCTTGCTCCGCGATACATAGGGCCATTCCCTATTATTGCCAAATGTGGAGAAGTTGCTTATCGATTAGAGCTACCCGCAAGCCTATCAGATGTGCACAATGTGTTTCACGTTTCTCCGCTCAAGGAGTGTCTCAGAGTTCCCGAAGAGCAGACCTCAGTGGAAACCATTGAACTACAGAAAGATCTGTCCTACCCAGAGCACCCAATCAAAATTCTCGACATTATGGAGAAGAAGACCAGACGCCAGATTATTCGCCTCTGCAAAGTCCAATGGAGCAACCACTCCGAGCGAGAGGCAACCTGGGAGCGAGAGGATCAACTTAGAGCCGACTTTCCCTTTCTTTTTTCAGAATAGCAGAATCTCGGGGTCGAGATTCATTTTAAGGGGGGTGGGATCTGTAACACCCCATTTTCAAAATCCTCTGCCAGTGTAAAATTCAAATGTATGTTAATGAAATTGAAAGCTTTTATTCTCAGTTGGCTATTCTTTTTGCTTCCAAATACATATATATGTATATATGTATATATATGCATATATGTGTATATCCTAGAAAATGCGAAAGTCCTTTAAAATAAAAACTTTGCTCCTTCTCCAGGGAAGAAAATCAAGTTAATCTCATAAAATCTAAAATATGAAATATACTTCATGGATTAAAGGATTCAGGAGGCTCAGAATGTTAAGAAAAGATATATGCATGTATATATGTATATATACCCGTATACATATATGAGTATGTATGTATGCTAATGGTAGGATTTTCCTCCCCAAGCCTTCCCAGCCAACACTCCATTCTCCTCCTCTGGCAGAGCAGTAGATTGTCGTCTTGCGCCACCAACTCCGTCGGCGAGTTATTGCGGTGTCAGCCCTCGTCTTCAGCGCCTCTCCTCGCCATCAGCGCCCGACAATGGCAGCCGGCCTTAGTTTCTGTGAGACGTTGCCGTGCACGTCGCTCGTCCTTGTTGCTGCGCCACCGTGGTACGCCTGATCACGTCGTCTCGTCATCGTCGCTTGGCTGCTCCTCTGCCACCAGTAGCCTTCGCGTGCTGCGTGCATGCACGGCACCATGCCGCCTTGCCTCCTCGGCGTCTCGTTGCGCTTCCCCGGGCGCTATACATGGCGCCGCTTACTTCACACTCACCCCGCCGAGGCTCGCTCGAGAACTTCCACATCGTCGTTTTCCTCTGCCGTGCGTGCGCCGCCAGGAGTCTTCGCCGCCCCGCGCCGCCGGTCGACACCCGGCCCTCCTGAGGCCCTCCCCGCGCTCCCCACTATCCCCTCTTCCTCCTCCCCGGCCTAATCTTCCTCTCCTCCCCCTGCAGGCCGCCGGCGGGCTCTTCCTTCCCCGAATCCAGCGACGAGTCCCGTCGGAGAACCGCCGTGCCACCGGTCAATTCCCCACGCGTGGAGCACTGCCAGGACCCCGTGAGCGTCTTCCTCACCTTGCCGGACCCCGCCGCCCACTCCAGCAAGCCGCCGCCGTGCCCCTCCTCGCCGCCGAGCACGTCTCCGCCGCCAGCCCGCCCTACTCCCTCTCGGCCCTGGCCAACGTGCTAGGTGAGTTCAACAAGTCCCGTAGATGCTCACATGTCGAGGAATCGAGCCCCAATAGCCCGAGCCGCCGGCGCCCGCCTCCCCTGTCTCCGCTGCCGCCTCACCCGCCGTCGCCCTCCGCCCGGCCAGGTCCGGCCGACTCCGGCCGGGTTTCCCCCTCCCTGAGGCGCGCACCGGGTTGGGCGACCCGTTTGGGCCAGCGCCGCCTCGCCTCCGGGTTCCCTCCGCCGCCGGCCGGCGCCGCTCTCCGCCTCCCCTGCGGTCGGGTTGAGCCGAACGGAAGAGCTTCAGCGCCTTAATGCCACTAGTGAATAGGTGTCTTAATCAAGCCATTAAGATGTCTTAAGCCGGCGCTTAAAGAAAACATTAAATACTACTAATTAAGGCCCACTGTCCGCAGTGCATTTCCTTATTTTTCGGATTTTTCCAGCATTGGAAACTTCAAAACGCTATAACTTTTTAACCCTAACTCCGAATTAAACGAAACCAACTTCTAAATTTTTCTAAAATCAAGACCTGTTTAATGGTTCTAGTTTGGTTCAATTTCGAGTTCGTTTGAGTTGTTTTATTTTATTTGGTTCTTACTCGGCTCTCGTTTTCTCGTGTTGCCTTTTCCGGTTTCTCCCGTCCGAGTAGAGTTCGACGACGCGAACGAGACCCCGCTTGAAGCAGCACAAGACCCCCAAGCTTTCGATCCAGGCGAGTCAATACTTTGATCATTTTGCGCCTACATTTTATGTGAAACTATGTTCGTTTAAACTATGAAAATTGCATGCGTTATTTTATGTGCTAAAAATATGTAAGTCTTAAGGTAGATAACAACCTTATGCCCACCTAATAATATAATAAACCACTAGTAACATTGAACTACCTGATCATTTGTCGCCCTAGGTATAAACTATAACTAAGATAGTTATAAGTCATATTACTGTCATGCTGGTCTTGTCGAATCCAGGGCCTTAATAGCCCTGATAATCATTCTTTAATCATGGAAACTAGTTTTGGGTCAGCCATGGGATGTACGTGGCTGAGTAAGTATGTTAAAATGTGTTATGCTTCTCAAAACCCTGAAAATTTCTAAACCTGTTTGGGCGGATGGTAAGAGTGGTGGGTGTGGATGTAACACAGGGGATTGTGGAATGAACCGCCCGAACAAATTAAGGACTTAATCCTGTGTGGACCCTCCGTGTATAACAGTACAACCACAAGCTGGCATATTGTAGGCTTGGCTGAATAATTTACTGAACTCTCTAGTCATTTCACGGAGAACGTGTGTAGGTGGGTAATGAAAGCCCCACTTGGAATGGGACACCGGATGTAGGTGACGTTGCCTAGGATAGCGTATGTGGAGAGTGGAGTCCGACTGCGCTAACCTATGGTGGACATCCCGCACAACCTATGGACGTAACCCCATAGGAGTGAAATGCTAGAGTGTGAAGTATTGTAAAGGCCTCGTGATATTTTCTCGATCTGCATGTCAAAGGAATCATGTAGAACCATCGAGACAATTATCTCTTGTGGGTAAAGATGTACAGTCTCTGCAGAGTACATACACAAACTATTCGAATAGCCGTGCCCACGGTCAAGAGCAGACATGGAAATCTTCCTCGAGTTAGTTCTTTTTAAAAACTAATGTGGGTGGGGAGAAAACTGTCAGGCGGATGTAACCTGACTTTGGTAATTTTTCCTGGAGGGATGTACTCCAGTGTTGGAATTAAGGTGGATGTAACCTGCTATGCAAAAATGTTAGTAATTGGTGGATGTAACCATAAAATATGGTGGATGTAACCATAAAATTTGGAATTGGAAACTACTCTGTTTATTGTGCACTTTCAGTATTTAAATCATAAGTTCTTGAAAAATGCTAGGTCATAGAGATTTTAAGTTATGGTAATTCCAAATGTCGCTTTATGCAAATAAAAGAACCCGAGCCTTCCTTGAATAGCCTTGCATCTAAAATTATATGCATTCTGTGTGTTGGCTCGCGGAGCACGGTTGTTTGTGCTCAATCTCGCTCTTAACCCCCCTTTCAGAAGATGTGAATCAAGAGCATTACGCTTATCATGAGGATCAGGATGCCGAAGGAAATGAAGATGGTGGTTATTAGAATAGGCCTCGGTAGTCTTGCCTCTCGCCTCAGTAAAGTTGACCAGGCTAGTTTTGGCGGGTGCCTTCGTTATTAGCCAGGTCCCTGGTTAATAGCGTTGGTACTCGGGTTATCCCAGTCGCTTGCCTGTGGTGAGTTGTGCCCCTACGCTATGTACGCTTCTGCTTCCGCTTTTATGTATTGTAAGACATTTGGCCTGACGGCCCTATTGTAACCCTGGCCCGACGTGGTCTATTTGAACTCTGGTATTGTAATGTATGAATTTATCGTGTATGAAATGATGCAGCGATGTATCTGTGAGCATTATCTACTGATCCAGGGAATAATGCAGTGATTATCACAGAGGATTCCAGGTATTAAACTTGGGGTCCGACACTGCAACTAGGTGGTTGATGATGCTTACCACATATGCGGAAGTCACATTTCGATGATGGCGTAGGGGCTTGCTGAGCACACAAGTGTGGTCAATCATCACCTTGATCGAGAAGACCGAGCCAAAAATCTTGGCTCATTGAGCACTGACCTTTCTAGGGCAGCCTTGCACTACACACTTCACTGCGTAATTGGCTGCGTTGGACCAGTGCACATGGTACACACGGCTGATAGACAAGGCATACCGTGCAATAGCTTATTGCATAGCCGTTTTGCTAGGGAAGTGCTGCCCAACTAGGAAGGTGTTAGCTTGAAACCCCCACTGGGACCCTTCTTCTTGCAGCAGTACAAGGGAACACACCTTGTATTAGCATGTTGATAAGTCCTACCCATCGGGTCCTGCCCGTACAAGACATTGCCATAGAACACTGTCAATTGTTCCATGTCTGCGACTACATGAAGCCACAACAACCATATCCGCAGTAAACATTACTAGAAAAAATGATAACAAACACCATGCAAGTTAGTAATTATATATGTGTAACTACATAGGAATAATTCATTAATTACGAGTGATTCATCACTGTCAGTCTTACTACTTAATTACTTAACACTAACTCATTACTCAACCCTAACTAATCGGTACTACAGTAATTACGACTGATTAATTACATACTACTATAAAATAGCAAATTATGGGTACCGTATTAACACAAAAATATTACAAAATTATAGCTAAATTACTACAACCTACCTACTTTATAATACAAATTACATTAATTATGACTAACTAAATAACACTAATTAACTATGACTATGGGAATAACATCAAGAACATGCGAGAAAACAATATCTGTCTTTTAGGAGAAGCAATCAGCACAGCCGCGTCCTCCACAAAGGTGCACTGGCTTCTCAAAAGAATGAGCTATGCACTCTTAACTCTAAGCGATGAGCACGAGAATAAGTTTCTGCGATGAGCGACTGAAATAAGTAATGACCAACTACGAGAGGTTCATATTTATGGTCGAGTAAAAAGGGAACCCGGTGCACTCACCCTACAAATTAAGGACTCCTTGTCAATGTGCAGCACTTCAGACGAGGGGGACAGCATGGTAAGACTGACAAATGTGCGGACGAGGGAGTGCGCGAGGGGGGATGGCACGGACAGAGTGACAATTGTGCAAAGGAGGCAGCGGGAAATAGAGGATAGTAGCAATCGACCGACATATGTGTGAATGATAGAGCTCACACATTGTAAAGTATGCCTGTTGCATGGTGACCATGTGGCAGGCGATTTTAATCAGTAATTAAATGAGCATCGCATATCACTAATTACGATGGCCTAGGTGTCAGCTGCAGAGCGCTGCCGCCTAGTGACTGGGTAGCAGAAGCGTCATTTTTGTCATTCCCACACGTATATGGCTATTTTTCCAAATACAAGTTGCAAACATGCCAAAAGTGCCAAAAATTCCTCAACCGAACCTACTGTCTCGGATTCAAAAATTAGGTTTTTTTTATAATAATTGACACATCTAGCTATAGATATTTTTGTAAATAATCTATTTTTAATTAAAATTATAGAAATATACCCGCGAACAAAATTTTTATAGGAATGACTTCTATCGCCGAACCATTGGGCGACTAGAACCTGTTGCCCAACGGCCGCGCGACATGGAGGCTATCTGTGGGCTGTTGGGCGACATAGCTACAGTCGCCGAGCAGTCAGGTGACTGGGACCAGTCGCCCAACCATTGAGCAATTGCAAGTTCTAGTCGCCAACCATCCGGCAACTGCAACTCACCCATTTTTGCGCAAACGGGCCACCGACCGCGCATGAGGTAAATGACAATTGTTGTAGGTAGCTAACATTTATCAAATTTTGTCTATGAGTTATATTTTTTGGAAAAAAAGGAGACAATATCGGTTGATCCATTTGTAATTTTCATAGATTATGAATGGTAGGAAATCTGTTAGATTGGCAGTAATAGTTTGCGATCATCGTATATTGTTGTAGTGCAAGAAAATTTGTAAAATTTTATTTGAGAATGATTGGTAAGTATGAAACATGTTTTTTTATGCTGTTGGACGCCTTGCTACGTGAAAGAATTGAATGCAGAAAAACAAGGACAAGTGCTTTTGTGAATTAAATAGACTTCATAATAAAGCTGGACATAACACGGCAAGGTTTAGTTATATGCATAAGAAAGAGTATCATGCACGACGCAACAAACCAAAGTACTCCTAGGATACATATGGGCTTTTTTAGAATGGAAATAAATTTGACCTTAGGGGGACTAGTGCGGAACGCCTCGACCTACTGCGTGGACTGGTGCCATTTTCCCTTCCTTACGAGCTCAACGTTGAACTCCTCGGTGTCTCTTTAACCTTGGTTGTTATTTTCCTCTTTTTCTCACGCTCCCTACGTGTGCACGCCTCGAGATGAGTTTTCGTCTCCCGACGCATATGCTCAGTTTACTCGTCGTTGCGGTACTCCTCCTCCTAGATCTCGTAGGCCCCTTTGACATCCCACTCCTCAAAGTCGAGAGCCCACTGGTCATGTGGGAGGATCTCTAGCTCAATCCACTTGCGGTAGCCATATAGCAGTTTTGGGGACTGTGGGTAGATGGGAGATGTTGTTAGTGCATACTTTAAAAGAGAAATAGTAGGGGGAGCACACTGTAACTGGTCCTTATCAGCTGTCGATAGCTGCTCGTGTCCCGACGGCGGTCGAAATAGCCACATGAGTAGTTTGTGCAACCCCAATAACGCATGCCCAGGCTGAACCGCTGCTTAGACTTGAAAATTTTGTATGGGTGGCGTCTCTCTTGGGCGGGTGTTGTGACGAACACTCGGTTGGAACGTTCGAGATGGGCCTCTTGGCACGCTTTGTTTGTTCGGCCTGGGCCGCTGCAGTCCTTGCTTGTTCATTGTGGGCTGCAGCAAACCTTGCTAGTTGGCAGGTCTCCTCCCGTTGCTTCATCATCTTATCCCATTGCTTCTTTTGCTCTTGTCCATCCCGACGTGGTGAAGCAAGCTCTAGTGTAGTGTTAGATTTGGTTGTGTAGTGTTCTCTCCCTGATCGCTTTCACCTCATTTTGTAAGGTGAAGGATTGACATGGTGTGATTATTTTCATGTGAGTAGCCTGCGGGGCATAGTGATGTCCTGCCTTTCGAAAAACTTCCTGGCGAAAAGCTGCTCCATCTGGGCTTCTCGCTGCGCAAAGCTGTACCCTTTCATCTTGTCATTGCACAAAGCTGACACGTCTAGTCTTATCACTGCACAAAGCTAGCCCATCTGATCTTGTCACTGTACAAAGCTGCCCTGTCTAATCTTGCCACTGCGTAAAGCTACACCTTTTGATCTTGTCACTATACAAACTTGGCCCATATGGTCTTGTCACTATGTAAAGATGCACCCTCTGGTCTTGTCATTATGCAAAGCTGCCCCGGCTGATCTTGTCACTGTGCAAAGCTGGCATGTCCGATCTTATCACTACGCAAAGCTGACCTATCTGGTCTTGTCACTACGCAATACTACCCTGCGCGGTCTTATCACTGCACGAAGCTGCACCTTTTGGTCTTGTCACTGCGCAAAGTTGGCCCATCTGATCTTGTCATTGCACAAAGTTGTAGCCTTTGGTCTCATCACTGCGCAAAGTTGGCCCGTCTAGTCTTATCATTATGCAAAGCTAGTCTGTCTGGTCTTGTCACTACGCAAAACTGTCTCGTCTGGTCTTGGCACTACGCAGAGCTACACCCTTTGGTCGTGTAACTGCGCAAAGCTGGCCCGTCTGGTCATGTCACTGCACAAAGCTGTACTCTTTGGTCTTGTCACTGCGCAAAGCTTCCCCGTCTGGTCTTGTCACTGTGCAAAGCTAGCCCATCTGGTCTTGTCACTGTGCAAAGTTGCCCCATCCAGTCTTGCCACTGCGCAAAGCTGCACCCTTTGCTTTTGTCACTATGCAAAGCTGGCCCATATGGTCTTATCACTACGCAAAGCTATACCCTCTGGTCTTGTCACTACGCAAAGCTACCACATCTGGTCTTGCCACTACACAAGCTGCATCAATGTTCTTAACTCCCATCTAATGTCTGTGGGAGACTGGCTCCAAAGCCTTTGTATGACGACACCGCACACTTCAGAGTCCAAGGAGAAACCGTGGGTGAGCCAGTACATCACATGTGCGATTCGAGCATTCTCGTCGTCTGGGTGTACCAGAATGGCTTGTGCAAAACTACTCAAGTTAACACCGTTTGGACCTTCATAAGGGTGTCAGCACCGTAATGCACTTTCAATGTACTATGTATTGGCATTACTGATGTTTGTGTGCAAATATTTTTAATGTTGCAACTAGTCAAATCACATCACACATTATGAAAGTACTAATGTACTATAATTCACATTTCAACAATCGTTCGCCTATTATGACCAACTACACTACCTTCATAGCATAACCCATACTTATTCGCACCGACACCGCTCCCATTCCTCCGACCCAATATGCACGAACTCCCTATCGGCTCCCACGCACAACGATGTCGCTCTTCTCTTGCTTCTCGAGCTCTCTCCTACTCTAAATAATTTCTAATGGGTTTCAACAATTTACATGACATATTGATTTAAATACCAGTATACCAGTTATAACAGTACGCATGATTTTACAATGTACTAACGACATTATATTCATTCGTAATTAATCATAAATGTTATTACGTATTAATATTTTGCACAAAGCGAACTATTTACTTTATACAAAAGTATTGACTGAATTTTTTAATAACTATAATGTTATACGGATGCTTATTTTGTATATAATATTGACTAAATTTTCTACAACTATAATTTTATACAGATGCTAATTTGCTACGGATGCTAATTTTCTACAACTAAATTCACTAAATTTTCTATAATTATAAGTTTCTACGAATGCTAATTTTTTATACCTATATTGACTAAATTTTCTACGACTATTTACTTCATACCAAAGTTGTGCTATTCTTTTCTATAGCTATAATTTTCTACGGATCCTAATTATACATTAAACAAACTATTTACTTCATACAGAAAATATTGACTGCAACATACAAAACATTTTACCTCATGGAAGTAGCAGAACCTCTCCTTCTTCCTCTTCCTCTCCTCTCCTCTTCTCTCTTTTTCTTCCCTCTTCTCTTCTCTTCTTTGTTTCCCTTATCCCTTTTCTCTGCGTGGCGGCGTCGCCGGATGAAATGGTCGGGGGCTCGACCGAGCGGCCAATTTATATGCACCTCCAGTCGCCGAAGGGTTAGGAGACTAGTCTTGCAGTCACCTAATGGTTGGACAACTAGTTGCAGTCGCCCAACTCTTCGGCACTTCAATTATGTCGCCCAACAGCCCACGGACAACATGCGTGTCGCATGGCCGTTAGGTGACAGGTTCCAGTCACCCAACGGTTCGGCAACTAGAGATCATTCCTGTAAAACAATTTTTGTGCGGGTATATTTCTGTTATTTCTAATAAAAGATAGATTATTTAAAAAAAATCTCTAGCTACAAGTTACCACACTTTGACTAGTTAATGTAACATTTACTAGTTTGTTACTGTACGTTCATGTTATTGCTCTGCTACTGGTGACCGATGTAAGCTCCTAGACAAGAAATTTCAGGTGATAATACTAGAATTCTAGGCTCTTGGTAGTCTTGTAATCGAAGATGAAGTCGGGAGAATCTAAAGGAGTGAGTTCAGACCTCCCTGTTCCTACTTACTAAGTAAAATTCACGTTACAAAAAAAGGTGATACATATCATCAAACATGATCCAAATCATACATAAACATTAAAAAGGAGACATCTTATCATCAAGAGTGAGATCGGCGTGGCCGAATCCGCCAGAGATGAGATCGTCGCTCTGGATCTGTCATCCCTGATCTCGCCGGTTTTGTAGTTCTTATCTCTGGCGGTGTGCAACTCGTTCGAGCTAGTGTACTCCACCTCCCTATTCATCGTCTGTGCTAGTGTACTCCATGTCTCGATCGTCAACCTCGGCGGTGTACACTTCTATTCCATCATCGTCCTTGGTGGTGTAAACCAACGCGTTGTCGTCTGCACCGATGTGCTACTCTTGTTCACCATCCTAATGCAGTAAGCATAGCGGCATACGGGATGAAGGAGTAGTGGAGGCTCTGAGGGGCTAGACTAAGGGACCAAAGGGACAGGACACATCATCTGTTTTTCCATAGCTGTTGGATTGAGATCTAGTGGTTAGAATCGGCTAAGGGAGGAGGTTGCTCTAGATGTAAATAAAAAATATGTCCGGCCCCTCCACTCCCACCCAACACTGCCTCCTTCCCTCCCTCTTCGAGATAGTGTCTACTATAATCGATTTATAAATCACATCTTAAAAAGATACTCCATTTAAAAGTTAATTAGTTACTGTAAAAAAAATTAAATCATAAGGCTAAATAAATCCACTCAGGAGAACCAAGAAAATCACGCACCGTAAGAATATTGACCGGCAGAGAAACCCCGCAGAATTAAGGTTTTTTTCCACCGTACTGTTCTTATTCAGATGTTTTGACCGTACGGAGAAAACTTATATGGGAGTAATGCACTACGATAGAAGAAACATGTATCAGTTCATTTATATGGAACTGGACGTCACGGATCGATCATATGATCTACGCCACTGTGACGTGCGCATCCTGACGTTATTTTTCCTGGCAGGTGACGTATTAATCGGTGCATGCACGTTGTTTGACTTCTCATCGACGTATTAATCGGTGCATGCAAGTTGATTGACGTCTCATCCACTTTATTACGATAGATTGGCACATTCGAAAGCAAAGACCAAATCAATCACATGGTGTATATGAACTTCGCGAAGAAGCAAGCAATTGAGTCCACTTTATCTGCGTGTATCAATTAACTCTCTGAAAATGCTTACAAAAGTACGGCAAAATCGATCTATAATAATTACATGACGTATGCGATCATTCTCGATCCTAGCGTTATCGTCTTCTTCCTCCCTAGCGTCACCATCTTCCTCCTCCCGTCGCCGTCAACCACCGGTTGGCAACGACCTTTCTGCTTATCATGGGCATTGGCCACCAGCTCGCGCCACTCATCACGGATCTGCCCCGCAAAACTAGCAAGGTGTTGATGGAGGGTATGGAAGAGCGACATGATTAGAAAAGGTTGATTGGAGCAAGGAGATGGGGCGGCGTGTGGCGACTCGCGTTATTACCATAGGGTAATAATGCTAGTCAACGGATTATTATTCGTTTTAATCAATAAAACATCGCTTTAACGAATAAGAAACCTATCAGAGTGTTGCAGCAGAACAATCATTAGAGATAGAAGATTACATACATTCACATCACCACGCAGGGCTAAAGTTTCATACAACTTATTCAGTTAAGATATTACAATACCAGAAAAGAGTCTAGTTCAGAATTCTAATTATACAAGAGAGAATACAATTACAATACACTAATATCACAAGTACCCTAGTAGTAGAATCCGAGCTGCTCTTATATCTCTAGTCATCCCAGTCCTCGTATATGGTATGACACTCATACGGCTCGACCTTGTTACAACCTCCCTCCCATTGGGAGTAAAGCTCCTTTGTACATGTCTCATCTCCTCCAGAACCCAGCTGACTATCCTCTAAACAAAGGAAATAATAGCAAGAGTGACTACAAAGTACTCAACAAGCTTATATAACAATTATGCACTAGATGCTCCTATTCTATCTCTATTGTTCCCTTTCATTTTTATACCCATTCTTAGTCTCAGATTTATAGAAAATAATGGTTTCAAGTTGTGAAAGATTTCGGATTCATTACTTTGGAAAACTACTGAACATACGCATGAATAATAAAACCCCCATAAGTTTCCGTAATTCTCCTTTCCCGGAGACAGGCACGAATTCATAATTTGTATAGCATTGCGCAAGCTTGTACCACTTTACCCATCACCACTCTGATCCTGGTAGCTCCTGGATCTCCGCATTTCCTTAGATGCGGTGCCCAGATCAGAGTACAATACTTTTACATCTATCTCAGTATATATTTCCACCTAGTTACTCACAAGTGGCAGCCTGGAGCGGTGTACCACCCTCACTCAGACCCACCGAAAGCAACATAACTGTTGGCTGGGGTGGTTTTTCACCCTCGCCCAACAACCAACTGCGTAATATATCACCTTTGATACCCCACTTCTGGTATCTGACCAGTCCTAGATTCTTGCAATCCGCATCCCCCACTTCTGTCCTACTTACCAATTCTGTGTTCTTGCGGCTGTGAATCCCCCACTCCGGTGCTGGTCCGGCTCTTGTGGGTTCTTTCCCTAATTAATACTTGCTCATGTGGAGAATATAATACTTTGATAGAGTTACTAGTCTGTCCGTCCTCAAACGGGATGTTGGTTGATACGTTTTGGTACGGTCTATTCACACGGATGAAGTTTGTGCTTCTTATAGTCTATTTTAATGCAGAGGTCCCAACCTGCCTCTTTGTTACCTGCCAAGGCAACCCCTGCCCCACGTTCTTAATTAATCTAAGTGGCCAACCGCTTCGTCAGTTGCCATCTATCTCTTTCCTTTGTCTTCTTTCTTATAACCTTTTCTTGAGTTAAATACTTTTCACAGTTTGGATGCAAGGTGATACTGAATTAATATAGAAATAATTGTTTTATGGAATATACGCAGAATAGTTGCTCAAAAGAATTCTTGCCTGAGTCTACAATAAAGCTCTGAGTCTCCACGCTACCCTGATGCAGTTCCCTTTGAAGACTTGGGACTTTGCCTGCAGATTATACGAGTACTAGAGTTTAATCTATGACATCGAAGAGATACTATGGCCTAATTAATTGAGTGAATTCTACTATGTGTGCTTGCGGGGTTTCTCGTTTCTCGCTTCGCTTGTAATCGGCTCCTTAGGGTTTTTTATTCATTTGGATTGGTCAACTAACAATTGCCCTTATTGGACTGAGGTTATTACACGCGTGGAAATCTAAGAATACTATGTTAACATGGAGGAATTTGTTAGGTCTCGGATAGTTCCTAAAAGAATTTCTATCATTTTTATGCGGCTAACATTCAATTATGCAGTTCTTAGGACATCCAATTAATTTACTTACTTGCGACAACTCTTATATGACGATATTTTTATAATGCACATCTTTTAGTGAGTAACCCTAAATTTAGCAAAATCTAGCCTGCAACATTTTATTTTGTCCGTTTTATTTTATTTCCCCTTTTTCTTCCCTCTTTTCTTTTCTTTTCTTTCCTTTTCCTTTTTCTTTCCCTTCTTTTCTTATTTGTCGGCACTCTCATTTCTTACCTCTCTCTCTCCTGGCTGCTTCCTCCCCTCCCGATCCTGATCGGATCCCGTTGCCACGCTGCCTCGGCCTCTCCCCGACCCTAGCGCCTTCACCTCTAACTCCTCCATGCGCCACCTCCCCTCGGCTCAGCTGCGCCGTGGCTACGCCGCTACGCGTCGTCTCCTAGCGCCCCCACTGCCGGTGCCTCGCCTCGGCCGTCCTCTCAACTAGTGATGCGGTTTCCCCTCTACTACTACTCCTCTAGCCTCTCACCAACTTTGGCTCCTCACCGCCCGAGCTCATCGCACCATTACCGGTAACCCTAGGTTGATCCTAGGTTTGGGGTTATTGCATGTCAGCTCCGATTTGCTCTTCTTCTTTCCCCTTGACTCACCTTTTCTACTCCCTCCCCCTCTCTATTTATTCAATTTGATACTAGATTTTGATTTGCCCCTTTTGATTTTTTTGGATCTACCCAAGGGTGGTCGTTCGGTGGCTTCGGCGGGGCTCAAGGTCATGCCATGCGTCGGGGGAGCATGCCACGACCGTCGGGTGCACGGTGTCCTCCCTACACCACAGTGGTGCACCTCCTCGGTACTCTTGCTTCCTCTGCTCTCTTCATCTACTTTCAGTTGGTGCTCTATGTGTTGGTTCCATGGTGCCATAGTGATGCTAGGTGACAACCGAATGATGGCTTATTGTCTAAGGACATGCATGGTTTAATATTGAGAAATTCACGCTAGGACTATGGGTAATTGGTGGGCTACCTGTGTCGGTTGATTGGGTTGCTTTGGGCAAGGATGGTGACTTGTGCTCGGCGGTTGCTTTCTTGGTCGCTGGCATGCCGATTGGTGGTGACCTCCTCCTAGGGTTGATGGTTTTGTGGCCTGCGGTCTGGCTTCTTGCCAGCTTCTTATTACTGGTTGGAGCATCCTGAAGCTGATCTGGTGGTGGTCGGTGCTCTGTGGCTGTGCAGTTTGAGGGTTTGGGGATGGGAATGAGAGACAGGGATGGCTTACTGGTGCTGTGGTGTTTCTTCTCCCTTCCCTCTACTCGGTTGGCTGCGTGTGACCTTTTGCTTGTGGCCGTGCTACGCTTTCTTGATGCCTTGCTATCCCTTCTGTCATTGTGGTGCCTAAATGAGTTGTGCTGTCCCTTTACTATAGCACTGCGGTGGTGGCCGAGTGATATTTTAGGGATTTGGGGCATTTGGCCGGTTGCCATGGTATTTGGATCAATGTCAGGTTTGTTTATGTCGAGTGATGATCCTATGGTTGTGAGAGGTGCCGACTGGCCCCCAGATGGTCAAGTATCTCTGTAAACGGACTGCCCCGCCCGAACTTAACCTCTAGGGCTCTGACAGCAATCTCTATCTCCTTTCCTTGCTTTGCTTAATTTTATTTGCTCTTTTGTTTGGTCTTTTTCTATGTTTTAATTACTGCTTCGCTCACAAATGGAACAGCGGTATGGTGTTGGTTCGACGGTGACCATCGTGTATGATATGAATGTAGCTTTGCCTTTCCCATACTATTGATGTACGAACGAGAATGTATACTAATCCAAATGCAATTTCTATTCTCTGTTGATACGGATACAATTGCATATGTACAAGATGAGTTCACATTTATAATTTGGTTCTCTCTATTGTAATTGTGTTAATGAATACGTGGGTTGTGGTTGGTTTATTTTCTTGCGCTTGTTAATTTGAATTCTCTCAGCGAGAACCGAATTAAAGAGTTTAATCCCTAATGTTAATTTGACCGCTTAATTGTTATTAATAACACTAATTATGACGTTTAGATTAGTTAGAAAATGCAGGGCGTTACACGGCGCTGGTGAGGACATGAGAATAACGATACTGGCTAGCTGTTGGGGCCTCAAGGGTGTAGCCATGTGGGGAAGGAAAGAGGAGTAGTTGGGGTATGATGCCGCGAGCAGTTCGAGGAGGGAGCTGGCTGACAACACATATTCACATGTCGGTGTATGTCAATACGAGATGTGAGAGTGTTTTTGATGACGGGAAAATGGGCGTGAATCCGCGTCTGCGTCATTAGAGACAAGTTAATTTAATTTAATTGAAAATGAGACAAAGGAATCAGGTATTGCGGGTCCATTACTTCCAGAATTAATACATTTACATAAAATTCTGTTAATTACATCTCTTTGCGAGAAAACCCCTGATTAAGAATTCCAACAACAAATTACAACATATAACTACTACGAAAAAAAGAAAGGCTCTTCCATCTTGGCGTCGGATCTTCCTAGAATCATAACTATAGAATTTTTTGAGGATGGTCGTAGCCATAGGATCTTCATAAAATCATAACTATGGACTTTGAATAGTCTTAGCTACTTTGGAGGATGGTCGTAGCCATTGGATCTTCATAACTATGGACTTTGGGTAATCTTAGCTACTTTTGGGGATGGTCGTAGCTATGATGTATGCAAAAGAGACCCCTCTTTTTTTTGTTATTGCATTGCATACTGTTTATGAATATTGGGAGCTTGAATGTAGGCATATTTACGTGTCGTGAACAAGGACAGCACTTAACATGGGGATGGAATTTGGCGTCCTTCCCGTGCAACTTGCGGCAGGTGTTTCTGTTGCTCAGAACCCTTGCGTAGTGTATAGCGAGGAGTCCATTTTTTTTAGCATGATGGTGACTTGAGCGCTTGTTCTTGGTCTCGTATCAACTGACCGAGTCGAAGAACAAGGTTCTTCCCATGGCGATCTGTATCAACTGACCAGACCGACCATGAGGTCTCGAATACATCTCATGGTAACTTGCTCAAGAGAGCCAGCCTGCGCATGAGGCCTTCATCACGGAGGCAGGGATAGATTTGGTCGTTGTCGAGAGCGCCGGGCCGATCAAAGCCAGAACGGGAGCAACGGTTACTAGAGAAAGGCGGTGCTTCTCACCTTGTCCAGCGGGTCGACGAACGGATGTCGCCGCTTTTCAGCACTCCGGCAGCCTGACGGTGCTCTTGACTGTTGATGCTAAGCAGTAGCCTGGCTGTCCTTCCTTCTCTCCACCGATTCTCTCCTTTTTCCCCCGAACCCCTTTCTCCTGATCACCTGATCCCCCCTTTATAGAGCGGGAGTGAGGGTGGCCCGTGGAGGGAAGTTATCGCAACTTCTCTTCTTAATTTTCTTTTCACACCTTTTTTTTTGACAACTGCCGATACGGCACGCATAAGCGTACAAACGTGGGCAGTTGGAGGACGTGGGCGGTTGGAGGACGCTGGAACCGGTCTCAGCTGTGGTAGTGCTAGACGTGGACTATTGGAGCACCGCAACCGTCGCTTTCTTACTTGAATGTTCATTGCTCCAGTCGTGGCTGAGATATCATGGCCGAAACCATGTGGTTGAATTATAAGTCTGGTAGAACCACACGGTTACGATACCCGCATCGACCGACGTGGTCATCAACTGGCAATTGCCCGACGTGGTCTTACAATGGGTATCGACCGGCGTGGTCGCAACATGATTATAAACCCACGCGGTCGCAACCTGGGTGGAGACCGACGTGGTCGTGATATGGGTATCGATCAACGTGGTCATAATATGAGTATAAACCGACGTGGTCGCAATATGGATGCACACCAATGTGGTCGTAATATAGGTGTAGACCAACATCGTCGTAATATGGGTATCGATCAACGTGGTCATAATATGAGTATAAACCAACGTGGTCGCAATATAGGTTTAGACCAACGTGGTCGTAACCTGGATGGAGACCAACGTAGTCGAAATATAGGTCTAGACCAACGTGGTCGTAACCTGGGTAGAGACCAACGTGGTGGATTACGAGTGTAAACCAACGTGGTCGAAATATAGGTATAGACCAACTGGTCGAAATATAGGTGTAGACCAACGTGGTCGAAATATAGGTTTAGACCAACGTGGTCGAAATATAGGTTTAGACCAACATGGTCGTAACCTGGGTAAAGACCAACGTGGTCGATTACGAGTGTAAACCAACGTGGTCGAAATATAGGTATAGACCAACGTGGTCAAAATATAGGTGTAGACCAACGTGGTCGAAATATAGGTTTAGACCAACGTGGTCGAAATATAGGTTTAGACCAACGTGGTCGAAATATAGGTTTAGACCAACATGGTCGTAACCTGGGTAAAGACCAACGTGGTCGATTACGAGTGTAAACCAACGTGGTCGAAATATAGGTATAGACCAACGTGGTCGAAATATAGGTGTAGACCAACGTGGTCGAAATATAGGTTTAGACCAACGTGGTCGAAATATAGGTTTAGACCAACGTGGTCGAAATATAGGTTTAGACCAACATGGTCGTAACCTGGGTAAAGACCAACGTGGTCGATTACGAGTGTAAACCAACGTGGTCGAAATATAGGTATAGACCAACGTGGTCGAAATATAGGTGTAGACCAACGTGGTCGAAATATAGGTTTAGACCAACGTGGTCGAAATATAGGTTTAGACCAACGTGGTCGGAATATAGGTTTAGACCAACATGGTCGTAACCTGGGTAAAGTCCAACGTGGTCGATTACGAGTGTAAACCAACGTGGTCGAAATATAGGTATAGACCAACGTGGTCGAAATATAGGTGTAGACCAACGTGGTCGAAATATAGGTTTAGACCAACGTGGTCGAAATATAGGTTTAGACCAACGTGGTCGAAATATAGGTTTAGACCAACATGGTCGTAACCTGGGTAAAGACCAACGTGGTCGACTACGAGTGTAAACCAACATGGTCGAAATATAGGTATAAACCAACGTGGTCGAAATATAGGTGTAGACCAACGTGGTCGAAATATAGGTTTAGACCAACGTGGTCGAAATATAGGTTTAGACCAACGTGGTCGAAATATAGGTTTAGACCAACATGGTCGTAACCTGGGTAAAGACCAACGTGGTCGACTACGAGTGTACACTAACGTGGTCGAAATATAGGTATAAACCAACGTGGTCGAAATATATGTTTAGACCAACGTGGTCGAAATATAGGTTTAGACCAACGTGGTCGAAATATAGGTCTAGACCAACGTGGTCGTAACCTGGGTAGAGATCAACCTGGTCGTAATATGGCACTAGTCAAAATCTGGTGGGTCCGCTTTCGAATGGTCAGAAGTTAAATACGGTGTGATGGTCGTGGTTGGGTAATCGGAGACCTTCGACCACGCTGTAGGAACTGCGGTCGGTAACCGAAGCTTCGATTTCAACTACGTTGGATAATCAGCGTACTTCAACCGCGTCATGAGAACTGAAGTCGGTAATCGGAGCTCTATTGAGAACTTCGACCACGTTATGGGAACTGAGGTCAAGAAAGGCTTCGACCACCGTGAAATTTGACGTACATGGTCGGAACGAGATCCGACCATGGGGGAAAGTGACGAGCGTGGTCGTAAGCTCTGAAAATTACTCGTAAGCTTTTGAGTATTGCGTGTTGGGTGATACCGACCGGCCACCTATTTATGAGAAATTGAGAATACAACCTATTAGCCTATAGAGGTATACATTACCTCTTCATGTACGCTTGAATGCGCTAAATTTGATACTTGGTATTATAGTGAATTACTTTCGTATCTTGTTAGGGACACTATTTCATTGAACCCTATTCCACCATCTGGTGGAACTTGCCTATCTATGTTTAATATGCTATAAAAGATTTTCATATATTTTGGGCGTGCCTAAATTGGTGTCAACAGATGCCCCCTCGAGGTCCGGATGTAAACTATTTACTTTGGCATCTGGAACTCGACATGCCTCATATATGTATATATATTTGGCGTATTTGGAAGCGTTTTTACTTGGCTGTGTACTTTAAAGAATGTGCATAAGCATGCGGCCATGCGTGTCTGCTTTAGCCGTTTGTTAGTTCCGAATTATAAGCCCCACATCTATAGCTAACCAACCTCCTCTAACTGACGCCGTTTTCTATGGGATTTATTTGGCCTAAACGGAACGTCTCGCTTTCGTCTTCCGTGTTCATCTACTCTATTTATTTCCTCTAAATATCGCGGCGTACTGGAGCTGATATATCAAGGAAGATTTTGTTAATTAGGGACTAGTATTACCCTCTTTTTATTTTGTACGTGATATGCCAACCATGAAGCATAAATGCTTTGGCATCTTCAATGAAGCGTCAATGCTTTATACTGCTGATGTAATTGCTTTATGCATACCGTGTGCCTGCTGCTACATAAACTTTTTTTTTTGTAATGCTTGCAGTTTAAACTTGAGTATACTTTTTTTTTACCATGGTTTAGGCTTGCGCCACAGTTTAGGCTCGTAAGGCGTTGGAGCGCTTATTATATATATATATTTTTTTGCGCCACAGTTTAGGCTCGTAAGGTGTTGGAGCGCTTTTTTTTTGCGCCACAGTTTCGGCTCGTACGGCATTGGAGCGCTTATTATTATTCTTTTACACGTAGTAACGCTTTAGAAATTTCCCATTTATCGGTGGTGGGGAATATTCACCATCTGGGGAAATAATTTTATATGCGCCACTAGAATATACTTCTTTTATGATGTAAGGGCCTTCCCATTTAGGCTCAAATTTTCCATGCATCCGGTGTGTAATATTCATGGGGCGAATAACAGCGAGGACTAAATCTCCCTCTTTAAATGACCTCCTTTTGAGACGCTTATCAAAAGCTCGTGACATTCTTGCCTGGTACGCTTCCAAGTTTTGTAATGCTTGGAGACGTTTCCCTTCCAGACGCTCTAATTCTTCTAACCGCATTTTAGCGGCCTCCTCTTCTAAGAGTTTCTCATGCATAGCGACTCTCAAAGAATTAATTTGTACTTCCAACGGTAAGACCGCCTCTCCTCCATACACCAGGGAGTAAGGAGTCATTCCAGTTGGTGTACGTGTCGTGGTCCTATACGCCCACAAGGCTTCGAGTAGTTTTTCATGCCAATCTCGCTTGTTCTTTGAGACCACCTTCTTTAATAATTTGCATAGGGTTTTATTAAATGCCTCAGCTTGTCCATTGGCCGCTGCATTATATGCCGTAGAAAAATGATGTTTTATTTTAAATTTTGCGCATAACTTTTCCATCTGTCTATTTTTGAATGGCGACCCGTTGTCAGATATAATTCGCGAAGGGACACCAAAGCGATATATAAGATGAGTTCTTATAAAATTCTCTACATTTTCTGCCTTAACTTCTTTTAATGGTATGACTTCTGCCCATTTAGAGAAATAGTCAGTTGCTGCGAGAATAAATTTATGCCCTTTGGATGATGGTGGTTGAATTAGTCCGACTATATCCATTCCCCACATTTCAAAGGGCCAGGACATGCTGGTGGGGTGCAGTGGCTCATGTGGTTGATGGATGAAGTCAGCATGTATCTGACACTCATGACACTTTCTTGCAAATTTCATAGCATCCTCGAACATTGTAGGCCAATAATAGCCCAAATGCTTTAATTGGTAATGTAGTTTGGGACCAGATTGGTGTGCATCGCAAACTCCAGCATGCACTTCCCTCAATGCTTCCATCACCTCATTTCCAGCGAGGCAACGCAGCAGGATACCATCATATGAACGTCTATAAAGCATGTCATTTATGCATGTATAGTGGACTGACCTTCTTCGGATTCTAGTCCTTTCGCTAGCATCGAGAGGTAAATAACCATGGAGTAAATATTCGAGAAATGGAGTCCGCCAATCTCCTATTTCAATTTCATAAATATCCGCTGTCAATGCTATAGAGGATGTTATTTCACCTTCCTCAGCGAGTATTGGCAGTATTCTCCGTTCCTCTATGCGCACGTCCATTATTTCATAAGAATTTATTGCCATGCTAGCTGCCAAACCTGCCAGCGCATCAGCCTTTTCATTTTGGCTTCTAACGATATGTTGTATACTTAAGTTAGTGAACATAGACATAAGCTCTTTTGCTCTCAGAAAATATGGCATTAATTCTTCTTTCTTTACCATGTAAATCCCTAAAAGTTGGTTAATAACTAATTGGGAATCACCATACACCGACACTGTGTCTAATCTCATATTTAAGGCTATTTCCAGCCCTATGATTAAAGCTTCATACTCGGCAGAATTATTTGAAACTGCTGAGGTTAAAGTGAATGAATATGGAATTATCTCCCCATTAGGCGTAACAAAGATGATGCCGGCGCCCGCTCCCGATCGCCGACAAGCACCATCAAAATATATTTGCCATGTTGGATTGGCGACCGATGTAACAAATATCTCTTCATCTGGTAAATCATCATTGATAGGAAAATCGTCAGGAATAGGGTGTGCAGCTAGAAAGTCTGCCAAAGCTTGCCCTTTCGTAGCCTTTTGTGGTACAAACACAATGTCAAATTGTGACAGGAACATCGCCCATTTAGCTAATCTCCCTGAAAGAACCATTTTATTTAAGATGTATCGGAGCGGATCTGCTCTCGAAACGAGGTGCACAGTGTGCTCTAGCATATAATGGCGCAATTTTTGTGCCGCAAATACCAGTGCTAAACATATTTTCTCCATGTCTGGATAATTGCATTCTGCCCCCACGAGGGTGCGACTGAGATAATATAAGGACATTTCTTTTCCTTCATCATTATTCTGCGCCAAAAGAGCACCTAATGATGTCGGCATGGCTGCTGTATAAAGAATTAATGGTCGTCCTTTAATTGGCGCGCTCAAGATAGGGGGATTTATCAAATACTTCTTTATATCTAAGAATGCATTTTGGCATGCTTGATCCCATTGGAAAGGAACATCTTTTCTCATAAGTCGAGAAAAAGGTTTGCATCTCCCGGATAAATTTGAGATAAATCTCCTAATATATGCTAAATGACCTTGGAGGCTCTTCAATTTATGAAGGTTTTTAGGTGGTGGCATTTTAACAATTGCCTCTATTTTACTTGGGTCAATTTCGATCCCACGCTTTGTAACTATAAAACCCAGAAATTTTCCAGAAGAAACCCCAAAGGCACATTTCATTGGGTTCATTTTCAGATTATGTTGTCTAAGGCGTTCAAAAACCATAGAGAGATGCTTTAAGTGATCTCTTTCATGTTTTGATTTACAATAATGTCATCTATGTAGCACTCAACAATGATGTGCAATAGTCCATCAAAGACAATTGTCATGGCTCGTTGATATGTTGCACCAGCGTTTTTAAGTCCAAAAGGCATAACCCTATAACAGAATATACCTTTGGGTGTTCGGAATGCTGTTAACTCCTCATCTTCTGGTGCCATTTTTATTTGATTATAACCCGAAAAGCCATCCATAAATGAAAATATTTCATGTCCCATAGTAGAATCAATAAGTATTTCAGAGATAGGGATTGGAAAATCATCTTTAGGGCATGCCCTATTCAAATCTCTAAAATCTACACATACACGAATTTGCCCATTCTTCTTCTTGACAGGAACAATGTTGGAAAGCCACTTAGGATATTTGACTTCCCGAATAAACCCAGCTGTCATGAATTTATCGACTTCAGCTTCTATTTTTGGGAGTATATCTGGTCGAAACCTCCGTTGTGGTTGCTTGACTGGTGGAATGTTTTCTTGCACGGCGAGCCGATGTACTGCCCCTTCTGGATCCAACCCCGGCATTTCTTCATATGTCCAAGCGAACACATCCCTATTTGTCGAAAGAAATTTATGATATTCTTCTTTACTTTCCTTAGATAAATGTTTGCTGATATAGACTGGACGAAGCTCGCCGAGCGTCCCAATATTGATTTCTTCCAATTCATCGATGGTGGGTTGATTTCCATCCTCCATTTGTGGAGCCGCTGCCGTTGTATCTATAAATTCAGCTGAGGTCATACAAACATCATAACCCAACCCATACCTCTTTTCCTTTAATGTTTTGATCTTCGTGTAGGGCTTCAAGTTGGGCTTGGGACAACGCCTTTTCAAATGGTGCAAGCTGCCCCCGGCCGTTGCATAGAGAAGGGCCTTTAATGATATCATAACCCATTTTCTGCATCATATAAAGAACCTTATTGTCATATAAAGAAATAGGTAATGATTCATCATCCTTATTTGACAGAGTTATTTGAGCAACTACTCTATTCTTATTTTTGTTCGTGCTAGAGTTGAGCAATTGGTTTTGAGCTTGCTTTATTTTATGTTGTACCAAAGGAGGTAAGGGTGTCGGAAATTCAATACCTTTATTAGAGGACAATTTATTTACGACACGAAATATTGGATCTCCTTTCTTCCTTTGGTCACTTGGTATATATTGGTATATCTTTACTGTTGATGAGGATTCCTCAATACCTTTCTTTATAAAATTTGACTCTGGTACAAACACTGACTTTGGCTTGCACACTTTATCGACGGGCTCGAAATAGAATTTGGCATCAGCATAGAAGGCTTCAGCTATTGTGAATGGCCTTTTATCAGCAAATATCCATATTATTTCCCCTGATTCACCTTTGTATTTGATGCATTGATGAAGCGTAGACGGTACGACTTGATTTTCATGCAACCATGGGCGGCCAAGCAGGGCATTATATGAGGTAGCCGCATCGATCACGTGAAAGTTCACATATGTGCATAGTGTTTCCAACTTTAAAACCAATGATATGTTACCCATAGCCTCCTGACCAGATTGATTGAAGCCATGAATAACCACATTAGATCGGGTCAAGTCCTTTTTGGAATATCCAATCCTTTTTAAGGTACGCAAAGGTAATAAATTTATGGCAGACCCGCCATCTATCATTATGCGATTTACGGGTGACTCCTCAATTTCACCAAACATGAGAAGTGGCCTGTTGTGCTTCTTAGAACCTAATAGCATGTCCTCCTCAGTGAACGTCATATTTAAAATCTCAGCTACTTCTGTCTCTGTTTGCGACACTTCTACCCTATAATCCTCAGGAAAAGAAAGTGCTGTAACAAAAGCCTTGCGCAAATCAGACGAAAGACACAAAGCATCATACACAGAAAGCATAGCTGGTATTTTCTTCAAGTGAGAGATTACATCATACTTGACTGACATATTAGTAGCAAAGTCGGTCGTTTCATTTAGGGTTACATTTTTGTTTTTGGGCTCCTTTCCAGCTGAAAGATGAGGATCAGCTAACTGGCGGCCTGATCTAAGTTGAACTTGGTCAACTTCTGGAGACTCTTCTTCAGGGAAGTGAAGAGAACCTTCATCATCCTCGAAGACACCAATGGTGAGGACATTGAATTCTTCATGAGGATTGCTCACACGCTTTGTCAATCTTTGCATTATTCTTGACGTGGAGCGTGGATCTTCACCTTGTACTATTACTTGTCGCAGCATGCGGCCTCCTGGCCACCACTGCCCCCTATCTTGGACTCTTCGAAAAGTTGATGGGTCGAGCTTTGTGGCATGGATCCATCGATGAAAAGCCTCTCTTTTAGGTTGACAGCTGCATCTTTGCTGCCGACCATAGTATGATGCATGGCCTGAGGAAACCGTTGGAATAAACTCAGACTTTAATACCAGCATTCTTTTATCATAAGATGATAATATATTATCAATTGGTGTCATATTTGAAGATGCGGAACTCACCAAGTCCTCTTGAAAGGTGGCGACATTTGCTGCAACCATTTTCTTGCCTTTCTTGAAGCTTTTAAGGAGGTCTGCATCAACTATTCCTTCATCAATCATTTTCTGGATAATATCCTTTACCACAAAGCAATCTTTAAGCGTATGCCCTAAGACGCGATGATAGTGGCAATAATTTGGTTCACTGAACTTGGCAGCTTCTTCAGGCCTTTTTGGGTTAGGGAGCTCTATGAGATTCAACTCCCGTAAGCCCATAAATAAGTCATCGACCTCCTCATTTGGGAAGGAATATTCTCTGTTTTGTCGCTCACTAAGGGTTGGCCTCCTGTGAGCTTGCATTCCCTTTTGCTCTTGATTTCTTGTGGTGGCTCCCCTGGACTGCAACTGTGGAATCACCGCTGTCGTCTCCATTGTTTGCACTTGCTTTGGCTTGGCAGGCAACTTATCACGTTGGCCGCCTTTCTCTACAGGCTTGGTGAATGTCTTTGTTCGTCGTGCGACATGCTGCATATAATTCTCAATATCTGTAGCTTTAGAGGCAAGCTCTTCAAAAGTGATAGGCCGTACACCTTGCAAATACACAGCCATGTTAGGGCACAGATTATTCATGCACATCCGCACTGCTTCTGGCTCGGTAATTGGCTGTGGGCAGTGGAGGCCTAAATTTCTCCACCTGTTAATAAAATCAGCAGCCTTTTCATTTGTTCTTTGCTCTGTTTGGGTCAACTCAGTGATGCCTACTGTTCTTTGAGTGCTATAGAAGCGCTCGAGAAAGGTATCTTGCATTTGTTCCCATGTCTTGATTGATCCTGGTGCCAACTTACTATACCATGTGAAGGCTGGACCGGACAACGTCTGCACAAATTGTCGTAAGAGAAGTGCTCCGTTATGGGCTGTATCTTGACAAGCTGCAAGAAAATGAGCTATATGCTCATGAGGAGACCCGGTTCCATTGAATTTGCTGAATTGCGGCTGGCGGTAATTGCTTGGGAAAGACACCATGTCAACGTCCGGTGGGTATGGCTTAACATACCCCGGACGCATCGAATAATGAGTTTGCATATACTGGGCTTTAACCCCCTCAGCAATCATCTTTTGGATCGCCTCAAGGCTAATTGCAGGTGCTGATTGATGACTATGATGACTCGCAGTAGCATGTATGTCATTATCCCGGCTTGTATTATTAGCTATTTGGTTGCGTAAAGCAGCCAACTCATCTTCTTTTTGCTGAAGTGCAGCTGTAAGTTGGGCTAGCTGCTCCTCAACTGGACGTGTTTCATTTGCCGCAAGAACTTTTTCCACGTAGCTTGGCTCAAAACTACGGGAACGTAGTTCATAAGCGTTTATATCACGTTGGGGATCATTTTCAGGAGAGGAAGATGAATTACTATGGAGGGAATTATGAGACCCTGAATAATTCGAATCATGCTCTTCATTACCCGAATTTGCTTGACTACGAGTTATAGGGCGATGACCCATTACAACATTCTTTCGGGCTTTCTTTCTTTTGAAGTGTGTCGATGTTGAAGATGCTTCGCTGGTATCATCCGCCACCTCCGTGACTCCGACCGGCATCGAAAGAAATACCTCAGCTACATTTTTTGAGGCCCTTTTTCGAGTTGGCCAAGGAGCCATCATTGTTGCCGCCTTCTTGGGTGTGCTTGCTAGCTTCTTCACCACTTGGGTATTGGCACCATGACTTGATGAAGGAGAGTTTGTCCCTTGAATTTTGCTAGATTTAGAGTCAGCTCGTATTGCCAACTCCCTCTGCTTGTAGGCTTCTCGTTTTGCACATGCACGAGCAGCCTGAGTGACATAGTTTTGTCGCCGAGGGTCTTGTTCAATGAATTCTTGGTACTCTGGCCATTTAGTGAAGGCCTCCACTCGCCGCATAATAGCACCTCCAACATCATTTGCAGATGCGGATGCGCCTAGAAGCATCTCCCTCAAGGTTTGGCAGATACTTCGTGTGATATATGAATCCAGGGCAGGATTCATCCTTCCTCGAATCCTCAGTCGGTTCTTCCTTACCCTGTTCCAAATGGTGGTGCCCACTTACTCGCGTTGATGTCTTGCCACGACAGGGTCAATTGCCACAGGGAAATCAACCCACGCACGCCGAGCGTTGCGTTGACGACGACGATGCCGTGACGGAGAAAATGAGCCATCAAAGGAAGGTCGTGGAATTGGGGTAGATGACGATAAAGGATCTGAGTTTGTAGCCGTTGGATTCACGCGGCCCATCTTGATGTCACCAGGAGTGAGGTACACTCCTTGCCACAGAAGCGTATGCTTGTGGTTCGGTTTAGGCATGGACCTGCTGGGTTCGTTGCCCAGCGAGGGGATGAACTCCGGCGCATCAGCTCGGAGTTGAGTTTGTATATGACATGGCCCTCCTTCGGACGCAGCATACTCTGTTATTGCAACCTTCCCTTTGTTCACGAGCCGCTGGTGGTAATGTTCATCCACCATCACAGCCTTTCCTTTGCCGCTTGGCTGTGGACAATGGGGTTGGTCCAGCATCATCGCCTTTCCTTTTGGCGTCGGTGACGTAGCCATAGCTGTAGTCCGAGAAGGACCCACCCCTTCTATGCTTAGGGCATGCTTTGACGAGCTTGCCCCCAGCAGCTTATGAGAAATCTGGGATGGGCTTGTGCTCAATGTTGATGAAGCATTTGCCCTCAATACTGGGTGCACATTTGCCCCCCGTATTGTAGACGGTGTTGACGGAGAAGGCACTCCCTTTGATTTAGTAGTTGTTGGGGAAGAAGTCGCAGCTTGTCTGCGCGGCGTCATTCTCGATGGACCCACCCGCTTCGCACGGATAGGCCACTCATCAAGTGTTGCGCGATGAAACCTCGATGATGACTCATGGCTGCCAGACTCGGTGCGTGCTTCTTTAGAAAAGCCCACAGGAACCGAGTCAAAGTGACTGGCCTCACGTATGTTGAGATGCTAATCATGTGAGGTGGCTCCTGAAGCCTTTGCTGCTGCCCTCATCCTCCTTTTGGCCGACTTGGACATGACAGGAATGAACCCATCTTGACGTGCAGAAGTTACTTCATGCTCGTGGTTTGCTATAGCCGGGGACGCAGCTGTGGTTTGCAATGAACTTGCACTAGTGGTAGCTTGAAAAGGCCCCACCGGCACGTCTAGCCACAGCGACCCAAAGCGTAGCGTGACGAATTGTTGAACCCGCCCCGCCATCCCTTCATATAAAGAGAACCATATATCAATCTTCACACATATATATATCAACGACATGATCAATTTAAACGTCATATGTTGCACTTTGATGTTGGAATTCAAAGATGAGGGGAAAAGTAGGTCCCACCGGGCGTGCCAGAATCTGATGACGGGAAAATGGGCGTGAATCCGCGTCCGCGTCATTAGAGACAAGTTAATTTAATTTAATTGAAAATGAGACAAAGGAATCAGGTATTGCGGGTCCATTACTTCCAGAATTAATACATTTACATAAAATTATGTTAATTACATCTCTTTGCGAGAAAACCCCTGATTAAGAATTCCAACAACAAATTACAACATATAACTACTACGAAAAAAAAAGAAAGGCTCTTCCATCTTGGCGTCGGATCTTCCTAGAATCATAACTATAGAATTTTTTGAGGATGGTCGTAGCCATAGGATCTTCATAAAATCATAACTATGGACTTTGAATAGTACCACTACAAGGAATGTGTGATTTTTTGACATTTTTAGTATGACAACGGGTTATAATGTCATTATATAATCTAGTTTATGACATGGTGTTTTAGCCAATTCAACCTAGTGACAATATAAAGTTGTATGTCACAACAAATGTCATGCAGCTAGTCTAATTTCATCTAGTGACAATATTTACTATGTCAAAAGGTCTAATTTTTAAATGTCATAAGTCTATGACAAATGTCAAATGTCAAAAAATGTTTTATTAGATTTTTTGAAATATTTTTATCCATGTTGGCATGTCCTGTTGCCACGTCATCAGATTTTTCTATTTTTTGTACTATTTATTTTCAGCCCACCTATTTATGGGCTTCCAAACAGAGCGCCTCTTTTCCTTGTGCGGCCAGCAGCAGGGACGGAGGGTCTGGCGGCGTGGACACCTGGGCGGGCGTCTCGGGAGGGGCGGCGGCCAGCAGCTGAGCGAGCTTCGCGGGAGGGCCGGCGGCCAGCGGCTGGGCGCTCGTCGCGGCGTCGACGTCGGCGTCGGCGGCGGCGGCCAGTGGCTGGGAGCGCATCGCGTCGGCGCCGGCGGCTGGGAGCGCATCGCATCAGCGCCGCGGCCAGCAGCTGGGCGCTCGTCGCGGCGTCGGCGTCGGCGTCGGCGGCGGCGGCCAGTGGCTGGGAGCGCATCGCGTCAGCGCCGGCGGCCAGCGGCTGGGAGCGCATCGCATCAGCGCCGCGGCCAGCAGCTGGGCGCGTGTCTCGGCCAGTGCGGCGGCCAGCGCCTAGGCGCGCATCGCGGTGGGGCCGGCGGCTGACGGCACGTGCACCATCCAGCGAGCAAGGGCACCGGCGTGGCTGGCTTAGTAGGTGCCGGCGAGGCTGATCCCCGTAGCAGCTGCGGGAGCACCCTTGATTTCTTCTCTTGAGAGTGCTAGGCTGCAAGAAAGGTACCAATTTGCTTTAGGGAAATAGTCTTGTATATTAGTGCCTGTTACTTGCTTACTGCTTCCTGATTTATGTGCATTTGCTTAACCAATTAGTGGGGGTAAAGCAATGTTCAACTATTGTGCACAGACTGAATATAAACTATAGTTACTCCTCATGTCCATATCGTACACTTAGACTATCAACGTCTCAAGATTATCTCATTAGAGTTTCATCTATCGAGAGGCTAATTAGGCTTAGAACTAGAATAGACTTCACTTGCAGAGTTCAGTAGCTCTCGGCAACACAAATGTAATTATCGGGGAAAAAAATTGTTCATATCTTCGTTACTCCAGCTGCAGATTGAAGAACCCATTCATTTTTTTTCTCGCACTTTATTTCAGCCTCCAAATGTTCATTACCAGTCCATTTGGTACAAACACAGAATGGTAGTGTCATAACAGTTATAGATTTCTCAACTGTAAATTAAGGAATAACAAGCCTCCAGCAACAAATGCGTCCCCTCAGTACTGACCCGGGAGGGGGAGCACTAAACCTATCTCCACCAACGAAACAAGTTCTACAAGGAAATTAAATCTGCATGTCTAATCATGTAAACCACCACCAGCGCAGGATGGTAATTTTGGCTTTTGATCAAGTATCAAAGACAGAACCGGACTTAGCTAAGTATCTCGACTATCTTCCCCCAAAGAAAGAATACACATTGTGACAAGCACTGTGTCTTCAGTATTTCCATCAATCAGCACATCCTTACTTTGCATGTTGAACAATCTCCATTACTGGGAACAGCTTCTCCAACTTTGCATTGAAGAGAACCTTGTTAGGATCCAGCTCCATGCGTGCCTTGTTATATGCATCAACAGGGATGCACAAACTTTAATCAGGGGTATTTTGGTCATTTCAAGTGATGGAATACACAAGGATATGAAAAAATACACTGGAAAGGTATAAAGAGGGTGTTTTGTAAAGCAAATAAATTGGAGGAGGGTATATTATCAATTTGGATGTGTAGGAGGGTATATTCTAGATTTTGAACTATGAAGAGGGTATATGATCAATTTGCCCTATAAATAATGGCATGCCACATGTTTGATAATTTCGGTCAAGTATCATACATATGTCAATTTTTTTGACCAAGTTTATCTCATGATTTGGTGCAGATGGAAAGATCTTGGATCAATAGTAGGATGTTCAGCAAGGAACATGTGGATGGGGTGAATGAATTCATGACCTTTGTTTCAGAGAGATTCAGTGATGATGAAGAGATGATCTGTCCATGTCGTCGTTGTTTGAATCGAGTTCGCAAACCTAAAGGACAGGTGGAGGATCACTTGTATATTCATGGCATGGCTAGTACTTACACTAGATGGATACATCATGGAGAACCATTGGAGGTTGTACCACATGAAATTGACGACCATGTTGGTGAACATACTAGTCTTGATGAGGATTTTGGCATGAATGCGGATGAAGAAGATGACCCTGACGATGGAATTCATGGTATGGTAGAGGAGCTGTACACAGCTGAAGAGGAAGGTAAAGGGAAAAAGTCTATGTTCGCAATTCTATTGGAAGAGATGAAGCAACAACTGTACCCTGGTGGTCCTTGCACAAGGTTTTCATTTGTGGTGAAGTTACTTCATATCAAGTCATTTTACCGAGTATCTAATGGCTTTTTCACAGCGCTACTGAAGTTGTTGTCATCAACATTCCCAAATTGCTCTATTCCTGCAACATACGATGAAGCAAAGAGACTTATACGTGCATTGGGGCTCGGATACAATTCAATACATGTGTGCCCGAATAATTGTGTTCTGTTTCGAAAGAATTTAGAAAAGAAAGATGTTTGTCCGGTTTGTGGTGCATCAAGATGGAAAGACAATGATGGAAGGAAGAAGATTCCTGAGAAGGTTTTGCGACATTTTCCATTGATTCCTAGGCTAAAGAGAATCTTTTCTTCCAAAAGAATGGCAGAGGAGGTGCAGTGGCACAAGTTGACCCTTACAAGCTGCTAGTGGACATTCACAAAAGAGAGCTGCTGCTGCTAGTGGACATTCACAAAAGAGAGCTGCTGCTGCTAGTGGCCTTCATTTCTTGTAGACCTTGGCTGACGTGGCGTCGATCTGCTCCGTCAGGAACTTGACCTTGTCCTCCAGGAACTTGACCTTGTCCAGGAGGAAGTCGAGCTTCTGTGGAGTGTTCATGGCGGCAAACTTCTTCTCAGGAATCTGCAAGGTTCAGCCACAGATTGAAAGGCATATCAACATTCAGGAATCTGTCATCTGTCCATATTCAGGAATCTGTCATCTAGCCACAGAAACATGGGATATACTTGAGGAAAATAAAAAAAGCCAGTAGCACAAAATAATTGGATAGGAATACACAATCTCTATCTAGCAGAATCATGTACTGCAACACTTCTCTTCTCATGGTACAAAATAAACTGGATAGCTAGCTGCACTGAGTTGTGCACAGTGATACTCTGCATATATCTTGTAGCCAAATCAAATAAATCATTGTGGGCAGTGTTCCTAACAAATAAATTAAATAACTTGCCTATTTAGTAAGCATAAGTAGTACTGATTCCAGTGGTTCTGTACAAGACATATGTTTTATTTTATCTAGGCAAAATTTAGCCATATGAACTGATAGTGACCAATTGTCATCACAATAGGATTTCAAAATACCAGTTTACTCTACTGAAACATGGGATATGCATACATGTTTATTTCAACTTGCAAATGTTCTTATTCATCTTATTCATGGTCCCCTGAACTGATAAAGCAACGATAGGTATCAAATCAAGTACATTTTGGGTTGCTGGGCTGAAGAGGTGCTCACCTTCGTCGGCGGGGTCACCACCGCCGCTCGTAGACGCTTGGTCGACGACGGCCCCTTCGCGCAGCTGCACGACGGGCCCCTGGCGCGGCTCGATGACGCCCCTCCGTGCTCACCTAGGGATTGGATACGAACCCAATCCGAGCCGACCAGAATGTAGTCGGAGGAGGATGAATCGCCGCCGCCACAGCTCCTCGCCGCCACAGCTCCTCGCCGACACGGCACGACGCTCTTGGATGCAGGGGAAAACTGCCCGTACTCATTACGGGTCTGAGCACGCGCCTGGGCCGCCTTCTTGCCCCGGGCCATCCTCGGCAAGGTCGCTGAATCCTCGCGTCGCCGTCAGAGGTGGAAGAAGACCCGATGCGATCTGGAGATGGAAGCGGCACCGTTATGCCCTTTTATGCCCTTTTTCCAAACTATTTTCAAACACTTGTTTCCAAACACTTTTATGCCCTTTTTTCTACTTTTTCAATTTTTGCTTAATTGTTGTTTTTTTTTGCTAATTTTCGAACTATTTTCAAACACTTGTTACCAAACACTTCAATCATTGTATGAAACCTATTTCAATATCCGTCCGAATCCGAATATCCGTCCGAATCCGATATGTCTTCAAGTTTGATTTCACGTTAGTGCTACTATTTGATGTTTTATTTTCTTTTGCAATGGTAAAATAAAATCTTCCACATCAGCTATGTGCGTCCTACTCCATTTACTGCACTGCATGCATTCCTTATAAACAAGTAGGGGTGCAGACGAATTGGGTTAATCCCGACCGATCCGACACCGAATCCGATTGGTACCGAATCCGGAGAAAAAATATGGGTTAGGATATGGTAACAGCAATATCCGACCGAATCCGACCCATTTTCACCCCTAAACGAGAGTGGCACTAGTACTAGCATACATACACGTAGATTGCAACGAAGTAACAATCTCGAGCACTAGTACTAGCACACATACACATACTCTCTCTGTTTCAAATTATAATTCGTTTGACTTTTTTTTGCCCAAGTTTGACCACTCGTCGTATTCAAAAAATTTGTACAAATATAGTCAAATTTAAGTCATTCTTCAAGATATTTCATTACTAAAGCAAGCCACAACAAAAGAAGTGATATTTTGCACAAACTTTTGAATAAGATGAGTGGTCAAACTTGGGGTAAAAAAAGTCAAACGAACTATAATTTGCAACGGAGGGAGTAGATTGCAACGAAGCAACAATCTCAAGCATTCGACATTTATAATCCGAGTGTTAGAATGACTTTCAACTACGACCCCTATTTAGACTATAATCGTTAACGCGGCCAAATCTAGAGAAGCGAACAGGGCCCAATGAGCATGTGATAGGACTACGTTGCGGTTCTTGTCTGAGCAGTGCTACTCTAATTGGACAATTGAGATTCTCAAATGATTGATGAGGATAGTATGCACAATTGATTCCGTAATCAATTGGGAAACAACTAATCATGTAAAAAAACATGGTCATATCCTTATAAATTGTTCCTAACATGACTTTCATTGTGCCCAATGACTTTTGTCCTATCAATTCAAAACATCATTCTATTATTATCAATTGCACAACAAAAACACGTCTAGGAATTTGTAGTTTAAAACTAAATATGAAGATGCAACCATGAAAATACCATTGTTTATTAGTCTAAATAAGAAAGCACTATTTTTTTTATATTAGAAAGCAGTATTTTAGTAGGAAGAAAGCATGCTGTGTGCCAAAAATTCCATGTTCAGCAGGAACGCGCGCAGTGGCGCCATGTGTCGGCGGCAGACCAAAAATTTTAGAGGCAAAATTTCATTTCGACCCAGACATATCCCACAACAGGTAGCCTTTGGACAGGGATACTACAGTAAAATCGCCCCCACATCATGACCTATTCAGGTCACCGCTCCCCCCAAACCCTAAATCCAATTCATTCCTCTCAGCAGCCGCCGGCTCCCCATCGGCTGCAACCTGGGAAGAGGGTCCGAGGCCCTCCGCCGCCGAAGAGGCCCTCAGCCGCAGAAGAGGCCCTGCATCTCCAACGGTGTCCTCCGGACTCCGCCCGGCTTCCTGAACTCGTGAAGATGGCTCCTGGTCGGAAATCGGCCACCCGGCCCTCAACCGGACGTGAACCAGAAGGTAACCTGTCGATTCCCCCTCTTACCTTGCAATCCATATGGCGGGGAATGGCGGCACAGGCTCCAGATTTGGGGATTTGCAAGGGGAGGCCTGCCCTGCAGTCTGAGGAGCCAGCGTTGGTGTATAATGCATTAGTGTTTTTGACGTGTGTATAATGCATTACTGTGTATCTCTTTTCTAATCTTTCGTACTTTTGATGTGTATTAATTAACTAGTCAAGACATTTAGTGTTTTAAGGTCCAAGCCATTTCTTGTACAAATTAGTCTAGAAAAATATGAATCAGTTACCAAAAGCGTAAGGGAACATAATATAAAAAAGAAGATATAGATAAGTTACCTTCACTGTGAATCTAATTCAGTAAGTGACAGGCTGTGTAGTTGGTTCCATATTTCACTGTGAAACTTCAGTACAAATTCTAAATGTTACATTACTCTGTATGTTTTGTTCTCACATGCTTAATATACATGGTGTGTGTTCCTTTAAGTGCATTGATCATATAATTTTCTCATTAAATTTCTTCATTTATGTGTTGCACTAATGAGTGATTTCTTTTTCTCGTGCAAGTACAGAGGCTCCAATGACTGAATATGAGAGGCAGAAGATGGAGAATGTGATGCGGAACAGTCGGGTGTTCCGCAGTATTGGAATAAGAGAGGCATTGCAAATTCTGAAACAATCAAGACGAAAGGCCATTACTGCTACTCGTGAAGACTTTGGCTCATTGTATCAACCTGGAGACTGTGAAGATGGTGAAGACGTTGAACAAGCAGTACTTGATAAGGTACCTTCATGACAAACGAGCATTTATGTTAAATATGCAGTTCATGTGCAAAGCTCAGTCATTTGTGTTAAAATATGCAGAGTTATTCATTCAGTTTTAATTTGTTGTGTCATGAAGGATGCCATACAGGACTTAGAAACTGAAGTTACCAAGAGTTCGGCACACAACATCTCTGTCCCGGCAGGAGGATCAAGAGCATCAAAGAGAGTGATGGCAGTGGCAATTCGGGGTCAGGAACCAGCAAGAATTACAAGGCAGAGGACAAAGGAATTGGCCTCAGGTGATGAAGTGCCAACAGCAAACCCACAAGATGGTTCAGAAGACCCACAAGATTGTTCAGCACAAGATGCAATGATGGCTGGCAATGATAATGCCCTGTCCAATAACCAGAATGAGCAATCTACTAATGGCAAGTGATTGTACCCTGTCCACAGAAGAACCGGAATGATTTATTTATTTGCATTAATGGATCTATGATTTCCTCTAATTGTTTTTCAAATTACATGATAGGTCGATGCATCACCAAAACACACGTAGGCAGAGATTTGGATATGATTTCAAGAGGGTTAAGAGACAAGATCCCAGTGAATATCTCTGAAGGAAAGTTGCGGCCAGAGGAGCCTTTGCAAGCTGCAAAACTAGCATCAGAGGCTGGTATTATTATACGGGACCATGTCCCAATCTTCACTCACTGGAAGCATTACAAGGAGAAAGCTGCCATACCTATTGTTAAGAACTACAATGAAAAACTTGGTGTAAGTAACTGGGCTGCTAAAGAGATACCTATTTTTCTGTGGCATATGGATTACTAAATAGGTACCTGGCTGCTTGCATTTTCAGTTTAATTGGTGTTCGTCCTTTGTTATTTTTTTAGAATATTGTGTATTTTGCCTTGCTGCTCATACATAGTGCATGAAGTTTCTGCAGCTGCTTTGTTGCTGCAGCTTTGCTTTGCTACTGTACCTGCTGTTCATACATACCTGTTTTTCATACAGTGTTCTAAATATTTGGACTTTGGTTAGAGAGTATCTGTAGCTGCTTTGCTGCTGATGCTAGAAAAATGTGTGGCTGCTACAAACATGTTTTTCTGTGGTTTATGGATTACTAAATAGGTACCTGTCTGCTTGCATTTTTTAGAGACATTGGTTCATATTGTGTATTTTGCCTTGCTGCTCATACATAGTGCATGAAGTTTCTGCAGCTGCTTTGTTGCTGCAGCTTTGCTTTGCTACTGTACCTGCTATTCATACATACCTGTTTTTCATACAGTGTTATAAATATTTGGACTTTGGTTAGAGAGTATCTGTAGCTGCTTTGCTGCTGGGGCTAGAAAAATGTGTGGCTGCTAGAAACATGTTTTTCTGTGGTTTATGGATTACTAAATACATGTGTCTTGCATTTTTGGAAATTCAACTGGTGTACGTTTTTTACTGTTTCTTTTAGTTATCTAGTTTCAGTTTGTGTCATTATCAAATAGATATGTGGCTGTCATTCTTTTGTCATTACTAAATAGATATGTGGCTGTCATTTGTGTAAGTCAATTTAGTGATCTTTGTTCATGCTCTTGACCAGGGTCAATTCACCATTGACCAAGATGCTGTGCCGGTGAAAGATGCATTTTCTGATTTGCTCAAAAGAGGACAGCGGCAGATGAGATACAAGCTCAAGAAGCTATACTTCAATGGCATACCAGCAAATGAAGTGAGAACAACTTCACCGCTTACCACTATGACTGACATGGAGTGGAAACAACTCGTGGACATGTGGTCTAACCCAAAGCACAAGGTATCCTTCGCTAGTATCTATCACAAATGTTGCCTTATAGAATATATGTATTGCCTGTCTACTAATGTTTGTCTTTCTACAGGAAAGGAGTTTAAAAAACAAAAATAGCCGTGAGCAAGTCCAGTACCACCAGATGACCGGATCTCGGAGCTATGTTGCTCAATGCTATATCATGGTAAGATAAATCACTTCAGTTTTACAAACTTTCGTGATATTTGTGTCCAGAAATGGTGCTTGTTGCATGGAAAATGTTGTGTACTGTATATGCAAATCTATTTATTCCAAAACCCATGTCCTTGTGGTACAACTGGAATGCTCTTGTCGTCGTCTTTTTTTTCGTCTGTGATCCATAATTTAGGTGGAGTGTAATACTGCAGATCCCTGTTCTGTGAATACTGGCAAAATCAGTCTGATTTGCATCGATATTTAAGGTTCAACTAAATATACTTGTCTAGATGCAGGATGCCACTAATTTACATGATTTCTTCCTTTTTTATATGACTGATGCTGTTTAGATGTGATGAACAAAGCTGTGCTAGCTATCTGGGTTCATTCTGTAACTCAGATGAATGGCAGTCGCACCATGATGTTTCTGCAGTAGCTCATTGAATTTTTATTAGCTTATTGCTCTTCCTAACAGCTTGCCTATATAATTGAATTTGAATACCCTACTTGTCAGTTACTCCATCCACAAAACACAACAGCTGGGATTCAAATATAAGGATTTATGGTGTAAACCACGTATAATTTTAGATTTATAGCATGTCAGGTTCAATGAAATCTTTGTGAATCTACTGCTGCTGTCCTGCTATCTTAGGATACAAGTAATTAAATGTTAATGCTGCTGCTACTGTCCTGCTGCTGTATGTAATTTACTGTTCGGTTATTTACGTGCTGCTACAGCGCCGTTACTACAGTGCCGCTGCTGCTGTCTTTAATTCAGTTTCTGTTTTTATGTATTTTAGAAGCAAACCAAATTTAAGGACGTGCCACCAACTGCGATTGATGTTTTTAAGGACACCCACTGCAGCAGCAAGTCGGGTTTTACTGAGCAAGCCAAAGAGGCTATTGTGAGTACCTTTCTCTATTTCTTATTGTGAACAACACAACATATCAGTACATGTGTAAGCATTGAAATCTGAATTTTTAGCTGTTATTGTTGCTAGGCTCAAATGGAGGCGTATGTTGCTCAACCAACAGAAGAAGGGCAAGATCCGAAGACTCCTGCTCAAGCTGTAGCTCATGTTCTGGCAAAATCAACTTTTCTTCGCAATGTTGGCATGCAGTCCGCAGCGATGAAGAAAAATGCTAGAGCTGATGCACTGAATGATCGTGTAAATGAGCTGGAGAGTGAGTTGCAAGTTGAGAGGAGAGGAAAAGCAGGACTGGAGTCACAGCTTGCTGATTTGCAGAAGGAAGTAGAAGATCAAAAAGAAGCAGCAAGAAAGAGTGAAGAAGCAGCAAGGAAGAATGAAGAAGAAACCGAGAAGCTGAAGCGGCAAGGCCTTGAAATCCAAGGTTTCCTTCGTACCTTGTTTGGCAACAAGTTTGCACCATCCGATGCTGAACAGTAAGCTCTCCAACACAACTAGCCTCATTTTGGTGACATCTGTGTCTACGAGGCGATGAATCTATTTTGGTGTATTGAACTCTTGTGCAACAGCAGCTAGTGCTACTGATGAAGTAACGTACCTTGTGCTTGTGACATTTCCGTAGGCTAGATGGTTAGATTTAAGCTTGTGCTTGTGGCTGCTGTGTTTGTGATGCCTCGCCCTCTTCGACCACTTCATCAGTAGCCCTCTAAGCTAGTGCTACGTACTGATGACATGGAAGTGATGACCACTAGCCCCATGCTACTGATGAAGTAAATCAGTAGCACTAGCTTTGTGGCTGCTGCTACTGATGACCACTAGCCCCATGCTACTGATGAAGTAAAGTAACTTTGTGCTTGTGGCTGCTGTGTTGCTACTGATGAAGTGATGTGTACTGATGATGTGCAACTGAATATTGATGAAATGATGTACTGAGCTACTAAACTTTTGTGCAATGCTTATGATCTAATGCTTATTTGAGATCTGATTTGTTGTATGGGCTGTAAATTTGTGGATGCGGGCTGAATTTTGTGTATGGGCTGGATTGTGTGGGCAAAAAAAATTGCATGGGCTAAAAATCTGTTTTATACGGGCTGCAATATTTAAAAAATATGGGAAAAAAAACGAAAATTAAAAAATGGGCCAGGCAATATCAGCCCAAAAAAAGCTTGTGGCCCATAAAGAGGCAGCTACTATGTGGGCTTGAGCAGCCCAAAATTCATTTTGTGACATTCTTTTCCTCTGCCATGTCAGTGCCATGTCAGCCTTTGATCCTACGTGGCATTTGTCCATGTGGTAAGGTCTAAGATTTTGTGACAATAAACCAAAGTCATAAACCAATATGACACTAAAATCCATTGTCATAACCTTATGATAATAAATAAACAAATGTCACATAGTCAGAATATGACGCGGGTTTTTTGACATTAGAATTTTTGTCAAATGCATGTCATAAACTATAAGTTGTGACATGAATTCCATATATTTTGACATAATTACAATGTCAAAAAACCCTAGATTTCTTGTAGTGAGTCTTAGCTACTTTGGAGGATGGTCGTAGCCATTGGATCTTCATAACTATGGACTTTGGGTAATCTTAGCTACTTTTGGGGATGGTCGTAGCTATGATGTATGCAAAAGAGACCCCTCTTTTTTTTGTTATTGCATTGCATACTGTTTATGAATATTGGGAGCTTGAATGTAGGCATATTTACGTGTCGTGAACAAGGACAGCACTTAACATGGGGATGGAATTTGGCGTCCTTCCCGTGCAACTTGCGGCAGGTGTTTCTGTTGCTCAGAACCCTTGCGTAGTGTATAGCGAGGAGTCCATTTTTTTTAGCATGATGGTGACTTGAGCGCTTGTTCTTGGTCTCGTATCAACTGACCGAGTCGAAGAACAAGGTTCTTCCCATGGTGATCTGTATCAACTGACCAGACCGACCATGAGGTCTCGAATACATCTCATGGTAACTTGCTCAAGAGAGCCAGCCTGCGCATGAGGCCTTCATCACGGAGGCAGGGATAGATTTGGTCGTTGTCGAGAGCGCCGGGCCGATCAAAGCCAGAACGGGAGCAACGGTTACTAGAGAAAGGCGGTGCTTCTCACCTTGTCCAGCGGGTCGACGAACGGATGTCGCCGCTTTTCAGCACTCCGACAGCCTGACGGTGCTCTTGACTGTTGATGCTAAGCAGCAGCCTGGCTGTCCTTCCTTCTCTCCACCGATTCTCTCCTTTTTCCCCCGAACCCCTTTCTCCTGATCACCTGATCCCCCCTTTATAGAGCGGGAGTGAGGGTGGCCCGTGGAGGGAAGTTATCGCAACTTCTCTTCTTAATTTTCTTTTCACACCTTTTTTTTTGACAACTGCCGATACAGCACGCATAAGCGTACAAACGTGGGCAGTTGGAGGACGTGGGCGGTTGGAGGACGCTGGAACCGGTCTCAGCTGTGGTAGTGCTAGACGTGGACTATTGGAGCACCGCAACCGTCGCTTTCTTACTTGAATGTTCATTGCTCCAGTCGTGGCTGAGATATCATGGCCGAAACCATGTGGTTGAATTATAAGTCTGGTAGAACCACACGGTTACGATACCCGCATCGACCGACGTGGTCATCAACTGGCAATTGCCCGACGTGGTCTTACAATGGGTATCGACCGGCGTGGTCGCAACATGATTATAAACCCACGCGGTCGCAACCTGGGTGGAGACCGACGTGGTCGTGATATGGGTATCGATCAACGTGGTCATAATATGAGTATAAACCGACGTGGTCGCAATATGGATGCACACCAATGTGGTCGTAATATAGGTGTAGACCAACATCGTCGTAATATGGGTATCGATCAACGTGGTCGTAATATGAGTATAAACCAACGTGGTCGCAATATAGGTTTAGACCAACGTGGTCGTAACCTGGATGGAGACCAACGTAGTCGAAATATAGGTCTAGACCAACGTGGTCGTAACCTAGGTAGAGACCAACGTGGTCGATTACGAGTGTAAACCAACGTTGTCGAAATATAGGTATAGACCAACGTGGTCGAAATATAGGTGTAGACCAACGTGGTCGAAATATAGGTTTAGACCAACGTGGTCGAAATATAGGTTTAGACCAACGTGGTCGAAATATAGGTTTAGACCAACATGGTCGTAACCTGGGTAAAGACCAACGTGGTCGATTACGAGTGTAAACCAACGTGGTCGAAATATAGGTGTAGACCAACGTGGTCGAAATATAGGTGTAGACCAACGTGGTTGAAATATAGGTTTAGACCAACGTGGTCGAAATATAGGTTTAGACCAACATGGTCGTAACCTGGGTAAAGACCAACGTGGTCGACTACGAGTGTAAACCAACGTGGTCGAAATATAGGTATAAACCAACGTGGTCGAAATATATGTTTAGACCAACGTGGTCGAAATATAGGTTTAGACCAACGTGGTCGAAATATAGGTCTAGACCAACGTGGTCGTAACCTGGGTAGAGATCAACCTGGTCGTAATATGGCACTAGTCAAAATCTGGTGGGTCCGCTTTCGAATGGTCAGAAGTTAAATACGGTGTGATGGTCGTGGTTGGGTAATCGGAGACCTTCGACCACGCTGTAGGAACTGCGGTCGGTAACCGAAGCTTCGATTTCAACTACGTTGGATAATCAGCGTACTTCAACCGCGTCATGAGAACTGAAGTCGGTAATCGGAGCTCTATTGAGAACTTCGACCATGTTATGGGAACTGAGGTCAAGAAAGGCTTCGACCACCGTGAAATTTGACGTACATGGTCGGAACGAGATCCGACCATGGGGGAAAGTGACGAGCGTGGTCGTAAGCTCCGAAAATTACTCGTAAGCTTTTG
Organism: Dendrocalamus latiflorus; assembly: GCA_017311315.1. Taxonomy (NCBI): domain Eukaryota; kingdom Viridiplantae; phylum Streptophyta; class Magnoliopsida; order Poales; family Poaceae; genus Dendrocalamus; species Dendrocalamus latiflorus. The sequence goes on from CM029628.1 coordinate 35,611,608, forward strand.
AGTATTGCGTGTTGGGTGATACCGACCGGCCACCTATTTATGAGAAATTGAGAATACAACCTATTAGCCTATAGAGGTATACATTACCTCTTCATGTACGCTTGAATGCGCTAAATTTGATACTTGGTATTATAGTGAATTACTTTTGTATCTTGTTAGGGACACTATTTCATTGAACCCTATTCCACCATCTGGTGGAACTTGCCTATCTATGTTTAATATGCTATAAAAGATTTTCATATATTTTGGGTGTGCCTAAATTGGTGTCAACAGTTTTACAGCAAGGAGAAGGAGAAGGAGAAGGAGAAGGTGGTGAACAAACTCCCATTTATATTAGTAGGGATATAGCGCTAGCATTGGCCGTAGGCCCGAGGAATGTATTTTACACCCCGATTAAGAATAAGACTGTCTCATTAAGAAGGTTCTGAGCAATTTAGGTCCCAACAAAACAACCCAGGCTTCCCTAACAGTTGGTTAAGCATAGTTTAAGACTTGACTTTGGAAAGCTCTCGTTGTTGCCGCGCTTACGGGAAACGCGTTTGATTTTCGCTAGACTAATGATAGTCATTGAATCTTTTGTAATTCTGTTTTTCTGGAGTTTGAGAGCATACATGCCCCCTCCAAGTTCTAAATTGGCGGCTAAGGGCTCCATCTCCGTGTCCTTGTTAACATTTTTTCCTCTGGTTTGGTGGAGGTTGGTTGGCTGACTGACTACAATGACTTTGCAGAAATATAATTGGAATGTGTGAAAACTATAGAAATAAAAAGAAAGAAAGAAAGCATTAGACAAAGCAACTATAGGTGACTAGAAAGAATTAGACAAAGCAACTATAGGTGACTAGAAAGAATTAGACAAAGCAACTATAGGTGACTAGAAAGAATTAGACAAAGCAACTATAGGTGACTAGAATTAGTCCCTGCATTGTTGACAATTATGGGTGGTTTTAATTGTGCTGCCCACTAAAATAAGTGTGAATATTTCAGGAACACTGAATATTGCAGAACTTTCAGCAGAAAACTTACTCATCACATACAGAATTTGACAACTTCGAATGTAGGGAAAAAGAGACGAAATTATACGCATTTTTGCCATGCTGCAAAGTAATGCCCAAGAAACTTAAATTACAACACTAAAACTCTTCGTTAGTGCTCTAAGCACTTTCTGTTAAACCTTAGGTGCCTGGAAATGTTACGAAGTTACTTTCAGAAGCTGCACAATATAAACATAGTAACCTCGGTGTAAAACTGTACGTCCAAAAAGCTCACCACTTTCTGCTCCATATGACATTATCACTCTCAATTCCTCTTGCTCTGTTAATTAAATTACTTGACTTAGAACTCTTGGTTTGTTTATTCTGCCTCTAGGTATAGATATGATGGCGATTTGGTTACTACTATAGTCTAAAAGGCACAAGGCTCTGAACTTAAATATATAATGACTAGGACCATGTTGCTGCTGCTGAAGTTTTCTAGGGAGGCTGTATCTTTCAACCTATTTGGCCACTAATCCACTACACGTAGCTGCCATCAGATACTAGAACAAGCACGAAATGGAGTAGGAGTACACTGTGACAAAAGTACCTTAGCGAAAACGAACCGTATGTACATCTCATGCCGTATGGCTTCAGACTTTGAGTGACAAGTCCGGGACAGAAATCAATCAAATCAGAGAACAAGGAACCAGGTTCTAGTAGTCAGGAGTTCAGAAGTAAGAATTGATGCTTAGAGAAAAAAAAAACTCTGCAGAGAGAATACATATATACAGAAAGTACGTATATCCGTAGAAACTAGCAATAGATGTGCAAATATACAACAGATTATAATCTTTTTTTAAAAAAAAAGGATCCACTGATACGCCAATGTGGTGGCCCAACTTGTGAGGTACTTGTTAGAAATTAGCCCATTTAATTTGGTCTATTTCCTTAATTCCAAAGCATGCATGGTTTAGTACCATATTGCTAAGGCAGGGTGCTGAATACCGATTTATAAGGTGGAGTCCTCCCCACTCCTTGAATATAGAAAGAGATAGTATGAGGATGGTTCTGTCTAGTCACACACGCGCGCACGTACACGCGCGTGCGTATTTGTGTATTTTCGCGTGAAAATCGTGACTTGTGACTTGCGACCGTGATGTGGCGCGCCACTTGGCAGACCATGTCCATCTTTATTTTTGTTGAACCATGCACCTCACTCTCTCTGTTTAAATGAGATTTAAACATTTGAATAAGGCAGTTACAAGTAAATTTACACTGCTTAATTTGTCATTTGATGAGGCAGTTACCAGTGCATAATTCTGTTTAAAACGCAGCAGTTACTAGTGAGTAGTAACTGCAGCGCCTATAAAAGGGCCTGGAGACATCCAGGAAAATAGAGAGAATTTTGCACCTCCATTCTTCTCCTACTTTCTGCTCTGTTGTGCTGTGCTGTCTGAACCTCGTCGACCTTTCTTCCCGGCGTGTACCTGGAAGGAGGGAGAGCGGCTATCTCCGAACCGTTGCCGCAGAGAGTACCTGCACGGGGCGACAATAAGGTTTCTGGGCAGCGCATCTGCGTGACCGCTCACTGCACTGCGACATCTACGTTCTGCACTGCGTCAAGCCTGCGCGGCTTCTTGTTCTTCATCAGACTAACAAGTAAGTCGTTCGCGCGTACGTACGACTTAATTACTATATTTTCTTGAATATATTTTGAAATATGATGAGTAGCCTGCTGCTAGTAATAAGCTTTGCATCACTAGTATATTGTGTTTATCTTCTAATAAAATTTGGAATTAAAATATTGTCTTACTTTACAACAGTACTGCCCTCCTAAGGTGATCCCCGAAGTATGTGGCTAATTTTCTGATTATAATTTAGGGATTGTGGAGATCGACAATCTGATATGGACATTTTTGTACTTTTGTTATTCTGCTCGGTGGCTTGGTTTACTCGTAGACTTCACACACATGAGGACCAAGAAAACCATGCTACTGTTAGAACATTGACTGGCAGAGAAATCACTGCGGAATTTAGGTTTTTTTCCACTGTACTCTTCTTATTCAGATGTTCTGCTGTCAAGTGATGTATCTATATAAATAAAAATAACTGATAATATTTAAGATATGTCTTTCGTTTTGAGGCAAAAAACCTCATGATAATTCTAAAAAAGAAAAAATCCTAGAAATCAAAGACAACTGTACTGCACAGTTGCACGGTTAAATCTGCAAGTTTTAATAACACCTTAGTTCATTTGTGATAGACACATTACTGGCCAAACTTAATTCTAACATGTGGCCCCTCAAGAACTCAAAGATGCATCAATTTTGTCGCACTTTACTAGTTAATTGTTACATGCACGTTGTTTGACCTCTCATCTCATCCTCTTCATACGATACTACTAGTCTACTAGCCAGTAGTAGTGATCTAATTAATTGACCTGTCATCACAGATTGACACACTCGAAAGCAAAGCCCAAATCACATGGTGCATACGTTACTCTTTATTTTCTCATATCGATGAACTCTTTGAAGTTGCTTACAAAATTACGGCAAAATCGATCCTAGTTCACATGATGGAGCAAGTGCAGGGCTCGTCGTAGACGACCATCGGCGGCGGGTAGTAGTAACCGGGGTAGCATTGCGGCAGCGGATGCACGACCAAAGGCTTCGGCTCGTCCGGCTTCTTTTCCTCGGGTTTCTCCTCCTCCGGCTTCTTCTCCTTCACTTCCTCCACCTGCAGGATCTGTGCGTGGCCGAGCTTCCGGCGCAGGCATCTGACTAGGCAGACAGAGTCGACGTCGTCGCCGACCACCTCCAGCCGGTCCTTGTCGTTGCCGGTTATCCCCAGCGAGCTCACCCCTGCACGCAGCCGTATTAATTTGCATCACTGACAATGCACAAGAGGCGGGGTAGAAGAACATGTAGTCAGGGGCGGAGGCAGCTATGTGGCAAGGTTTGGCAGCCGTCATACCTACAAAAGACTAGTATGTATTATGTATATATACGTGAAAATAAAATACATCAATACATCATGTACTGCTGTACTACTGGCCGATTGGCTGCTCCGAGCCTCCGACTGTTCGTATTCCTGAAAGGCCGAAACCGATCAGAACTCCCCTCGCGGTCTGGGCCCTTTTTGCCTTCAAACGCTAGCTCCATTGCTCAGCCTAAAAAATCTCCGATCCAAATCATCCAATTCCAAGTTCCCATCCAAATCATCCAATACGTGCAGGGCAGGAGGTAATCATCCAAATCATTCAAACGCTATCTCCGATCCAAATCATCCAATATGTGCGAGCGACCGGCCGGCGTCCGCGGCGAACTACAAGTCCTTTCAATTCGTGGGCGCTCGGGACCGCGAGCAAGCGAGGAGCGAGGCAGCGAGCGCGTGTTTGGTCGTGTACTTTCGGATTTCGCTGTTTCGGTGTAGTGAAACGGTTGCCGTCTTGCCGTGATTCGTCGGGGTCGGGAGGGGTGCCGCGCGCGTGCAGAGGCGGCGACCGGCGAGGCGGCGACTCGGCGCCGACGCGGTAGCCGGCCGGACGACGGCTGCCGATTGCGAGTCTTGAGTACAATTGTACAACGAATCAACATCAACGATGGCACCACCAAAGAAGAAGAGCAAATACGTAATGAAAGGTATTTTCTAATTTAGATTGTAATTAGATCATCTTTTCGTGTTAATTAATTTACCTAGGCTGTACATCATCACGTACGGACGTTCTAGTGAACCCTTGTATAGTTTTGATATATTTAATCTTTATAAACCTGCCACACCTGAAAATTATTTCTCCCTCCGCCACTGCATGTAGTATAGAATTAACACACGCTTGCGTGCAAATATGCATACCGCTTTGTCTCGCGGCCAGCGCCATGGCCTTGCGCTGGCATTTCTCGCACGGCATGCTCACCTTGATCACAATCTTTTGCTGCAACAACAACAACGAGCAAAGCGATTAACTACTATCCTGTACGCTTCAGTTTCAGAATGCTCAAAACCTGCGAAACAAAGGGACACGGGAAGCGAGTCCATGCGAAATTTGACAGGTTCCTTACCTTCATCTCGTACGTGCTGATTTATGTGATACCAAGGTGAAATTTGGGAAAGAACTGTGATCGATCGATCGAGGCTAGCTAATTGGGTGGCTAATGATCGATCTTTTGCAGATGCAACCAAGCTCTTAATTTCTTGTGAAGGAGCTAGCAATGCGCACGCTTCTCTTATATATACACCGGTAGTGGGCGCTGGTGGGAGAAGCAAATTCTAAGTACTACTGTACTAGCGAAGACTAAATTAAGAGCGAACCAAACTATTCCACGTAAGTAATTTCGTAGCGGCTGCTGATCTCCCAAGTAAACAAGGCATATGATTTCCTGATCGAAAGGCCACGCACAGATTGGGTAGGTTCTTTTTAGCTGTGATTTATGATTTCTAACTGTTCGTAAGAGATACTATAAAGAGAAAAATAATTGTATATGATTTTGATCGGTATAGCTAAACTCAGTATAGTGTCTACTACAATCAACTTATAAGCCTCGCCTTAAAAAAACGCACCGTTTAAAAATTAGTTACTATAGCAAAAAATGATAAATAAAAACTGGGCGGAACCCACCCCTCACAGATCTGTCTTAAATTGTAAATCTGTTTTCACAGGCTGCTGCTTTGAGGAGGTGGGACTTTGATGCTATTTGGTGAAAGGAGACCGCGGATTTAGCAAGAATGATTGTAGATCCATTAAGTTATTGACCATCTATGGTTAGTAATTTATTTATAATTGTATTATATTTTAAGTCTAGATTTTGGTGAAAGGAGAACTGAAGATGGTTTAGATCTAGCTTGATGTAGAGAGAAAATTATTTACATCTAGCGTGGTTTAGGGTTTAGCCAATTCATGGTCTATTTCTATTTAATTTAATTAATTATTCTTACTACATATAGCTACTTTAGATCATATATATCTAGTATACTAATTAATTAATTCAATATAATACTAAATTATTATACACGTAAATAGGATCGAAACTGGATGTACGTTGAGAACCGTGTGGGTGAAGAGTACACCAATGACATATCTGCTTTTACAAGAACTATCGAGGAGGATATATAAAATAAGAGAGTGTAATATATGTATTAACCATGCATTGACTGTGAGAATCTAAAATATTTAAGAACCGAGAGCAGACTGAAGTAGACTTGATTTGAAGCGGTTTAAAAATGGAGGATGCACGTTGGACCAGTCATGGTGAAGAGTAGATTACATAGGAAGGTGGTAATAATGACATCGTTGACGAAGTCAATGATATGCCACCAGATGATGTCGATTGTGGTTCCGATTCGGATAGGCTGCATTATGACAATCTGGATCAGATGCTTCACGATGCATAAAGGAACTATGATGAGAAAGAGAGAGTATATTAAATTATAGGGCTTAATGGAGCACTCGGAGAAATCTTTGTTCACGTGCTGCAACTCAAAGTACATAAAATTGTCAGCCGTGCTTGAACTGCTGAAATCGAAGGCAAGCAATGGTTGGTCTGACAAGAATTTCACGGCGCTGTTAGGTCTTTAGCGGACATGCTTTCAAAGGGAAACAAGTTGCCCAAAACCACCTACAAAGCCAAAAAGGTTCTTTGTCTATTGAGAATAGAAGTAGAAAGAATACATATATGTCTGAATGATTGTGTCCTCTACCGTAAAGAGTATACAAATATACATGTATGTCCTGTGTGCAACATACCCAGATACAAGCGTAAGAATCAATCAGATGATGGTGAGGGAATAGAGGTGAATAAATGACCTCCTGCTAAGGTAGCATGGTATCTTCCTATAATTTCCCGTTTTAAGCGGTTTTTTGCGAACCCAAAGGAGGCAAAACTACTGTATTGGCACTTGGAGGAGTGTAAGAAGGATGAAATGGTAAGACATCTTATTGATTCCGCCCCATGGAGAAATATCAATAGAAAGTTTGTAGACCTCGGTGCAAAACCGACGAATATAAGATTTGGATTGAGTAAAGATAGAATGATTCCTTTCAATAACATGAGCAGTTGACATAACACTTAGGATGTGACTCTCTGTATCTACAACCTTCTCCTTGGTTGTGTATGAAGCGAAAGTATATTTTGTTGTCGATACTTATCCAAGGGCCGAAACAACGTGGGAATGATATTGATGTGTACCTAGCACTATTGGTGAAAGATCTAAAAATACTGTCCATACTTATCCAAGGGCTGAAGCAACCTTCCTCTTTGGTTGTGTATGTGACAGCTTGATTGGTTTCTTACTGAACATTCATGACAAAACAAAGTATAGTGTCAACGCACGGCTTGACTCGGTTGATATAGACATCAGACCTGAGTTAGCACTGATAAAGACCAATAAAGGATGAACGTACCTTCCCCCTACTTGTTACACTCTATCCAAGGCTAAGAGAACTGAACTGTGTCAGTGCTTGCATGGTGTGATAGTTCCATCTGGTTACTCCACCAATATGAAGAAACTTGTTTGGACGAAAGATTTAAAGTTAATCGGCATGAAGTCTCATGATTGTCATGTGCTAATGACACAGATTGATGAGGATATCCCGATTGGTCCAATTACATGAGCACAAGCTAAAAAGATTAATCAACAGGTGAACTCGCTCCTAGTTAAATTTGGCTTTAGTTTACATGAGAACTAGCTACTATCTAATGCTAGTATCTTAATTGGTCTTAGATTTATGCATGAGGAGACGTTGGGATGCCGAAGCCAGAAGAAATCAGCACGTGCATGCAAGGAACTCAAGGCGACACGTAAGGAGTTGGTGGTTTCTTAGGTTGGTGAGCACAGGAAGAACAAAAGCCCAACTCACGTGGCCTAAAAGCCCACAGTCGTGCATCAAGTTTGGCCGAAGCTATGAGATTAAGCACCTTGATTAGGCTATGTGTTTGGACCACATATTTTTGTTTTAGCATTGCTAGTTTCGGTTTTGAGTTCGTATAGGATTGTCTTTTGGATGTCTTAGCCAAACAGGATGCAAGTTGGCATTAGGCCTGTGAGTTGTTGATCTGTGGGTACGTGAGTTAAATATCATGGTCCCCCTTTTGTAACGGCAACCACAGAAATCAATATATTATTTTCAGAGAGCTATACGCTTGTTCTTCCTAGGGTTTGGCATATACTACAACCTAGAGGGGAATTGGGCGTTCTCTACCCTGTTGTTCTTGTGATTCCTTGTGATTTGCAGGAGTGACGACACATCTACTTGTGTAGTAGGGTAGATGAGATCACAAGTGTGTGGTTGGGCGAATTCTTTTGTCGCAGGTTGCTGTTATAACAATGGTTGACGCCATCGATTTGTCAGATCCAAGTTATCGTCATCGATCCTACGTCGTGAAGATCAGGCACCTCGTATCACAGATGCTCTGTATTGCAATTAGAAGTATTTTGCTGATCAAGGTCTGAGAGACAATCATAAGGCTCTGTTATTCCTTTAACACAATTACTCAGAAGGTCATCGATCCTGAAAGACTAGATGCTCCGAAAGATGAGGTGGTGATGACTCTATGTCATCTTGAGATGTATTTTCCTTCGTTATTTTTTGATATGATGGTCCATCTCATTGTTCACATTGTGTGGGAAACAAAGATGTGTGGACCTGTATTCTTATGTAGCATGTACCCATTCACGAGGTTCATGGGAATTCTCAAGTCCTATGTATGGAATCAATCTCGGTCGGATAATAGTATTGTCGAAGGTTATGCAATCAAAGAGGTCATTGAGTTCTATGTCGATTACATAGCTCAGGTCAAACCGATAAGTGTGCCTCGATCTCGCCATAAGGGAAGGCTCAAGGGTATTGGGACCATCGGAAGAAAAGCAATTACTCTAGATATGGATATGTATGCTCAACCCCATTTTACATTCTTGTAACACATGACTGAAGTGTCCGTGTATATCAACCAACACAAGGACGTGCTTCGACAACAGAATCTGGAGTGGTCAGATGTTTGGATCACGAAACAACATAACAGTCGGTTCAATCAATGGTTGAAGGAGTGACTTGCTAGAAGCTTGTCAAGTGATATGCTGACATGGTTGGTAAAAGGGCTAATATTTACAGTTGTGACATATAAGGATATGATATAAATGGGTACACATTTTATACGCAGGCTCAAAATGTAAAGAGCACCAACCAGAATAGTGGTGTCCGCATAGATGCGTTTAATACCGATGGGTTAAGGAGCTCCTACTATAGGTTCATAAAGGAGATTTGGGAGCTAATTACATATTTTCAAGATCCCCTTCTTTTGGTGTCGTTAAGTCCATCTCCCACAGGTGCAGGTCAACAAGTACGGTGTCACTACCATAGACCTCAAACATGTCGGATACACAGACGAACCTTTCGTACTCTCTAACTAAATTGTTTAAGTTTTCTATGCAACTGACTAGGCAAATAAGAAACGTCACGTAGTTCTTCATAGAAAAAGAAGGATTGTTAGAGTTGAAAATGTAGTAGACGACAAAGAATACAATCAATTTGATAAGTTGTCTCCTTTCGAAAACGACATAAGAGTCGAAGAAGAACAACCGACGAAACTAGCTACATACGTGTTAATCATCATGAAGGGCTATTTTTAAAGAAAATAAGCAAGCGGAATGTTGAATGAAATATTTATGTGTCATATGTTCTGTATTTGCATTTATGTAAATGAGAATGTGTGATATATATATATGTGAGAATGTGTGCATGTATATGTGAATTTGCATTTATATATATATATGAGAATGTGTCATATGTATGTGATTTTGCTTTTTATATATGTATATAAGACTGTGTTATATATATGTGAGTTTGCCCTTATGTATAGGGAACATCACAAATGGTTTTACTTTAGAACCGTCTGTGATAATATATTCATAAACAGTTATACTTTAGAACCATATGTGATGTTTAATTTTCACAGACGGTTCTAAAGTAAAATCATCTCTGATGTTTGCCTTATTACAGACATTTGTAACTAATAACCGTCTGTGATATTGGCTTATCACAGATGGTTCTTAAGTAAAACCACATGTGATATTAAATATCACAAATGATTCTAATTAAGAACTGTCTGTGATTATTCCCCTATATATATTACGCTCTAGGGTTTGCCCCCATTGTATTAACGCTACTCCCCCAGCCCCCACTCTAACATCATCGCCTTCCCCGAGCCCGTCTACTGCCTCCCTTGACTCCGACGGCCCTCCTCCCCCATGCTTGGCGCCCCTCCTCCTCCTCCAAGCACACCGCCTCCCCCGAGCCTAACGCCACCTCCTTCCCTAAGCCCAGCGCCACCTCCTCCCCTAAGCTCGACACCGCCTCCTCCCCAAGCCCGGTGATGCCTCCTCCTCCAAGCCCGTCACCGCCTACTCCCTTGAGCACGCCGCCTCCTCCCCCAAGCCCGATGCCCCTCCTTCCAAGGCCTGAGCACGCCGCCTCCTCACATTTGTGCCTAATATCTTTCTTTATCTATTCAATTCATGTTTCAAGGCATGGTCTAGCAGATAGATGTTCTACATATTTGGGTGTAAATGCAACGTATTGTTGGCATACGTTGAGTCAAACATCTCCCTATCCTACCAGAAATTACTGATGAAGTAGTGAAGTGTATGCATACTGGTTCGCAAATCATATATTAGTGATTGGGAGAATGACATAGATGCCACTAGGGTTTGGTTCATCATCTGCATTTGAGCTTCAATTTAGAACTTGTTGTGCCACATGGATGACATATTTTTCCTGACAATTCTTGTTTAGTTGGCACATTGATTTTTGAAATATATTCCAAATTCACCAAATGATACAGTCAGCTCAATTGCCAATTAAACTTTGGTTCTGCTTATGTATTAATTAATTGTTGTTTCAAAATGCTCAATAATTGACCCTACATAGTCTTGATTTAGCATTAAATTAGGCTTTTTAATCAACTGGTGTAAAATCAAGCTAGCTGAACACTAACCCGAACACTCTTTGACCAACTCATGTCTGATGCAACTCTGTCCATGTTCCTTGTGGTGCAGTGTGTAGTGAAGTCATTGTATGCTAGTACCTCATAGCATCCCCGTTGTTCTTGAAGGGGAATTCCATTTGTCTCCCACTCCAAGAATCTCACAATCATGTTGTGTCAAACACAATAAAGAAAAATCATATCATCTTCTTTGTCTAGCTTCCTCATATATGACACAAGTAACTCCTCTCCTATATATAAATACGATGCTTTGCTGTTACATATGTAAAAATATATGAGGTACCAATTATCTATCCACCAAGAATTGTGATCACGAGACATATGTACCAATTATCTCCAGTTGGTGAACTAAAGAAATAAAGTACATTTGCCACGAATTTGCAATTTAACAACATATCTTCTCTTCGGCATTTATTTATAAGTGCGCGCTCACACACAAACCTTTTTTTGCCTTTGTTATTCTCTTGATTTGATGGCTTGCTCAATCCGTGTGGCCAAAATATTCTGCATTTTTAACAAAGAGAACATTTACGTTGAATTTTACCACCGAGAAGGCAGTAGGGGCAAGGCTCAAATTTATTCTTATTGTCATGTTTTAGTGGCAGCTAGTTCACTAGTACTCTCTATTTCTTTTTTACTTCTATTATCTTTTGAAGATGTTATCCGCTCATTCTTCATCATCGTCGTCAGATGTGTGTGATGCACTATCCTCTGAAAAATCCAACCACCATGGAAGAGAACTATCAAAAAGACCCGAGGACCGATTAATTACCATCACGGATGTTAATGTGTCGGGAACCCCTCTCAATCCTTGCCGACTAGTGTTCTTATTCTAAAGAATGGTTGGAATAGTTGCATGAGAACGGATTGAGATCACATACAAGTCATGGAAGAATGTGAGCAACAATGGGAAAAATGTGCTGGTGACAGAAATTTTTCGATCGTTCGAGATCCCAGAAGAACACTAGGACTCTGTGCGATGACATGCATTGTTAGCGGCATGCAAAGTATAGAAAAACTTCAAGAGCATGCTTATAAAGCAATACGTGAAGAAGGATTTGATGCCCTTACAGAAGTATCCATTCCTAGAACTGTAATGGCAAGAGTTTATGGCGAAGAAGATGACGGATAATTTTATGAGTGAAAGTACAGTGCACAGGGCCCTCCAGGTAAAAAAAATGCACCCCACAGACTCAGCACCGCTGGGCATGTGGGTAAAATCCCGCAATGGAGGAAGGAGTACAAGCAGACAATCATGTGGGAGGCCTTCCAGCCATTTGTTAGGATCCCTAATGAGCGCATTCGAAGCTGAATGAGAGAGAGGTCATCTACCGTGTCATTGGGGGCCATCTCCTTTTGAAACCCGTAGATGAGGAAGTATCCCACCACTAAGTAAGATATCGAACTACCTAGTTTATAATTATGTACGCACAATTTTGATCTTCCTACCGACAGATTGTGGCCATCGCTACAACTACGTTGGAATAGACCAACCTCCAAAATATTTGAGGACAGTGTGTGTACTTCTTAATGTCTCAGGCCAAAAACAAAGATGGGGAGCTCTACAATGTAGAATAAATTTGATTGTGATAAAAATGAACTTAGTTGTACATATGTGTATTTGTTCATGATTATAATTAATTAATTTTATTTGAGTTAATTGATTTGTCAAATTGATGTTCTTATTTCTGAAATGAATGTACATTGGATGTACATATGTACTTGTTGTGTTTCTGCTTGTTTTAGAGGGTATGGCTAGCATTTTCTGAGGCTAGCCAATAAATAGAAATAGATTTAGGAGTACGAAAGAATATCATAGATGGTTATTAACTCATAACCGTCTATGATATTTGATTATCACAGACAGTTTGTAGTAGAAACCGTCTATGATATATGATGAATCACAGACGGTTATGAGCTAATAACCGTTTGTGATAATATATATCATAGACACTTTGAAAACCGTTGGTGATGAGCCTATGTCATTACTAACCTATAAACTCATACGGCCAATGAAACCATATGTGATGATATTTTGAACCATCTGGGATAGCTTTTTCTACAGTAGTGGTAATTATTACAATATTTACATCATATACCCCTACTTTAATCCAAAAAATAAGTGAGTATTTATAGTATGCCATTTAATAGAGATATGCATGATCTAATGATATTAACTTTTTCTTAAATTTAATGTCTCATTAGTCTATATGCATAGTGAGCTTTGGACTTATGTTACGGGACATAGTGAGTAAACAACAAGCAAAGATTCGAGTATGCATGCATGAATTGGCGAGATTTACCAATACAATACTCTTCCATACTAGCAGCTCGATTGTATGGTATACTTAGTTTAACGAACCCAGTGATACAAAAGAACCAGCTGCATGCATAGTGCCATGCAGAGAGCACCTTGGTATGCCTAAGATGTACTAATAAAATTAAGATATAATAAAAGTATTTTAAGATAAATTTAATGATATAATTTTTATATAGCCAATTTAGATAATTTTTTATCTATTGATGGTCAAACTAATTGATTCTAAGGATATCAAGTAAAAAAACAAAGAGAATATAAGTAAAACGGCGCTAACTGCTTCAGTAAAATCACATTTCTACTGCGCATCCTTTCTCTAGCAGAATTTAAAAAGATGCTTGCTATATAATTTCGATGGTGGGATGGTGTGAACACGACGAGTCAACCTCGGTGTGGCTCTGAAAAGCTTGTTCATAGGTCCGCCATATTCTGAATGAATCTCTAATATTTTTGTTGCCGTACGTTCGGTACATAATACATGCATATAGAACAGAAAGGTGTTGCTCAATGTTTATCAATTAATGGTTGTGTACTGTAATGAAAAGCGTTGCATGTAGTATTTATCTAGCTCGATTCGTTCCAATTTTTTTTTGCTTATGTTTATACAATCTAAAGTAATTAGCTTTTAAACGGTACATTTTTTAAGACAGATTTAATAAAAAAATTATAGTAAAAGTGTACTAAGTTTAGCTATACCGGCCAAAATCACATATGACTATTTCTCTCTATATACTATCTCTCACAAACATCAAATTTTAAATATTTAAGTTATAAATCATCAGCAAAAAAATCGACTCAGGTGGAATGCGAGCTACGTCGCGCCGTCTTGTGAGGATTGTTGTGGTAAATACGCCTAGGATCGGTTGAAACTCAGCAGCCGGCGAGCGCGAACGAAGCCACGCGCCAGACGTGCAGGGAACACGGGGGGTACGGCGTCGCGGAGAGCGTAGCAATTTCTTCGCCTATAATGATACCATCAACTAACAAAACTCGTTCGTAGTCTGCAAATGCTGAATAACCTAGAGAAATACCACTCCCTAACTAGTAGTACTCCGCAGGTCAATTTAGCAATGAATGGTCGAAGATGCCAGCTCAGCAAGACGACTCGTGAGGAGAAAAGTCAAGGTGGGACCCGCCGTCCGTAATAACAGTGGTCGGCAGATGAAGTGATGAACCGATTTCAAATCAGCGGTGTCATCTCATCACCGCGGAATCGAACTTTAATCCCCAAGGCCCTGTTCTTTTCCCTTCTGGAGTTGCATCGCACAACTCTGTGGTTGATTCACTCAACTCCTAACCCTCATCGCACAACTCTCATGGAGAGAACTCACGCATAATTTTCTTCATCTCTTGTGTTTCTCTCACATACGCATCAAGGTAGACGAAATCTCTCCAATTCTTTTGGTGATGTAGCCCTCGTGGATTCACGTCTTTTCTTAGTCTCTTACGGGGAATACATTTTCGGGTCAACTTTTTTAAATTTGGTGAAATTCGATTATCTTGGTCCACCTCAAAAAAGCCCAATTTAGCCCAAAATTTCGATCTGTTTTGAATTTTTGGGTAGCCCAGCCCATCCTATCTTCTTTACTATCATCGACCGACTCGCCCGTCCTCTCTTTCTCTCTCTTAGGTGACTCGCTTGTCCTCTCGATCGATCTCTTCTCTCTCGGGTGACTCGACCATTCACTGTCTATCTCTTTCTCTCTCGATCAGCGCCGACAAGGAAGTTGGGAGGCGGCACCAGTAGGGGGAGGAGGGATGCGGCACCGACAGGGGACAGAAGGGAGGCGGTATCACAGGGGATGAGAAGGCGGCGGCGTGGCGCCGACAAAGGAGGCGGAGGTGGCTACGGCAGGGGATCTTCGAATAGGTTTATATTTCATGAATTCAAATTGTATTTTTGAATATTTTGACTGGATTTTTCTGATTTGAAATTCAGTTTTCTCGGAAGGGTCCAAAAATTTTTCTAAACCGAAATTATTTTTGCTGGTCTCTTATTTGACTCAACTAATCAACCGAATATAAGTGGTGTTTACAAAATAACAACCGAGTAACAACTTGCCCAGGTCTCATGCCATGCATACACCATCTCTATCCTAATTAACAGACTTCCTTAATTTGCTAAGGCAAAACTACTTACATGCAGGGTTGCTACGTGCAAACTAACAAACTTATCTAACAATTTCTATCCTATCACCATGTAAGGTCATGCATCACATCCAACACTTGACGATGGCATGCTACAACTCAACGCAAACACAAAGATTAATATCAAAGAATACATATATGTATCACACATGTGCACAACATGTGACACGATTAATTCCAACGAGGTTTTTTTACCATCCCTGAGAGGTACTCGGAGTAGTAACTCTTCATCCAAAAACAGTACCTTCATACTCAAAAGAAGATACCAAATACAATCCATCCGGTGATTTAAATGGGGGTAGGATAGGAATTTTGCAAGTCATCTGGTTAGCCCTGTCCTACGAAACGCCCCCAGTTATCCCTTTTACAAAACAAGCGAGTTCAACCCTATTCTCCCCCCCCCCCCCCCCCCCCCCCCCCAACCAGTCCTATTGGCAGGTGATTCTCTTCATCACGGGGTGGTTCCGTGGTTGGGCATGGGATCTCGACACTCTTCTTAGCCATCCTGGAGCAGCAGGCAGCATGGAGGACTCACTCCCTCATGAAATCCTAGGACTTGGTGGCGTGGAAGCAGGGTCCAGCAGCGACTGGCGGGTCAGTGGCCAGGCGATCATGGCAGAAGTGTGCGGCGTCTTGGCGGATTCACATGACCAATTGAACTCGTAGGTGAGTTTTGATTGATTTGAATCTCATTGCGTGGTACAGATTATGGGTTGTGCTATTTGGTGATTCAATGATGTAGTAGTTTCTTGGTGTAGAAATCCACTTTACATCCATGTGTAAGACATGATGGGGATTAATTGCACTACAAGCATAATTTACTAATGGAGTGCCAGTAGTACTTTAGAACTAAAAAAATGATGTGCATTATGATGCTAAAGAACAAAGCAACAAGCATAACACAGGATTGGAAAACTAGCACAGTAGATTTGGAATATAGATTATGGTTTTATTTTTCAGACCAAATAGAGTTTATTTACATGAAGGAGATAACGTCCATTAATTCTTAGATTTCTTTTTGTTTAGTCCCCTACTGGCTATGTTTATGGAATATGCAGGAAGGTAATCTTTGTCGAATCGACTAAATGGAGTGTTATTCGGTTATTTGCCTATTGCTCATTTCAATTGATAGTTTATATGCTATGACTATGTAGGAGGGTGCCTATTCACTAGTACTAAATCCATGTGTTGTTACTTACAGTTATATACGTACATAACGGCCGATAAGAGCAGCTCTATTGAGGATCGAGAAGAATATTTTATGATAGTTAATAAGAGATTAAAGAGTGAGATAGGATCCTATTAAAGAGTGAGGAAGAAGGTTTTCAGTTCATAATAGTTATTCCAAAGAAAAAGGATTTAGCGTAAGTTAAGACTATGTTGAACGTAATCCTACTACAAAAATGATAATCCATAGGAAATTCCTTTGCTATAGAGAAGGGCATCAAAATGATAATACATAGACATGACTGATATGCAAAGAGAGGCACGTGTAGGGGTGCAAACGGAGCTGATAATTTCCGTCCGACCGACTGACCGAAGATTTACAGAACGAATACGAAAGAGAGGTAGATGGGTATTCGGCACTATCCATGTTTGACTTTGACTCCGAGGAAAAAATATAGAATAAGATACAGGATAAGTGATATCCGTCCATATATATCCTTATATCAAGTGATATGAGAAAATCTGTTGTGACTTCACCTAGGAACAAGATAACATATATGCAGATTGTCACATCTAAACATGCGAAGCGTATTGAATGTTCTTCTTTCAATATCTTAGTAATTAGCCTCTCCATGTTCACTTTGATTGTACCATACTGTTCAATGTCCTGTGCAAAGAAGCGGATAATTTCCGTCTAACCGACCGTCCGAAAGATTATGGAACGGATACGGAATGGAGAAATGGATATCCGGCATTATATGTGTTCGACTCTGACTCTGAGGTAAAAAATATGGAATAGGATACAGGATAAATGATATCCATCCGTATCCGCTCCGGTTGCACCCTTAGGCACGTGTCGTCAGTCAATGTGGGTGCAAGGTTAAGTTCACGATCGCACTTGGCAAGAATTCTAGGATTCGGTTTGTTAAAAATTTTATAGATAAGCATGATCATGAACTAGCTAAATCTGATGAAGTTGTTCTCCTACAATCACATTGTGGACTGAGTGATGCACAAAAGGCTGAGGTAATCATCCCCTATACAAAGCCGGAAGGTTTCCCGGACGCTGAGGCCAGCCACGTCGCCCCCAGCGCTCCCTCGGCCGGCGCGTGGCGGCCGAAATTTGCGTACGGTCGGGGGAGCGGTTTTGCGAAAAAGTCCCCGTGTTTTCCCGAAATTACGTAAAGGTCCTTTTTCCTCGCGAAAAGGTCCCTGCCAGTTTTTTTCAAGCCCCTCCACTTTGCAGGATAGTGCCCCGCGGTTTCTAAATTACGTACGGGTCCTCGTTTATTACGTACATGCCCTCGGTTTTTTACGAAAAAATCCTTCGACTTTTTTGAAAATACACATGTGCCCTCGATTTGTTTTCCAGTTTTTTTCCAGCCCCTCCACTTTGCAGGATAGCGCCTCGCGGTTTCTAAATTACGTACAGGTCCTCGTTTATTACGTACATGTCCTCGATTTTTTACGAAAAAGACCTTCGACTTTTTTGAAAATACACATGTGCCCCTCGATTTTTTTTAAATTTTTTTAAAAAAACTCCTCACGAATTCTCGCCTCTTTCACTTCGGTACACACGATGGCTTGCGCGGCGTGGCGCCGCGCCTATGAGGCTAGTAGAATTAAAAGTAGGGGGTTTGCGTAAGTATCAAGTAATCAATGTTATGGAGAATCACCATGGTGGCTACGAAGAAGTTGGATTGATATCAAGGGACTTGTACAACTTCTTTAACAGACAAACACAGAAACAAATTATCGGGGGAGATGCTGATCATGTGATCAAGTATATAGCGATGCTTGCTAATGCTTCCATAAGACGGGCGGTGGCTTTTAAAAATGAAAGCCTCTCCAATTTAAATGATATGTTCTTTTGGGTTACAGCTGTTGGTTTTCGCTGTGGCTAATGGTTTTTGACTGTATTTTTTGAGTTAGTAACGGACGATGGAAACGCTCATGTGGACGGCGCACGCGCCGACGGACTTGGAAAACTATTTAGATAAACAACTTTGAAAAACTATTTGCAGAAACTGCTCTCAACTTTCGAAGAAGTCGAAATCAAAGGTCATACAAAAACTAAAAGAATAGGGCCTTAGACTGATCTACCTCACAGAATAGCGATTTCGGCTTAATCCATTTGGGCAAATGAATTCGAGGGTTAAGAGCTCAAGTTCACTTGTTACGTTTCGTAATCCAGATCCATGCCTTCTCCAAGAAAAGCCCAAGCCCATAAAGCCTAGGCGTCCAGCAGCCCAGGATTTGCTCCTCACGTTGCAACTTCCGTAGCCTCTGTTACACCAACCAATGGGTCCAAAACAAGGCAGGAGGCTTTTTTTTTTAAAAAAAAAGTAGGTGTTATAGTGCAATTGGGCTCTTTATATGTTCTTGATGTACTGTTCAATTAATGAAGACCATCAAACTCTCCAAAAAAAATGATGAGGATCATCAAGTTAAAACAAATCAATACAACCCTACTTAACATAACCCGTACGTAGAGCGAACCGACCCACATAGCTTTGGACCGGCATTTGTTGCACCTCATGTGCACCCTGATCACAATCTTTTGCTGAAAGAACGTAACCGGCAAGCATGTTTCAGTTAAAGGACAAAGACAAGGGGTTTAGTCCAGTTATGAAATCTATACAAATAAAAACAACTGGTGATATTTAAAGCACCTTCTTTGTTTTGAGGTAAGAAAATCCTACAATAATCCTAAAAAAGAAAAAAAAACTTAGAATGATGGGAATGAAGTTATAGGGGTCACTGCCCGGAAGGAACCTGAAAGGTCCCTGCACTTACATAGAGTGTGCATCCACCGATAGGGATGGTTATCCTAACAACAAAGGTATCATAGTGCTGAGGGTTCATACCTCCGGAGTGGGGCAAAGCATAGGAACTAAGCATTGTAAAGGTCTTGTTATGATTTCTTAATCGCACGTATACGGAAGTGTATAATGGTTGACATAATGAGATAATCATATCTTATGAGTAAAGTTGTACAATATCTACAGAGTGTTATAATCTATTATAATAGTCATGCCCCTAATCATGGGAAAAGTGTGAAAATACCACAGTGTATAGTTTTTATAAAATAGTTCTGGTTAATAAGGGTATGGACCTAATATGGTGGTATGGTAAAGGATATGGACCGAAGTCCATGGACTGGATATGATAAGTAATTGTGAGGAGAGTTGTTTCCACAAAGTCAATTGAATTTGGACACTTTGATTTTAGTTAAAAATAACTAAGTCGTAGGTTTGAAAACTAGCTATGATATGATATTTGGCAAATTAGATTCACGCTAAAGAAACATAATATCATTCTTTGGTTAAGCCTTGCATATAGATAATAGCTCTATAAATTCATTCTGCTATAGGGATTTGTTGAGTATCTAGTGTACTTAATCTTAATTATTTTTATTAGAATAGATGCCTAAAAATAAAGAATGCTTCAAGCTTATGTGCTAGGGTTATGATCTCACTCAAGCGTTCCTATGGGGATTTTTCTTGGTTCTTCCGAATGTAAGTTAAATTTTGGGCTTGGATGCCTGTTAAATTTCTAAAGTTGGTCATTAGGTCATATTTTAATCAAGTTAACTCTTTTAAAATGTTCATGAGCAGGTATGATATTCTTTTTGTCCACAACCAAACTTTTGCGTTGTTGTGAAACGTACGACTACAACTACAGAAAAGGTCATCACAGATGGTTTCATGAGCCGTCTAAATTTATAGGTCAGTAATGACATGTGGCCATCACAGACGGTTTTCAAACCATTTGTGATAAGTAACAACACAGATAATTTTTAAAAATAATCGTCTGTGATGTGTATGTATCACAGACGGTTTTTAAAAATAATCGTCTATGACGTGTTATCATAGATGATTTTTAAACCATATTACCAATCACCATTTTTGGTTTTCTATATCTTCCCTATTCACTGGAAGCAGTACATACATATTTCATGGTAATACTAACATATGTAATCTTGCACATCCCACAATTTAAATGAGACACAGACAAAGTTAGATTCCATATCATACGATCCAGTGTATGATTTGCTTCATGCCGTTTGAAGCACAAGTGTGATATGGGATCTGACTTTGTCTCTAGCTCCCCATATCACCCTTGCGCTTCAAATGGCATAAAGCAAATCACACACTGGATATAGTGTGTGATTTGCTTTATGCTATTTGAAGGCCAAGTGTGATATGGGATTTGACTTTGTTCTATCTCATTAAAGTTGCAGATGGTTGTCATGCGGACCATTAAGATAATTAAAAGTGGTAGAAAGTACTAATAAGTGATATTCTTACCTTAGTGATGGATGCACCCTTGAGGGCGAGGAATATAATAGAGATTTTGTTGGAAAAAGATAGTTGTAGGTGAAATTGGAGTTCTTGGTGCACTGTAGATTAGAACCATCATAAGTGTGCTAGCAGTACTAATTTAACATATGAATCATTTAGGATGGGATATGAAATCGTTAGGATTGTAAAATTATGAACCTCGATGCGTGGGAGGCCATCGGGCGGGTGAGTGATGGCATAACTCATTTTTACTCCATTCCTCAGATGATAGTGATATCAAACTCAACATATTTTGCATAGCTAAACATAATCAAGTGCAACTTTATTTAATTATAATTGTGCAAGTTATTGACTTCGAGATATTAACATCAAAAGGGCATAATTAAATTTAAGCCCAACCATTCATCCTTGGGATGTGTAACCATGATGATATATTCTTCATTGCCATATCATAAACAAGAAAGAAGAATGTTACTTATGGCATGCTCGGGGAGGAGGCGGACGACTCAGGGAAGGAGGCGCACCAGGGAGGAGGCGCACTAGGGAGGAGGCGGCGGGCTCGGGGAAGAGGCGTGCGGGGAGGAAGCAGCGGCTCGTACTCGTGGTAGAGTTAGAGATATATTAAGCCTTTGAGTGGGGGCGCGGGCAAACCCTAGAGTCTGAATATAAATAGGTTGAACACATAACAGACGGATCTAAATTAGAATCGTCTATGATAATATATATCACAGACGGTTCTACTTTAGAACCGTATATGATAAATATATGCGTTGTGATATTACACATCATAGACAGTTCAAAATTAGAACCGTCTATGATAATAAACATCATAGATGGATATAAATTCATTCTCATATACATAAATGTAAATTCACATATATATATATATGACACATTCTCATGTACATAAATGCAAATTCAGACATACAAGACACATTCTCATATACATAAATGCAAATTCAGTAATTCCTCAGGTGTAAATATGTATTACTTAAATGTTTACATATATAGATAATAGTAAATACAGATTCAACTACTTGTATTTACATGTGGCCAAATAGTGTGGCCAGTCGCTTCTTACAAAAGATTAAAAAAAAGTAGAAACTAACTACTTCGAAGTTTTTCTATTGATGGAGGTAGCATGCTATGTTCATCTTCGAAACTTTGTAGGTGACGTGGTCGGCATCGGACGGTTCGGGATCATCAATGAACGAAGCCCAAAATACGTCCACCCACCAACGTGCTCGCTCGAGTGTCTCCCGAACACCCTCCGACTGAACAATCAAGTCAAATTAATCCAAAGGCTCTCTTCCCTTTCTTGAGGGGTCTCGGCAAGGTTGACTCAGTTGCCCACCGCCTCGATTAAGCACTCCAAGTGACAGCAAGCCTCTTGGAGATATGCAACTTTATTGTGGAGGACCACATCGATGGCGAGGTTAGCTTGTTGAAAATGAGAGACCAACCGAAAGACACAGCAGAGGAGGATGTCAAGAAGATGGAAGGTGACCTTCAACTGCTTTGGCAAATTCTTAGACATACGAGGGAGGACACTGTTGGCACAGTGTCCTTCCGTAGCATCAACCAGCGTACGACTGGTGAAGTGCTCGTATAGGATGGCCAGGTTGGCCATCAATACCGCGACAAGGAAGGGGCCGTCGGAAACATTTGTTTGTGCTTGAGAGTAGATATGTGTATCAGTGATGTGGGGATTCATCTTTGGTACATGATGGGTGATCATTTTTATAAATTCGGCGTGTGAGATGAAGATATGCATCAGGAAGCCGAAACAATCAGAGATGCATCAAGGAGACAAAGCGATCAGAGACGCATCGAGGAGACGAAGTGATCAGAGACACATAGGGGAGACAAAGCGTGTGACACCATTCATGATACATCACAGACAAATTGTATTAATAACCATTTGTGGAAATATCACAGACAGTTCTAATTAAAAACTGTCTGTGATGTCCCCAATTATCACAGACGGATATTGTTAATAACTGTATGTGAACTACCACAACCATCTATGATAATTCCGTATCACAGACACTCACACTTGCAAAACCATATGTGATAATTACAACACAGATAGTTCCCGATGAACCGTCTGTAATGAGGTGTCCAGTGTATCCTATTTTGTAGTAGTGGACGGTCCTGTTCCTAAAAATGGGTTCATTACACTCTCCTCCTAAGGTGATCCTACTATTACAGAAAAGGTCATCACAGACGGTTCAAAAATATCATCACAAATGGTTTCATGGGTCATCTGAGTTTATGGATCACTAAAGACATGAGGTCATCATAGACGATTTTTGAATTATCTATGATAATTGAGTATCACAGACGGTTTGTAAATGAAATCGTCTATGATAGCAGATGTATCACAAACGGTTTGTCCTAAGGAACCGTCTATGATTTTTTTGTATTGGTAAGTCTATTTCTATTTATTGGCTAGCCTCAAAAAATGCTAACCATACTCTCTAAACCAAACAAAAATACAACAAGTTCACTT
The DNA here is from genome assembly GCA_017311315.1 of Dendrocalamus latiflorus. NCBI lineage: Eukaryota > Viridiplantae > Streptophyta > Magnoliopsida > Poales > Poaceae > Dendrocalamus > Dendrocalamus latiflorus. The sequence continues at coordinate 35,635,025 of CM029628.1, forward strand.
GTTATTGTAATTTCTTTGCTCGTGCCCGTGTAATCGGCTATGTTGGTTCAATAATTGGAGGAGTTGGAGCTTCTTGCAAAGGAGTGGATGAACTAAGAGTAGCAGGGATGTCCTCATCAGTGTTGGTTCTTGGAGTGAAATTGGAGGAAAGGGAGAGGGGGTAATAAGGGGCGAGAGGTGGGAGAAGATTGGTGCCTGTCGTCCGATACGGAGAGAATGGACGGGTGAGATTGGGATCCTAGGGGAGATGCCATGGATCAGTGATGTGGAATTATCACAAATAGTTCGGATTAAAAACTATCTATGATGTATGGAATTATCAATTTGCCTCTTCATGATCCTATGGGCAAGAACTGTCTACGATATTATAACAGCCGGTTCGGATTAAAAATTGTCTGTGATAATTACAGATATCATAGACGGTTTTTTATCTGAACCAGTTAAGAATCATCTATGATAATTATACATCACAGACGGTTCTAGCCATTGCTAGTAACATAGACAGTTTTGTTTGTAAAATCATCTGTGATAATTGTAACACTGACGGTTCTGTAGAATCGTCTATGATGAGGTGTCCAATATTTCTTTTTTTTATAGTAGTAGTAGTAGTGGTGGTGTAGTGCCCCGAAGCACTGGCTAATTTTCTGATTATAATTTAGGGATTGTGGAGATCGACAATCTGATATGGACATTTTTGTACTTCTGTTGTTCTGATCGGTGGCTTACTCGTAGAATTCACCAACTCATGAGGACCAAGAAAACCACGCTACTGTAAGAATATTGACCGGCAGAGAAATCACTGCGGAATTTAGGTTTTTTCCACCATACTGTTCTTATTCAGATGTTTTCCTGTCTGGTGACGTATTAATTGTTACATGCACGTTGTTTGACCTCTCATCTCATCCTCTTCATATGATACTACTAGTCTACTAGCCAGTAGTAGTGATCTAACTAATTGACCGGTCATCACAGATTCGCACACTCGAAAGCAAAGCCCAAATCACATGGTTCATACGTTACTCTTTATTTTCTCATATCGATGAACTCTTTGAATTAAGTTGCTTACAAAATTACGGCAAAATCGATCCTAGTTTACATGATGGAGCAAGTGCTCGGCTCGTCGTAGACGACCATCCGCGGCGGGCAGTAGTAACCGGGGTAGCATTGTGGCAGCGGATGCACGACCAAAGGCTTCGGCTCGTCCGGTTTCTTTTCCTCGGGTTTCTTCTCCTCCGGCTTCTTCTCCTTTACTTCCTCCACCTGCAGGATCTCGGCGTGGCCGAGCTTCCGGCGCAGGCATCTGACGAGGCAGACAGAGTCGACGCTGTCGCCGACCACCTCCAGCCGGTCCTTGTCGTTGCCGGTTATCGCCGTCGAGCTCACCCCTGCACGCAGCCATATTAATTTGCATCACTGACAATGCACAAGGGGAGGGGAAGAAGAACATGTAGTATAGAATTAATACACGCGTGCGTGCGCAAATGCATACCGGCTGCTCCCGCGGCCAGCTCCATGGCCTTGCGCTGGCATTTCTCGCACGGCATGCTCACCTTGATCACAATCTTTTGCTGCAACAACAACAACAACAACGAGCAAAGCGATTAACTAATATCCTGCACGCTTCAGTTTCAGAATGCTCAAAAGCTGCGAAACAAAGGAACACGGGAAGCGAGTCCATGCGAAATTTGACAGGTTCCTTACCTTCATCTCGTACGTGCTGATTTATGTGATACCAAGGTGAAATTTGGGAAAGAACTGTGATCGATCGATCGAGGCTAGCTAATTGGGTGGCTAATGATCGATCTTTTGCAGATGCAACCAAGCTCTTTCTTGTGAAGGAGCTAGCAATGCCCACGGCTCTTATATATACACCGGTAGTGGGCGCTGGTGGGAGAAGCAAATTCTAAGTACTACTGTACCAGCGAAGACTAAATTAAGAGCGAACCAAACTTTTCGACGTAAGTAATTTCGTAGCGGCAGCTGAGCTCCCAAGAAATGTAATACTCTTTTCTTTTTTACTTGATGTTTTTCATATTTTACGGACTATAAAATATAACTTTCATCGTTATTTTTTATAACTTTATATTAAAATATACTAATAAAATTAAGATATAATAAAAGTATTTTAAATAAAAGTATTTTAAGATAGATCTAATGATATAATTTTTATATAACCAATAGAGATAATTTTTCACTTATTGATGGTCAAACTAATTGATTCTAAGGATATCAAGTAAAAAAAGAATAAAGGAAATATAAGTAAAACGGCGCATCCTTTCTCTAGCAGAATTTAAAGATGCTTGCTATATAATTTCGATGGTAGGATGGTGTGAGCACGCTGAGTCAACGATCGGTGTGGCTCTGAAAAGCTTGTTCATAGGTCCGTCATATTCTGAATGAATCTCTAATATTTTGTTGCCGTACGTTCGGTGTTGCTCAATGTTTATCAATTAATTGTCGTGTACTTTAATGAATAGCGTTTTATGTAGTATTTATCTAGCGTTGTGTTCTTCCCAATGATTGAATCGTCAGCTTGGACCTTTCTTGGACTCCCGGTACGTGTAGCCTACTGTCACCTCACCTATCAATCTAATACCATCCACTAACAGAACTCGGTCATAGTCTACAAATGCTGAATAACCTAGAGAAATACTGATCCCTAACTAGTAGTACTCTGCAGGTCAATGTAGCAATGAATAGTCGAAGATGCCAGCTCAACAAGACAACTCATGAGGAGAAAAGGTGAGGCCCGCCGTCCGTAATAACAGTGGGCTGCCGATGAAGTGATGAATCGATTTCAATTCTAGATTTCAGTTCTACAATGTCATCTCACGACCTCACGTTTTTTCTTAGTCACCTACAGGGAATACATTTTCAGGCTGAATTTCCCAAAATTCGGTTTTCTTAGTTCTAAAAAAACCTAATTCAACCCAAAATTTAGGCTCGTTTTGAATTTTCCGGATGGCTCAGCCCATCCTGTCTTTTTTCTACCGTTAGCCGTCTCGCCTGTCATCTCTCTCGATCCATCTCTCCTCTCTCTCAGCCGACTTGCCCATCCTCTCAATTGATTGATCTCTCCTCTCTCTTAATGGATCTCTTCTTTCTCGGCCGAATCGCCCATTCACAGTCTATCTTCCCCCCTCTCTCTCTCGATCTCCTTTCTTGAACAGGGCCGACAAGGGAGGGAGGACGCAGCACTGGCAAGGGAGATGGGAGGTGGCACCGGTAGGGGGAGGAGGGATGTGGCACCGGTAGGGGGAGGAGGGATGTGGCACCGGTAGGGGACGGGAAGGCGGTGGCAAGGGAGGGGAGGAGGTGGCGCCAGCAGGGGATGGGAAGGCGACAGCGCGGCGCTGGCAAGGGAGGCGGAGGCGGCTACGGCATGGAATCATTGAATAGGTTTGTATTTCTTCAATTCAAATTGTATTTTTCAATATCTTGACTAATTTTTTTCAAAAAATTCTGAAATTCAGTTTACTTGGAGGGGTTGAAAAATTTTCTAAACCAAAATTGTTTTCACTGGTCTCTTATTTGACTCAACTAATCAATTGAATATATGTAGTGTTTACAAAATAACAACCGAGTAACAACCTTCCTAGGTCTCATGCTATGCGTACCATCTCTATCCTATTTAACAAGCTTAACTTGCTAAGGCAGAAGTACTTACATGCAGGGTTGCTACATACAAACTAACAAACTTATCTAACCATTTCTATCCTATCACCATGCAAGGTCATGCATCACGTCCAACACTTGACGTGGCATGCTACAACTCAACGCAAACACAAAGATTATTATCAAATAATACATATATGGATCACACATGTGCACACAATGTGACAGGATTAATTCAAAGAGGTTTTTACCATCCTTGGAAGGCACTAGTACCTCTTCATCCAAAAAGAGTACCTCCACACTCAAAAGAAGATGCCAAGTGCAATCCATCCATTGATTTTGGTGGGCGGGGAGGATCAAAATTTTGCATCCTTGCTCGATTAGAGCAAGTACTTGCGCCATTGTGGGTGGTTGGGGCAGCAATTCTTCTTCCACCTACAAATTTTCAGCGTTCGGTGCGCCCTAGGGGGGCACCGGACTACTAAGGAGCGGGCATACCTGAAGATGGATTGGGGTGCAAAGGATTCGATGTTTTGCCTCCCTGGTGATGGGAACTAAAGGCTTCTCTGCTCGCCATGATTTGACTTAGGGAGCATGTTACCGGCATCTTGCAGGATTCGTGTCGTGGGGACATGATCAACACAAATGATAAACAAGTTTAGATGAAAGATAAGAGGGAAAGAGCACAAGTTAAGTGGGTCAGTGGAAGAGGGTATCCCAAGACATATTGATTCATCTAAAGCTAAGATGTGAGAAATCTAGCGAATAGGACAGCTAGCATGAAACTTTAACATAAAGGTTAAGTTTTATATGGTCTGTAAGATCATTGCTTAAAACACAATATAGTAACATACCAAGTTGCAAAATACAACCATCATACATTAGCGTCTTAGCGTCAAAAGCAGCTCACATAAACTTCCTAAAGTGAGCTTTCTACTACGGTCTAATTTGGTGGTCTAGTTCTAGGTGCCGGGTGAATTGGGGCAATAGGGGCAGCAGGCTCCTCCATACATCCCACGTGGAGAAGATGGTGGTGCTGCGTGAAAGGCCATCACTCGATGGCGGCTTCCGATGATTGACATGCGGGGATGTCAGGTAGGCGGCTGGATGACGTAGGTGGGCTCAGGCAACTCATCAGCAGGTGCAAGTATGGCATCCTCCCTGTACAATAGCTCCCATATAAAAAGGCCTTAACCCACAAATGGGGCAACATGGTCTTCGAGCGTGGCGATCCTCTGACATGCTTCCATGAGCTCGTGGGTCAGGTGATGGAGATATCCACCAAGTGACCTCAACATGCTTGCGAGATGAAGCAGAGGGGTATTGAATCCCGTGGCAGGCACCTAGTAGACATTGTCCTCATTACTTTTCAGTCAGGAGTGGAAATAATAGAACATGTCCTCCATCTCAAGAAGGCTATGGTGGACACAGGCGATGGTGACATAGGCTGCATTGTAAATTGACATAATCACACTTGATCCTCGTTCGTAGTAGCGTAGAGGCTGGTCTCTGAGGTACCGTCCATGGATAAGCACTTCCGCAAGGTACTCTTTGGACATCAAGCTGGAGGAAGAGCATTCAAATCCTCACTTAGGTACACCCCTAAGCGAAGACCCTTACTTAGGTCCGTCCTCCAAGTGGGCATTTACCGTTGTATTAGCAAGCTTTGGTCCCAACGCTTTGGTGAAGGGAGCCCCTACGAGTAAACCTAACCGAAGTGCCCTTACTACATCTGCACTTATCACAATGCAAAGCTAGACCTAAACAAATTAATCAGCTAAATGCTAGAGCCCATATAGCACATGTGGTCGTACAATGTGACTTTGATGTGCAACCATAGCGTTCAGTCCTTAATTGACCCGGGCAAGAGTCTCTCCCTATATACATGCAAGATCCCCTCTCGTGCGAGATTCCCTCTCACATTTGACAGTGTATCATATAACTCGCTCACATCCAAAAACTAGGGTTTTCATTTTATTTCATACCAAAGTAACAGAGGTTCCCCTCTCTGGTCCAATATTTTGAAACCATCAAGCCCAGATGAAGATTTGTTCAAAATTCAAACTTAGCAGAAACTAGTCCTTGTCTAAGCATCTAGACCATGTATCAATGTAGTATTCCCATGTCCTAGAGGTTACAACAGTGAGGGTATCAAGTTTCTAAGGAGGTTCGATGCATACGAGTGGTCATAACTACCATTATCCACAGTATAGTAGTTTTAATAGAACATACATGCAAGCATAATAGATTTTGTAAACAATATACAATAATTGAAATACAGGGATCATGGTCAAAGGGGGGTGTGCTTGCATTACTCTTGTCATTCAGAGAATGTTGCCGAGGCGTTCTCAGCATTGTCTGGCACGGGGTCGTCTATCTGATAAACCCAGATAACATCAAATAAGAACCAAATAAATAGAGTCAAGACTACAATATTTTTGTTCAATCAAGAAGATCATGATTTTAGAAGAATTTAGAAACAAAGAATACTAATTTGGAGTTCGACTACAAAAGTTATATGTGTTCGAGTTTTGGTTTGGTTTCAATTATTGTTTCTCGGTCGCTATAGTTCTCAGACACCACTTTTTGTGACTTACGACCGATCCAATGTATCTCATGATTGATCTTCCATACTTACGACCGACTCTAATATACTTATGACTAATCTACTGCACTTACGACCGATCTAATATATCTTATGATCGATCTGCACTTACGACCAATCTAATGTATCTTACGACCGATCTACTCTATTTATGATCAATCTACTTCTACTTACGACTGATCTAATATAGGCTTCGACTACCAACTACTGTTTATGACTACCCTTCAGCTTACGACTACCGTTAGAGGTCCAATATTATGGCTACTGCATCGGTCGAAGGTTTGAACTACGGTCGCGGTCAAAGATTTTGACTGCAGCTACAATCGAAGATTCCAACTATGGCTACGATTGAAGATTTTGACTCCAACTGCTATAGTTCCATTCGCGAGTTCGACTACTACGGTTCGCTTTACGAGTTTGACTACTTCAGTTCTCTTTTTTACTTTGATTACTTTTAGTTTTCTTTCAACTTTGATTAGTTCATTTCTCCCATCAACTTTGATTACTCTATGCGGGAAGGGGTGCTCACCGAAGGTGATGATGCTTCACGAGGAGAAGTGGAAGAAGCTAGCGTCGGAGACCTCATCGACAACGAAGGAGGTCCACGGTGACCATGATTTCTCAAGCAGCGGTGAAGCTATAAAAGGTGCGCATGAGCTTTCTTGCATGCATGCGGGGATATGAGTGGAAGGAGTTGATGTACGGCTCACCGGAGAGAGAAAGGTCTTACGGCGACGTCTTGTTGGAGATGAAGAAAAAGGCATAGTTCGAGTGATCCACTGCATGAAAGGCTAATCAAATGAGCAGGGTGCTTGAAGAGGCAAGCACATTGAGATGGAGGGGGAGAGAAGCTCACCAGAGAAACTAGCACATGGTGGCGTGCTTGCCGGTGTTGCATACGACTATGGTTTCTTGACGTTCTAGAGAGCGGAGTGTTCGAGGATCGCACAAGAGACCGAGAGGGTGAGGTGAGGAGCCAATGGTACAGTCAGAGGGGTTTTATAGGCACAAGAAGGCTAAGAAATGGGTGTGAGTTCTCGTGAGCGCAGTCGAAAACTCGCCGGGGAATGTGAGGCGAGGACGGGGACAAGGGGGAGGATGTACGCCATGTTTGAGGTGACAGGTAGGTGGAGTTGCCAGCAGTAGAGGAGAAACTACGAGCGTGGTATCTAAAACCAGGGGCAGCTCGGGCCATAACCTTGGCGGAGCTGGCGTATACGCGTGAGGTGAAAGACGATCTCTGCGATCGGGCCCCACATGGTAGGGAGAGGGAAAGAGGTGAGGTGATCTAAGAGTTTCAGGCATTCATTAGATGCGCTTGAAGGTTTTAGGAAAACTTTACACATGCTCCTAACGTAGAGTTATTGATGATTGTGTATGCTTCTCAAAGCTTTACCCTCTCTTGATTTTTCTAGAAAAAAATTTGAGAAGACTTCCTATTAAATTTAATTATACTTATATGATTTGGTTTCAATTTGATTTATATTTCATGCACTTTTGATTTTTAAAAATCAAATTGCTAAAATAAACTCCAGTAAAAGCTAAGGATACAAAATGCATTAAAAGAGTATAAAATTTTCCCCATTTTTGCATGCCCTAGAATTTGGGATGTTATAGGTATCTTATCATCAAGAGTAAGGTCGGCGCGACCGAATCCGCTAGTGCCAAGATCACCACTCCGGATCTACCCTCCCTAACCCTGCTGGCTTTGTGATTCTTCCTCACCTTCGGTGGTGTACCCCTCGTTCGAGCTAATGTACACCACCTCCCTGTTCGTCATCCGTGCTAGTGTAATATATGTCCTGATTGTCGATCTCAGCAGTGTACACTTCCATTCTATCATTATCCTTGATGGTGTACACCAACGCCTCGTCATCCGTACCAATGTCCTCCTCTTCTTCACCACCGAGTACCGCTCTGCCTTTCTCTTCTTCACCATCCTGGTGCAGCAGAAGTATGGCGATGCACGGGAGGAAGGAATAGTTGAGGCTTCGAGGGGCTAGACTAAGGGACCAAAGGGGCTGGTCGTGCCGCCTTTTCTCATGGCTATCGGATTGAGATCTAGTGGTTAGGATCGGTTGAGGGAGGTGGTTGCCCTAGATGTAAATAAATAATACGTCTGGCCCCTCCACTCCCACCTGATGTTGCCTCCTCCCCTCCCTCGTCTCCCCTCACCTCCCCCGCCCCGCACGTCGTTGCTGTCGGGCGATCACCTCCCCCCCATGTGCTGCCACCTCGTCGCCTCCACTCCCATCGTCTCCTACCAGCCTACCGCTCCACCCCACGTGTCACCAGGCCCGTCAGCATCGGATCTAGCTGATACACCTCCTCCTCCACCTTGGTACTCTACTGGGTTATCGTTCTCCTTGCCGATGTCCCTAGCACTATGATCACCTAATCTCAGGGTCTTCATCCTCGACATTGGCATTCTCCACCCTGGCACAGTGGATCCGGTGAACCCCAAGGTCACTGTGCCCAAATTCGGTATCCCCGAGGTCGCCGCCTCCGGATCCGATCGTCCTTGCTTCCACTGCTGTCATATCAAGCCGTCTTCATAATGAGACAGTGGGGGTGCTGGCGGATCAAGAATATGGAGTCGTAGCTGGAATCAGCCGACCATGCTGACAAAAAAAGGAGAAGTGTAAGGTGGCAGTGACGGAGGAGGAGAGTCAAAGAGAGAGGTCTTTGCTGCTGAACCGGGTCATCCTTGTGCCACTACCGCCAGACCCAAGAGAAAAGTCAGTGTCTGGCAGATTTGGTGATCCTGACCACTGCGCTGCTGGACTTGGCCATACTCGAGCCTAGCGACACCAGATATGGCCATCCACGATCCCGACGCCACCATCTTCCTCCTCCCTAGCGCTACCATCTTCCTCCTCGCCCACCGAGCCCAACCACCAGTTGGCGACGACCCTTTTGCTTGTCGTGGGCATCGGTCACCAGCGCACGCCACTTATCGTGGATCTGCCCTACAAAACTAGCAAGGCATTTGTGCAGGACATGGAAGAGGGAGAAAATTATAAAAGGTTGATCGGAGTAAGGACATGGGGCGGCGCTGATGAGGACTTGAGAATAGCGAGAGTGGTTAGCTGTTCGGGCCTTAATGGTGTAGTCGTGTGGGGAAGGAAAGAGGAGCAACTGTGGTATGAGGCCGCGAGCAGTTCGAGGAGGGAGCCAGCTAAACAACATATGCCCACATATCGGTGTATGTCAAGAAAAGATATGGGACTGCGCTGCGGCAGGGAGAAGGAAGGGGGAAGTGGTGAACAGACAAAGTCCCATTTATATTAGTAGAGATATAGCACGAGCACTCTGTCCATAGGCCCGAGGGATGTACTTCACACCTCGACTAAGAATAAGACTGTCTCATTAAGAAGATTCTGAGCAGTTTAGGTCCCAACTAAACAACCCAGGCTTCCCTAGCGGTTGGTTAAGACTTGACTTTGGAAAGCTCTCTTTGTTGCTGCGCCTACGGAAACCGTGTTTCATTTTCGCTAGACTAATGCTAGTCATCGAGTCCTTTGTTATACAAAATGTGACAACTTGCAACGTAGGGAAAAAGAGACGAAATATACGCACTTTTGCCATGCTGCAAAGTAATGCCCAAGGAACCTAAATTACAACACTAAAACTCTTCGTTAGTGCTCTAAGCACTTTCTGTTAATCCTTAGGTGCTTGTAAATGTTACAAAGTTACGTTCAGAAGCTGCACAATATGAAATAGTAACCTCAGTGTAAAACTGTTCGTCCAAAAAGCTCACAACTTTCTGCTCCATATGACATTATTACTCCAAATTCCTCTTGCTCTGTTAATTAAATTACTTGACTTAGAACTCTTGGTTGGTTTATTCTGCCTCTAGGTAGATATGATGGCGATTTGGTTACTACTATAGTCTAAAAGGCGCATGGCTCTGAACTTAAATATATAATGACTAGGATCATGTCACTACTACAGAAAAGGTCATCACAGACGGTTCGAAATCGTAATCACAGACGGTTTTCTGAACCGTCTGAAATTATGGGTCAGTGATAATCCAAGTTATCACAGACGGTTTTCGAACCGTCTGTGATTATGCGATATCACAGACGGTTTTTTATTAAAAACCGTCTGTGATTATCCGATATCACAGACGGTTTTTAAAAAAACCGTCTGTGATATCGGATAATCACAGACGGTTTTTAATAAAAAATCGTCTGTGATATCGCATAATCACAGACGGTTTTTAATGAAAAACCATCTGTGATACTCCTCCCCCAGCAGAATCTATTTCTGTTTATAGCTAGCCTCAGGAAATGCTAGCCATGCCCTCTGAAACAAGCAGATAATCACAGACAAAAAACATACAATTCACACATCTCATTTCCTTTCAGATACATTTCACAGACATAAAACATCCCATTGACATCACACTTCATTTCACAAACATAAAGCATGCATCCATTTCGCAAATCGATTAATTGAATTGAAATGAAATATAATGTCCATTAACACATCTCATTTACAAAAGATGTGCACTGCATTTGCACTTAGTGATAAGATCAATAAGAAATCATAGTGCGCAGTGGAACCGTCCTCCTGGCGTTATGACTTGAGTCAGCAAAAAGTACGCCAACTCTCCTCGAATCCCTCCAAGAACAGGTTGTTTCAATACAGTTGACGGGATGGACGCAGCATGTCGATAGGAATATCAATGTGCGTATATATGTAACGTGTTAAGTATGAAGTAATTATGGGAAGAGTGACAAACCTTGCGATTGGTGAGCCTCGAGGAATCGAGGAGTAGTTCCATATGTTGGCAAACGTAGTATCCACATGTGTTGCCCGGCTCCTGCTGGTGACACTGCAAAAAATGGAATGTGTTAGTTCAAGAGGCATTAGTACCAACTGTTGCATAGGATTAATTAATGTGAAATAGCGAATACCTTAAAATCTCGAACATGTGTCAGCAGGCATTTGGCCCCGCGCTTCGAGTCACCTCCCTTTTCAATGTAGGTGGCGAACGCCCTACGTAATTCGAAAAAGTTAACCTTAATCATTCGGAAGGAAAGAAAGTACAATGTAGATATGTATGGGAAATATGTGCTTACCTATCGATTACTTGGCTGAGAACTGTGAAGTCCATTTTATTCTTACTTAGGGAATCAAGGTAATATACCTTGTTCCATTTTGGTACAATTACTACTAAAATCCAATGAAAGTTTTGAAGGAAGGGCATAAGTACATAATCCTTCTTGACGCAACGTAGCAGTCCTGCTGCAATGTACCTCTCGACGAGGGGTGTATCCTGGTCGATGGTTTCCTTGGCGACCAATTGTGGGTCCAAGAAACCAACTGATAAGTTGGATGATCTAGCTTTAATCAGCATGTGTCTATATATATACACACGAAAGCAAAAAATTAGATATGGCATTTATCGGTATGACATTAACGGAGACTGTGATTGTACACACTTACAGCGTCCAGCATCGAATGATTGAGACGTCAAGAGCGTTGAACGTGAACAGATCGAATAAATCCTCAAAGGCGACCATGAACATACACTCTTGAAAACTGTGGTGTAAATCTTCTTCGGTGAATTTGACACTGATACTTGAAGTCTGTTCTGCCTCTAGCTTATTGGACTGCTGAATATACCACATGTGCAATTGCGTGCAACTATATGGTAGCTTTCGGAGGTATTTTTTCTCGAGCAACGGCTGACCAAGCACGAATTTGCGGGCCAAAGGTAGGTACGCAATATCATCATTGGTCATCTTTGCTTTGCCCTTGCTGGCCTTGCTGCTTCGGCTATAGGCCGACTTAACGGCAGTCGGCAGCAGCGGTGCAAGTTGCTCTGACGAGAATAGGACCCGTGGAGATAGCACCGGTGCAGTATCCGGTGGTGGAACCGACTGGTCTTGTAATGGAGATGGCACCAGTGCGAGTTGCTCTGGCGAGAGTATGACCAGTGGAGATAGCACCGGTGCAGTATCCGGTGGTGGAACCGACTGGTGTTGTAATGGAGATGGAACCAGTGCATGTTGCTCTGGTCCTGCCACCGGTGAAGAAGACTCCAGGGAGATGTCGCTTTTGGGCCACTGGATGAATGTTCCGATGGCCTGTCCTAGAGTCATGATCTCGTCGTTGGGGGGCTTCGGTAGCGGGACCACCTCAAAATTGACATGCACACCATCCACATTAACTTTTGCGAAGCCTGGCGCTAAAGCTTGACCGTGCACCATGGCCCCGATACCAAACGAATATGCCTGGCCCCAAGCAGCGTACAAGGGAACGGAGCCATATCTCACTTGGAGCTTGCAATTCGTAGGCTCCTACATAACGATACAAAATTAGCTACTCGAATAGGCCTACCAATGGAGCAAGCATTCGAGAGGTAATAATTATTACCTGGATGTCGTCCACGGGAAATTTGGACTGGATTTGCGTCGGATTGGACGCGCAGCTACTCGGACGGTTGTTTGGGCTAGCTAGCGCAGCAGCGGCGGTGGCGGCCTGCTGACTTTCTGTCTGTTTCCGCACCTCATCTCTGATTATATCAGCCATCGAACCCAGTAGCTCCTCTTTAAGAGATGCCTTGATCTCTTCTCGTAGCTGTGCGTCACGCTCGCCTTTGTTTCTCTTCCTGCGCCGATACATGTCGGAGTCATCTTGGAAACCATGTTTCCATGGAACGTAAAGCCCAAGGCCTCTCGTACGGCCCGGGTGCTCCTTGTTTCCCAGGGCCACGGAGAGCATATCATTCTCCCTTGTTCCCTGGAATGATCCCTCCGTAGATTGAAAACTCAGCTCTTCCTGCAAGAGCACGACATGTCATTTCAATTCGTACGAAGTTGTGGAGTAATTACAAGCTACGTAGTTCGATCGATATATTACCAGGCGCTGGGACACTTGCTGGTCTGCAGGGTTTCGAAAGGAGACGTCCCCCGATGTCATTGTAGATGACCTTGCTCTAAGCCAATTTCGAGCGCGGTCATCCGGGATATTGGAAAACGGCGGGGCGATGTTCTCTGCAGCTGCCAGCTCATCCTATAACCTCCATTGCGGGATTTTACCCGCATACCCAGCTGTGCCAAGTCTGTGGGGGTGCGTGTTTTTTGCCTGGAGGGCCTTATGCGCCACACTTGTACTTTTGAAATCTTCGGTCGTTTTCATCGCCTTGAACTCTTCCCATTGTGGTTCCAGGAATGGGTATGTAGTGAAAGGCGTTTCGTCCGTCTCCACGTATTTCTTGACAAGCGTGCTCTTGAAGTTCTTCCATGCTTTGCACGCCGCTTGGTAGGTTTGTCGTTCCACAGCGTGTAAGTGTTCTTCTGGGAACTCGAACGATGCCAAAATTTCGGTCCACAGCTCACGTTTCCGAGTGTCAGGCACGTTCTTCCACGAATTGTATGTGATCTCAATTCGTTCTCGTGCAACTATTCCGACCATGGTTCGGAATGCGTTTACCGCTTGCTTAGGAAGGATAGGGACCCCAGCTGCGTTTACCGCTGTGATGGTCTGTCGGCTCTGAGGCTTCTTTGATAGCCCTCTTCCTTGGCGTCTTGATGTTGGAGCGGACGCCTCCGGCGATGATGCTGAAGAATGCGCGGGTGACATGTTGCTCATTTTGTGGGTCTATTAAGATAAGATGAGAATGTAATCATATTGAATTGGAAGAGAGGAGTAGAGGGGAGGGGGAGAAGGGAGGGGGTAATATGGACATAAAGATTAACTGTAAATCCCACAGGCAATCTCAGTATATGGAAGATTAACAAACTTGAATATACATGAATGCAACTAACCATATACATAACAGTAAGCATATAACAGTAAGCAACTAACCATATACATAACTGTAAGCATATAACAGTAAGCCCTAAACCCTAACACTCAGTATGAAGTATCAAGCATCAACCCTAAACCCTAACTGTAAGCATGAAGCTCGGGGAGGGATTTGATGACCTTAGGGTTTTGGTGACGGAGGAGGAGGCGACGACGACGGAGGAGGAGGAGGAGGCGGCGGCGACGACGCAGAACGAGGCGGCGGCGACGCAGGAGGAGGAGGAGGCCCCGGGCTCGGGGAGGCGGCGGCGACGACGGGCTCGGGGAGGCGGCCGCCGACGACGGAGGAGGAGGAGGCGACGACGGGCTCGGGGAGGCGGCGGCGACGACGGCCTCGAGTGAGGCGGCCGGGGAGGGCTCGAGTGAGGCGGCCGGCGAGGGCTCGAGGGAGGCGGCGGCGAGGGCTCGGGGGAGGCAGATCGGGATTTAGATATTAGAATAACTACAGAATACACGGAAAACCCTAGACACGGGTATATATAGCGGATTATTACAGACGGTTCTAAACTTGGAACCGTCTGTGATAAGACTATCACAGACGGTTCTAAGTTTAGAACCGTCTGTAATAAGCATACTATCTCAGACGGTTCTACGTTTAGAACCGTCTGAGATAGTAGGCTTATCACAGACGGTTCTAAACTTAGAACCGTCTGTGATATTAATATCACAGACGGTTCCAAGTTTAGAACCGTCTGTGATAAGCCTATGCCCGACTGTAGTCATTCATGATCAACAGCCAACCATCTGCATTCATGATCAACTACCTACCAGCTGCATTCATTTACACATTTTCTCAATCTGCATTCATTTTTGTCACACATACACAACTGAAAATTGACTACATCACACATTTTCACATATACATCTCAAAATTGACTACATCACACATTTTCACATATACATCTCAAAATTGACTACATCACACATTTTCACATATACATCTCAAAATTGACTACATCACACATTTTCACATATACATTCTTATTGTACTTGCTTATTTTCCTTTAAAAATTAGCCCTTCATCATGATCAATGCGTACGTAACTAGTTTCGTCACGTTGTTCGTCGTCGACCCTTATGCCATTTCCAAAAGGAGGTAACTCGTCAAATTGATTGTATTCCTCCTCGTCCACTACATTCTCCACTCCAACAATTCTCCTTTTTCCATGAAGAACTACATGGCGTTTCTTATTTGCCAGGTCGGTTACATAGAAAACTTGAACAACTTGATTGGCGAGTACGAATGGTTCGTCTTTGTACCCGATACGTTGGAGGTCCACGGTCGTGACACCGTACTTGTCAACCTTCACCTGTGGGAGATGCACCCAACGGCAGCGAAATAAGGGGATTTTGAAAACCACATAGTCGAGCTCCCAAATCTCTTCTATGAAGCCATAGTACGAGTTTCTCGACCCATCGGTACTGAATGCATCTATGCGGACACCGCTGTTCTGGTTAGTGCTCTTGACATCCTGAGACTGCGTATAGAATGTGTACCCATTTATGTCATATCCTTGCCATGTCACAACTGTAAATGTCGGCCCTTTTGCCAACCATGTCAGCGTCTCACTCGGCGAGCTCCTAGCGATTTGCTCCTTCAACCATTGGTTGAACCAACGGTTGTGTTGCCTCATGATCCAAACATCCGGCCGCTCTGGATTCTGTTGCCGAAGCACATCCTTGTGCTGCTCCACATAAGGCGCCACTTCAGTCATGTGTTGCAACACCGTGAAATGGGCTTGAGTATACGTGTCCATATCTGGAGTGATTGCTTTCCTTCCGATAGTTTCGAGACCCTTCAGCCTCCCCTCATGACGAGATTGAGGGACACCTATCGGTTGAATCTGAGCCATATAATCGACACAAAACTCAATGACCTCTTCGCTTGCATAACCTTCGACGATGCTGCCCTCCGGCCGAGAACGATTCCGTACGTAGGACTTGAGAATTCCCATGAACCTCTCAAATGGGTACATGCTACGTAGGAATACGGGCCCGCACATTTTTATCTCCCACACAACGTGAACAATGAGATGGACCATGATATCGAAAAACAAAGGAGGGAAATACATTTCAAGGTGACATAGAGTCATCACCACCTCGTCCTGCAGAGCATCTAGTCCTTCGGGATCGATGACCTTCTGAGCAATTGTGTTAAAGAAATAACATAGCCTCATGATTGTCTCTCGGACTTTGATCGGCAAAATATTTCTAATTGCAATAGGGAGCATCTGTGTCATCAGCACATGACAATCATGAGACTTCATGCCATTTAACTTCAAATCTTGCATCGAAACAAGTTTCTTCACGTTGCCGGAGTAACCAGACGGAACTTTGACACCATGCAAGCACTGGCACAGTTCTGTTTTCTCAGCCTTGGACAGAGTGTAACACGCAGGGGGAAGGTACGTTCGTCCATTATCAGTGCATGTCGGTGCTAACTCAGGCCTGATGTCCATGTCAGCCAAGTCAAGCCGTGCGTTGACGCCGTCCTTTGTTTTATCACGGATGTTCAGTAAGAGACCAATCAAGCTGTCGCACACATTCTTTTCTACGTGCATGACGTCGATGCAGTGCCGAACATCTAGGTACTCCCAATAAGGTAAGTCCCAAAATATTGATCTCTTCTTCCACGTGTTCTTCTCATGAGCCCTCAATTTACGTCCCTTTCCGAGGACAACATCTAAATCCTTAACCATATCATAAACCTCGTGTCCCCTTAAATGCCTTGGAGCTGAACCGTCTTCCTTCTCTCCGTCAAATTGTTGCTTCATCTTGCGGTATGGGTGAGCCCTCCGAAGGAACCGGCGGTGACGCATGTAGACGGTTTTGCGTGAGTGTCTCAGCCACACACTCTCGGTACCATCTAAACAGTGAGTACAAGCTTTGGCACCTTTTGTACTATGGCCTGATAGGTTACCAAGGGCAGGATAATCATTTATGGTGCAGAACAATAAGGAGCGCAGAGTGAAGTTCTCTCGTTTGTATGCATCCCATACCTGTACCCCTTCGTTCCACAGTACTTTTATATCTTCCACCAACGGTGCTAGGAACACATCGATATCATTCCCAGGTTGTTTTGGTCCTTAGATAAGTATCGACAGCAAAATGTACTTTCGCTTCATACACAACCAAGGAGGAAAGTTATAGATGCAGAGAGTCACGGGCCATGTGCTGTGTCGGCTGCTCATGCTACTGAAAGGATTCATTCCATCTGTACTCAGTCCAAACCTTATATTCCTTGGTTCTGCACCGAACTCTGCAAAACTCCTATCGATGTTTCTCCACTGCGCGGAATCAGCAAGGTGTCTTATCATTCCATCCTTCTTGCGCTCCTCCGAGTGCCAACGAAGCAGTTTTGCCTCCTTTGGATTTGCAAAAAACCTTTTCAAACGGGGAATTATAGGAAAATACCATGCCACCTTAGCAGGAGGTCCTTTCTTCGCCTCTGTTCCCTCGCCATCTTCTGATTGATTGTTACGTTTGTATCGGGATGCGTTGCACACCGGACATACATGCATGTTTGCATACTCTTTACGGTAGAGGATACAGTCGTTCGGGCATGCATGTATTCTTTCTACTTCCATTCCCAACGGACAAAGAACCTTCTTGGCTTTATACGTGGTTTTAGGCAACTCATTTCCCTCCGGAAGCATGTCCGCTAAAAGACCTAGCAGCGCCGTGAAACTCTTGTCGGACCAACCGTTGCTTGCCTTCAATTTCAACAGTTCAAGCACGGCCGACAACCTCGTGTACTTGCAGCTCGTGTACAAAGGTTTCTCTGAGTCCTCCATCAAGCCACGGAATTTAACATACTCTCTCTCATCATAGTTCTCTTCTACATCGCGAAGCATTTGATCCAGATTATCATCGTGCAACCTATCCGAATCCGAGCCACAATCGACATCAACCGGCGGCATGTCATTCACTTCACCGGCAATGTCATCCGGGGGCATATCATTCACTTCGCCGGCAATGTCATCCGGGGGCATATCATTCACTTCACCGACGATGTCATCCGGCGGCATATGATCATTCACTTCGCCATGACTGGTCCAACACGTATAATCCTTTTTGAAACCCCTCCAAAACAAGTGCGCTACAATTTGCCCTCGGTTCTTAAACATCTTCAAATTCTCGCAGTCAGTGCATGGACAGCACATATATTTCACCCCCTTATTCAACATATCCTCCTCGGCGGCTCTTATAAAAGCAGAAACGCCATTAATGTACTCTTCACTCACACGGCTCGCGGCATACATCCAGCTTCGGTCCTACGTTACGTACATATATAACAACTTAGTATTAAAATCTAGATTAACTAATTATAACTACATATATACCGGCCGCATTTATTATATTGAGACTTAATTTGCTAGCTTAATTCATATTACAAACACAACAGCTATTATATAACCAACAATTTTGCAAATTAACCATCTTCAATAACCACTAATGGATTACTTAGACCTAAATTGTAATGCAATTAAAGAAAAAATAACTTACATTACTAACCATATCTAGAACAACCAGGAAAGACTGAATATTCAAAGCTCAATCTCTGCCTCTTCCCACCAAATTAACTGGGATTATCAAAGACGGTTTTTAATACAGACCGTCTGTGATACTTCGGTAATAACCGCCTGTGATAATCCATTTTCCCGCCACAAATACCACAGACGGCCTCCTAATTACAACCGTCTGTAATAGTGTTTATCAGAGACGGTTTCACAAAACCGTCTGTGATGAGGCGTCTACTATGAGGCTTTCTGTAGTAGTGTGTTGCTGCTGCTGAAGTTTTCTAGGGAGGCTGTATCTTTCAACCTATTTGGCCACTAATCCACTACACGTCGCTGCCATCAGATACTAGAACACGCCCGAAATGGAGTAGGAGTACACTTTGTGACAAAAGTATCTTGGCGAAAACGAACCGTATGTACATCTCATGCCGTATGGCTTCAGACTTTGATAAGTCTGCGAAAGAAATAAATCAAATCAGAGAACAAGGAACCAGGTTCTAGTAGTCAGGAGTTCAGAATTAAGAATTGACGCTTAGGGAAAAAAAAACTCTGCAGAGAGAATACATATATACAGAAAGTACGTATATCCGTAGAAACTAGCAATAGATGTGCAAATATACAACAGATTCTGATATGGACAATTTTGTACCTTGGTTGTTCTGATCGGTGGTTTGCTTTACTCGTAGACTTCAACTCATGAGGACCAAGAAAACCACGCTACTGTAAGAACATTGACCGGCAGAGAAATCACTGCGGAATTTAGGTTTTTTCCACCGTACTGTTCTTATTCAGATGTTTTCCTGTCTGTCAGGTGACGTATTAATTGTTACATGCACGTCGTTTGACCTCTCATCTCATCCTCTTCATATGGTACTACTAGTCTACTAGCCAGTAGTAGTGATGTAACTAATTGACCGGTCATCACAGATTCGCACACTCGAAAGCAAAGCCCAAATCACATGGTTCATACGTTACTCTTTATTTTCTCATATCGATGAACTCTTTGAAGTTGCTTACAAAATTTCGGCAAAATCGATCCTAGTTTACATGATGGAGCAAGTGCTCGGCTCGTCGTAGACGACGACCATCGGCGGCGGGCAGTAGTAACCGGGGTAGCATTGTGGCAGCGGATGCACGACCAAAGGCTTCGGCTCGTCCGGCTTCTTTTCCTCGGGTTTCTTCTCCTCCGGCTTCTTCTCCTTTACTTCCTCCACCTGCAGGATCTCGGCGTGGCCGAGCTTCCGGCGCAGGCATCTGACGAGGCAGACAGAGTCGACGCTGTCGCCGACCACCTCCAGCCGGTCCTTGTCGTTGCCGGTTATCGCCGTCGAGCTCACCCCTGCACGCAGCCATATTAATTTGCATCACTGACAATGCACAAGGGGAGGGGAAGAAGAACATGTAGTATATATAGAATTAATACACGCGTGCGTGCGCAACTGCATACCGGCTGCTCCCGCGGCCAGCTCCATGGCCTTGCGCTGGCATTTCTCGCACGGCATGCTCACCTTGATCACAATCTTTTGCTGCAACAACAACAACGACCAAAGCGATTAACTAATATCCTGCACGCTTCAGTTTCAGAATGCTCAAAACCTGCGAAACAAAGGGACACGGGAAGCGAGTCCATGCGAAATTTGACAGGTTCCTTACCTTCATCTCGTACGTGCTGATTTATGTGATACCAAGGTGAAATTTGGGAAAGAACTGTGATCGATCGATCGAGGCTAGCCAATTGGGTGGCTAATGATCGATCTTTTGCAGATGCAACCAAGCTCTTTCTTGTGAAGGAGCTAGCAATGCCCACGGCTCTTATATATACACACCGGTAGTGGGCGCTGGTGGGAGAGAAGCAAATTATACTAAGTACTAGCGAAGACTAAATTAAGAGCGAATCAAACTATTCGACGTAAGAAATTTCGTAGCGGCAGCTGAGCTCCCATGTAAACTAGTCATATCGATTTCCAGAACGAAAGGCCAAGCGTAGACAATGACTTGACGAGATCCAGTGGGTCACGAGCCATTTCTATTGCCCACTGGCCACGATGTGCGCGGAGTCGACGGTACTTATTCTTAAAAATATCATCCCGCAATATAAATTCATTACAAATGTTAAAGATATAGTTATTACAATATTTTTTATCATATAACCCTACTTTAATACAAAAAATAAGTAAATAGTTATAGTACATCATTTAATAGTGAGATATATATATATATATAGTCTAACTACAGTATATAAGTGATTTTATTCACCTAAAAACATTTGTCTTATTCCCGCCGTCTGTTAATAAATGTAATACTCTATTTTTTTACTTAATATTTTTTATATTTCACGGTCTATAAGATACGACTTTAACCGTTACTTTTTTATAACTTTACATTAATATATAGTAATAAAATTAAGATATAATGAAATTATTTTAAGATAAATCTAATGATATAATTTTTATATAGCCAATTTAGATAATTTTCCATCTATTGACGGTGAAACTCATGGATTCTAAGGATATCAAGTAAAAGAGAACAAAAAGAATATAAGTAAAACGGCGCTAACTGCTTCAGTGAAATCACATTTCTACTGTGCATCCTTTCTCTAGCAGAATTTAAAAAGACGTTTGCTATATAATTTCGATGGTGGGATGGTGTGAGCACAACGAGTCAACGATCGGTGTAG
This sequence comes from Dendrocalamus latiflorus, assembly GCA_017311315.1. Taxonomy (NCBI): domain Eukaryota; kingdom Viridiplantae; phylum Streptophyta; class Magnoliopsida; order Poales; family Poaceae; genus Dendrocalamus; species Dendrocalamus latiflorus. Next base: position 35,656,262 of record CM029628.1, read on the forward strand.
CTCAGAAAAGCGTGTTCATAGGTCCGTCATACTCTGAATGAATCTCTAATATTTTGATGCCGTACGTTCGGTACATAATACATGCATATAGAAAAGAAAAGCGTTGCTCGATGTTTATCAATTAATGGTTGTGTACTTTAATGAATAGCGTTGTATGTAGTATTTAATCTAGCGTTGTGTTCTTTTCAATGATTGAAGTAGAATTTTTTTTACGAATAACCTATTTTTATTTGAAATAATAGAAATATACCAGCGTCCACTTTTTTTATATAAAAATAGGCTCTAGTCGTCTAAACGTTGAGCGACTGGAGCCTATCGTCCAACGGCCAAGCGACACGTAAGCAATCCGCCGGCCGTTGGACGAATTATTGCAGTCGTCCAGCGGTCGGGTGACTGTAATTGTTGTCGCCAAACGTTTGGGTGACTAGAAGTTGAGACGGTTCCAGTTGCCCAACCGTTGGGCGACTGGAAGTAGAGATAAAAGGAGGACACAGCCGAGCGACCGAGGCCACTCGACCACGCCACAGAACAGAACAACAGAAGAGAGGGAGAAGAAAAGGAGACAGCAGAGGGGAGGAGAGGAAAGAAAAGAGAGGAGAGAAAAGGAGATGGAGGGGAGGGGAGAGGAGAGGAGAGGAGAGAAAAGGAGAAGAGAAAAGGAGAGGGAGGGGAGGGGAGGAGAGGAGAGGAAGGAGGAGAGGAAGAAGCAACCCTAGGTAATTTTTTCTGTATTTGAGCTATTGTATATGCAGTAAATATATTATTTACTGTTAGTGTTGGTCGGAAATTGTATATGTAGATAGAAATAGTTCAATTTTTAGTATAGAAAAATTTAGTTAATATAGTTTTAGGAGATTAGCAGTCGTAGTAGCGTGTAGTTGTGTATAATTTAGCGACATACTTTCACAACATTAGCATCGTTAGCAAATTGACATGCGTACAAAATTGTAGTTGTATAAAATTCTGTCAACATTATGTACAAATTAATCGTCCGTAGAAATTTGCAGGTATTACAAAAATTAGTCAATATTTATGTTAGAATTTCATAATTTTTTTTGTAAAAAGCAATAATACGTAATATTTATGATTAAATACGATGAATGTAATGTCACTAGTATGTGGAAAAACGTGTGTACCATTGTAACTAGTATATAGGCATTTAAATCGATATGCCATGTAAATTGTCGAAACCATTAGGAGTTAGTTGTAGTAGGGGACAGCTCGAGTAGCTAGAAAAGTGCGGCGTCGGTGCGCGGGCTATCGATAGGAAGTTAATACTACGAGATTAGTGTAGTTGGTTACGACAGACGAAGGATCGGTGAAATGTGAATTGCACTACGTCAGTATTTTCATGATGTGCGATGCGATTTGACATGCTGCAAAATTAAAATATATATATATAGGCAGACATCAGCAATATCGATACCCACTACATTAAGAGTGCATTACGGCGCTGGAACCGTTCATGAATGTTCGAATGGTGTGGATTTGAGTGGTTTTGCAGAAGCCACTCTGGTACACCCGGATGGCGAGAAGGCTCGAATCTCATATGTGATACATGGGCTTACCCGCAGTTTTTCAATGGACCCGGAGATGTGCAGCGTCGTCATACAAGGGCTTTGGTGCCGGTCTCCCACGGACATCAGATGAGAGTTGAGAATATTGATACGCACTGTTGCGTAGATTTATGCAAGGGTGCCGACACCGTGGATACTAGTGTGTGATGCTTTGTGCAACTATGCCCATTAGAAGCTGTGCAAGATCGTGCGTACGGCCATTATCCGGAGGTGCGAGTAGCTCGGGCGGCCCACATGTTGGTGAAGAGAACAAAGATGCTCGTAATGAGGCTGATGTAGTACATGAAGGAGAGGTAGAATGGTCACGCCATAGTGAGGGAACAGGACAAGCCGATGAAGGGGAGCATATGGAGTACATAGTGCAGTAGATGGAGTGCGATGACCAGACGGCATGAGCCGAAGAGGAAGCTGTATAGGAGGAGGACGACGATAATTCGGATGAGTATAAAGCTCCCGTCCCGTAGGAATGGAACCAGTTAGACGTTGAGGGTGTTTCCGTACATGATGAGCACGAATCACCGTGGGAGTATCATGGGATAGAGGTTCGGTTGTATTCAATGTTTGCTGACAAGGCATCGCTACAGAATGCCATCAAGCTGTGGGCCCTTTCTATGCAGCGGATTGTTCGAGTCGTCAAATCTAGCCAGGAGCAGTACACCGTGAAGTGTGAGCAGACCGGTTGTCCTTGGAGGGTGCATGCACGTAGACCCAAATATGAGACTCACTGAATTGTGTCGAAGGTGCAGCCGCACTATTGCATTTTCAGTAGTGTTTTGGCTAGGTATCGTAACCTAACGTCGGTTTTATAGCCAATCTGATGTATAGAGAGATAGTGAAGAAGAAAGACATGTAGGCCACGCACATCGTGGTATCTATCGAGAAGAAATTAAAGTACAAAATTAGCTACGCGAAGACGTGTTATGCGAAACAGAAGGCGTTGGAAAAAACGTTTCAAGTCTTTCGAGCCAACGTACGACAATCTTCCTCATATGCTTAAGGTGTTCAATATAGCCTTTTTTTTGTAGTAGTGCCCTGAAGTGCTGGCTAATTTTCTGATTATAATTTAGGGATTGTGGAGATCGACAATCTGATATGGACATTTTTGTACTTTTGTTGTTCTGATCGGTGGCTTACTCGTAGAATTCACCAACTCATGAGGACCAAGAAAACCACGCTACTGTAAGAAAATTGACCGGCAGAGAAATCACTGCGGAATTTAGGTTTTTTCCACCGTACTGTTCTTATTCAGATGTTTTCCTCTCAGTCAGGTGACGTATTAATTGTTACATGCACGTTGTTTGACCTCTCATCTCATCCTCTTCATATGGTACTACTAGTCTACTAGCCAGTAGTAGTGATCTAAGTAATTGACCGGTCACCACAGATTCGCACACTCGAAAGCAAAGCCCAAATCACATGGTGCATACGTTACTCTTTATTTTCTCATATCGATGAACTCTTTGAAGTTGCTTACAAAATTACGGCAAAATCGATCCTAGTTTACATGATGGAGCAAGTGCTCGGCTCGTCGTAGACGACCATCCGCGGCGGGCAGTAGTAACCGGGGTAGCATTGCGGCAGCGGATGCACGACCAAAGGCTTCGGCTCGTCTGGCTTCTTTTCCTCGGGTTTCTTCTCCTTTACTTCCTCCACCTGCAGGATCTCGGCGTGGCCGAGCTTCCGGCGCAGGCATCTGACGAGGCAGACAGAGTCGACGCCGTCGCCGACCACCTCCAGCCGGTCCTTGTCGTTGCCGGTTATCGCCGTCGAGCTCACCCCTGCACGCAGCCATATTAATTTGCATCACTGACAATGCACAAGGGGAGGGGAAGAAGAACATGTAGTATAGAATTAATACACGCGTGCGTGCGCAAATGCATACCGGCTGCTCCCGCGGCCAGCTCCATGGCCTTGCGCTGGCATTTCTCGCACGGCATGCTCACCTTGATCACAATCTTTTGCTGCAACAACAACAACGACCAAAGCGATTAACTAATATCCTGCACGCTTCAGTTTCAGAATGCTCAAAAGCTGCGAAACAAGGGACACGGGAAGCGAGTCCATGCGAAATTCGACAGGTTCCTTACCTTCATCTCGTACGTGCTGATTTATGTGATACCAAGGTTAAATTCAGGTGAATAAGAACTGTGATCGATCGATCGAGGCTAGCTAATGATCGATCTTTTGCAGATGCAACCAAGCTCTTTCTTGTGAAGGAGCTAGCAATGCCCACGGCTCTTATATATACACACCGGTAGTGGGCGCTGGTGGGAGAGAAGCAAATTATACTAAGTACTAGCGAAGACTAAATTAAGAGCGAATCAAACTATTCGACGTAAGAAATTTCGTAGCGGCAGCTGAGCTCCCATGTAAACAAGTCATATCGATTTCCAGATGGAAAGGCCAAGCGTAGACAATGACTTGACGAGATCCAGTGGGTCACGAGCCAATTCTATTGCCCACTGGCCACGATGTGCGCGGAGTCGACGGTACTTATCCTTAAAAATGTCATCCCGCAATATAAATTCATTACGAATGTTAAAGATATAGTTATTACAATATTTTTTATCATATAACTCTACTTTAATACAAAAAAATAAATAAATAGTTATAGTACATCATTTAATAGTGATATATATATATATATATATAAGTCTAACTACAGTACATAAGTGATTTTACTCACTAAAAACATTTGTCTTATTCCCGCCGTCTGTTAATAAATGTAATACTCTATTTTTTTACTTAATATTTTTTATATTTCACGGTCTATAAGATACGACTTTAACAGTTACTTTTTTTATAACTTTACATTAAGATATACTAATAAAATTAAGATATAATAAACGTACTTTAAGATAAATCCAATGATATAATTTTAATATAGTCAATTTAGATAATTCTCCACCTATTGACGGTGAAACTCATGGATTCTAAGGATATCAAGTAAGAGAGAACAAAAAGAATATAAGTAAAGCGGCCCTAACTGCTTCAGTAAAATCACATTTCTACTGTGCATCCTTTCTCTACAGAATTTAAAAAGATGCTTGCAGGTGTGTTTGGTTGCATGCACCAGCTCTCAGCCAGGCTCTGCTCGTACGAGAACAGACGTTTGTTTGGTTCGCGTATCTGTCGGGCTAGGCTCTACGCATGCAGGGAGACCCCCGCGGCCAGGCTCTGGAGGAACGCAGAAATCGGCCGTTTCTGTCGGGCCAGGCTCGCGCGGTGCAGGTAATTAGCCATCTAATGATGTTATTAATGCATTATTAGCACATATTAAATGATATTAACATATTTCGATTAATATTAAGGAGTAATAAAATAAACTAAGAGCTATAAGATAATAGTTGTCCGTAATAAATGTCATGATGATAATTATTTATATATTTTTATCTCATGCAATTCATCCTCATGCAAGCAACCAAACAGATTCTCGGGACAGCCTGGCTCGTGCAAACAGACAACCAAACACCACGCTCTTGCATACATTGGGCCTGGCCACTGGGAGCCAGGCTCCTCCCATGCGAGCCAGGCTGAGTTTATCCGCGAACCAAACAGGCGTGGGATGGTGTGAGCACCACGAGTCAACGATCGGTGTAGCTCTGAAAAGCGCGTTGATGGACCGTCATACTCTGAATGAATCTCTAATATTTTGATGCCGTACGTTCGGTACATAATACTTGTATATAGAAAAGAAAAGCGTTGCTCGATGTTTATCAATTAATGGTTGTGTACTTTGGGTCTGTTTGTTTCGGATTCTAGGCAAGCTAGCTACTTCTAGTAGCCAAAAGCTCTCCCAAACAGTCTAGCTTTTGGGCCAGCTACTGAGAATCTGAAAATCTGGGGAAGGCACAATTGTGGTCGGACCGAGTAGCTGCAATAGCCCAGCTTCTCACAGATTCTGCGGACTAGTGCCATTAAAGTTCAAGTTATTTACCCGCAAATGCCACTGGTTAAATACACCAGATCCCCCGCGTCCCTTCCCTAGATCCCCCCTACGCCCCCGGCACCCCCTCCCTCCCGGCGCTTCCCAGATCCCCCGCCGACCTGTCGGCCCCTCCCCCGCCGCCCCCTCCCCCCTCCCCAGATCCCCCCCCGGCGCTTCCCAGATCCCCCGCCGCCCCGTCGCCCCCTCTCCAGATCCCCTGCCGCCCCGTCGCCCCTCCTCTACGCCTGGCCGCTCCTCCTCCCGCCCGGCCTCCTCCTCTATGCCCGGCCGCTGCACAGCTAGAATCCAGGATGCCAAACAGGCTAGCTACTCAGACCAGCTAGCTACTCAGAATCTCCAGCTCCCCCAAACAGGGCCTTTAATGAATAGCGTTGTATGTAGTATTTAATCTAGCGTTGTGTTCTTTTCAATGATTGAAGTAGATTTTTTTTACGAATAATCTATTTTTTATTCGAAATAACAGAAATATACCAGCGTCCACTTTTTTTTTTTACAAAAATAGGCTCTAGTCGTCTAATCGTCGAGCGACTAAAGCCTATCGCCCAACGGCCGAGCGACATGCAGGCAATCCGCCGACCGTTGGGCAAATTATTGCAGTCATCCAACGGTCGGGCGACTGCAATTGCTGTCGCCCAACGTTTGGGCGACTAGAAGTCGAGACGGTTCCAGATGTCCAACCGTTGGGTGACTGGAAGTAGAGATAAAAGGAGGGCTCGGCCGAGCGACCGAGGCCACTCGACCGCGCCACAGAACAGAACAACAGAAGAGAGGGAGAAGAAAAGGAGACAACAGAGGGGAGGAGAAGAAAGAAAACAGAGGAGAGAAAAGGAGATGGAGATGGAGGGGAGGGGAGGAGAGGAGAAGAGAGGAGAGGGAGGAGAGAAAATGAGAAGAGAAAAGGAGAGGGAGGGGAGGGGAGGAGAGGAAGAAGCAACCATGGGTAATTTTTTTTCTATATTTGAGCTGTTGTATATGCAGTACATATATTATTTACTGTTAGTGTTGGTAGGAAATTGTAGATGTAGATAGAAATAGTTCAATTTTTGGTATATAAAATTTAGTTAATGTAGTTTTAGGAGATTAGCAGTCGTAAAGCGTGTAGTTGTGTATAATTTAGCGAACATACTTTTACAAAATTAGCATCGTTAGCAAATTAGCATGTGTACAAAATTGTAGTTGTATAAAATTCTGTCAACATTACGTACAAATTAATCGTCCGTAGAAATTTGTAGGTATTACAAAAATCAGTCAATATTTATGTTAGAATTTCATTTTTTTTTGTAAAAAGCAATAATACGTAATATGGTACTAAACCATATATACTTTGAAATTATAGAAAATGAGTCTCACTCGAGCCTATTTCTAACGACATTCAAAGTGAAAGAAAGAAAAATTCACCAAGAGTATAACTTAATCAGTTGACAATAAGATCTTACCCTCATTTTTCTTTCAGTACTCTTCAGGTGATCAGGCAAAGCAAATTAAGCAATAACTATACGACTTTGCAAGCTTAAGCAGGAGCTAGGTTTGTACTCCGTCTAACAACAGTAGTGAGCACCACATCCCTTTATATATACACAAACCGCTCCTAGATGGCAATTAGCCCAATTAATTACCCGGTATTGACAAGTCATTTCTCTCAAGCATATCCCTTGGCTAGGGCCTGCAGAGAGCGACATGAACTCTTGACCAAGAAGACCTCGCTCTCCTAATTATGCTTCCTCCGTTATTTTAATTTTCACTTAAACATTTTCTATTTTTCATAATTTTTGATATACGACTTTGACCGTTATTTTTTATAGCTTTACATTAAAATATACTAATAAAATTATAATATCATAAAAGTATTTTTAACAATAAATCTAATAATATAATTTTTATATAGTCAGTTTAGTTAGTTTTAAATTTATTAATAATTAAATTTTAAAAAATTTAACGATACAGATAAAGAATAAAGGAGCAGGTAGCGACTTACTGACTCGTCCACCCTAATCTGCATATGCAAATGCCACTTGCTCATGGCCAGGCGTGATTGAAGATTTGGATGGCTCTGTTTCCAAAGAAGAAAAGGAATGAATGGACAATTGGGGAATTATACTATTGGGGAAGTAACTGTGAGTAAGTGCGAGACGGCTGAGATTGCGCCGTGCAGCCATGGGAGAGCTGATGGGCCGTTTGATCCTGTGGGTGAATCGGAGACCGGGTAAGATGAAGCGATTTTCTATCTGAGGAGGTTGCAACTCGCAAAGCAAAACGACGGATCAGCAAAGTATCTGAGGAGGTTGTTACTATAGCTAATAGTTTTTTGCTATGTTTTTTAAGATAATAACGGACGATGGAGACACTCATGTGTACGGTGTACACATTAGAGGACTTAGGAAGCTGTTTAGAGAAGCAGTTTCTCGAAACTACTTGAAAAATCACTCCATTTATTTCAACTTTCAAAAAAGTCGAAATCAAAAGTCATACAAAAACCAAAAGAATTGGGCGTTAGTCTGATCTATCTGACAGGCTAGCGATTTCGGCTTAATCCATTTGGCAAATGAATTCGAGGGTTAGAGCTCAAGTTCACTTGTTAGGTTTCGTAATCCAGATCCATGCATTCTCCAAGAAAAGCCCAAGGCCATGAGGCCTAGGAGCCCAGCTGTCCAGGATTTGCTCCTCACGTTGCAACTTCCGTAGGCTCCGTTACACCAACCAAACAAGGCAGGAGGCTTTTCAAAAAAAAAAAAAAAAGGCAGCAGGTCTTACAGTGCAATTGGGTTCTTTATATGTTCTTGCACTACTACAGAAAGCCTCATAGTAGACGCCTCATCACAGACGGTTTTGTGAAACCGTCTCTGATGAACACTATTACAGACGGTTGTAATTAGGAGGCCGTCTGTGGTATTTGTGGCGGGAAAATGGATTATCATAGGCGGTTATTACCGAAGTATCACAGACGGTCTGTATTAAAAACCGTCTGTGATAATCCCATATTATCACAGACGGTTTTTAATATAAAACCGTCTGTGATAAGCTAATTATCACAGACGGTTTTTAACTAAAAACCGTCTGTGATAATTCACAGACGGTTTTTAGTTAAAAACCGTCTGTGATAATGGCTAAGGCATTTATTGCGCTGCTCAGACCGCATCTGTCTTCATTTCGATCCAGATCTATCCACTGCTGCGCACTTTTTCACTCGGGAGGAAGCTAGGCGATTTCAGGCCAGTTAATTTGGTGGGAAGAGGCAGAGATTGAGCTTTGAATATTCAGTCTTTCCTGGTTGCTCTAGATATGGTTAGTAATGTAATTTATTTTTTCTTTAATTGCATTACAATTTAGGTCTAAGTAATCCATTAGTGGTTATTGAAGATGGTTAATTTGTAAAATTGTTGGTTATATAATAGCTGTTGTGTTTGTAATATGAATTGAGCTAGCAAATTAAGTCTCAATATAATAAATGTGGCCCGTATATATGTAGTTATAATTAGTTAATCTAGATTTTAATACTAAGTTGTTATATATGTACGTAACGTAGGACCGAAGCTGGATGTATGCTGCGAGCCGTGTGAGTGAAGAGTACATTAATGGCGTTTCTGCTTTTATAAGAGCCGCCGAGGAGGATATGTTGAATAAGGGGGTGGAATATATGTGCTGTCCATGCACTGACTGCGAGAATTTGAAGATGTTTAAGAACCGAGGGCAAATTGTAGCACACTTGATTCGGAGGGGTTTCAAAAAAGATTATACGTGTTGGACCAGTCATGGCGAAGTGAATGATCATATGCCGCCGGATGACATCGTCGGTGAAGTGAATGATATGCCCCCGGATGACATCGCCGGCGAAGTGAATGATATGCCCCCGGATGACATCGCCGGTGAAGTGAATGACATGCCGCCGGTTGATGTCGATTGTGGCTCGGATTCGGATAGGTTGCACGATGATAATCTGAATCAGATGCTTCGCGATGTAGAAGAGAACTATGATGAGAGAGAGAGTATGTTAAATTCCGTGGCTTGATGGAGGACTCAGAGAAACCTTTGTACACGAGCTGCAAGTACACGAGGTTGTCGGCCGTGCTTGAACTGTTGAAATTGAAGGCAAGCAACGGTTGGTCCGACAAGAGTTTCACGGCGCTGCTAGGTCTTTTAGCGGACATGCTTCCGGAGGGAAATGAGTTGCCTAAAACCACGTATAAAGCCAAGAAGGTTCTTTGTCCGTTGGGAATGGAAGTAGAAAGAATACATGCATGCCCGAACGACTGTATCCTCTACCGTAAAGAGTATGCAAACATGCATGTATGTCCGGTGTGCAACGCATCCCGATACAAACGTAACAATCAATCAGATGATGGCGAGGGAACAGAGGCGAAGAAAGGACCTTCTGCTAAGGTGGCATGGTATTTTCCTATAATTCCCCGTTTGAAAAGGTTTTTTGCAAATCCAAAGGAGGCAAAACTGCTGCGTTGGCACTCGGAGGAGCGCAAGAAGGATGGAATGATAAGACACCTTGCTGATTCCGCGCAGTGGAGAAACATCGATAGGAGTTTTGCAGAGTTCGGTGCAGAACCAAGGAATATAAGGTTTGGACTGAGTACAGATGGAATGAATCCTTTCAGTAGCATGAGCAGCCGACACAGCACATGGCCCGTGACTCTCTGCATCTATAACTTTCCTCCTTGGTTGTGTATGAAGCGAAAGTACATTTTGCTGTCGATACTTATTCAAGGGCCAAAACAACCTGGGAATGATATCGATGTGTTCCTAGCACCGTTGGTGGAAGATCTAAAAGTACTGTGGAACGAAGGGGTACAGGTATGGGATGCATACAAACGAGAGAACTTCACTCTGCGCTCCTTATTGTTCTGCACCATAAATGATTATCCTGCCCTTGGTAACCTATCAGGCCATAGTACAAAAGGTGCCAAAGCTTGTACTCACTGTTTAGATGGTACCGAGAGTGTGTGGCTGAGACACTCACGCAAAACCGTCTACATACGTCACCGCCGGTTCCTTCGGAGGGCTCACCCATACCGCAAGATGAAGCAACAATTTGACGGAGAGAAGGAAGACGGTTCAGCTCCAAGGCATTTAAGGGGACACGAGGTTTATGATATGGTTAAGGATTTAGATGTTGTCCTCGGAAAGGGACGTAAATTGAGGGCTCATGAGAAGAACACCTGGAAGAAGAGATCAATATTTTGGGACTTACCTTATTGGGAGTACCTAGATGTTCGGCACTGCATCGATGTCATGCACGTAGAAAAGAATGTGTGTGACAGCTTGATTGGTCTCTTACTGAACATCCGTGATAAAACAAAGGACGGCGTCAACGCACGGCTTGACTTGGCTGACATGGACATCAGGCCTGAGTTAGCACCGACACACACTGATAATGGACGAACGTACCTTCCCCCTGCGTGTTACACTCTGTCCAAGGCTGAGAAAACAGAACTGTGCCAGTGCTTGCATGGTGTCAAAGTTCCGTCTGGTTACTCCGGCAACGTGAAGAAACTTGTTTCGATGCAAGATTTGAAGTTAAATGGCATGAAGTCTCATGATTGTCATGTGCTGATGACACAGATGCTCCCTATTGCAATTAAAAATATTTTGCCGATCAAAGTCCGAGAGACAATCATGAGGCTATGTTATTTCTTTAACACAATTGCTCAGAAGGTCATCGATCCCGAAGGACTAGATGCTCTGCAGGACGAGGTGGTGATGACTCTATGTCACCTTGAAATGTATTTCCCTCCTTCGTTTTTCGATATCATGGTCCATCTCATTGTTCACGTTGTGTGGGAGATAAAAATGTGCGGGCCCGTATTCCTACGTAGCATGTACCCATTTGAGAGGTTCATGGGAATTCTCAAGTCCTACGTACGGAATCGTTCTCGGCCGGAGGGCAGCATCGTCGAAGGTTATGCAAGCGAAGAGGTCATTGAGTTTTGTGTCGATTATATGGCTCAGATTCAACCGATAGGTGTCCCTCAATCTCGTCATGAGGGGAGGCTGAAGGGTCTCGGAACTATCGGAAGGAAAGCAATCACTCCAGATATGGACACGTATACTCAAGCCCATTTCACGGTGTTGCAACACATGACTGAAGTGGCCCCTTATGTGGACCAGCACAAGGATGTGCTTCGGCAACAAAATCCGGAGCGGCCGGATGTTTGGATCATGAGGCAACACAACCGTTGGTTCAACCAATGGTTGAAGGAGCAAATCGCTAGGAGCTCGCCGAGTGAGACGCTGACATGGTTGGCAAAAGGGCCGACATTTACAGTTGTGACATGGCAAGGATATGACATAAATGGGTACACATTCTATACGCAGTCTCAGGATGTCAAGAGCACTAACCAGAACAGCGGTGTCCGCATAGATGCATTCAGTACCGATGGGTCGAGAAACTCGTACTATGGCTTCATAGAAGAGATTTGGGAGCTCGACTATGTGGTTTTCAAAATCCCCTTATTTCGTTGCCGTTGGGTGCATCTCCCACAGGTGAAGGTTGACAAGTACGGTGTCACGACCGTGGACCTCCAACGTGTCGGGTACAAAGACGAACCATTCGTACTCGCCAATCAAGTTTTTCAAGTTTTCTATGTAACCGACCCGGCAAATAAGAAACGCCATGTAGTTCTTCATGGAAAAAGGAGAATTGTTGGAGTGGAGAATGTAGTGGACGAGGAGGAATACAATCAATTTGACGAGTTACCTCCTTTTGGAAATGGCATAAGGGTCGACGATCAACAACGTGACGAAACTAGTTACGTACGCATTGATCATGATGAAGGGCTAATTTTTAAAGGAAATGTGTGATGTAGTCAATTTTGAGATGTATATGTGAAAATGTGTGATGTAGTCAATTTTGAGATGTATATGTGAAAATGTGTGATGTAGTCAATTTTGAGATGTATATGTGAAAATGTGTGATGTAGTCAATTTTGAGATGTATATGTGAAAATGTGTGATGTAGTCAATTTTGAGATGTATATGTGAAAATGTGTGATGTAGTCAATTTTGAGATGTATATGTGAAAATGTGTGATGTAGTCAATTTTGAGATGTATATGTGAAAATGTGTGATGTAGTCAATTTTCAGATGTGTATGTGAAAATGTGTGACAAAAATGAATGCAGACTGATAAAATGTGTAAATGAATGCAGCTGGTAGGTAGTTGATCATGAATGCAGATGGTTGGCTGTTGATCATGAATGACTACAGTTGGGCACAGTCTTATCACAGACGGTTCTAAACTTAGAACCGTCTGGGATATGAATATCACAGACGGTTCGAAGTTTAGAACCGTCTGTGATAAGCCTACTATCTCAGACGGTTCTAAACGTAGAACCATCTGAGATAGTATGCTTATTACAGACGGTTCTAAGTTTAGAACCGTCTGTGATATTCATATCCCAGACGGTTTTAAGTTTAGAACCGTCTGTAATAATCTGCTATATATACCCGTGTCTAGGGTTTTCCGTATATTATGCAGTTATTCTAATATCTAAATCCCGGTCTGCCTCCCCCGAGCCCTCGCCGCCGCCTCCCTCGAGCCCTCGCCGGTCGCCTCACTCGAGCCCTCCCCGGCCGCCTCACTCGAGCCCGTCGTCGCCGCCGCCTCCCCGAGCCCGGGGCCTCCTCCTCCTGCATCGCCGCCGCCTCCTCCTCCGTCTCCGTCCCCGGGGCCTCCTCCTCCTCCGTCGTCGCCGGCCGCCTCCCCGAGCCCGTCGTCGCCGCCGCCTCCCCGAGCCCGGGGCCTCCTCCTCCTGCGTCGCCGCCGCCTCCTCCTCCTCCTCCGTCGTCGTCGCCTCCTCCTCCTCCGTCACCAAAACCCTAAGGTCATCAAATCCCTCCCCGAGCTTCATGCTTACTGTTAGGGTTGATACTTCATACTGATGCCTGTGGGATTTACAGTTGCTCGATGATGATAAATTCATATACTGAGATTGGTTCATTCGGTCTTTGAGCTCTAATAGCTGTTATATACAATCTTCCATATACTGAGATTGCCTGTGGGATTTACAGTTGCTCGATGATGATAAATTCATATACTGAGATTGGTTCATTCGGTCTTTGAGCTCTAATAGCTGTTATATACAATCTTCCATATACTGAGATTGCCTGTGGGATTTACAGTTATGGCATGTTATTAAATTGAGCTCTAATAGATTGGTTCATTCGGTCTTTGAGCTCTAATAGCTGTTATCTGTTATATACAATCTTCCATATATTCCTGTCTGAATATATGCATGCTGAATATATCTTGATCTTGAGATTGTAGAGTTTGTATCTAGAGCTCAAAAGACTGAATTCATTATTTGGCATAACCAATCAAGGAAGAGTATATGATTTAGTAGCGGGACGGCCAAGATTAATCTTGTGCAACCCTACAATTTGAGAGCACATATTCATGTTGAGACTGTTATTGATTCTATTATTTGGTTTATAGTATTAGCAACTAAAGTAGGTGCTAAGATAGGCACATCACCCCCTCTCTATGTCCATATCACCCCCTCCCTTCTCCCCCTCCCCTCTACTCCTCTCTTCCAATTCAATATGATCACATTCTCATCTTATCTTAATAGACCCACAAAATGAGCAACATGTCACCCGCGCATTCTTCAGCATCATCGCCGGAGGCGTCCGCTCCAACATCAAGACGCCAAGGAAGAGGGATATCAAAGAAGCCTCAGAGCCGACAGACCATCACAGCGGTAAACGCAGCTGGGGTCCCTATCCTTCCTAAGCAAGCGGTAAACGCATTCCGAACCATGGTCGGAATAGTTGCACGACAACGAATTGAGATCACATATAATTCGTGGAAGAACGTGCCTGACAGTCGGAAACGTGAGCTGTGGACCGAAATTTTGGCATCGTTCGAGTTCCCAGAAGAACACTTACACACTGTGGAACGACAAACCTACCAAGCGGCGTGCAAAGCATGGAAGAACTTCAAGAGCACGCTTGTCAAGAAATACGTGGAGACGGACGAAACGCCTTTCACTACATACCCATTCCTGGAACCACAATGGGAAGAGTTCAAGGCGATGAAAACGACCGAAGAGTTCAAAAGTACAAGTTTGGCGCACAAGGCCCTCCAGGCAAAAAACACGCACCCCCACAGACTTGGCACAGCTGGGTATGCGGGTAAAATCCCGCAATGGAGGTTGGAGGATGAGCTGGCAGCTGCAGAGGACATCGCCCCGCCGTTTTCCAATATCCGGGATGACCGCGCTCGAAATTGGCTTAGAGCAAGGTCATCTACAATGACATCGGGGGAAGTCTCCTTTCGAAACCCTGCAGACCAGCAAGTGTCCCAGCGCCTGGTAAGATATCGATCGAATTACGTAGCTTGTAATTACTCCACAACTTCGTACGAATTGAAATGACATGTCGTGCTCTTGCAGGAAGAGCTGAGTTTTCAATCTACGGAGGGATCATTTCAGGGAACAAGGGAGAATGATATGCTCTCCGTGGCCCTGGGAAACAAGGAGCACCCGGGCCGTACGAGAGGCCTTGGGCTTTACGTTCCATGGAAACATGGTTTCCAAGATGACTCTGACATGTATCGGCGCAGGAAGAGAAACAAAGGCGAGCGTGACGCACAACTACGAGAAGAGATCAAGGCATCTCTTAAAGAGGAGCTACTGGGTTCGATGGCTGATATAATCAGAGATGAGGTGCGGAAACAGACAGAAAGTCAGCAGGCCGCCACCGCCGCTGCTGCGCTAGCTAGCCCGCACAACCGTCCGAGTAGCTGCGCGTCCAATCCGACGCAAATCCAGTCCAAATTTCCTGTGGACGACATCCAGGTAATAATTATTACCTCTCGAATGCTTGCTCCATTGGTAGGCCTATTCGAGTAGCTAATTTTGTATCGTTATGTAGGAGCCTACGAATTGCAAGCTCCAAGTGAGATATGGCTCCGTTCCCTTGTACGCTGCTTGGGGCCAGACATATTCGTCTGGTATCGGGGCCATGGTGCACGGTCAAGCTTTAGCGCCAGGCTTCGCAAAAGTTAATGTGGATGGTGTGCATGTCAATTTTGAGGTGGTCCCGCTACCGAAGCCCCCCAACGACGAGATCATGACTCTAGGACAGGCCATCGGAACATTCATCCAGTGGCCCAAAAGCGACATCTCCCTAGAGTCTTCTTCACCGGTGGCAGGACCAGAGCAACATGCACTGGTTCCATCTCCATTACAACACCAGTCGGTTCCACCACCGGATACTACACCGGTGCTATCTCCACTGGTCATACTCTCGCCAGAGCAACTTGCACTGGTGCCATCTCCATTACAAGACCAGTCGGTTCCACCACCGGATACTGCACCGGTGCTATCTCCACGGGTCCTATTCTCGCCAGAGCAACTTGCACCGCTGCTGCCGACTGCCGTTAAGTCGGCCTATAGCCGAAGCAGCAAGAGCAAAGCAAAGAAGACCAATGATGATATTTCGTACCAACCTTTGGCCCGCAAATTCGTGCTTGGTCAGCCGTTGCTCGAGGAAAAATACCTCGAAAAGCTACCATATAGTTGCACGCAATTGCACATGTGGTATATGCAGCAGTCCAATAAGCCAGAGGGAGAACGGACCTCAAGTATCACTGTCAAATTCACGTCGGATGATTTACACCACAGTCTTCAAGAGTGTATGTTCGTGGTCGCCTTTGAGGATTTATTCGATCTGTTCACGTTCAACGCTCTTGACGTCTCAATCCTTCGATGCTGGACGCTGTAAGTGTGTACAATCACAGTCTCCGTTAATGTCATACCGATAAATGCCATATCTAATTTTTTGCTTTCGTGTGTATATATATAGACACATGCTGATTAAAGCTAGATCATCCAACTTATCAGTTGGTTTCTTCGAACCACAATTGGTCGCCAAGCAAACCATTGACCAGGATACACCCCTCGTCGAGAGGTACATTGCAGCAGGACTGCTGGGTTGCGTCAAGAAGGATTATGTACTTATGCCCTTCCTTCAAAACTTTCATTGGATTTTAGTAGTAATTGTACCAAAATGGAACAAGGTATTTTACCTTGATTCCCTAAGTAAGAATAAAATGGACTTCACAGTTCTCAGCCAACTAATCGATAGGTAAGCACATATTCCCCATACATATCTACATTGTACTTTCTTTCCTTCTGAATGATTAAGGTTAACTTTTTCGAATTACGTAGGGCGTTTGCCACCTACATTGAAAAGGGAGGTGACTCGAAGCGCGGGGCCAAAGGCTTGCTGACACATGTTCAAGATTTTAAGGTATTCGCTATTTCACATTAATTAATCCTATGCAACAGTTGGTACTAATGCCTCTTGAACTAACACATTCCATTTTTTGCAGTGTCACCAGCAGGAGTCGGGCAACACATGTGGATACTACGTTTGCCAACATATGGAACTACTCCTCGATTCCTCGAGGCTCACCAATCGCAAGGTTTGTCACTCTTCCCATAATTACTTCATACTTAACACGTTACATATATACGCACATTGATATTCCTATCGACAGGTTGCGTCCATCCCGTCAACTGCATTGAAACAGCTTGTTCTTGGAGGGATTCGAGGAGAGTTGGCGTACTTTTTGCTGACTCAAGTCATAACGCCAGGAGGACGGTTCTACTGCGCACCATGATTTCTTATTGATCTTATCACTAAGTGCAAATGTAGTGCACATCTTTTGTAAATGAGATGTGTTAATGGACATTTCATTTCAATTCAATTAATCGATTTGCGAAATGGATGCATGCTTTATGTTTGTGAAATGAAGTGCGATGTCAATGTGATGTTTTATGTCTGTGAAATGTATCTGAAAGGAAATGAGATGTGTGAATTGTATGTTTTTTGTCTGTGATTATCTGCTTGTTTCAGAGGGCATGGCTAGCATTTCCTGAGGCTAGCTATAAACAGAAATAGATTCTGCTGGGGTGGAGGAGTATCACAGACGGTTTTTTATTAAAAACCGTCTGTGATTATGCGATATCACAGACGGTTTTTTATTAAAAACCGTCTGTGATTATCCGATATCACAGACGGTTTTTTTATTAAAAACCGTCTGTGATTATCCGATATCACAGACGGTTTTTTATTAAAAACCGTCTGTGATATCGGATAATCACAGACGGTTTTTAATAAAAAACCGTCTGTGATATCGCATAATCACAGACGGTTCGAAAACCGTCTGTGATAACTTGGATTATCACTGACCCATAATTTCAGACGGTTCAGAAAACCGTCTGTGATGACGTTTCTGAACCGTCTGTAGTGTGGATTTCTGTAGTAGTGTTGATCTACTGTTCAACTGATGAAGACCATCAAACTCTCCAAAAAAAAATGATGAAGATCATCATGTTAAAACATATCAATACAACCCTACTTAACATAACCCGTTTTGACGTAATTCGAGATCGTATAAGCCTCGCTCGGGCCCTACTACATGATAGTGCACGAGGAATCCGCCTGGGAGTCGTAACAGCGGCCACCATCAGGGCTAGTGTCCGGGATACCACTGCTGCAAGGTGGTGGCCGGCGGCGGCTTCGTCCCGGCACTGACCACCTCCACCTTCAGGTGCTCCGCGCTGCTCATCTTCCTCCGCAGGCAGCTCGTCGGGCGACGGCGTCGCGAACCACCACCAGCTCGTTCTTGTCCTCCGCTTCTATCCCCACGTACTCCGCACCCCTACACCCGTGAAGAAAGTAACCGAGTGATGCCAATTGCCAAGCAAAGAGGATACGAATCCGACGACAGTGTAATCGGGCTATACTAACCGTACGTCAAGCCAACCAACCCCAAAGCTTTGGACCGGCATTTGTGATTTGTCGAACCTCATGTGCACCCTGATCACAATCTTTTGCTGAAAGAACAACGTAACCGGCAAGCATGTTTCAGTTAAAAGACAAGAGACGAGGGGTTCAGTCCAGCAATGGAATCTATATAAATAAAAACAAAAACCAATGATATTTAAGACATCTCTTTCATTTTGATACAAGAAAATCCCACGATAATTATATAAAATAAAAATTCTAAAAATTCTCACATTAATCGAAAGATAAAAAGAAAAGAATCTAAGTTAGATTATAACGGTGCAGATTGATCATGTAATATGAGAGTTATATAACAAATACAATTGTATTTTAATTATAAAAAATAAAGTTGTATATTAAATCGGCTAGTTCTTTCAACATGTAATTACATAGGAGGACGTGCAGACGCGTGGGCGTGACTACACATGCTAAGAATTGTGAAGGCTCAAGGTCTAGCTTTCGGGGTAATCACACATGGTCTCCTGGTTAGCCCAAGGCTGTACACAACCGCTTAGCCCAGTCACGGTCACGCGAGTATTTTCTTGGACCCAAAACGATCCACTGTTTTGGAGATGTGCTGCCCGCAACATACTGCGTACGTACATGTGCCCACTATGTGCCGCGTGGTGCATTGATGTTGGGCCCATTGTTCCAAACCTAAGGCAAGATGCAAATTTCTTTCTTTTTCTTAAATATCATGCGGCTGAAATTTTCTTATGCATCAGCCACTTTTCCAACATTTGAATCCTGCGTCACAATTCGTGCTCCAGAGGTGTCTTGTAACGACCCCGTATTTTGGAACAGGGTCATCGTACATTTCGCAACAGTTCAGAAGTTCAGTTGTGGACAAAAGAAGTATCATGCCTATTCACAAATATTTCAAAACAGTTAATTTGATTAAAATAATACCTAATGATCAATTTTAATATCTTTAAGGGTGTCTAAATCCAAAACTTAACTTACAATCAGAAGATCCGAAGAAAACTCCCACAGGAACGCTTGAGTGCGATCATAACCCTAACATGAAATCTTGTAACAACCTTTCTTCATCTGATCTCTCTGTTGGTGGAAAATAAAACAAGAATGAGTACGGTTGTTAAGTACGAGTGGCCCACAGCTTTGCCCGATTCGAAGCAGATCTACTGTTGTTAAGTACGGTTTTCCCCCTCCATACCATAAAAACTCCCTCAGTCTCCCTCCACCCTTTGTAGATATTCAAACGAACTTGAACAGCTACTAAACCAGGTTTAATGAATCAACACTTGTGGTTGAGTGATCATTATGTTCTTTACTTGGCATAAGATTCTAGTCCTTATATTTTCACCGAGGCAACTTTCATCCACAAACCCCTGTTTCAGTGCCTATCCGCACTGTTTCATTGCCTGTC
This sequence comes from Dendrocalamus latiflorus, assembly GCA_017311315.1. Classification (NCBI taxonomy): domain Eukaryota; kingdom Viridiplantae; phylum Streptophyta; class Magnoliopsida; order Poales; family Poaceae; genus Dendrocalamus; species Dendrocalamus latiflorus. Next base: position 35,675,975 of record CM029628.1, read on the forward strand.
CGTACTATTTCAGTGCCCGTCCGAACTGCCACCTTTTCAGTCCAATCCTCCACCCTAGGATAAGGTCATGGGACTCTTCCATCTAGTGGCCTCCCATGATGTCTCCTTACCCTAGAACTACTTTTGAAATTCTACCAACAAAGTGCTAAGTCTCTTAGTAATATAAAACAGTTGAGTTCCTGATCTACCATGATTATTTAAATAGTATTTATAATAATACTAAGTTTTTTCAAGGTGAATATGGCCATCAAATTGAACTGGCTTCTCTTCAGGTAGTAGGACATAACTAATATCATGTCGTTCTAAACATTTATTGTATATAACATAACAATGCAGAAATAACATAATGAAAATACTGATAAATAAATAATCAAAGGAATGTGGGTTTAATATGATTAAAAACATATGACTTACCTCTTTGTCCATAGTCTCTGATTATCTCACAGTAGTCTTCAGATTGGATACTGACTTCTTTAATTGCTCTTGTAGCCCTTCTATTGATCAACACATTGGGTCCAAATACTAGCGTGGAAAATGAATGCAAATGAGTTCCTGCTTTGTAGAATGCAAGCTGGGAACAAAATATAATAAAATAACCAAAAAGATATAAAGAAAATAGGTTCAGGGTCAGGTTTTAGACGGTGTGTGGTTTGGCTGAACGGAGTTGGGATTAAGTTAAATGGGGTTCAAGATAGTCAAAGAAGTATATAGGTGTTATATGGATTTCTGCGAATGACCATGGGTATGGATAGTGTTAGGTTTGGGGGTTGGGATTTCATCTGAGTGGGTTGGAGTTTGGTCAGAGTCTAAGATGGTGCAGCAGAGCTGGGAAGGGTGTAGACGGGCTCAAGACGATCAAAATGGGTATATATGTGTTTTTAGCATTTCAGTGAATGATAAGAGTTCAGACCGAATTAAGTTTAGGGTTTGGAATGGTTTTTTAGTGGTTTTGGGTTTTATCGATGTCTGATATGGGAAAACAAAGCTCGGAATAGGGTAGACAAACTCAAAACAGTTGAAATGGATATACTTTGTAATTTTTGGGTATTGGTGAACAGTAACGAGGATTTACTATTTATAGTGGGTCCGATTGCTACAGTCGTTATCAGGTTGTCGTTGCCGTACTTAGAGACCAAAGGGATCTCAAGTACTCAGGTGGGTTTGCGTACGACTAACGAGGTCGGACGAATGGTTGAGGTTCGACTTCGAGCGTGAAGTCGACGGTGATCAGACGGCGTTCAAGCAGCTTGAGAGCATCGGACGGTGTTCAAGCAGCTGGGGGCATCGGATGGTGTTCCAACGGCCTAGGAGCATCGGACAACATTCGAGCCGCTTGGTTCTACCATGTAATTGCTCAATCATAGTACCATTGGTGTCTAAAACTCCAAACAAATATTATCATTTATTTGATCCACTGAATATATAATTCTTATTACATCATACCTAACTTTATCAATCAAATTATGGCCATCTAAATCTCTATATAAATCTCAACTTCCACCATGACTTTGCAAATCCACCCTCAAATCTGTTATAATCCAAAATCCTCATTTTAAATCCACCAATATCATTTGTATCAAAACTTTCCTAAAATCCAATTCTTTGTCATTGATTTACAATCTCAGTCTACTCCTCAAGTAATCAACTAAGCTTCTTACTATCTAATCCTCAATTAATTCACCATCGTCAACATCCATCGAGAACGATATTATTGATCAAGTCTAAAATCTAATTACCACATTCCCTATTTCACCAAAACTCAGTTTATCCATTTATCTAATTAATCCAATCCAACAAATTCCGCCGATTTATCCATTCAAATCTCGCACCATACATCTCTAAAGATCAAACATAAATCCACCAATATCTTTGGTTATTCATCGCCTCATATTTCAATTCCTTGTGGGTTTATCTACTCCCTTCGCATATGGCTCCCGATAGGTGTAATTCGACCTATTTATTACAATCAGAAATTTAAATTTAATTTATTTTTGAGATTTCAGGTCTGATAGGTAAGAAAAGAATAAGAACAGAAGAATATAGGTAAGAACTGAAATGAAATAGGGTAGAAGCGGAAAGCTTTTAACATAATACTTCATCGAGATAGTATCTACTATAATTAATTTATAGATCACATCTTAAAAAAACTTCGTTTAAAAGCTAGTTACTATAAAAACTTAAATAAGTCTAAAAAACCTACATGTGGGGACCAAGAAAACCACGGTACTGTAAGAACATTGGCCGGCTGAGAAACCACCGCGGAATTTAGGTTTTTTCCACCGTACTGTTTTTATTCAGATGTTTTGACCGTACGGAGAAAACTTGGAACTGCACGTCACGGATAGATCGTATGATCTACGTTACTGTGACTGCGCATCCTGACGTTATTTTTCCTGGCTGGAGACGTATTAATCGGTACATGCGCGTTGTTTGACTTCTCATCCACTTTATTACGATAGATTGGCAGCAAAGCCCAAATCACATGGTGTATATGAACTTCGCTTGAGACCATCTTTATTTGCGTATAACGATTATCTCTTTGAAAATACTTACAAAAGTACAATAAAATCGACCTATAATAATTAAATGACGGATATGACTATCCTCGATCCAGCGCCATTGTCTTTCTCCTTCCTAGCGCCACCATCTTCCTCCTCTCATCGCTGCCTCCTCCTCACTCGCCAAGCCCAGCCACCGGTTAGCGATGACCTTACTGCTTGTCGTGGGCATCAGCCATCAACTCGTGCCACTCATCACAGATCTACCCTGTAAAACTGGCAAGGGGTTGGTGCGGGACATGGAAGAGTAAGATAATTAGAAGAGGTTGATCGGAATAAAAAGATAAGGGCGACGCTGGTGAGGACGTGAGAATAACGATACTGGTTAGCTGTTTGGGTCTTAAAGGTGTAGCCACGTGGAAAAGGAAAGAGAAGCAGTTGGGGTATAATACCACGAATAGTTCGAGGAAGGAGCTAGCTGATAACACATACCCATATGTTGGTGCATGTGTGCGCTACAGCAAGGAGAAGAAAGGAAAAGGCGGTGAACAAACTCTCATTTATATTAGTATGTATACAGCGCTAGCACTGGCCGTAGGCCCGAGGAATGTACTTTACACCCTGATTAAGAATAAGACTGTCTCATTAAGAAGGTTCTGAGCAATTTAGGTCCCAACAAAACAACCCAGGCTTCCCTAACGGTTGGTTAAGCATAGTTTAATACTTTTTTTTAGATAAAGGATAGAAATATCCGGCTTCATCTATCAACCGATAGAATCAGGCCAATTATTACAAAATGCAGCCCAAAGGCTGGCACACGAGCTGTAAAAGGTTCCAACTTTACAGCAAAACACATGGAAAAACAAAACACAAGTTTTGACTAAGAAAGGCCAATAAATCTTGTTGATAATCATCCATTGGAACCGAAGAATTGCAAAGCTGACGACTCAAGATGTTGCCCAGCCAAGACCAAGTGATCCCGTAGATCATCACGCCGCTGCAACTTCGCCGACTTTGGAAAGCTCTCGTTGTTGCCGCGCTTACGGAAAACGCGTTTGATTTTCGCTAGACTAATGCTAGTCATTGAATCTTTTGTTATTCTGTTTTTCTGGAGTTTGAGAGCATACATGCCCCCTCCAAGTTCTAAATTGGCGACTAAGGGCTGCATCTCCGGGTCCTTGTTAACATTTTTTTATCTGGTTTTCTGGAGGTTAGTTGGCTGACTGACTACTATGAAAGCTAATAAGCTATAGAAATAAAAGAAAGAAAGAATTAGACAAAGCAACTATAGGTGACTACTTTTTCTGACGAATCATGTAATCCCCCAAGTTCACGAACTAATAAGGTTATCAAATGAATCGTAATCACAATTGAAATAGTTGAGAAAGAGATATGAGTTAGTATATGTTCTAAAGTTGCAAATAGCATAAGGAGAAGGTCCCATTACAAAATTGGAAATTTCGAATTGAATCCATTTTCTAATCTATTGTATTCTTTTCCTAATAGATTGATACCAAAATAGCAGATCCAAATTATAAGAAATCCTATTGAAGCTACAAGTGCGGTAGTCCCTGCATTGTTGACAATTATGGGTGGTTTTAATTGTGCTACCCACTAAAATAAGTGTGAATATTTCAGGGACACTGAATATTGCAGAACTTTCAGCAGAAAACTTACTCTCATCTCATACAAAATTTGGCAACTTGGAAGGAAAGAGACCAAATTATACGCACTTTTGCCATGCTGCAAAGTAATGCCCAAGAAACCTAAATTACAACACTAAAACTCTTCGTTAGTGCTCTAAGCACTTTCTGTTAAGCCTTAGGTGCCTGGAATGTTACAAAGTTACTTTCAGAAGCTGCACAATATGAACATAGTAACCTCGGTGTAAAACTGTTCGTCCAAAAAGCTCACAACTTTCTGCTCCATATGACATTATTACTCCAAATTCCTCTTGCTCTGTTAATTAAATTACTTGACTTAGAACTCTTGGTTGGTTTATTCTGCCTCTTGGCCGATGGCTATGATCATTTGGGCTTCAGCTTCTGGTTTCCGGCTTATTTTTTATTATTCATAAATTTCGTCTTTTTATGAACTTTTGGCTTTTTGTTGAGCTTTTTTGCCGGTTCTTTTTTTCCCGTATGTGTTTGTATTATACGCAATGGGCTAACATATTTTTTATATATTTTTTAATTTTTTTAAAATTTAATTATGTTAAATAAACATCTATCAGCTATAGTGTTTTTTCAGTCAGCTACAGTGTTTTTCAACCATAAGCCACCAAAAAAAAAGCCCAAATGATCACCACTACTACTATAGTCTAAAAGGTACATGGCTCTGAACTTAAATATATAATGACTAGGACCATGTTGCTGCTGTTGAAGTTTTCTAGGGAGGCTGTATCTTTCAACCTATTTGGCCACTAATCCACTACACGTCGCTGCCATCAGATACTAGAACAAGCACGAAATGGAGTAGGAGTACACTTTGTAAAACGCTGGGATTGATCGAAGCGTATTAACCTCCGTAGAGGCCGCAGGTTGCATGTTTATATGAGATGAGAAGAGCCCCCATCGTGGCGTACAAGAAAAGGAGTCCAGACAGGAAACGGAAACGGGGATCAATCTGGTTACAATATCTGAGAAGGAAACTTCTAAGAGAGACACCAAGTCTATTTAGAAGAGAAGAACAGTAAATATTCTACCACCCCCCATCATAACTTTATCAAGTTAAGATTGTGACGAAAAGCTTCAAACTGCCGAAGAGACAAGGGCTTTATAAAACCATCTGCTACTTGATCTAAATTTGACCTCCAATTGTTTTTGTGCAACCCTTTCTCGAACAAAGTGATAATCCACTTCATATGTTTTGTTCGTGCATAAAAGACTGGATTTGCTGAAAGATATGTTGCACCAATGTTGTCACACCACAATCGTGCCGCTCGCGGAATGGAAAGTCCTAGCTCATTCAACAGACTTTGTATCCAAATTATCTCAGCGGTAGCATTAGCAATAGCTTTATATTCTACTTCGGTACTAGACCGAGAAACTGTGGCTTGTTTTTGTGCAGTCCATGAAACAAGATTGTCACCAAGAAAGACAGCAAAGCCTCCAGTGGAGCGTCGATCATCTGGACTGCCTACCCAATCAGCATCAGAAAATGCACTTATCATCATGGAGGAAGACTTACCAATTTGAAGTCCAAATAGCATGGTCAACTTGACATATCGAAGTATTCTTTTGATAGCACTCCAATGTTCAGTAGTAGGAGCATGCAAGAATTGGCAAACTTTGTTGACCGAGAATGCAATATCCGATCTTGTCAATGTGAGATACTGCAAAGCACCTACAATGCTTCTATATTGTGTTGCATCAGTTGGACCCAATAATATCCCTCGATGTTTTGACAGTTTTTCTATCGTAGACAACATGGTGCTGACCGGCTTGAAAGCCGTCATGCCTACTCTTTTCAAAAGATCTAAGGCATATTTCTCTTGTGAAAGCACAATTCCATCCTTTATTTTGGTAACCTCAATACCAAGGAAGTAATGTAAATCTCCCAAATCCTTCAACGCAAAATCTTGCTTTAGGTCTTGAAGCAATGCCATGGTTGCATTTTGTGTCGAGCTAGCAAAATTATATCATCAACATATATGAGCACAAATATTGTAATAGCTCCTTTGCTATAGAAAAACAGAGAGGTATCAGCCTTGGAAGCCTTAAACCCAAGTTGACATAACCTGGAAAACCACGCCCTAGGCGCTTGTTTTAGACCATAGAGAGACTTATCTAATTTGCACACATAATTTTGTTTATCCTTGTCTTCATAACCAGGCGGTTGTCTCATGTAAACCTCCTCCTCTAGAACGCCATGAAGAAACGTGCATGTTCTGTACATCTAGCTGATGAAGGCTCCATCCTTTTGAAATTGCAATAGATAGTACAAGATGAATAGTGGCTACCTTAACAACAGGACTAAATGTATCTTCATAACCAATGTCGTACCTTTGTTTAAAACCTTTTGCAACCAAACGTGCCTTGTATCTGTCAAGCATGCCATCAGATTTGCGCTTAATTTTGTAGACCCACGTGTAGTCAATGAGATTCCTCCCCTTCTGCGGTGGTACTAGATGCCAAGTGTGATTCTTGATAAGAGCCATATATTCTAGATCCATAGCAAACCTCCACTTAGGATGTGTCATCGCCTCCTGCAAATTCTACGGTTCTCCAGTAGATGTTAGGAATCCATAACAAATAGTACCATCTGTATATACCTTGTTTTTCCGAATTCCTTGTTGAAGACGTGTTACAGGCCGTGACACAAGAGGGAAAGTAGAATCAGTGGGCATAGCTGATCCGAGTTTTGATGGCTCTGACGGTATGGCTGATGCAGCGGATCCCACCCCTGTGGCATCATAGCTTGGTGAACTGGGCACAGAAGATTCGGCTGTGTTTCCAACTGACATGATAGATGTCGTGCATCAGTCAGAGAAGCGTCAGGCGCATGCGTCGGAAAGGACGTCTCAGCAGACGGGAAGGACGTCCCAGCCGAGGAAGATGGCGCGAATCCGTGCATTGGCCCGAGGTGCCGTGCAAAGGGCGAAGATGTGTTGGGCGCTTGATGCGGACAGGACGGTTGAGCAGGCAGCATTGGCGCGAGACCGTGCAATGGCGCTAACCCTGAGGCAGCTGGTTCCCCATTGATTTGCGTAGCTGTTTTCTGATGGTTTCTTGCTAAGAGCAACTCCAGCAGTAGCCCTCAAAACAAGACCCCTATTTTTTATTTGAGGGCTCCCTCTACTTTTGAGGGCCCTGTTTTCTGGGCTGCACTCCAGCAGGAGCCCTCAAAACAGAGCCCCTACTTCTCAATTCCCTCTATTTCCTCACACACTATATGTATATGTATGGGACAAAAGCACAATACACAATAAAATATTTATGATTTCACAATGAGGGACAATATTTAAATACATGAATTCAAATACGAATATTCAAATTTAAATTCAAATTTGTTCCGAATTTAAATTGAAAGCAAAAAGTTCATCACATAACATTAAAATTTGTTCCGAATTCAAATATGAATTCAAATACGAATATTCAAATTTAAATTCAAATTTATTCCGAATTTAAATTGAAAGCACAAATATGAATTCAAATACGAATATTCAAATTTAAATTCAAATTTGTTTCGAATTTAAATTGAAAGCACAAAGTTCATCACATAACATTCAAATTTAAATTCAAATTTGTTCTGAATTCAAATACGAATTCAAATACGAATATTCAAATTTAAATTCAAATTTGTTCCGAATTTAAATTGAAAGCACAAAGTTCATCACATAACATTCAAATTTAAATTCAAATTTATTCTGAATTCAAATACGAATTCAAATACGAAATATTCAAATTTAAATTCAAATTTGTTCCGAATTTAAATTGAAAGCACAAAGTTCATCACATAACATTCAAATTTAAATTCAAATTTGTTCCGAATTCAAATATGAATTCAAATACGAATATTCAAATTTAAATTCAAATTTATTCCGAATTTAAATATGAATTCAAATACGAATATTCAAATTTAAATTCAAATTTGTTCTGAATTTAAATTGAAAGCACAAATGTTCCACAAAAAACGAGGAAAGCTGAAAAATGAGAGCCGGAGTAGGGGGCCCCTAGGAATGAGGGGTGGGAGGGTGATTTGAGGGCCTCCTCAAATTTGAGGGCTCTAGTAGGGGCTCTGCTGGAGCTCGTTTTTTGGCTCAAGCTCTCAAATTTGAGTTTTGAGGGCTCAAGTAGGGGCCCTGCTGGAGTTGCTCTAACGTCGGTGCAAATCTCGAGACAACAGCGTTTGGAGCAATTTCTTCTTGATTTCCTATCAAAGCTTCGTCAAAATTATCAGATACACCCAAAACAGAAGCATTAGTCAATTGATCAACTACATTTTCATCCTCTTGTGCTGCTGTAGATGGGTTTAACAGGAGAATCTCATATTTTAACTGTGCACCGGCATTAGGATGAAGACTAGAGAAGGGAAAACACTCTCATCAATAACCACATCTCTAGAAATATAGACACGGCCGGAGGATATATCGAGGCATTTAAATCCTTTGTGGAGGCTACTATATCCAAGAAAGACGCATTGTTTTGAATGAAATTGGAGCTTTTTGGAATTATATGGTCGAAGGTTTGGCCAATACGCACACCCAAAGGTTCTCAAGGAGGAGTATTCCGGTTTTTGATGGAACAGACGCTCTAGTGGTGTGGAATACTGGATGACTTTGCTAGGTGTGCGATTAATTAGATAGGTAGCAATGAGAAAGGCTTCATCCCAAAACTTGATTGGCATAGATGCATGTGCTAGAACAGATAAGCCAACTTCTACTATGTGACGATGCTTTCGTTCGGTCGAGCCGTTTTGTTGATGTGTGTGAGGACAAGATACACGGTGAGTTATGCCAACTTTAGTAAAGAAAGCGTGAAGTTTTTCATATTCTCCACCCCAATCGGTTTGCATGGCAACAATCTTTTTGTTGAAAATTCGCTCAACAAGATTATGAAATTCATGGAATTTCTGAAAAACTTCGGACTTGTATTTAAGAAGATATATCCAAATAAATTTACTATAATCATCTATGAAGCTGACATAGTATTTTCTACCCCCAACAAAAGTAGGAGCAGGTCCCCACACACCTGAAAAGACTAACTCAAGAGGACAACTTGACACAGTAGAAGTCTTGGAAAACGGCAGCTGATGACTTTTGGCTTGTTGACAAGCATCGCACACCGACTCATTATTTGACTCAATTAGACATGGGAGCTTATTCTCATGGATGACCTTATGCACTATAGGAAGTGAAGGATGACCCAAGCGATTATGCCACCTTGTGAGGGACGGCTTGACGACTCCAAGAGCTTGTTTGGAAGAGGATGTTGATGATGACGGAAGAGGATAGAGACCGTTGCAGAATCTTCCTCTAAGAAGAGTTATCCTCATTTGCTGATCCTTAACCATAAAGAAAGAGGGGTGAATTTCCACAAAGGCATTATTATCATGAGCAAGACGATGAGCAGAAACAAAATTTTTCCTGGCTTTGGGAACATGGAGAATATTCTTGAGATAGAGATTGCGACTAGGGGTATGAATAGTAGAGTGACCAATGTGACTAATGTTCATACCTGTGCCACTAGCCGTGTGCACCTGATCCTTGCTATTGTATTTGTCTGACAGTTAGTTTTTCTAGTTCTCCCGTGATATGGTCGGTTGCTCCTGTGTCCATATACCAGTTTGTGTCTACGCCATAAGAGTTAATAGTAGCACTTGCAGTTTTGGTGTCTGGAATGTAAGTTTCATCATATTTGTGCCAGCAGTCGGCAGCTACGTGTCCAGTCCTGTAGCAGAGTTGGCAAACCAGTCTTCTTCCTCGGCCGCCATTGCTAGCGCCTCGTCCGCCGCTGCTGGAGCCGTTGTTGTCGCCGCCTTCACGTCCTCAGCTTCTGCCTCAGCTGCGTCCGCCTGTTCTGCCACCACGGTTGAATCCGCCACGACCTCCTCATCTGGTCGCGTTAGCTGACAAAGTCTGCGCGCCTTCTCGAAGAGACATCCTGCTCTCAAAGTTTAGGAGTAGAGATCAGATACCGTGATCGGTTCCATTTTCAAGGTTATGGCAGCCACCACTGGATCGAAGTCAGCGTCCAGTCCGGCCAGGATGTATGAGGTCATGTCTTCATCATCAAGAGGTCTTCCTGCCGAGGCCATCTCATCACCAAGTGCTTTCATCTTACCAATGTATTCAGTGATGTTCATGTTGCCTTTTTGAGTTGTTGCCAGGGCCAAGCGCGTGTTTACTGATCGCGCACGGGACTGGCCGGAGAACATGCCTTCAATAGCTTTCCAGACTTGTGCTGACGAGGTCATGGTAGCTACTTGGATGAGGATTTCCCTGGAAAGAGATGAGAGCAAGTAGCCAAGAACCTATTGATCTGCGATCATCCATGTTTCATAAGCCGGGTTCGGTTTCTTGGCAGTCTTCTCGCCGTCAGTGATGTCAATTTCTGGGGCTGGAGCTTGGTTAGCGCTGGTGAGGTACCCTTCCAAGCGAGCACCACGGATTGCGGGAAGAACTTGCGCCTTCCATAGCAGATAGTTTGTCTTGGCTAGCTTTTCTGTGATGGCTTGGCCAGACAATGGATTCATGGTGGTTGCTGCAGGATTCGTCATGCTAGATCGAATCTATTTGGTGGTAGAGGAGAGGCTCTGATGCCATGTAAAACGCTGGGATTGATCCAAGCGTATTAACCTCCGTAGAGGCCGTAGGTTGCATGTTTATATGAGATGAGAAGAGCCCCCATCGTGGCGTACAAGAAAAGGAGTCCAGACAGGAAACGGAAACGGGGATCAATCTGGTTACAATCTCTGAGAAGGAAACTTCTATGATTCTATCTAAGAGAGACTCCAAGTCTATTTAGAAGAGAAGAATAGTAAATATTCTAACACACTTTGTGACAAAAGTATCTTGGCGAAAACAAACCGTATGTACATCTCATGCCGTATGGCTTCAGACTTTGAGTGATAAGTCTGGGGCAGAAATCAATCAAATCAGAGAACAAGGAACCAGGTTCTAGCTAGTAGTCAGGAGTTCAGAATTAAGAATTGATGCTTAGAAAAAAAAACTCTGCAGAGAGAATACATATATACAGAAAGTACGTATATCCTCAGAAACTAGCAATAGATGTGCAAATATACAACAGATTCTGATATGGACAATTTTGTACCTTGGTTGTTCTGATCGGTGGCTTGGTTTACTCGTAGACCTCACTCATGAGGACCAAGAAAACCACGCTACAGTAAGAACATTGACCGGCAGAGAAATCAGTGTGGAATTTAGGTTTTTTCCACCGTACTGTTCTTAGTCAGATGTTTTCCTGTCAGGTGACGTATTAATTGTTACATGCACGTTGTTTGACCTCTCATCTCATCCTATTCATACGATTAATTGTTACATGCACGTTGTTTGACCTCTCATCTCATCCTATTCATACGATTAGTCTACTAGCCAGTAGAAGTGGTCTAATTAATTGACCAGTCATCACAGATTGGCACACTCGAAAGCAAAGCCCAAATCACATGGTGCATACGTTACTCTTTATTTTCTCATATCGATGAACTCTTTGCAGTTGCTTACAAAATTACGGCAAAATCGATCCTAGCTTACATTATGGAGCAAGTGCTCGGCTCGTCGTAGACGACCATCCGCGGCGGGTAGTAGTAACCGGGGTAGCATTGCGGCAGCGGATGCACGACCTCCGGCTTCTTCTCCTCCGGCTTCTTATCCTTCACTTCCTCCACCTGCAGGATCTCTGCGTGGCCGAGCTTCCGGCGCAGGCATCTGACTAGGCAGACAGAGTCGACGCCGTCGCCGACCACCTCCAGCCGGTCCTTGTCGTTGCCGGTTATCGCCGTCGAGCTCACCCCTGCATGCACGCAGCCATATTAATTAGCATCACTGACAATGCACAAGGGGCGGGGAAGAAGAACACGTAGTATAGAATTAATACACGCTTGCGTGCAAATATGCATACCGCTTTCTCTCGCGGCCAGCGCCATGGCTTTGGACCGGCTTTTCTCGCACGGCATGCTCACCTTGATCACAATCTTTTGCTGCAACAACAACAACAAGCAAAGCGATTAACTAATATCCTGCACGCTTCAGTTTCAGAATGCTCAAAACCTGCGAAACGAAGGGACACGGGAAGCGAGTCCATGCGAAATTTGACAGGTTCCTTACCTTCATCTCGTACGTGCTGATTTATGTGATACCAAGGTGAAATTTGGGAAAGAACTGTGATCGATCGATCGAGGCTAGCTAATTGGGTGGCTAATGATCGATCTTTTGCAGATGCAACCAAGCTCTTTCTTGTGAAGGAGCTAGCAATGCCCACGGTTCTTATATATACACCGGTAGTGGGTGGGAAAGAACTGTACTAGCGAAGACTAAATTAAGAGCGAACCAAAGTATTCCACGTAAGTAATTTCGTAGCGGCTGCTGATCTCCGTAAGTAATTTCGTAGCGGCTGCTGATCTCCCAAGTAAACAAGGCATATGATTTCCTGATCGAAAGGCCACGCACAGATTGGTAGGTTCTTTTTAGTTGTGGTTCATGATTTCTAGCTGTTCGTGAGAGATACTATAAAGAAAAAAATAATGTATATAATTTTGACCGGTATAGCTAAACTCAGTATAGTGCCTACTACAATCAACTTATAAGCCTCACCTTTAAAAACACACCGTTTAAAAATTAGTTACTGTAGCAAAAAAATGATAAATAAAAACTAGGCGGAACCCACCCCTCACAGATCTGTCTTAAATTGTAAATCTGTTCTCACAGGCTGCTGCTTTGAGGAGGTGGGACTTTGATGCTATTTGGTGAAAAGAGACTACGGATTTAGCAAGAATGATTGTAGATCCATTAAGTTCTTGACCATCTATGATTAGTAATTTATTTATAATTGTATTATATTTTAAGTCTAGATTTTGGTGAACGGAGAACTGAAGATGGTTTAGATCTAGTTTGTGTAGAGAGAAGATTATTTAAATCTAGCATGGTTTAGGGTTTAGCCAATTCATGGTCTATTTCTATTTAATTTAATTTAATTAATTATTCTTACTACACATAGCTACTTTAGATCATATATATCTAGTATATTAATTAATTAATTCAATATTTAATACTAAATTTTTATGCACGTAACATAGGACCGAAACTAGATGTACGTTGAGAACCGTGTGGGTGAAGAGTACACCAATGACATGTCTGCTTTTACAAGAACTGTCGAGGAGGACATATTGAATAAGAGAGTGGAATATATGTATTAACCATGCATTGACTACGAGAATCTAAAATATTTAAGAACCGAGAGCAGACTAAAGTAGACTTGATTTGAAGCGGTTTAAAAATGGAGTATGCACGTTGGACCAGTCATGATAAAGAGCAGATTACATAGGAAGGTAGTAATAATGACATCGTCGACGAAGTCAACGATATGCCACCAGATGATGTCGATTGTGGTTCCGATTCGGATAGGCTGCATTATGACAATCTGGATCAGATGCTTCACGATGCATAAAGGAACTATGATGAGAGTGAGTATATTAAATTCCAAGGTTTGATGGAGCACTCGGAGAAACCTTTGTTCACGTGCTGCAACTCAAAGTACACAAGGTTGTCAGCCGTGCTTGAACTGCTGAAACGAAGGCAAGCAATGGTTGATCTGACAAGAGTTTCACGGCGCTGTTAGGTCTTTAGCGAACATGCTTTCGGAGGGAAACAAGTTGCCCAAAACCACCTACAAAACCAAAAAGGTTCTTTGTCTATTGGGAATAGAAGTAGAAAGAATACATATATGTCTGAATGACTGTATTATCTACCGTAAAGAGTATACAAATATGCATGTATGTCCGGTGTGCAACATACCCAGATACAAGCGTAAGAATCAATCATATGACGGCGAGGGAATAGAGGTGAATAAATGACCTCCTGCTAAGGTAGCATGGTATCTTCCTATAATTTCCCGTTTGAAGCGGTTTTTTGCGAACCCAAAGGAGGCAAAACTGCTGCATTGGCACTTGGAGGAGTGTAAGAAGGATGGAATGATAAGACACCTTACTGATTCCGCCCTATGGAGAAACATCGATAGAAAGTTTGTATACCTTGGTGCAAAACCGACGAATATAAGATTTGGATTGAGTAAAGATAGAATGATTCCTTTCAATAACATGAGCAGTTGACATAACACTTAGGATGTGACTCTCTGTATCTACAACCTTTCTCCTTGATTGTGTATGAAGAGGAAGTATATTTTGTTGTCGATACTTATCCAAGGGCCAAAACAATGTGGGAATGATATTGATGTGTACCTAGCACTATTGGTGAAAGATCTAAAAATATTGTCCATATTTATCCAAGGGCTGAAGTAACCTTCCTCCTTGGTTGTGTATGTGACAGCTTGATTGGTCTCTTACTGAACATTCATGACAAAATAAAGTATAGTGTCAACGCATGGCTTGACTCGGTTGATATAGACATCAGACCTGAGTTAGCACCGATAAAGACCAATAAATGATGAATGTACCTTCCCCCTACTTGTTACACTCTATCCAAGGCTAAGAGAACTGAATTGTGCCAGTGCTTGCATGATGTGATAGTTCTATTTGGTTACTCCACCAATATGAAGAAACTTTTTTGGACGAAGGATTTAAAATTAATTGGCATGAAGTCTCATGATTGTCATGTGCTAATGGCACAGATTGATGAGGACATCCCGATTGGTCTAATTACATGAGCACAAACTAAAAAGATTAATCAACAGGTGAACTCGCTCCTAATTAAATTTGGCTTTAGTTTACATGAGAACTAGCTACTATCTAATGCTAGTATCTTAATTGGTCTTAGATTTATGCATGAGGAGACGTTGGGATGCCAAAGCCAGAAGAAATCAGCACGTGCATGCAAGGAACTCAAGGCGGCACGTAAGGAGTTGATGGTTTCTTCGGTTGCTGAGCACAGCAAGAACAAAAGCCCAACTCACGTGGCCTAAAAGCCCACAACCGTGCATCAAGTTTGGCCGAAGCTATGCGATTAAGCACCTTGGTTAGGCTATGTGTTTGGACCATGTATTTTTGTTTTAGCATTGCTAGTTTCGGTTTTGAGTCTGTATAGGATTGTCTTTTGGATGTCTTAGCCAAACAGGATGCAAGTCGGTATTAGGCCTGTGAGCTATTGATCTGTGGGTATGTGAGTTAAATATCATGGTCCCCCTTTTGTAACGGCAACCACGGAAATCAATATATTATTTTTAGAGAGCTATACGCTTGTTCTTCCTAGGGTTTGGCATATGCTGCAACCTAGAGAGGAATTGGGCGTTCTCTATCCCGTTGTTCTTGTGATTCCTTGTGATTTGCAGGAGCGACGACACATCTACTTGTATGGTCGGGTAGACGGGATCACGAGTGTGTGGTTGAGCGAATTCTTTTGTCGCAGGTTGCTGTTATAACAGTGGTTGACGCCATCGATTTGTCAGGTTGCACGGATCCAAGTTATTGTCATCGATTCTACGTCGTGAAGATCAGACACCTCGTATCACAGATGCTCTCTATTGCAATTAGAAGTATTTTACCGATCAAGGTCTGAGAGACAATCATAAGGCTCTGTTATTTCTTTAACACAATTGCTCAGAAGGTTATCGATCCCGAAAGACTAGATGCTCCGCAAGATGAGATGGTGTTGACTTTATGCCATCTTGAGATGTATTTTCCTCCGTTATTTTTTGATATGATGGTCCATCTCATTATTCACATTGTGTGGGAAACAAAGATGTGTGGACCTGTATTCTTATGTAGCATGTACCCATTCACGAGGTTCACGGAAATTCTCAAGTCCTATGTTTGGAATCAATCTCGGCCGGATAATAGTATTGTCGAAGGTTATGCAATCAAAGAAGTCATTGAGTTCTATGTCGATTACATAGCTCAGGTCAAACCAATAAGTGTGCCTCGATCTCGCCATAAGGGGAGGCTCAAGGGTATCGGGACCATCGAAAGAAAAGCAATTACTCTAGATATGGATATGTATGTTCAACCCTATTTTACGGTCTTATAACACATGACTGAAGTGTCCATGTATATCAACCAACACAAGGATGTGCATTGGCAACAGAATCTGGAGTGATCAGATGTTTGGATCATGAGACAACATAACAGCCGGTTCAATCAATGGATGAAGGAGTGACTCGCTAGGAGCTTGTCAAGTGATATGCTGACATGGTTGGTAAAAGGGCTAATATTTATAGTTGTGACATACAAGGATATGATATAAATGGGTACACATTTTATACGCAGGCTCAAAATGTAAAGAGCACCAACCAGAATAGTGGTGTCCGCATAGATACGTTTAGTACCGATGGGTTGAGGAGCTCCTACTATAAATTCATAAAGGAGATTTGGGAGCTGATTACGTGTTTTTCAAGATCCCCTTATTTTGGTGTCGTTAAGTCCATCTCCCACAGGTGCAGGTCAACAAGTACGGTGTCACTATCATAGACCTCAAACATGTCGGATACAAAGACGAACCTTTCGTACTTGCTAACCAAATTATTTAAGTTTTCTATGTAACTGACCAGGCAAATAAGAAGCGTCACGTAGTTCTTTCTAGAAAAAGAAGGATTGTTAGAGTTGAAAATGTAGTGGACGAGAAAGAATACAATCAATTTGATAAGTTGTCTCCTTTCAAAAACGACAAAAGAGTCGAAGAAGAACAACGTGGCGAAACTAGCTACATACGTGTTAATCATCATGAAGGGCTATTTTTAAAGAAAATAAGCAAGTGGAATGTTGAATGAAATATTTATGTGTCATATGTTATGTATTTGCATTTATGTAAATGAGAATGTGTGATATATATATATATATATATATATGTGTGTGTGTGTGTGTGTGTGTGTGTGTGTGTGTGTGTGTGTGAATGTATGCATATATATGTGAATTTGTATTTATATATATATATATATATATATATATATATATATATATATGAGAATGTGTCATATGTATGTGATTTTGCTTTTATATATGTATATGAGACTATGTTATATATATGTGAGTTTGCCCTTTTGTATAGGGAACATCACAAATGGTTTTACTTTAGAACCATATGTGATGTTTAATTTTCACAGAGGGTTCTAAAGTAAAATCATCTTTGATGTTTGCCTTATTACAGACGGTTGTAACTAATAACCGTCTGTGATATTGGCTTATCACAGATGGTTCTTAAGTAAAACCACATGTGATATTAAATATCACAAACTATTCTAATTAAGAACT
Source organism: Dendrocalamus latiflorus (assembly GCA_017311315.1). Taxonomy (NCBI): domain Eukaryota; kingdom Viridiplantae; phylum Streptophyta; class Magnoliopsida; order Poales; family Poaceae; genus Dendrocalamus; species Dendrocalamus latiflorus. The sequence goes on from CM029628.1 coordinate 35,693,350, forward strand.
GTCTGTGATTATTCCCCTATATATATTATGCTCTAGGGTTTGCCCCCATTGTATTAACGCTACTCCCTAGCCCCCACTCTAACATCATCGCCTTCCCCGAGCTCGTCTACTGCCTCCCTTGACTCCGACGGCCCTCCTCCCCCATGCCTGGTGCCCCCCTTCTCCTCCTCCAAGCACACCGCCTCCCCCGAGCCTAACGCCACCTCCTTCCCTAAGCCCAGCGCCACCTCCTCCCCTAAGCTCGACATCGCCTCCTCCCCAAGCCCGGTGCCGCCTCCTCCTCCAAGCCCGTCACCGCCTACTCCCTTGAGCACGCCGCCTCCTCCCCCAAGCCTGATGCCCCTCCTTCCTAGCCCGAGCACGCCGCCTCCTCACATTTGTGCCTAATATCTTTTTTTATCTATTCAATTCATGTTTCAAGGCATGGTCTAGCAGATAGATGTTCTACATATTTAGGTGTAAATGCAACGTATTGTTGGCATACGTTGAGTCAAACATCTCCCTATCCTACCAGAAATTACTGATGAAGTAGTGAAGTGTATGCATACTAGTTCGCAAATCATACATTAGTGATTGGGAGAATGACATAGATGCCACTAGGGTTTGGTTCATCATCTGCATTTGAGCTTCAATTTAGAACTTGTTATGCCACATGGATGACATATTTTTCCTGGCAATTCTTGTTTAGTTGGCACATTGATTTTTGAAATATATTCCAAATTCATCATCTGCATAGTCTTGATTTAGCATTAAATTAGGCTTTTTAATCAACTGGTGTAAAATCAAGCTAGCTGAACACTAACCCGAGCACTCTTTGACCAACTCATGTCTGATGCAACTCTGTCCATGTTCATTGTGGTGTAGTGTGTAGTGAAGTCATTGTATGCTAGTACCTCATAGCATCCCCGTTGTTCTTGAAAGGGAATTCCATTTGTCTCCCACTCTAAGTATCTCACAATCATGTTGTGTCAAACACAATAAAGAGAAATCATATCATCTTCTTTGTCTAGCTTCCTCATATATGACACAAGTAACTCCTCTCCTATATATAAATACGATGCTTTGCTGTTACATATGTAAAAATATATGAGGTACCAATTATCTATCCACCAAGAATTGTGATCACGAGACATATGTACCAATTATCTTCAGTTGGTGAACTAAAGAAATAAAGTGCATTTGCCACGAATTTGCAATTTAACAACATATCTTCTCTTCAGCATTTATTTATAAGTGCGCGCTCACACACAAACCTTTTTTGCTTTTGTTATTCTCTTGATTTGATGGCTTGCTCAATCCGCGTGGCCAAAATATTCTGCATTTTTAACAAAGAGCACATTTACGTTGAATTTTACCACCGAGAAGGCAGTAGGGGCAAGGCTCAAATTTATTCTTATTGTCATGTTTTAGTGGCAGCTAGTTCACTAGTACTCTCTGTTTCTTCTTTACTTCTATTATCTTTTGAAGATGTTATCCTCTCATTCTTCGTCATCGTCATCGGTGTGTGTGATGCCCTGTCCTCTGAAAAATCCAACCACCATGGAAGAGAACTATCGAAAAGACCCGAGGACCGATTTACCATCACGGATGTTGATGTGTCGAGTACCCCTCCCAATCCTTGCCAACTAGTGTTCTTATTCCAATGAATGGTCAAAATAGTTGCATGGGAACGGATTGAGATCACGTACAAGTCGTGGAAGAACGTTAGCAACGATGAGAAAAATGTGCTGGTGACAGAAGTTTTTCGATCGTTCGAGATCCCAGAAGAACACTAGGACTCTTTGCGATGACATGCATTGTTAGCGGCATGCAAAGCATAGAAAAACTTCAAGAGAATGCTTATAAAGCAATACGTGAAGAAGGATTTGATGCCCTTACAGAAGTATCCATTCCTAGAACCGTAATGGCAAGAGTTTGTGGCAAAGAAGACGACAGATAATTTTATGAGTGAAAGTACAGTGCACAAGGCCCTCTAGGTAAAAAACATGCACCCCACAGACTCAGCACCGCTGGGTATGCGGGTAAAATTCCGCAATGGAGGAAGGAGTACAAGCAGGCAATCCTGTGGGAGGCCTCCTGGCCATTTGCTAGGATCCCTGATGAGCGCATCCGAAGCTGAATGAGAGCGAGGTCATCTACGGTGTTATCGGGGGCCATCTCCTTTTGAAACCCATAGATGAGGAAGTATTCCACCACTTAGTAAGATATCGAACTACCTAGTTTATAATTACTCTATAACTTCATATGAAGTGAAATGACATGTCGGGCTCTTGTAGGAAGCGTTGAGTGTAGAATCTTCCCAAAGCTCATTCCAGGTAGCCAGAGAGAGATATATACTCTCCGCAGCTCTGGAAAACAATGAGCACCCTAGTCGCACGAGAGACCTTGGTTTTTATGTTCCATGGAAACATAGTTTCTCAAAGGACTCCGAAGCGTACTGAAGTAGGAAGAGAGCCAAAGTTGAGCATGAGGCACAGCTACGAGAGGAGCTTAAGGCATCCCTTAGAGAGGAGATCGTTGATGCCGTCAGACATGAGATGCAACAGTAGATGGAGAGCAGGCAAGAAAGGTTTAGGGAAAATCAATTGAAAGCCTCCGCCGCTCCTGTGCTAGCCAGCCCCCCAACCATTGGAGTAGTTGCGCGTCCAACTCTACCTTGGAAAGTGACTACAGATTTCCTGTCGATGACATCCTGGTAATAATTATTATCGCTGGAATGCTCGATCCATTGATAGGCCTGTTAGAGTAGCTACTTTTGTATCGCTATGTAGGTGACTACGAAGTACAAGTTCCAAGTGAGATATGCCTTTGTTGCCCTATGCGCTGCTTGGGGCTAGGCATATCCATCTGGTGCCATGGCCTTGGTGCATGGTTTAACTCTAGTGTCAGGTTTTGTAAAAGTGAATGTGGACAGTGTTCACGTCAATTTCGAGGTCGTCCCACTGCAGATGCCCCCAAACGACGAAGTCATGACTCTAGAGCAAGCAATTGGAACATTTATCCAGTGGCCCAAGAGGGACATCTGCCTGGAGGCTCCTGCACCGATGCTAAGTCCATGGGATCTATCTGCACCAGAGCTACCTGCACCGACGTGGCAAGGGCATGGTGAATCATGTGCATCTACATCTCGTACCCGATCAACTACCGTAAAGTCGGCCTCTAACAACTAGGTGTAAGTGCTGCACTAGTGACTATACTTGTTGATTGTACTTTATAAGCAACACAAACTTAAGTTTAATGACCACGACGATATACCTGTGTAGATCTCACTAAATTCTAATTGTAATTATACCAAAATGAAGTAAGGTAACATACCTTGATTCTCTAAAGAAATGCAAAATCTACTTCATAGTTATCCAACAATTAATTGACAAGTAAATACATTTCCTCCATAGATAACTCTATTGTAGTCTTTTCTTCCTTTGTAATGATTAAGGCTAACTTTTTCGAATCACATATGTTGTTCACCTCATACGTTGCTACTGTAAGGAAATCGTAAGAAGAGGCTTGTGCCTAGTTGTATCTTTCCCTTGCCTGACCTAAGTGATCTTATTCACCTAAAAACATTTGTCTTATTCTCGTCTGGTAATAAATGAAATACTCTATTCTTTTTTACTTGATGTTTTTTATATTTTACGATCTATAAGATACGATTTTGATCGTTACTTTTTTATAACTTTACATTAAGATGTACTAATAAAATTAAGATATAATAAAAGCATTTTAAGATAAATCTAATGATATAATTTTTATATAGCCAATTTAGATAATTTTTTATCTATTGATGGTCAAACTAATTGATTCTAAGGATATCAAGTAAAAAAACAAAGAGAATATAAGTAAAACGGCGCTAACTGTTTCAGTAAAATCACATTTCTACTGCGCATCCTTTCTCTAGCAGAATTTAAAAAGATGCTTGCTATATAATTTCGATGGTGGGATGGTGTGAACACGACGAGTCAACCTCGTTGTGGCTTGAAAAGCTTGTTCATAGGTCCGCGATATTCTGAATGAATCTCTGATATTTTTGTTGCCGTACGTTCGGTACATAATACATGCATATAGAACAGAAAGGTGTTGCTCAATGTTTATCAATTAATGGTTGTGTACTGTAATGAATAGCGTTGTATGTAGTATTTATCTAGCTCGGTTCGTTCCAGTTTTTTTGTGACTTATGTTTATACTATATACAGTAATTAGCTTTTAAACAGTATATTTTTTTAAGACAGGTCAATAGAAAAATTATAGTAAAAGTGTACTAAGTTTAGCTATACCGGCCAAAATTACATATGACAATTTCTCCCTATATACTATCTCTCACAAACAATTAAATTTTAAATATTTAAGTCATTAATCATCAGAAAAAAAAATCGACTCAGGTGGAATACGAGCTACGCCGCGCCGTCTTGTGAGGATTGTTGTGGTAAATAGTAAATACGCCTAGGATCGGCTGTAACGTCGCACGTAAGCAATGCCTAGGCAACAGTGTGTGCAGCATGGATTAGGTAATTGGGCGTCGTATGGGCCTTGGCCTGCAGAGCGGGCCGTGTAGTTTGCTGTTCTGTGGTGGATGACTGATTTTGTGGGGCCGGTGAGTGGCACGAAGACGAATATACAAACAAACAAGGAGACCGAATGCACGAGGGCCCACTACGGCAACAAAGACAGGAGCCGGTGAAGGCACCCAGCCCACGTCGAAACTCAGCAGCCGGCGAGCGCGGACGAAGCCACGCGCCAGACGTGCAGGGAACACCGGGGGTACGGCGTCGTGGAGAGCGTAGCAATTTCTTCGCCTATAATAAGAGGGTTACGATGATACCATCAACTAACAGAACTTGTTCGTAGTCTGCAAATGCTGAATAACCTAGAGAAATACCACTCCCTAATTAGTAGTATTCTGCAGGTCAATTTAGCAATGAATGGTCGAAGCTGCCAGCTCAGCAAGACACCTTGTGAGGAGAAAAGTCAAGGTGAGACCCACCGTCCGTAATAACAGTGGTCGGTAGATGAAGTGATGGACCGATTTCAATTCTGCGGTGTCATCTCATCACTGCGGAATTGAACTTTAATCCCCAGGGTCCTGGTCTTTGCCCTGCTAGAGTTGCATCGCATAACTCTGTGGTTGATTCACTCAACTCCTAACCCTCATCGCACAACTCTCATGGAGAGAACTCATGCATAATTTTCTTCATCTCTTGTATTTCACTCACATACGCATCAAGGTAGACGAAATCTCTCTAATTCTTTTGGTGATGTAGCCCTCGTGGATTCACGTCTTTTCTTAGTCTCTTACGGGGAATACATTTTTGGGTCAATTTTTTAAAAAAAATTTGGTGAAATTCGATTATCTTGGTCCACCTCAAAAAAACCCAATTCAGCCCAAAATTTCGATCTGTTTTGAATTTTTCGGGCAGCCCAGCCCATCCTATCTTCTTTACTATCATCGACCGACTCGCCCGTCCTCTCTCTCTCTCTCTCTCTCTCTCTCTCTTTCTCTCTCTTAGGCGACTCGCTTGTCCTCTCGATCGATGTCTTCTCTCTCGGGTGACTCAACCATTCATCGTCTATCTCTCTCTCTCTCTCTTGATCAGCACTGACAAGGAAGATGGGAGGCAGCACCAGTAGGGGGAGGAGGGACGCGGCACCGACAGGGACAGAAGGGAGGCGGTATCACAGGGGACGAGAAGGCGGCGGCGTGGCGCCGACAAAGGAGGCGGAGGTGGCTACGGCAGGGGATCTTCGAATAGGTTTATATTTCGTGAATTCAAATTGTATTTTTGAATATTTTGACTGGATTTTTCTGAAAAATTTTGAAATTTAGTTTTCTCGGAAGGGTCCAAAAAATTTTCTAAACCGAAATTATTTTTGCTGGTCTCTTATTTGACTCAACTAATCAACCGAATATAAGTGGTGTTTACAAAATAACAACCGAGTAACAACTTGCCCAGGTCTCATGCCATGCATACACCATCTCTATCCTAATTAACAGACTTGCTTAATTTGCTAAGGCAAAACTACTTACATGCAGGGTTGCTACGTGCAAACTAACAAACTTATCTAACAATTTCTATCCTATCACCATGCAAGGTCATGCATCACATCCAACACTTGACGATGGCATGCTACAACTCAACGCAAACACAAAGATTAATACCAAAGAATACATATATGCATCACACATGTGTACACCATGTGACAGGATTAACTCCAACGAGGTTTTTTACCATTCTTGAGAGGTACTCGGAGGTACTAGTAACTCTTCATCCAAAAAGAGTACCTCCGTACTCAAAAGAAGATACCAAATACAATCCATCCGTTGATTTAAATGGAGGTAGGATAGGAATTTTGCAAGTCATCTGGTTAGCCATGTCTTACGAAACACACCCGGTCAACCCTTTTACAAAACAAGCGAGTTCAACCCTATTCTCCCCCAATCAGTCCTATTGGCAGGCAACTCTCTTCATCACGGCGTGGTTGGGCATGGGATCTCGGCGCTCTTCTTAGCCATCCTGGAGCAGCAGGCAACATGGAGGGCTCACTCCCTCATGAAATCCTAGGACTTGGTGGCGTGGAAGCAGGGCCCAGCAGCGACTGGCGGGTCAGCGGCCAGCCGATCATGGCAGAAGTGTGCGGCATCTTGGTAGATTCACATGACCAAAATGAACTCGTAGGTGAATTTTGTTTGATTTGAATCTCATTGCATGGTACGGATTATGGGTTGTGCTATTTGGTGATTCAATGATGTAGTAGTTTCTTGGTATAGAAATCCAATTTACATCCGTGTGTAAGACATGATGGGGATTGCACTACAAGCATAATTTACTAATGGAGTGCCCGTAGTACTTTAGAACTAAAAAATGATGTGCATTATGATGCTAAAGAACAAAGCAACAAGCATAACACAAGATTGGAAAACTAGCACAGTTGATTTGGAATATAGATTATGGTTTTATTTGTCAGACCAAATAGAGTTTATTTACATGAAGGAGATAACGTCCATTAATTCTTAGATTTCTTTTTGTTTAGTCCCCTACTGGCTATGTTTATGGAATATGCAGGAAGGTAATCTTTGTCGAATCGACTAAATGGAGTGTTATTCGGTTATTTGCCTATTGCTCATTTCAATTGATAGTTTATATGCTATGACTATGTAGGAGGGTGCCTATTCACTAGTACTAAATCCATGTGTTGTTACTTGCAGTTATATACGTACATAACGGCCGATAAGAGCAGCCCTGTTGAGGATCGAGAAGAATATTTTATGATAGTTAATAAGAGATTAAAGAGTGAGATAGGAGATTAAAGAGTGAGGAAAAAGGTTTTCAGTTAATAATAGTTATTCCAAAAAAAAGGATTTAGCGTAAGAAAAGACTATGTTGAACGTAATCCTACTACAAAAATGATAATCCATAGGAAATTCCTTTGCTATAGAGAAGGGCATCAAAATGATAATACATAGACATGACTGACAGGCAAAGAGAGGCACGTGCAGGGGTGCAAACGGAGCTGATAATTTCCGTCCGACTGACTAACCGAAGATTTACGGAACGAATACGAAAGAGGTAGATGGGTATTCGGCACTATCCATGTCTGACTTTGACTCTGAGGAAAAAATATAGAATAGGATACATAATAAGTGATATCCGTCCATATATATCCTTATATCAAGTGATATGAGAAAATCTGCTGTGACTTCACCTAGGAACAAGATAACATATATGCAGATTGTCACATCTAAACATGCGAAGCGTATTGAATGTTCTTCTTTCAATATCTTAGTAATTAGCCTCTCCATGTTCACTTTGATTGTACCATGCTGTCCAATATCCTGTGCAAAGAAGCGAATAATTTCCGTCTAATCGACCGTCCGAAAGATTATAGAACAAATATGGAATGGAGAAATGGATATCCGGCATTATTTGTGTTCGACTCTAACTCTGAGGCAAAAAAATATGGAATAGGATACAGGATAAATGATATCCATCCGTATCCGCTCCGGTTGCACCCTTAGGCACGTGCCGTCAGTCAATGTGGGTGCAAGGTTAAGTTCACGATCGTGCTTGATAAGAATTCTAGGCTTTGGTTTGTTAAAAATTTTATAGATAAGCATGATCATGAACTAGCTAAATCTGATAAAGTTGTTTTCCTACAATCACACCGTGGACTGAGTGATGCACAAAAGGCTGAGGTAATAGAATTAAAAGTAGGGGGTTTGCGTAAGTATCAAGTAATCAATGTTATGGAGAATCACCATGGTGGCTACGAAGAAGTTGGATTGATATCAAGGGACTTGTACAACTTCTTTAACAAACAAACACAGAAACAAATTATCGGGGGAGATGCTGATCATGTGATCAAGTATATAGCGATGCTTGCTAATTAATGCTTCCATAAGACAGGAGGTGGCTTTTAAAAATGAAAGCCTCTCCAATTTAGCTTTTAAAAATGAAAGCCTCTCCAATTTAAATGATATGTTCTTTTGGGTTACAGCTGTTGGTTTTCACTGTGGCTAATGGTTTTTGACTGTATTTTTTTGAGTTAGTAACGGACGATGGAAACGCTCATATGGATGGCGCACGCGCCAACGGACTTGGGAAACTATTTAGAGAAACAACTTTGAGAAACTATTTGCAGAAACTGTCCTCAACTTTCGAGGAAGTCAAAATCAGAGGTCATACAAAAACCAAATGAATAGGGCCTTAGAGCATCTCCAACAATCTCCCTAAATCTCCCCCTAAATCAAATTATTGGGAAATTGTGTAAAAAGTCTTCTCCAACAACTCCCCTAAACACCCCCCTATTTCCATTCCCCCCCAAAACTCTCCCAAAACCCAGGTAGAAACCGGGAACTTTCAGGGGTCCCTATCCTCGCTCCCGCCGTCACGCGCGCTGGGAAGAAAAGATCGCGCCACATTTTTCCTTTCCTCCTCCCCAACAGCGCCGCGCGGCCTCCCCTTCACTCCGGCGTGCGGGCGTCGCCGGCGCCGGCCCGTGGATCACCGTCGAAGCATCCCCTGTCCCGGAGTTCCTCAGCTTGCGCCATCGAAGCCCCTCGGCCGCGCCGCCAGATCCCCTCCGTAGCGTCGCCCCCCTCCACCTCCTCCTGCCTCCTGCCGGCGCCGCCCTCCGCCTCCTCCGGCCGACTTGGCCTCCCTTCGTCCTCACCTCCTCAGCAGGGCGGCGCCGGCGAGGACGACAAGGACAAACAGGAGGAGGAAGAGGAGGAGGAGGAGGGGGGAAGTGGGGGGAAGAGGGAGTACGACGACGTGGGCGACCTCATCCTCTGCCGCGTGAGTTCTTCTTTCCTTCCGTGCCTAAAAACGCTCTGATTCGATTGTTTGATCGGGCGGGGTGCTAGGTTTTGCGGTGTGATGTGTTTGCGGTTGCAGCTGTCGACCAAGAGGAGGGTGACGCTGCAGGAGTCCCGGGGCAAGACGCTGGTGTCGATCCGCGAGTACTACTACAAGGACGGCAAGGAGCTGCCCACCGCCAAAGGTGATGCTTATCTTTCGTTCTTTCTTGAGCTACAACTTATGTAAGAAGAGGAGAGAATCATGACAATGGACATTAGTGGTCTGCCTATTGAGCAGCAGCTTTACTATAGGAGCCTACGGAGTGAGATACTCACTTGGCGAGGGATCAACAGTATGGTATGATTTTGCTCCTTATCTTTCAGTATCATCTGTTTTTAGTTTATTTCAATCGAACTTTGTTTAGGTAATTGATTCTGAACTTCCAAGGATCTTGTATGATCATCAGATTTTACTAGTTCAAGTGTTGAATGTGGACCTTATATTTTCCTATATGTTCCTGTATGATGCATGTGATGTTTCTTGTATGATGCTTGTGATGCTTCCTGTGACGGTGAAAATATTCTTCCTCTTCCTTTTTTCCATTCCATTGCTTATGTTGGATAATATAGGACGGTTTATGTTTCGTTTTTGTGTACAATGCTTTCCGTTTTCAGTTATATATCCGTATCCGGTTTGAGTTCAGAACACTGCCATATCTTTTGTGCCGTAGTGGACACCGACTTGGTTTTGAATTCCGTTTTGGACACATACTCTCATGCCATATCTTTTGAGTGGACACTTCGACAGTCAGAAAACAAAACATCCTGGTTCACCGGAAGATTAAGTGGACTTCGACAGTGCGATAACAAAAGATCCTTGTTCACTGGAAGAGGATAATCATTGGCAAACTGATTTTCTTTAGAACTATCTTGGTTCTGCAGATGAATACAAAAAAACAGTTGCATGAGAACATTACAAGCTGCTCAGCTTTATGAACAAGAAAGCATACTGAAACAACCATAATAAAGATACCTTTCTTTCAAACAGATGAAGCACGCCATGATCAACTAGGAATTTCCGGAGAAGTCCAAGTACTGACCTTGACGGAAGCACCACGTTTAAATGGGCCGGTTATTAATGTTGGGCCAGATTCAAAATACTATTAGGATATATTTAGGGGAGCTGTTGGAGGAGGGGACTAAAATAGGCTAACAAATTTTTTGGGATACCCCTAAAAGGTATCTTTTGGGGTGGGTTTTTAGGGGGATTGTTGGAGATGCTCTTAGACTGATCTACCTCACAGGCTAGTGATTTTGGCTTAATCCATTTGGGCAAATGAATTCGAAGGTTATAGCTCAAGTTCACTTGTTACGTTCGTAATCCAGATCCATGCCTTCTCCAAGAAAAGCCCAAGCCCATAAAGCCTAGGCGTCCAGCGGCCCGGGATTTGCTCCTCACGTTGCAACTTCCGTAGCCTCTGTTACACCAACCAATGGGCCCAAAACAAGGCAGGAGGCTTTTCAAAAAAAAAGAAGTAGGTCTTACAATGCAATTGGGCTCTTTATATGTTCTTGATGTACTGTTCAGTTAATGAAGACCATCAAACTCTCCAAAAAAAATGATGAGGATCATCAAGTTAAAACAAATCAATACACAACCCTACTTAACATAACCCGTACGTAGAGTGAACCAACCCCATAGCTTTGGACCGGCATTTGTTGCACCTCATGTGCACCCTGATCACAATCTTTTGCTGAAGGAACGTAACCGGCAAGCATGTTTCAGTTAAAGGACAAAGACAAGGGGTTTAGTCCAGTAATGGAATCTATACAAATAAAAACAACTGGTAACATTTAAAGCACCTTCTTTGTTTTGAGGTAAGAAAAATCCTACAATAATCCTAAAAAAACTTAGAATGATGGGAATGGACCTATAGGGATTACTGCACAGAAGAGACCTGAAAGGTCCCTGCACTTACATGGAGTGCGCACCCATCGATAGGGATGGTTACCCTAACAACAAAGGTATCCTAGTGCTGAGGGTTCATACCTCCGGAGTGGGGCAAAGCATAGGAACTAAGCATTGTAAAGATCTTGTTATGATTTCTCAGTCACACGCATATGGAAATGTATAATGGTTGACATAATGAGATAATCATATCTTATGAGTAAAGTTGTACAATATCTACAGAGTGTTATAATCTATTAGAATAGTCATGCCCCTAGTCATGGGCAAAGTGTGAAAATACTATAGTGTATAGTTTTCATAAAATAGTTCTAGTTAATAAGGGTATGGACCTAATATGGTGCTATGGTAAAGGATATGGACCGAGGTCCATGGACTGGATATGATAAGTAATTGTGAGGAGAGTTGCTTCCACAAAGTCGATTGAATTTGGACACTTTGATCTTAGTTAAAAATAGCTAAGTCATAGGTTTGAAAACTAGCTATGATATGATGTTTGGTAAATTGGCTTCACGCTAAAGAAACACAATACCATTCTTTGGTTAAGCCTTGCATATAGATAATAGTTCTATAAATTCATTCTGCTATAGGGATTTGTTGAGTATCTAGTATACTTAATCTTACTTATTTTTATCAGAATAGATGCCTAAAAATAAAGAATGTTTCAAGCTTATGTGCTAGGTTACGATCACACTCAAGCATTCCTGTGGGGATTTTTCTTCGGTTCTTCTGAATGTAAGTTAAATTTTTGGCTTGGGTGACCGTTAAATTTCTAAAGTTGACCGTTAGGTCATATTTTAATCAAGTTAACTCTTTTAAAATGTTTATGAGCTGGTATGATATTCTTTCTGTCCGCAACCAAACTTTTGGGTTGTTGTGAAACGTACGACCACAACTACAGAAAAGATCACCACAGATGGTTTCGTGAGCCATCTAAATTTATTGGTCACTAATGACATGTGGTCATCACAGACGGTTTTCAAACCATCTGTGATAAGTAACAACACAGATGATTTTTAAAAATAATCGTCTGTGATGTGCATGTATCACAGACGTTTTTTTAAATAACTGTCTATGACGTGTTATCATAGACGGTTTTTTAAACCATATTAGCAATCACCATTTTTGGCTTTCTATATCTTCCCTATTCACTGGAAGCAGTACATGTATATTTCATGGTAATACTAACATATGTAGTCTTGCATATCCCACAATTTAAATGAGATACAGACAAAGTCAGATTCCAGTGTATGATTTGCTTCATGCCGTTTGAAGCGCAAGTGTGATATGGGATCTGACTTTGTCTTTAGCTCCCCATATCACCCTTGCGCTTCAAATGACATAAAGCAAATCACACACTGGATATAGTGTGTGATTTGCTTTATGCTATTTGAAGGCCAAATGTGATATGGAATCTGACTTTGTCTCTATCTCATTAAAGTTGTAGATGGTTGTCATACGGACCGTTAAGCTAATTAAAGTGGTAGAAAGTACTAATAAGTGGTATTCTTACCTTAGTGATAAACGCACCGCACCGCAAGTCGCCCGCCTCGCCTCCCAGCGGCCGCCGTCGCCTCCCCGCCTCCCGGCGCCACCCGCCTCGCCTCCCAGCGGCCGCCGTTGCCTCCCCGCCTCCCGGCGCCGCCCACCTCGCCTCCCAGCGGCCGCCGTCGCCGCCCCGCCGCCCGGCTCGCCCCGCCTCCCTTGGTGTAGCCATTGGCAACTACATTGGCACCACCACCATTGCCCATGTACAATCCCTGCTGGAAGCCCTTAACCACTCCAGCTCCACAAATGGCCCCTGGGCATTGCATCACTATGTAGAAGATGGCCCGAGTCAGGGACAGCTTCCTGGCCAAGAACAGCCCAAAAGTCACTGCTGGGTTGATGTGCCCTCCTGTCGCAATAGCAGATAAGATCACAAAAGAGATTAGTAGTGCCCTTAATTTTTGTAGTTGCTTTGTGTTTATGATTGTTCAAGTACGACTTTATAGTTGTTCTCTCACAGTTTCATGTTTTGAGATTAACCAGGAAGTACCTGAGATTCAGAAGCATTATTCAAAACTGGACCACAAAAATTTCTTGCTTAGCTGTTTACTGAGAGGCATCGTACAAGCTAACAATACAAGAGGTTTAGTTGGCCCTACCGATTTTTGGGAATTGCTAAATAACACTCAAGTGTTTTTTTTACTCAGAGCACTCAGATTTTTTCCATATATATAACATTTTTCGCCCATGTATACAACATTTTCCCATGTATGCAACATTTCTCGGCTATAAATGGTTACATACATAGGAAAAATATTTCATACATAAGAAAAATGTTGCATACATGAGAAAAAATCTAAATGCTCCAAACCAGAGTTCGAAATCCCGGCGGTAACCGGCCAGTTGCTGCCGGTAACCGATGCTAACTGGTAGAATAAAAATCAGCGACATATTTGATGACATTGAACGAGACATATTTGCAAACATTAATGATGATAAGATTTTAGAGCGTTTTCAAGGGATGAGGTCATGTAAGAAACAATTATCTCGTGCTAGTGGTAAGTTAGCTTCTTATAAATATAGACTTCGTGTTGTTCATATTTATTCATACACATGTTTGATTTACTCTCATATGTTGTCTTTACAGGTTCTGGTTCATGTCCAACTATCAATGAAGAAATGACAGGATAGGATAGAGAGCAAATCATCGTAATTTAGGTACTCAAATGTATCTCTATTATGTTACATTTTTTGTACTTTGAGATCATGCCATGTTCTTCGTATTATGTTTTATGTTTGCTTGTTTAGTATTGAACTCAAGTTTCATATCAGTAATACAATTAGCCAATTATGATATACTTTTGTTATATCGTGGTATAAGTACAAATTGGCGTTAGTTTTAAGTGGTTAGAGTTCAGTCTGGGGCGTAGCCAAATCCTGGTTCCGCCACTGACCGTGCTGTTCTTATTCAGATGTTTTCCTGTCTGGGGACGTATTAATTGTTACATGCGCGTTATTTGACCTCTCATCTCATCCTCTTCATATGATACTACTAGTCTACTAGCCAGTAGTAGTCATCTAACTAATTGACCGGTCATAACAGATTCGCACACTCGAAAGCAAAGCCCAAATCACATGGTTCATACGTTACTCTTTATTTTCTCATATCGATGAACTCTTTGAAATTGCTTACAAAATTTCTGCAAAATCGGTCCTAGTTTACATGATGGAGCAAGTGCTCGGCTCGTCGTAGACGAGCATCGGCGGCGGGTAGTAGTAACCGGGGTAGCATTGCGGCAGCGGATGCACGACCAAAGGCTTCGGCTCCTCCGGCTTCTTTTCCTCGGGTTTCTCCTCCTCCGGCTTCTCCTCCTTTACTTCCTCCACCTGCAGGATCTCGGCGTGGCCGAGCTTCCGGCGCAGGCATGTGACGAGGCAGACAGAGTCGACGCCGTCGCCGACCACCTCCAGCCGGTCCTTGTCGTCGCCGGTTATCCCCATCGAGCTCACCCCTGCACGCAGCCATATTAATTTGCATAACTGACAATGCACAAGAGGCGGGGTAGAAGAACATGTAGTATAGAATTAATACACGCTTGCGTGCAAATATGCATACCGCTTTCTCTCGCGGCCAGCGCCATGGCTTTGGACCGGCTTTTCTCGCACGGCATGCTCACCTTGATCACAATCTTTTGCTGCAACAACAACAACAAGCAAAGCCATTAACTAATATCCTGCACGTTTCAGTTTCAGAATGCTCAAAAGCTGCGAAACAAAGGGACACGGGAAGCGAGCCCATGCGAAACTTGACAGGTTCCTTACCTTCATCTCGTACGTGCTGATTTATGTGATACCAAGGTTAAATTCAGGTGAATAAGAACTGTGATCGATCGATCGAGGCTAGCCAATTGGGTGGCTAATGATCGATCTTTTGCAGATGCAACCAAGCTCTTGCTTGTGAAGGAGCTAGCAATGCCCACGGCTGTTATATATATACACCAGCAGTGGGCGCTGGAGGGAGAGAAGCAAATTATACTAGGTGCTAGCGAAGACTAACTTAAGAGCGAATCAAACTATTCGACGTACGAAATTTCGTAGCGGCTACTGAGCTCCCAAGTAAACAAGTCATATCGATTTTCAGATCCAAAGGCCAAGCGTAGGTAATGACTTGAGATCCGGCGCGTCGCGAGCCAATTCTATTGCCGACTGGCCACGACGGGCGCGGAGTCAACGGCACTTATTCTTAAAAAAGTCCTTACATAATATAAATTCATTATAAATATTAAAGATATAGTTATTATAATATTTTCATCATATAACCCTCCTTTCAGCGGCGGATCTAGGGGGGCTCAAGCCCCCCTACCGCTACCGGACCCTTGGAGCCCCCCCTAAATTTTTAGCCATGGATGTATAATGTAGAAGGGGCTGAGGTCGAGCTGAAGGTACTTCAGCCCCTCCAAAAAAAATTCCTGGATCCGCCACTGCCTCCTTTAATGCTAAAAAATAAGTAAGTGATTATAATATATCATTTAATAGTGATATATATAGTCTAACGATATTAACTTTTTTTTAAATTTAATGTTTTCATGGTCTGCTTGCATGTTGAGCTTTGAGCTTATACTGAAGAAAAAAGTGAGTAAACAATAAGCAAAGATTCAAGTATGTATGCATGAATTGACAAAATTTACCAATGCAATACTCTGCCATACTAACAGCTCAATTGTATTGTATACGTAGTTTAACGAACATGTACACAGGCCCAGTGATACAAAAGAACCAGCTGCATGCATAATAGTGCCATGCACAGAGCACCTTGGTTCATGTCCGTCGGTTTATTGGCCTACGGATAATCTGGATAGACTTCACAGCACACACTGACTAGTGTACGGTTTTCATTGTACGTGCTGTTCTATTGTGCAGCTAGTAATTTGTTTTTTTAAATAACTATTGCTCAGCTGCTAGTAAGAAAACAACGTCACAACACAGTAATAATCTTATAATTGCCCTGTCCACAGAAGTAGAGACTTGTGCCTAGTTGGATCTTCTTAGGCCCTGTTTGGATCCCTCCATCTAAAATTTAGTTACTAAAGTTTAGGTCTAAAGTCTCTAAACAGGTGGTCTAAAGTTAGATCTAAACTTTAGCTAACCCTAAAAAACACTTTACACCATTAGTCCACCAAAGTGAACTAAAGTGGTCTAAAGTTTTGGGTTCTTAGGCATAAAGACGTGTTTACCCATGTATGTTGGTCTCTCACCCCCCATTTAATGGCTGACGCACGAAACGAGGAGGGGTAGTATGGTCTTTTTGAAACTTTAGTCCTATCCATTAGTACAGGATCCAAATAGGACCTTCGACTAAAGTTTAGTGGCTAAAGTTTAGCCAACTAAGTTTAGTCCAAAACTTTAGACAACTAAACTTTAGACCATGGGATCCAAACAGGGCCTTAGTCCGTGCGAACCAATTTGACTACCTTACCTAAGTGATTTTATTCACCTAAAAAAACATTTGTCTTATTCCTGGTAATAAATATAATACTCTATTCTTTTTTACTTGATGTTTTTATATTTCACGGTCTATAAGATACGATTTTGACCGTTACTTTTTTATAATTTTACATTAAGATATACTAATAAAATTAAGATATAATAAAAGTATTTTAAGATACATCTAATAATATAATTTTTATATAGACAATCTAGATAATTTTTCACCTATTGACGGTGAAACTCATGGATTCTAAGGATATCAAGTAAAAGAGAACAAAAGGAATATAAGAAAAACGGCGCTAACTGCTTCAGTAAAATCACATTTCTATTGTGCATCCTTTCTCTAGCAGAATTTTAAACAAGGTTTCAAATAGCCGGCTAAGACATTTAGCGGATGGTTCCACAGAGGTTACAAAGGCTATAGCGGGCTATAGCCTCAAATAGCCTCATTTAGCGGTTTAGTAAAAGCATATGTAAAGTCTAAATCTCTCAATCTCTAAAGTCTGAATGGAGCAAAGGAAGGAAGAAGAACACTGGAACAGAGGAGAGTAAAAGTGTAAAACTTGCCTTGCTGTTGCTCTGGTTGGGACATGGTCTTCGGTCTTCCTCAGCTGCCGCCACCGACGGGTCAAGCGGCGGGCGCGGCCGGGAGGCGCGGCGGCGGGCGGCACGGGCTCGGGAAGTCGGGAGGTGTGGCGGTGGCGGCGGGCGGCACGGGCTCGGGAAGTCGGGAGCTGGGAGGCGTGGCGGCGGCGGCGGGCGGCACGGGCTCGGGAGGCGTCGTGGCGGCGGCGGGCGGCACGGGCTCGGAAGGCGTGGCGGCGGCGGGCGGCACGGGCTCGGGAAGTCGGGAGTCGGGAGGCGTCGCGGCGGCGGCGGGCGGCATGGGCTCGGGAGGCATGGCGGCGGCGGGCGGCACGGGCTCGGGAGTCGGGAGGCTGGTGTGAGGTGTGAGTGTGACCGTGTGAGGCTGTGCAGGAGCAAGAGCTAGGGTTACGCACGAGTTTGGGCCAGACGGGAATTCGGCCCACTTCAGATTTTCCCCCTCCTTAGCGGGCTAAATAGCAGTCCATTTAGCGGATTTAGCGGGCTAAATCCGGCTAATAGTGGAAAAAATTGTTTAGCGTCAAAAGTGATTTCTCTTAGCCCTTAGCCTTCCCAAAGGCTAAATCCGGCTATAGCCGGCTATTTGAAACCTTGATTTTAAAAGATGCTTGCTATGTAATTTCGATGGTGGGATGGTGTGAGCACAACGAGTCAACGATCGGTGTAGCTCTGAAAAGCTTGTTCATAGGTCCGTCATATTCTGTATGAATCTCTAATATTTTATTGCCGTACGTTCGGTACATAATACATGTATATAGAAAAGAAAAGCGTTGCTCAATGTTTATCAATTAATGGTTGTGTACTTTAATGAATAGCGTTGTATGTAGTATTTTGTCTAGCGTTGTGTTCTTTTCAATGATTGAAGTAATCTTCGTCAGCTTGGACCTTTCTTGGACTCCCGGTACGTGTAGTATGTACTCAGTAGTCACGTCACCTGAATTTTTTTATATGGCTGTTTGTTTGATACGGCTGTATTTTATTGTTTTTTGACTGAAAATTTTAAATTTTAGTCATTTATAATAGAAACTATAGAGAGATACTCATTTACGATTTTAGATGATACATATGTTAAGCTTTTAACGTATACTACAATTAATTTATAGACTTAATCTTAAAAAAATATTTTGTTTAAAAGTTAGTTACTGTAATAAAAATTAAAAGTTGATTTTAAAAGCCATATCAAACGACTCGGTACTCAGAAGTCACCAGAACTCGGTCATGGTCTGCAAATGCTGAATAACATAGAGAAATACTACTGCCTAACTAGTAGTGCTCTGCAAGTCAATGTGACAATGCATAGTCGAATATGCCAACTCAACAAGACGACTCAGGAGAAAAGTCAAGGTGAGCCCCGTCGTCCGTAACAACAGTAGGCGGCAGATGAAGTGATGAACCGATTTCAGTTCTGCGGTGTCATCTCATCACTGTGGAAGAACTTTAATCCCTGGGGTCATGTTCTTTCCCCTGTTGGAGTTGACTTGCGCTACTCTCTCTCTCTCTCTCTCTCTCTCTCTCTCTCCGGTTGATTCAGTCAACCCCTAACTCTTATCGCACAACTCTCGTGGAGAGAACTAACAAATAGTTTTCTTCATCTCTTGTGTTTCACACACACACAGAAGCGAAAGCTCTCGATTCTTCTGGTGACGTAGCCCTCACAGCCTCATGTCTTTTCTTAGTCTCTTGCAGGGAGTACATTTTCGTGCTAAATTTTCTGTAATTCGATGAAATTTGGTTTTCTTGATCACCTTGAAAAAAGACCAATTTAACCCAAAATTTTGACCCATTTTGAATTTTTCAAACGGCCCAACCTATCATATCTTCTTTATTGCCATCGGCCAACAGGGATGTGGCGCCGGCAGGGGGATGGGAAGGCAGTAGCAAGGGAGGGAAGGCGGCGGTGGCGGCGGCAAGGGACGGGAAGATGGCGCCGGCAAGGGAGGCAGAGGCGGCTATGGCAGGGGATCTTCAAATAGGTTTGTATTTCTTGAATTCAAATTGTACTTTTTGAATATTTTAACCGAATTTTTCAAAAAAAATTTGAAATTCGGTTTTCTTGGATGGGCATAAAATTTTCTAAACCGAAATTGTTTTCCCTGGTTTCTTATTTGACCCAACTAATCAAGCGAATATATAGTGTTTACAAAATAACAACCAAGTAACAACCTCCCCAGGTCTAAACCGAATATTAGTAGTGTTTACAAAATAACAGCCGAGTAACAACCTCCCCAGGTCTCGGGCCATGCATACCATCCTTTAACTTGCTAAGGCAAAACTACTTAAATACGAGGTTGCTACATGCAAACTAACACTTATCTAACCACTTCTATCCTATCACCATGCAAGGTCATGCATCACGAGTCCCAACACTTGATCGTGGCATGCTACAACTCAACGCGAAAACAAATATTAGCATCAAAGAATACATATATGCATCACACATGTGCACACCATGTGACAGGATTAATTCCAACATCCACCTTGGTTGAACTGCAAAGCAAGCCATGGCCCCTCGAGCCCAACATTTCCATCCGACTCCTCGGTCGCGGGCTCGCAGCCAAACTGAACGCAACCGGTGCTCTGATCCACGTACCACCCATGGTCGCCTTCGCCTTAATTCGCGGCGCCATCCACCGTTGTGTGACTCGTATCGCTGCTGCGTGCCGGCACGATCGTGTCGTTGTTGCATGCCGCCATTCCATCCACCGCACGGCGCGCGGCGGCTCCGGCCTGCCGCGCCTCCACCTACGTATCATCTCCTACACGGGCGTGCTGGGCTAGCTCCGGCTCTGCTCGGTCGGCCGACCGCTGCATGCATAACGCGCGCGGCATGCATCCCAGCCTCCTCCCATCAACTGATCTAGTCATCTAGCTAGGAAATGATAAGAGGACTGTTGGTTAATCTCATCAGTCGTAAGTATATTGGTCATGTATCTAGCATTGTTGCAACACTTTTTTTTTTCAATTTTAACTTACCAACATCTGTTTTCATAAAAATAATCTATTCCCTAAGTTCGAAAGGCACGACAAGTAACATCTATCACTTACGGTACCTAGAGAGCTTAGCAGCAGGAGGTGGCCCGAGCGTGGGCGAGCACGGAAGGTGGCGGCCGGCTCTGCCAAGGGTGCTGGGCCGCAGGGGCAGTAGGTGACTGGTGTTTAATTAATTTATAATGCAATGGTCACGCGGATCTGATGAAAGAATAATCACGGAAGAAAGTCATACCAGCAACTAGCAAGAGGAAAGAATTGACAAACCATGGAATTTAATTAATTTATAGGGAAAATTATGTTTTGTTTTTGTCTCAAAAACAAAATTTTCCCTAATTAATTTGTATGATGATCCAGATAAGCCAATGTTAGTTGGTAGCTATTTTGGTTTTTGTAGACTTTGTTACTTAGTTTAAAGGCGATTACGACTTTGCTTGTATCTTTGCATGCATTGCTGCGGACGTGAGCTGGCATCGACATGACAGAGAGAACACGCTACACTTACGTTTTCAGCTCTGGATTTTGGTTTTGAAGCTTTATTTTTGTTCATACAACTTCGAGTATGAAGACGAGTGCAAAGAGCACATGATAAACAGTAGCAAAAGCAAATCTTCCCCCCTTCACATCTGTTAAGCGTCAGGTGCCTGGGAATGTTAAATATGAACCTTGTAACCTCGGTGTAAACCCGTTTGTCCAAAAAAGCTAACAACTTTGAGCTCCATATGACATTATCCCTCGTACAATAATTCCTATCAAAGTCAATTAAATTACTTAGCTTGGAACTCTTGATTGGTTTGTTCTGCCTCTAGGTAGATATGATGGTGATTTGGCCACCACTGAAGTCTGAAAAGGCACATGGCTCTAAACTTAAATATATAATAATCAGGACCATGATGATGTTATTGAAGTTTTCTAGTTTCAACCTATTTGGCCACTATACGTCGCTGCCATCAGTGGCGGATCCAGAAAAAATTTTTAGAGGGGCTGAAGTACCTTCAGCTCGACCTCAGCCCCTTCTACATTATACATCTATGGCTAAAAATTTAGGGGGGCTCCAGGAGGGCTCCAAAGGTCCGGTAGCGGTAGGGGGACTCGAGCCCCCCGCCCCACCGCTGGATCCGCCGCTGGCTGCCATCAGATAATAGAACAAGCACGAAATGGAGTACACTGACAAAAGTATCTAGGCGAAAATGAACCGTATGCACATCTCATCCCGTATGGTTTCAGGTTTTGGGTGATAAGGCTGAGACAGAAATCAATCGAATCAGAGAACAAGGAATCAGGTTCATGTAGTCAGAAGTTCAGAACTAAGAATTGATGCTTAGAGAAAAAAAAACTCCACAGAGCGAATACATATATACAGAAAGTACGTATGTCCGTAGAAACTAGCAATACATGTGCAAGTATACAACAGATTCTAATCTCTCTTTTTTTTTAAAAAAAAAAAAAAGATCCCCTGATACGCCAATCTGATGGCCCGACTTGTGGGGTACTCCCCACCTAAGGTGATCTCCGAAGTAGGTGGCTAATTTTCTGATTATATTTTAAGGATTGTGGAGGTCGCAATCTGCTATGGATATTTTTCATACTTATCAATTCCGTTCCATTCTGCGGAATATTCCGTCCCGGCAAGCAAAACGGCGCAATAGACCCTCTATCTCGTACCGGCCTTAATTAATACCGGCCAATACTGGGTCATTCCGTGCCATTCATTCCGGTATCAGCCATGCTTGAGTATTTCATTTTTGGGAATTTATAGGATTTATCGTTTCATCTATTCCAGTTTCAGACATAATTGAATGATATCTCATTTTTATACTATGGTTATGTATTTAAAGTAATATTTTAAGTGAAATTATGTGCGCATATAATTACATATATACTTATGAATAAATATATATTATTAAATTAAAATTTTAAAATCCGAAATGGTACACCGGAATGAATCGGTACCGGTGCATTCACACCAAGAGGCAAACTAAAATGGCCTCCAGAATGGAATTGACAACTTTGCATTTGTACCCAATAATGCTATTCTTACATGAGAAATTTCGATATTTGACACTGAATACGTGCGCCTCTCAACTTTTAACCCCCAATTCGCACGCCTTTGGAAATTTAACCCTGTCACTGCGAATTCTTTTGATTCAAGGGATTCTCCTCATTTTCTCTCCTTTTTTATTTTGACACTTGTCACTGCGAAAATGAAGAGAATCCCTTGAATCAAAAGAATTCGCAGTGACAGGGTTAAATTTCCAAAGGCGTGCGAATTGGGGGTTAAAAGTTGATAGGCGCACGTATTCAGTGTCAAATATCGAAATTTCTCATTCTTACATACTACAGACTTCTTCGGTACCGATTTCATGCCAACGTGGAACGGGAGGACGTGGTCGAGCGGCCCATGCGAATAGGAGGACGTGGTTGTGTGGCCCATGCGACGCTCCTAATCCCCCCACCCAAACTAACCTAGGCGCTACTTCCCTCCCCTTGGCTGTGGGTTATCTAGCCCCCACGTCTCTCCTTGGCTGCCTCTCGCGTCCACGCCGCCTTGTCCGCTCCTGCCAACCTGTCCACCGTCAGTTGCGTCTCGTCCGTTTGTGCCGCCCTGTCACTGCATCCATGGATACCTTGTCTTCATACCCACGTTTGCAACAAGAAGAGAAGGAATGGGGCATTGTTACATTGTTTTGGTCCCTAACCTAGGAGTTTTTTTCATACATTCTGTGAAAATTATGTGAGTACTCAAACTTAGCATTTCAGGAAATGTAGAACGACCTCATGACCTTGATGGCTCCATGGAATTAGACAGTGATATGTCCATCTCTTCTAGTGATGACGGTGCTACCGCTGAGTAATGTGGCAACGATATTTTTGAAGAACCTAAAAGTCAATATGAAAATTAAATTCTCGAGGAGCCAAAAGTTGGAATGGTCTTTAACAATGAGAAGGATGTGGTCATGCATTATACAAAGTATGCTAGGCAAAAGGGTTTCAGTGTCACCAGAAGAAGCTCAAAAAATGATGATGATGGGGAACTCAAATATTTCACACTTTGTTGTTCTCTTGAAGGTAAGACATGATCGAAATTGAGGAATATCATGAAGCCAAATCTGTCAACTAAAATTGCATGTTTAGCGAAAATAAATGCAACTATTTGACCTGGTGGTAAGTTTCAGTTTCAGCTAACATAGTTACCATAAGCCCCCAAAAAGCAAGATTCTACAGATGCAACAAGAAAATAGATCTCCACATGAAAAGAACACTTGAATTGAATGATCAGGCTAGAATTCGAGTGAATAAGAACTTCAATTCCTTTGTTGTGGCAGCAAGGGGCATGAAAATTTATCATTTGGTGAGAAAGATTGTGAAAATTCATTGGATAAAACAAGAAGATTACAGCTTCGAGGTGGTGATACTGTGGCAGTTCATGACTACTTTATTAGAATGCAGTTGATTAATTCAAGCTTTTTCGGTGTAATGGATCTTGATGAGGAGTCATGCTTATGGAATGTTTTTTGGGCTTATGCAAAATGTAGAGTAGCATATGAATCTTTCGGTGATGTCGTTACATTCAATACTACATACCTAACATATAAGTATGATATGTCTTTTGCGTGTTTTGTTGGAGTAAATCATCATGGCCAATCTATTCTACTAGATTGTGGTTTGTTATCTAATGAGAACACCGAAACATTCATCTGGTTATATGAAGCCTGGTTAACTTGTATGTCGAGCTGCCAACCAAAAGCAATCATAACTGATCAATGTAGAGCAATTCAGAATGCAGTTGAAAAAGTATTTCCAGAATCTCAGTACCGCTAGTGCTTGTGGCCTAACATGAAAAATGTTCTTGAAAAATTAGGGCAGCTATCCATATATGAGCTAGTTAAAATAGCTCTTGACAATGCCGTTTACGACTCCATAACCGTGAAGGACTTTGAGGAGGACTGGAGAAAGATGGTTGACAAATATAAACTCAGCAATAATGAATGGCTCAAAGTGTTGTACAACAACCGACATCATTGGGTTCCAACATATGTGAAGGATACCTTCTGGGCAGATATGTCTACTACACAGTGCAGTGAAAGTATGCGTGCTTTTTTGATGGGTTTGTCAATTCAAAAACAACACTTGTGCAGCTTGTTAGCCAATACGAGAATGCCATGAGAGATAAGATCAAAAAGGAGAGTGCTGCTGATTCTAGCTCCTTCAACTTAACAATTCCCCGTATCAAACATTATGGTAGTGAGAAGCAATTCCAAGTTGCTTACACAAATACAAAATTTGAAGAAGTCCAGGAGGAGCTACGACACAATATGTACTGCTCTTGTGCCTTTATAAAGAAAGAAGGGATAATATTAGTATATGAAATAACCGAGGATGTGATGATCAATGAAAGGAGAAAGAATATCATTTGCAGTGTCTATCTTAATGAAGAAGAATTTGAAGTCCAGTGCTTATGTCATCGTTTTGAGTTCAGAGGAATCCTATGGAGGCATGTACTTTCTGTGCTCACATTTAGGAAGATATATGAGGTTCCCCTAAATATATCTTACCACGATGGAGGAAAAATATCAAGAAAAAGCATAATTTCATTGGATGTGCTTACAGCAATATAGAGGACCCGCTGTTGGCCAAACGATTTGATAATTTGTGCAAAATGTTCTATGAAGTGGTAGAGTTTGGTGCAGAATCAGATGAATTGTACAATAGGGTGGTTGATGGTATTTGCAATTTAAAGCTTCAGGTGACCAGAGAATGCAATGAAGAACAAGGACAGAGAATGCAATGAAGAACAAGGACAATACAAAACAACCCATGTGAGTAGAACAATAGGGATAGAAAAGTCTATTCGTAGTCCAATTGTTGTTTGAAGTAGAGGATGCCCACCTTCCACGAGAAAAAGTCCAAAGTTGATCAAATAGTTCATAAGAAGAATAAAAGGAAGCTAACACGAACTTTAGGACAACTAGGTGAAGACGATACTATGAGCATCAATACTCTTGCGGTATTTGATTTGCTTTTCCTTCACCTTCTAATTCTCCTCATGATGCAAGTTTTCGGTTCTCAATGGTCTTTATTACATTTCAGGCTCATTTCAATGAAGAAGAAAGCCCCATGCCTCCTTAATTATGTAAATAGAAATATGTGTTTTTAGACATTTTGTTAGTAATTGATCTCTTCCTGTAGATATTTATTTGCATTCCACTTTTTTCCTTGCAGATGAATGAAGGTGATATAATGGTGATTGATGAACTAGTTCTTATGTACTCTGTTATAGTTTTTTTCTTTAATTCTGTAGCATGCTCATGCTTCTGTCAAGAAAGAATTGTTTCCCATAAATAGAGAGGGAAATGCCTTACACTCTATTCAGTAATTTGTGTCACATTATTATTGAAGCTGGGAAACTGTTTCACGTTTAGAGACCAATCAACAACCATCCCTCCGGTATTTATGCTGATAAACTAGCCACGCAAAATAGTATTGTTCTCTGTAAATTTGTATTAGAGAAAAACTGACCAACGGGATACTATTCTTGTACTTCCACAGAAAATTATACAACTATTCTAGGAAGACCTCAGAACCATAGTAACAAATGATCCTACACAATTTGATGGCCAGGAATCTCTTTCTCATTAGCTTCTTGGTTACTTCACTTGGCTTTAATCTGCACAAAGATCTGTCATGGAGGAACCAGAGTTCTGTGGATGATATTAGTGATCCATGCCCCCCTATACCTCATCCACTTGGTATGTGCAAGTCATTCTGATGTTCTGATGTGGATTCCTCATGGTCGTTCTGATGTTGATTCCTCATGGTCGTTCTGATGTCGTTCTTACATACTCTGTTAATGTAATGAACCACTCCTTATGTACTATGTTCGCTTAGTATTATGTTTTCTGATAGACTACAGTATCATCAATTATGTTAGCATGGTTGTCAAGATGACTGGCATCACTCACCAAGCTTACACAGTGAAAAATGGCATAATGTGGCTTATATATAGCAAGTACTACAGCATCAACAACTTAGCACCAAATGGGCACAGTGAGCATTTTAAATGCTTGGCCAGGCAGACCAAACATTAGGTCAGTGTTAACTCCAAGCAAAGCAAAATAGCAAATCACTATATTACAATCTCCAAGCTGTTGACATCATGGCAAAACAACTTACATTACCAGTATTCCTCAATATTGCAGGCATCTTGATACTGATTCACAAAGAAGCTTCCATTGCGCTGAAAAATGTCACAATTTTTGCACTGATAAATGTTACAGAGCACCCATCCATGCTTCCAGTAATAAAAATGCAACATGGTGTTAGAAAACTGAAACTATTGCTATTTCAATTCACAAGCATGCCAACACTTCGTACAATACTGCAACTCATTCTCAAAATACAAGATTCCTCAGAAACCAGATTTCTTCAATTCAGCCTCTTATGAATCTGCACTTCAGGACTTGCAGGAGGGAGGCCGCCATCACAGAGGTTCACCTCCACCTCACCAACGCCTTCACAACTCCAAACAGGAACACTAGTATTACATCCAGAAAAATACAACACGACAATATGGCTTCTTTGACATTATGTGCTGCTTCCTTCCTGTAGGTTGCCACTGCATTGCACTACTTCATGTGAATATCCCCAATGGAGCTCCTTTGCACTAACTGAACCATGAAAAACACCTTGAATTACCACCTCAAATGGACGAGGGTATCGAGAGGGGGAATCCTTGGATCTGGGGGAAACCTCAAATTGGCTCGGTGTCGGCGGCAGGGTGGGGCGGGGGTCGGACGGGGCGGCGCGGTGGGTCTTCCAAACCCTAGCTTCACTCCTGTTACCTGAAGGCGCAGCGGCGGGGCTGGACGGGGCGGCACGGACGGACGAGACGCAGCCGACAGTGGACGGGTTGGTTGGGCCAGACGGTGCGGCGTGGACGCGAGAGGCAGCCGAGGAGAGGGAAGCGGCGCCTGGGTTGGTTCGGGTGGCGGGATTAGGAGCGGCGCATGCGCCACTCGACCACGTCCACCCGTTCTGCATGGGCCGCTTGGCCACGTCCTCCTATTCCACGTTTGCGAGAAATCAGTACAGAGGGAGTGCGCAGTACGGAAGAATAGCATTATTGTTTTGCACTTTTGTTGTTCTGATAGGTGGCTTGGTTTACTCGTAGAATTCACCTACTCATGAGGACCAAGAAAAGCACGCTACTGTAAGAACATTGACCGGCAGAGAAGACACCACGGAATTTAGGGTTTTTTCCCCCACCGTACTGTGCTTATTCAGATGTTTTGACCGTACAGAGAGAACTTATAGGAGTAATGCACTACGACAGGAGAAACCTGTTTCAGGTCTGTTCTTTTCAATCGAAACTAACGGCTTTTGAATTTTACTACAATATCTAACTTTCAAATAGGATATTTTCTCAAGACTGGGATCTACAAGTTAACTGTAGTACACGTTAAAAGCTTAACATCTGTATTAACCAAAATCACAAGCGAGTATCTATCTCTCTTAATCTCTGTCGTAAACAACTAAAATTAAAAAATTTCAACTAAAAACTATAAATCGCAGTCGAACCAAATAGACCCTCAGTTCATTTATATGGGTGGAACTGCACGTCACGGATCCATCGTATGAGCTACGCCACTGTGATATGCGCATCCTGACTGTTAGAAATCAGTTACAAGACTGAAAGATGCCCAATGTACAGTTACTCAATGTACAGATGTCTGTTCCAAACAGACACCTTTCTTCTACCCCTATCATCATCTATAAAGCATTGTACAGTCCTCATAATCAATAGTTCATTACAATCACTTGTCTCAATCTTTCACAACACGTTATCAGCACACAGTGAAAAAAAAAAGACAAGGTAACGGCACGAACAAATGTAAGTCTCTGTTCGGTCATTCTGAATCTCTCCCCGCACCGGCCGTAGCCTCACCTTCCGCGCCTACACGCGCACTGGCCGCCGCTCCGCCGCTTGCACCCGCACGTACGCAGTCCGGCCGGCGCACGGTCGGCCCGGCCCGACGTGGCGGCGGCGCCCGCGTCCAGCGCCGCCCACGGAGGCGGCAGCGCCCGCGCGGAGGCCGAAGAGCCGGCGCAACACCCATGGCCGGCGAGCCCTTGGCCGGCGCGCGGCGGCGCCCGGCACACGGTCGGCCCGGCCCGAAGCGGCCGGCACGGCGCGCGGCGTGGCCCGGCGCAGCCCGGTGCGGCACGGCGTGGAGGCGCGGCCAGAGGCGGCGTCCGAGCCCGTGCATGCGGCCGACGGCTCCCGAGAGCGGCGCGCGGCCCTGGCGAGGCGTGACGGGGCAAGGCGCGGCCCGGCCGGCCCGGTGGCGGCGCGGCGCACGCGGTGGGGGAGGCCCGGCGGTTCGGCGTGGCGTCATGGCGTGGCCGGCGAGGCCCGGCGCGGCCTGGCGCCCGCAGCGGCCGGAGAGGCGCGCGGCCCGGCCTGGCGCAGCAAGGCCGGCGTGGCCGGCTCGGCGGTGGAGCGTGGCGGCCGATCCTCTCCACGAGGAGATTTGGCGGCACCCATCGCGGCCTGCGGCGGCGCAGCACGGCACGCGGCCTGGAGTGGCGGCGCACGGCGGCGCGGCGGCACTCGAAGCCCCGGCGCAGGCGGCCGGCGGTGGAAGCCTCGGCGCACGCGGTCGGCGGCGGCGTGTCCGAAGCGGGGAAGAGGCGGCCCGAAGCGGCGGCGGCTGCGCCCGTGGCCGGCGGCCGGCGGCGGCGCCCCCATGGCGGCTGCAGTTAGGGTTTGGGGGAAACCCTAATTCCCCCCTCATCCCTATTATATATGGCTGCCTCCTCAAATGGGCTTTGGCCCAATCATTCCACCTCCCCACATGGGCCGAAAGGTCGAATGGGCTCCAGCCCAAGTTTTCAGCATTTTGCACAATGCCCCCTCTATTTCATGCAAATGCAGCACTTTTATGTTAAATACATTTCTATTGTAAATATTTACATTACAGTCCTTATGCTTATTTATAATTGTACCCGTCAGTTTGTACATTTATAAATTAGCATTTCAGTCCCTACAGGATCTGAAAATTATGTAATTGTTCAAATAAATATACATGCACATTTCTATAACTTTTACATATTTAGGATTATTTTATTGCAATTTATTTACAATATGAATTGCGACATATTTAAATTTGCTATCTTTCGCAAATTTAAAATTTAAAATTCCCATTTAGTAAGTACCATTGTACTTATTAATTTGGAATTTTTTGCAAAATATTATGAATGCATACCTACCATAAATACCATAAAATCACAATTTATGGTATTTTGCTTGTACGCTATGCCATACAAATTGGTATTCATCACCCATGTTATATTCAATTTGGGTATATATATTCATTTGGATTACAATACTCATATTGTTTTCCACATATTTTGCATTTTATTACAACATTACCATACACATTAATTTACCTCATATAAATTAATTCTTTATGGCGTACATCAATTATTGCAATCTATCTTATGCAATTTAAATATTACGTTTACTAGCTTACCATACAAGCACTTAATATTTTTTTATGCAAATGCTTTAGGTTGATTTTCTCTCGTTTTGGAATAACACAAAGTTTCTTAACTTTGATATTGGCCATACACAAGGTAGTACCATCGTACTACTGCGGGATTTATTCCTCAACGTGCGTACCCAATATCAAGTTTTGAAACATTTTGGTCTACACTTTTGGGTGACTACCTTTATTTATTTTCAAATTGGCCATACACAAGGTAGTACCATGGTACTACTGTGGGATTTCATCCTCCACGTGCGTACCCAATTTAATTATAAATTATACAAGGTCTACACCTAAGTGATTACCATGGTTCTTTTTCACATTAGCCATACACAAGGTAGTATCAAAGTACTACTGTGGGATTATCATCCTCAAAGTGCGTACCCAATGTTGAAAAATGAATTAAATAAAGTTAACACCATTGGTGATTAACTATGTTGTTCCACAATAGGAGAATGTCCCTTTATGTATTTCAAGTTTATCTTGATTACTTGCATTTCGCATTGCTTATTTAACATTGCCAAAGATTTTAACAAATCTGTGGCCCTACAAATGTAGGCACAATGGCTACTAAAGAGTTTGACGCCCTCGCTCTTGACGGCCACAACTTCCCTACATGGGCGATGGATCTCACAGTGAGTCTATCGTTGCGCGGAATATACCAGGCAATTGCAGCTCCCCAAGAGGGTGTAGCTCCTTTGGCTGAGACTCTCAAGTACAATGCCTTATTTATCATAAGAAACCACATCCATCCTGATCTCAAGGCTGAGTATCTGATGGAAGAAGACCCACGCGCTCTGTGGCTTGCTCTTCAAACACCAGGCATTGGAATGATGAGGAAAATTATTAGCAATTCAATTGGTCATACATACCTCAAAACAAAATTTCCGGAATCCTCAGATTTTGCGTGCACTTCATGTGCCACCGGACAATTGATTTTAAGACCCTCTTATCTTAAAATCCGAGCTGAACCACTTACATTCCTTGAACGCATTCAAGGAGATATATGTGGTCCTATACAACCATTGTGTGAACCGTTCAGATATTTCATGGTTCTCATTGACGCATCTACTAGATGGTCACACGTGTGTCTTTTATCCACACGAAACCATGCATTTGCTAAATTAATTGGTCAAATTATCCAATTACGAGCACATTACCCTGAATATCGAATTCAATTAATTCGAATGGACAATGCTGCTGAATTTTCATCCCTTGCCTTCAATGACGATTGTATGGCTCTTGGGATACCAGTTCAACACTCTGATCCATATGTCCATACACAAAATGGTTTAACACAATCTCTTATCAAGAGAATCAAGCTCATTGCAAGACCATTATTACAGAATTGCAACTTCCAATATCATGTTGGGGTTATGCAGTTTTACACGCTGCTGACTTAATCCAATTGCGTCCAACTGCTTATCATAGCACTTCCCCGCTACAATTACTACGTGGAAATCCATCAGATATTTCCCATCTGCGAAAGTTTGGTTGCGCTACATACGTACCAATCTCACCACCGCAGCGTACCTCAATGGGACATCACAGGAAACTTGGGATCTATGTTGCGTATACATCTCCGTCAATCATAAAATACCTCGAGCCCCTCACAGGGGACCTGTTTACGGCCCGGTACGCTGATTGCATATTCAATGAGGAACATTTCCCGGCATTAGGGGGAGACAACAAGTACCAAACTGAATGCCAGAAAATTAATTGGAATGTACAAGGCATTCCTGCCTCAGACCCACGTACCAGAGAAACTGAACTTCAAGTTCAGAAACTCATTCATTTGCAAAACATTGCAAATAACCTGCCAGATGCATTTACTGATTATAAGAGTGTCACAAAATCCTATAATCCTGCCAGAAATGTGCCTGAAAGAGTGGAGGTACCGCAAAATACCACTCAACTCCCAGTTCAAAATAAGAGGGGGAGAAGTACGGCACAAATGGCGGATACAGCTTCTAACAAGCGACAAAGGAAACAAAAGAATGTAAATGCAGATCAACCTCAAGTTGATAGACACCAAAGGATCCTTAAACCCAGATCAACAGTGCACTCAATTACTGATCCTGGGACATCGGAATACCCCGACTCAAATGTTTTGGGAAATAACATTGAGTCACCAGGGATCCAAGAAATTTCCACTAACTATACTGATTCTGGAGAATCATACGATCGTAAGACTACAATTATCGACATTTATTTCTCCACAACAATTGCAAACAACCTTCAAAATGATCCAGATCCCAAGACCATGGCAGAGTGCAAATAGCGCTCGGACTGGACTCAATGGAAGGATGCAATTCAAGAGGAGTTAGCCTCGCTCAAGAAAAGAAATGTATTCACCAATGTGATACATACACCTCCCAAAGTATTCCCTGTCGGTTTCAAATGGGTTTTCGTCCGCAAACGGAATGAAAACAATGAGGTGGTGAGATACAAAGCAAGGCTTATAGCACAAGGGTTCACGCAGAGACCCGGCATTGATTTCAATGAAACTTATTCTCCAGTAATAAGTGGAATAACATTCCGATACTTAATCTCATTGGCAGTTAAAAATCATCTATCTTTTCAGTTGATGGATGTGGTGACTGCATATCTTTATGGGTCACTTGATTCGGACATATACATGAAAGTTCCCGATGGAATTTCAATTCCGAATCTGAACGCAAATCGCAATATGTATTGTGTAAAATTAAACAAGTCTTTATACGGCTTGAAACAGTCGGGTAGAATTTGGTACAACCGACTAAGTGAGTTCCTAACCAAAAAGGGATACTCCAACAATGATGATTGCCCATACGTGTTCATTAAAAGATCATCAACAGGATCTTGCATTATATCTATGTATGTTGATGATCTTAATATCATTGGTAACACACAAGATATAGATGAAGCACGTAATCATCTTATGACGGAATTTGAAATGAAGGATTTGGGTAAAACCAAATTTTGCTTAGGTATACAACTTGAGCACCTTCATACATGCATCATAGTGCATCAATCAGCCTATGTTCAGAAAATATTAGAAAAATTCAATATGGACAAAGCATATCCATCGAAAACCCCCATGGTTGTTCGAACTCTCGACAGGGACAAAGATCCATTTAGACCCCGAGATGACAATGAAGAGCTATTGGAACCAAGGTTCCATATCTCAGTGCTATCGGAGCGCTAATGTACCTTGCAAATTGCACCCGGCCGGATATCGCATTTGCAGTAAATCTACTTGCTAGATATAGCGCTGCTCCAACCAAAAGACATTTGGTAGGAGTGAAGAATATCCTTAGATATCTTCAAGGCACTAAAGATCTCGGTCTATTCTTCCAAAAGAATAAAAAAATATGGATTTAATTGGATATACTGATGCTGGCTATTTATCAGATCCCCATAATGCCAGATCTCAAATAGGCTTTGTATTTTCACATGGTGGAACAGCCATCTCTTGGAAGTCTTTGAAACAGACTCTAGTGGCTACATCCACTAATCATTCTAAAATAATTGCATTATATGAAGCATCACGTGAATGCGTATGGCTTCACAGAATGATTAACCACATACAACAATCATGTGGTATAGGTGCTATCGCATCATCTACCATTATCTACGAAGATAATGCTGCTTGCGTTGTTCAAATGCAAACGGGTTACATAAAGAGCAATATCACAAAACATATTGCTCCAAAAACTATTTTACCCACATGAATTGCAAAAGAGTGGGGAAATAAATATTCTGCAAACTAAGTCTTGTGATAATCTCGTAGACTTATTCATCGAGTCATTACCAACCTCTACATTCCAAAAATGTATTTATGGAATTGGTATGCGAAGACTACGGGATTTGCAGAGGTCAGGGGGAGAAATCTCCTAAGACTTAACCCGTTCAATACAAATATTGTACTCTTTTTCCCTTTATGAGTTTTCCCTCTAAGGTTTCTCATCAAGGTTTTTAATGAGGCAATATAACAACGTAATCATAAATATATCTCTCTTTTCCCCACAGGGGTTTTTAGGAGATATAATCAAATATATGCCATATCAATTTTCTCCTTAAAATTTTCCCATTGGGTTTAAAAGGAGTTTTTCATGGCATATCCACTCTATCAGTTCTCCTCATATTTTTCCCTACAGGGTTTTGGAGGAGTTTTTCAAGATGATGAATCAAGGTGATCATATGAAGATACATTGGTCAAGGGGGAGTGTTAGAAATCAGTTACAAGACTGAAAGATGCCCAATGTACAGTTACTCAATGTACAGATGTCTGTTCCAAACAGACACCTTTCTTCTACCCCTATCATCATCTATAAAGCATTGTACAGTCCTCATAATCAATAGTTCATTACAATCACTTGTCTCAATCTTTCACAACACTGACGTTATTTTTCCTGGCAGGTGACGTATTAATCGATACATGCACGTTGTTTGACTTCTCATCCTCTTTATTACGATAGATCGGCGCATTCGTAAGCAAAGCCCAAATCACATGGTGTATACGAACTTCGCGAAGAAGCAAGCAATTGAGAATTCGAGATATAATTTCCAAATGAAAATCAAACTACTGAAACAATAAAGTTGTTCATCTTTATTTCCATATATCAATTAACTCTCTGAAAATGCTTACAAAAGTACGACAAAATCGATCTATAATAATAATTACATGAGAATTTGTAGGACCGATATGACAATAGAAAGAAGTGAATGATGCCTTTAAATTTTTCCCTAAATATTTTTCTAATCTTTACTTCAATAGCTATGAGAAACTATAAAGATCAAAAAACCAAAATCCAAAAATTCTCATAGCTATTGAAAGTTTCAGCTCATGAATAGTGATTTTAGCACTATTTCAAATCCAAAAATCATGTAACTTTTGATCCATCAATACAAAAGACTTGAAGTTAGAATCAAAGCTAGTTCATGACCTTAGGAACCTATCTCAATCAAAAAATTAGAAATAACTTAAGAGATTTAGGGTATTTTAGTTTGTGAAGCTCTGTTGTACTGAAACCGACCCAAAACCTAAAATTGAGCTAACTTTCAAACCAAAGCTCCAACACTTGAAATTTGGCACACACCTTCTCTAGGATATCAGGAGCCTATTTCAATCAATAATTAAGAAAATTATTGTCAAAGTTCTGACATTTTTCCATTTAAAGTCAGATTACACCAAAAATGGGTCAAAAATCTTAAACGATGAATACAACTTGCTCGTGGATAGATGATGGCCAAGATAGCCCTAGATGTATTCTCACATGCCACAGCAAGTTAGAACACCAAAGAATTCAAGCCAAAACACTTCGATCAAGAAATTAATTGAAGGATAAAAAACAAGTAGAAACTGAGTTTCTTGATGAATTTGCTACCAAAGTGCCTAGATGGGTGGAGATTGATTTTCTGATATTATCTTTATCTCTTACACGTTCTCGGCACAACAATATCAAGAAGAGGGAAGAGAAGAGATCAAAACCAGCTTCTTTTTGACCTAAACCGCTCTCCAAGCTTCACTAATTTGCTGCAGTTTTGATTCAAGGCAGATTCCGGTATTTTGGCCAAACCACCAAAATACTCTTTGTTGACTAGGTCATCTTCTTTCAATGCAAGCAATCGCTATGCTTGCCATGTGTACGTTCACCATTGGCTTGCCACGCGTCGATAAGTCTCTCTCACTCCAGTTCTACTGGACCACGCCTCACTTGCACCGACCAAACCACATGGTGCAAGCTCATCATTCGAACTTGCCTTCGATATTTTCTGACTTTCTCGTGCCATGCTTGAGCTCACCATCTCACCCATCATCCCTAATCATTCTGGGCCTTGGCTCCTCCCTGAGCGTAGCCCTAATCCTCACCGTTGACCATGAGTGACTCCAAGTGACCCTACATGTCCAAAGACAAAGAAATCATTTCCGAGCATTAGTTCTTCACAACTTGACCTAAATTAGCAATGATGTGTCTCATGTAATCTATACCACTGACCTAGGTCACCAAATCATTCTATGACTCAAAATTTTCAAAATCATCCATTTCTACAAATTGTCGAGAAAAATCTACAAATTCCAGATTTTCACTCTTCTATAATGACAATGGTTTATCACAACAAAACCATTGACCTTCTCACTTGGTCCTTCAATATATCCCTTGATGAACCCATTGACAATTTCACAAAAATGCAATTTAGAGATGGTTTTAAACAATAAAAAAGGAGAATTTGCAAACAGAGCTCAAAATGGTCACAAGAAGCATGCAAAGACTGAAAATGACCATATGAGACATAAATGGACCGAAGCTACTAAAATCAGCAAGTTTATCTAAAGAGACTTTACAAGTATTACACTAAGCCATATTATGTGAAAGAGATTTCTAGATCATGGCAAACATATATTACAAAAGTAAAGTCAAGTGAGAAATAATATAAAATTAAATAGGTTTTTAACAGGTCAAGTCGCTCAAGATCATAGTCGAGCTAAAGATATCGAAAAATGAGTCAAGCCATGTCAATATACTAAATAGAACCAAGAAACTATAATTTAGTCAATTTAGAGTACTACAAGTTCAAAGTTGAAACATTTTGTTCAAGCACTTGATACCACTTATAATTGAGCAAATTTAGCACATTTGATATTTTCTGAAATTCATTTTTGGTTTAATCTTAGCAAAGCAAGTCCTGGACTAGGAGCCATCTACAACTACCTCTTAAGCTTCAACCATTTTTCATAATTTTTATTTTCTTAGCCGTGTACTAGATCTCAAGCCTTATACGACCACCCCAAGAAAGAGGTTTAAAGAAGTGGTCTTAATCATCCAAAACTCCCTCTGAATTCGTGCTTAGTGCAATGGCAAGTAGTCTCATGAGAAAGAGTTGGTGAGATCCATTTTTCGCATAAAAGAGATTATTCTTCATTTTCTTGGCTTAGTTTAAGAAAAAAGAGCCAATACTAACTCATACTTCAATAGAGAACTAGTATAGCTCAATATAAAGCTCAATTTAGATTCAAGACTCAACTTAACCTATTAGACATAGCATGAATCATAAAAGGATCACTAAAGCAAAACTAGTCATAAAATCCAGCAAGATATGATTTAATTAAAGTTTCTCATATTTAATAAAGGTAGCATAACAAAAGTTAAGCTACACATAAAAAGATATGATAAATCTAGCAAACTAGCATAAAATATGGTAAGATGTAAAGCAATATATCATATCACATAAGGATAATAGTCAAGACTTCATATATTTATATTACAATGTATATTACTGAATATAAAATGCAATATAATACAATGGATGCAAAAGAGTCAAACTCCCCCTAAAACTAGGCCAAAAGGACTAATAACCCCTAACTCTCCCCACAAAGAAGCAAAACGAGAAGAATCAAGAGCTTTTATGAAAATATTCACAACCTGCTGCTCGGACTCTACAAAGTGAAGCACAACATCACCCTTTTCTATAAGGTCTCTAAGGAAATGATATCTAATGTCAATATGCTTGGTCCTAGAGTGTTACAATGAGTTTTTGGCAATGTTTATGATGCTAGTATTATCACAGAAAAGAGGAACATTATTTAAAGCCAACCCATAGTCCCGCAGAGTAGATAAAATCTAGAGAACCTAGAGAAAGCTACTAGCAATAGCTACATACTCTGCCTCAGCAGTGCACTGTGCAACAGAGAAATGCTTCCTAGAAGACCAAGAGATAAGAGATTTGTCTAAGAAATGCTAAATGTCAAAAGTACTCTTCCTATCTACTCTACACCTCACCTCGCAAAATCAGCATCTGAAAAAGCCCAACTAAAGAGTGCAGAATCAGAAGAATACCAGAGTCCAAAATCAAGGGTGCACTGAAGATACCTAAAGATGCGGCGCACTCCTTGATGATGAGAGACATGAGGGGAAGTCTGAAATCAAGCGCATAGACACACAACAAATTGTATGTCTGGCCTCGACACTATGAGGTAGAAGAGAGCCGATCAAGTTACGATACTTCTTCTGGTCCACGGGCTTTGCATCCTCTTTAGGATCCAGCATGGTCGAGTGGCAATGGGAGTAGACATTGCCTTGCTGCTTCCTATGTCGAAGCACTGAAGAAGGTCATTTGTGTACTTTCTTTGATGAATAAAAGTCACTTCTTTCAATTGCTTGACTTGAAGACCAAGGAAGAAGGTCAACTCGCCTATCATACTCATCTCAAATTCCTTGCTCATAGAGTCTGAAAATCTGGATACCAAAATATGAGAAGGACCACTGAACATGATGTCATCCAAATAAATCTGAACAAATAAGAAGTCACTGCCATGCTTGAGAGTGAACAAGGTTTTATCTACTATTCCTATTTTAAAATCATTCTTAAACAAGAAACTCTTAAGCCTATTATACCAAGCTCTAGAAGATTGCTTCAATCCATACAAGCCTTTGGAGAGCTTATACATATGGTTTGAAAACTCGGAATTTTCAAAACCAGGAGGCTACTTGATATAGACATTTTCTTCTATAAAACCATTAAGAAAAGCTTGAAGCTCTTAGATGCCACGAATGCTAGCAATATGTTAATGGCTTCTAATCTAGCTCCAGGTGTAAAAGTCTCCTCAAAGTCTAAACCCTCTACCTAAAAATAACCTTGAGCTACAAACCTAGCCTTGTATCGAACTACCAACCCATCATCACTTTGCTTATTTTTGAAAACCCATTTTGTTCCAATTATATTATGATTAGGAGGAGGTTTTACTAAGGTATAGACTTGGTTTCTTTCAAAATTCTCAAACTCTTCATGCGCGGCATTGACCCAAGAGGAATTAGATAAAGCATGTGTGACATCTCAGGTTTAAAAGACGCAACAAAAGCAGAATGTGCATGAGAATCTAGAGAGACAAATCTGGAGTGCGTACCTCACTCATGGAAATCCACAATCATCTGCTCCTAAGGGTGTCGTCGCTAAATATGAAGAGGGGGACCGTGGCCTCTACCTCATGGGCTATGGAGGCAGGAACAGAGCCACTCAAATCGCCGGTAGGAGGAGGCTGTTCTTCTAAAGCTGGAGAGGTAGAAGCATACTCTCCAACTAACTCAGGAGTGACTAGAGGATGGATTGGGTCCTCATCCTCTTCATCAAGGTCGTCGTCTGTACTTGCACTATCGGGTCTAGTACTAGGACTAATCTCATCAAAAATGACTTAACATGTATCAATAATTTTGTTAGTATCCAAATTAAAGACATGATAGCCACGGGAATGAGTAGGATATTTAAGAAACATACCATCATGACATCTAAATTCAAACTTATCAAGGTTGCCATGTTTAAGAATGAAGGACTTGCAACTAAAAATCTTAAAATGAGAGACGTTAGGCTTATGACCAAATCTAAGCTCAAAGGAAGTCTTGCCTAAGACAGATCTCAAGAAAACCTTATTGGTCACATAATAAGCAGTAGAGATCGCCTCAGCCCAAAACCTCCTAGGGGTGCTATACTCATCTAGTATGGTCCTAGACATCTCAACAAGTGTCCTATTTTTTTACCACCCTAATCTGCTGGGGAACTCTAGGTGAGGAGAACTAATGCTCTAACCCTCTCTCAGTGTAGAAAATGGCAAAGGAATGATTCTTAAATTATGTACCATTGTCACTCCTAATGGCTCTCAAGGCTCCTGAGAGGTTGATTGCTAGTCTAAGGACCAACTGTTTGAAGTAGCCAATGGTCTCATCCTTAAACACTAGAAAATACATCCAAGAATATCTAGAATAGTCATCTACAATGACAAGCACATACCACTTTTCTCCTACAGACTGGACTCTAGAAGGACCTACTGTGACTAAGTGAAGCAACTGTCTAGATCCATCAGTCATCACTAAAGAGGTTGATGAGACACATAAATCATCTTACGATGCCTACAGAGTATGCACACTAGGTCTTTAACACTCTTAAGTTTAGGCAATCCTCTGACTAGGTTCTTGGTACTAACTCTAGTCAAGTGGTCGAACCCTATGTGCCCAAGCCTTTGATGCCACAGCACTAAGTCATGAGAGTCAGAAGCTACAAGACACCTAAGGCTAGAGGTAGAAGAGATATTGAAATCAGCACTGAAGATCCTCTCAAACCTAAAGATTCCAAAGACATGTTCACCCGAGGAGTCTAAAACTCTATACTCACCACTCTTAAACCTCACTTCTAGATCCTTATCAAGTAATTGGGAGACAGATAGCAGATTATATCTCATCTTACTTACCAAAGCAATGTCCTTGAGCATGAAGTTGTTGTTGACGCGCATTGTGTCCTTGGCTGTTACGGTCTCAGTAGAAGCATCCCCAAATGTTATTTAACTCATTGTCGGATGCACATGTGAGGGAGGAGAACCATCTAGAATATCCAGTCATGTGTTGAGAATACCCAAAGTTAAAAAGCCACATATCCTCCTTGCTCGCACGCTAGACCTCGTTAGGGTAGCTGTAGGGCTCGTCAAAGTCAAAGAAGTCAATGTCATGACTACCTTTTGCCATGAGACACATGCCGGTGAAGTCTTGGACTTTCCTCTTACTGTGGATATCGTTCTCGTTGTCCTCCACCCCGAGTCCACATCGCTCATGTCCACGGACTCAAGAGTGGCAAGGACCTGGTTGACGAACTTTCGGTAGTTGGGCTTCTTAACCTTCATGTCTTGAGATTGAGAATGCATCTGAAGATCCTTTTCCTCCTTGTCCGTCAGCTTGGGGCACTTGGCCCAAATGCAGGTTGGCTCACCACACTCGAAGCACGACACCGGATCACCTCTCTTCTTGTTTCTCACTTTGTTGTACACTCTAAATTTAGTGGACAGGAGGGCTAAATTTTCCTTAGGTAGCCTCTCAAGTTGCTCATCACTAATTGAGTGCAAGGCAAATAAAGAAAAGCCAACATCCACATAATCTAAAGAACTACTTCGAGAAGGGTCTATCACAAGAACCATCAACTCTATCTTGGAAAGATGCAAGATGAAGTCAATCTCATATGTCTTCAACCTCGAGTAGAGCTTATTCATGGTAAACTTACTCATGATAGTAGAGCTTATTCATGGTAAACTTACTCATGATAGTGTTATCATTGATGGATATGATTTTCATTCCCCGGACCTTCACATCAAGAGCACCCAAGATTTGGCGTGCATTCTCAGAATCCGAGAAGGTCAAGCCAACAGCATGAAGGTCATTGAGAATTTTGTTGAACCGCCCCCCGCAACTCATCCAAAGACTCACCAGGCTTTCCTTCTATCTTAGAGTATTCTTTCTTGAGTTGATTCTATCTCACTTCCTTGTTTGCGGTAGAGCTCTCATGGTAATCAGAGAGGATATTTTAGATCTCATGAGTAGATCTCAAGTGAGCGACTCACCCAAATTCCGATCGACTAAGCCCTTGAATCAGGAAGTTACATGCCTTGCTGTTTGCCTCCACATTGAGAGAAGTTACATTGTCATCGGCCGGCACGGTATAAGGGTTTTTGACCTCAAGCCAAATTGCGTGCCCTTGGGCCTCAATGTAAGCATGCACGTGAGACTTCCAATATGAGAAATCTACTCCATCGAATACAGGTGGCTTGGTTGAATACTTTTCTGATGCCATGACTCCTAATATTGATTAAGATCTATGAGAAGAACTAACCGGGCTCTAATCCACTTGTAAAACCAATATGGCAACAGAGGGAGTGAATGGTGCCTTCAAATTTTTCCCCAAGTATTCTCCTAATTTTTACTCCAATAGCTATAAGAAGCTATGAAGCTCAAGAAGCTAAAAATTCTGAGTATTGAAATTTTCAACCCGTGAATAGTGATTTCAGCATTATTTCAAATCCGAAAAATCATATAACTTTTGATCAGTTGATCCAAAATATTTGAAACTTGAACCATAGCTAGTTCATGACCTTAGAAACCTATTCCAATAAAAAAAACTTCAAAGAACTTAAGATATTTAGGATATTTTGGTTCATTGAGCTCTATTGCGCAAAAACCAGTCTAAAATTTAAAATTGAGTTAACTTTCAAACCAAAATTCCAAATCACTTGAAATTTGGTACACACATTCTATACTATGTCAGGAATCTATTTCAATCAACAATTAAGAAAATTATTGCCAAAGTTATAACCTTTTTCCATTTGAGGGCAAATTGCACTAAAAACGGGTCAAAAACCTAAAACGGTGAATACGACTTGCTCGTGCGTGGATGATGGACGAGATGGCCACTCCACCCAAAACATAAGAGCACAAGAAACATGGATTGGATGGTTCACACAAGTCTCCATCTCAATCCCTTTTATAGGTGGGCTAACCAGCCACACCTAGCCCTTAGTGTATACTATCCACTTAGCGTAATGAGAAAAACTCGATAACTATACACACATGAGTTTTACTTACACATGTTCACTTATATACGCTTTTCAAAGTGTATAAGTCCGAATCCGCTAAGTCTTTACCTTGATTCTATCTTGATCAAATCAGCTTCTCCTTGACCTAAACCGCTCTCCAAATGCCACTCATGTGCCACAGTTTTGATCTAAAGCAGATTCTGGTATTTTAGCCAAACTACCAAAATACCCTTTTTTTTACTGGGTCATCTCCTTCTAATGCAAGTAATCGCCATGCTTGCAATGTGTAGGTTCATCATTGGCTTGTCACGCGTCAACAAGTATGTCTCGCTCTGATTCCACCAGACCACGTCTTACTTGAACCGATCAAGCCATATGGTATAAACCCGTCGTTCGAAATTGCCTTTGTTATTTCCCGCTTTTCTTGCGCTATGCTTTAGCTCACCATCTCGTCCGGCATTTTTTATCGTTCTGGACCTCGGCCCCTCCCTGAGTGTAGCCTCGATCCTCGCCGTTGATCACTAGTGACTCTAAGCGACCCTATACATCCAAAGGTAAAAAATTATTTATCACATTAGTAATGACATATCTCATGCAACCTATAACAACTGACCTAGATCACCAAATCATCCTATAACTCAAAATTCCTGAAATCATCCATTTCTGTAAGTTATCGAGAAAAATCTATAAATCTGCAAATTCTAAATTTTCACTTCTCCATAATGACAACGGTTCATCACAACAAAACCATAAATCTTCTGACGTGGTCATTCAGAATTCGAGATATAATTTCCAAATGAAAATCAAACTACTAAAACCGCAAAGTTGTTTATCTTTATTTGCA
This sequence comes from Dendrocalamus latiflorus, assembly GCA_017311315.1. Classification (NCBI taxonomy): domain Eukaryota; kingdom Viridiplantae; phylum Streptophyta; class Magnoliopsida; order Poales; family Poaceae; genus Dendrocalamus; species Dendrocalamus latiflorus. The sequence continues at coordinate 35,736,397 of CM029628.1, forward strand.
TATATCGATTAACTCTCTGAAAATGCTTACAAAAGTACGGCAAAATCGATCTATAACTATAATTACATGACGGAGCAAGTGCTGGGCTCGTCGCAGACGACCACCTGCGGCGGCGGAGGGTAGTGGTGGTGGCAGTAGTAACCGGGGCAGCATTGTGGCAGCGGATGCACGACTGTGGGCTTCGACTCGTCGGGCTTCTTCTTCACCTCCGGCTTCTCGTCCTTCACTTCCTCCACCTGCAGGATATCGGCGTGGCCGAACTTCCGGCGCAGGCATCTGGCGAGGCAGACAGAGTCGACGCCGTAGCCGACCAACTCCAGCCGGTTCTTGTTGTCGCCGGTTATCCCCACCGAGCTCACCCCTGCACGCAGCCGTATTAATTAGCATCACCGACAGTGCACAAGGGGGAAGTAGAACATGTAGTGCAGGATTCACGCGTGCGTGCGCAAATGCATACCGGCTGCTCCCGCGGCCAGCGCCATGGCTTTGGACCGGCTTTTGTCGCACGGCATGCTCACTTCGATCACAATCTTTTGCTGCAACAACAACAACGAGCAAAGCGATTAATCGCGCGCTTCAGTTTCAGAATGCTCAAAAGCCGCGAAACAAAGGGACACGACAAATGATTCGATGCGAAATTGGACAGGTCCGTTCCTTACCTTCATCTCGTACGTGCTAGTTATGTGATACCAAGGAGAAAGTTTGGAAAGAACTGCGTTCGATCGAGGCTGGTTGCGTGGCTATTGATCCATCTCAGGCAGACTCAATGCAACCAAAAGCTACCCTGTGACTTTGTGGAGGACATAGCTATGTCCATGGCTCTTATACACACAGCCACACGGCAGTGGGCGCGGGTGAGAGAGAAAGCAAACGCTAAGTATTGCTGTACTTGTGAAGACTAAACTAAGAGCGAACCAAATTAATTAATCAACGTAAGAAAATTCCTAGCAAAAGCTAAGCTCCCAGGTAAACAACTCCCAGTACTTGGGAGCTTAGCTGTTGCTCGCAAGCTGTCAGATGATTTCCAAATCGAAAGGCTCACTACTACAGAAAGCCTAATAGTAGACGGTCAATCACAGACGGTTTGACAAAACCGTCTGTAACCAACACTACCACAGACGATTTTAATTTGGACACCGTCTGTGTTGGCGGCGTCGGGGAAAACACGTATCACAGACGGTTCTTAACTGAACCGTCTGTGATAATTTAGTATCACAGACGGTCTGTATTAAAAACCGTCTGCGATGATCCCAGATTATCACTGACGGTTTTTAATTAAAAACCATCTGTGATAAGCTGGTTATCACAGACGGTTTGTAATAAAAAACCGTCGGTGATAATGGCAGTGGGCATTTATTGCGCTGCTCAGACCGCATCTGACTTAATTTCGATCCAGATCTAGCTGGTGCTTTATTCTTTCGCTGAGGAGGCAAGCTTGGCGATTTCAGGCCACTTAATTTGGTGGGAGGAGGCAGATATTGAGCTTTGAAGATTTATACTTTCCTGGTTGCTCTAGATATGATTAGTAATGAATTTTATTTTTTCTTTGCATGCATTACAATTTAGGTCTAAGTAATTGGTGAGTGTTATTAATTGAAGATGGTTTGCAAAATTGTTGGTTATATAATAGCTGTTGTGTTTATAATATGAATTGAGCTAGCAAATTAAGCCTCATTATAATACATGTGGCCGGTATATATGTAGTAATAATTAGTTAATTTAATTTTTAATACTAAGTTGTTATATATGTACGTAACGTAGGACCGAAGCTGGATGTATGCCGCGAGCCGTGTGAGTGAAGAGTACATTAATGGCGTGTCTGCTTTTACAAGAGCTGCCGAGGAGGATATGTTGAATAAGGAGGTGGAATATATGTACTGTCCATGCACTGACTGCGAGAATTTGAAGATGTTTAAGAACCGAGGGCAAATTGAATCGCACTTGATTCGGAGGGGTTTCAAAAAGGATTATACGTGTTGGACCAGTCATGGCGAAGTGAATGATCATATGCCGCCGGATGACATCGCCGGTGAAGTGAATGATATGCCCCCGGATGACATCGCCGGTGAACTGAATGACATGCCGCCGGCTGATGTCGATTGTGGCTCGGATTCGGATAGGTTGCACGATGATAATCTGGATCAGATGCTTCGCGATGTAGAAGAGAACTATGATGAGAGAGAGAGTATGTTAAATTCCATGGCTAGATGGAGGACTCAGAGAAACCTTTGTACACGTGCTGCAAGTACACGAGGTTGTCGGCCGTGCTTGAACTGTTGAAATTGAATTCAGTTAGATGAATCATCGCTACTGGCGTACGTGATCCAGAGACCAGAGATGAAGAGAAGGAGTGGGAAGAAGCAGATGGATAGTCGCTCACCGAAGAAGTCGGCTATGTCGGCTGCTCACCGAAGAATCTGGAATGTCTTTTTTTTTGCACTTTTGTAATAAAATTGCCTTGAATTTTGCGGGAAAAAGAAGGACTTGATACATTGGTACATTGGTAAGATAGGCACATCACCCCCTCTCTATGTCCATATCACCCCATCCCTTCTCCCCCTCCCCTCTACTCCTCTCTTGTCTTGCAATTCAATATGATCACTTTCTCATTGTTGTAGGGGTGGTCCAACCCCCCGTGACTGGGCCGTGCAACTAGTCCAACATGTAATAGGCCCAATAGAGTAGAGGAATATAACAGTGTAAATATACCAATGTACCCTCATTCTTTGTAAATACTAAGGGGTAGAATGGGGATTTTCCATTCTACCCCACTCATATATATAAACCCCAGGAGGGGCAAAGGGGGGGTGGTCCTCTCATTCTCACCAACCTCTCCCACAGATCTAGCTCTCCTTCCTCTCCTACCAGTCCCCTTCTTCCCTGTTTGGCCCGTAGCCACAACACTCATCTTATCTTAATAGACCCACAAAATGAGCAACATGTCACCCGCACATTCTTCAACATCATCGCCGGAGGCGTCCGCTCCAACATCAAGACGCCAAGGAAGAGGGCTATCAAAGAAGCCTGAGGGCCGACAGACCATCACAGCGGTGAATGCATCTGGGGTCCCTATCCTTCCTCAAAAAGCAGTAAACGCATTCCGAACATGGTCGGAGTAGTTGCACGAGAACGAATTGAGATCACATACAATTCGTGGAAGAACGTGCCTGACACTCGGAAACGTGAGCTGTGGACCGAAATTTTGGTATCGTTCGAGTTCCCAGAAGAACACTTGGACGCTGTGCAACAACAAACCTACAAAGCGGCGTGCAAATCATGGAAGAACTTCAAGAGCACGCTTGTCAGGAAATACGTGGAGACGGACGAAACGCCTGTTCATAAATACCCAATTCTGGAACCACAATGGGAAGAGTTCAAGGCGATGAAAACGACCGAAGATTTCAAAAGTTCAAGTGTGGCGCACAAGGCCCTCCAGGCAAAAAATACACACCCTCACAGACTTGGCACAGCTGGGTATGCGGGTAAAATCCCGCAGTGGAGGAAGGAGGATGAGCTGGCAGCTGCACAGGACATCGCCCCGCCGTTTTCCAATATCCCGGATGACCGCGCTCGAAATTGGATTAGAGCAAGGTCATCTACAACGACATCAGGGGACGTCACGTTTCGAAACCCTGCAGACCAGCAAGTGACCGAGCGCCTGGTAAGATATCGATCGAACTACGTAGCTTGTAATTACTCCACAACTTCGTATGAATTGAAATGACATGTCGTGCTCTTGCAGGAAGAGCTGAGTTTTCAATCTACCCTGGGATCATTCCAGGGAACAAGGGAGAATGATATGCTCTCCGTGGCCCTGGGAAACAAGGAGCACCCGGGCCGTACGAGAGGCCATGGGCTTTACGTTCCTTGGAAACATGGTTTCCAAGATGACTCCGACATGTATCGGCGCAGGAAGAGAAACAAAGCCGAGCGTGACGCACAACTACGAGAAGAGATCAAGGCATCTCTTAGAGAGGAGATGCTGGATTCGCTGGCTGATGTAATCAGAGATGAGGTGCGAAAACAGACAGAAAGTCAGCAGGCCGCTGCCGCCGCTCCTGTGCTAGCCAGCCCGCCCAACCGTCCGAGTAGCTGCGCGTCGAATCCGACGCAATCCCAGGACAAATTTCCTGTGGACGACATCCTGGTAATAATTATTACCTCTCGAATGCTTGCTCCATTGGTAGTCCTATTCGAGTAGCTAATTTTGTATCGTTATGTAGGAACCTACGAAGTGCAAGCTCCAAGTGAGATATAGCTCCATTCCCTTGTACGCTGCTTGGGGGCATGGTGCACGGTCAAGCTTTAGCGCCAGGCTTCGCAAAAGTTAATGTGGATGGTGTGTATGTCAATTTTGAGGTGGTCCCGCTACCGAAGCCCCCCAACGATGAGATCATGACTCTAGGACAGGCCATTGGAACATTCATCCAGTGGCCCAAAAGCGACATCTCCCTGGAGGCTTCTTCACCGGTGGCAGGACCAGAGCAACTTGCACTGGTGCCATCTCCATTACAAGACCAGTCGGTTCCACCACCGGATACTACAGCGGTGCTATCTCCACGGGCCCTATTCTCGCCAGAGCAACTTGCACCGCTGCTACCTTCAAAGTCAACTTCCGTGAAGTCGACCTATAGCCGAGGCAGCAAGGGCAAAGCAAAGAAGACCAATGATGATATTCCGTACCACCCTTTGGCCCGCAAATTCGTGCTTGGCGAGCCGTTGCTCGAGCAAAAAGACCTCCAAAAGCTACCATATAGTTGCATGCAATTGCACACGGACTTCAAGTATCACTGTCAAATTCAACGAGGAAGATTTACACCACAATCTTCAAGAGTGTATGTTCGTGGTCGCCTTTGAGGATTTATTCGATCTGTTCACGCTCAACGCTCTTGACGTCTCAATCATTCGATGCTGGACGCTGTAAATGTGTACAATCACAGTCTCCGTTAATGTCATACTGATAAATGCCATATCTAATTTTTTGCTTTCGTGTGTATATATATAGACACATGCTGATTAAAGCTAGATTATCCAACTCATCAGCTGGTTTCTTGGACCCACAATTGGTCGCCAAGGATACCATCGACCAGGAGACACCCCTCTCGAGAGGTACATTGCATCAGGACTGCTGGGTTGCCGCAATAAGGACTATGTACTTATGCCTTTCAATCAGAACTTTCATTGGATTTTAATAGTAATTGTACCGAAATGGAACAAGGTATATTACTTTGATTCCCTAAGTAAGAATAAAATGGATTTCACAGTTGTCTGCCAAGTAATCGATAGGTAAGTACATATTCCCCATACATATCTACATTGTATTCTTTCTTTCCTTCCGAATGATTAAGGTTAACTTTTTGAATTACGTGGGGCGTTCGCCTCCTACATTGAAATGGGAGGTGACTCGAAGCGCGGGGCCAAAGGCCTGCTGACACATGTTCGAGATTTTAAGGTATTCGCTATTTCACATTAATTAATCATATGCAACAGTTGGTACTAATGCCTCTTGAACTAACACATTCCATTTTTTGCAGTGCCACCAGCAGCAGCCGGGCAACACATGTGGATACTACGTTTGCCAACATATGGAACTACTCCTCGATTCCTCGAGGCTCACCAATCGCAAGGTTTGTCACTCTTCCCATAATTACTTCATACTTATCACGTTACATATATATGCACATTGATATTCCTATCGACAGGCTGTGTCCATCCCGTCAACTGCATTAAAACAGTATGATTTTGGAGGGATTCAAGGAGAGTTGGCGTACTTTTTGCTGACTCAAGTCATAAAGCCAGGAGGACGGTTCCACTGCGCACCATGATTTCTTATTGGTCTTATCACTAAGTGTAAATGCAGTGTAGATCTTTTGTAACTGTGCATTTGTTAATGGATATTTCATTTCAATTCAATTAATCGATTTGCGAAATGGATGCATGCTTTATGTTTGTGAAATGAAGTGCCATGTCAATTGGATGTTTTATGTCTGTGAAATGTATCTGAAAGCAAATGAGATGTGTGAATTGTATGTTTTTTGGCTGTGATTATCTGCTTGTTTCAGATGGCATGGCTAGCATTCCTGAGGCTAGCCAATAAGAGAAATATATGTATGGGTCGAAGAGAATATCACAGACGGTTTTTACTCAAAAACCGTCTGTGATAGTCCATAATCACAGACGGTTCGAAAACCGTCTGTGATGACCTTCGATTATCATTGACCCATAAATACAGACGGCTTACAAAACCGTCTGTGATGACGTTTTCGAACCGTCTGTGATGACCTTTTCTATAGTAGTGGCTAGGCGTAAAGAATTAACTTGACGAGACCAGATCCGATGCGTCGTGAGCCAATCCTACTGTTGCCCGCTGGCCACGTTGTGCCGCTTAAGCCGCGGGCGAACATATAGACCGAGTCAATCAGTTGGTTAAATAGCAAGCAAGATTAGAGCATGTGTGTATGAACTAACAAAATTTGCCGATACAATGCCATACTAGCAGCTCAATTGTATATGTCCATAGTTTAATGAACATGTGCAATGCGTCGCGAACCAACCCTACTGTTGCCCACTGGCCACGTTGTGCGCTTAAGCCGCGGGCGAACACGTGGACAGAAGAAGATAAGATTTGCCGATACAATACTCTGCCATACTACCAGCTCAATTGTGTCGTTTACTGAACATATGCAAGGCACAGTGATTGAAAAGAAACAGCTGCTTACAGAGTGCCATGTGGAGAAAGCCCTTGGTTGATGTTCGGAAGGATCATATAAGAAGATACATCATACTATTGTAATGAATTACTGTAATTTTTGTAAAGTGATCAATTGGTTTTTGTAAAGATTGCATTTGATTTAAACTGTTTTCTGAAAGTGTCAGCAAAATTTGAAGTATTGCAAGTATTAGTGCGGTAGTTCTGCTTTACGGAAGTACCGTAGGTATAAATACGGTAGTACCACTCAGCGGAAGTACCAGATTGAGTTGCTGTATGTTTTTCTAGAGAGGTCTAGGTGAGATTTTCAACATGCGGAAGTACCGCTTTAGGGAGCGATAGTACCACATAGCGGAAGTACCGGCATGGTAAGTACAATACTTTTGATCTTCCCAAAAAAGGATTTTGAGGAATTGAGTCATGGATTAAATTGGTTTAAGGGTGTATGATGCATGGCTTGGCTAATGTAGGTCAAGTTGTGAATAACTTATGCCTAGAAATGATTTCTTTGCCTTTGGATGTGCAGGATCGCTTAGATCAACCGTGGTCAATGGCGAGGATCAGGGCTAGGCTCATAAAGGAGTTGAGGCCCAGAAGATCGAGGATGCCAAGCATGGCATGAGAAAGGTAGGAATATTGAAGACAGGTTCGAACGGTGGGATAGCGCCATGTAGCATGCACATGCCAAGTGAGTCGTGGTTCGGTGGAACCGGGACAGGAGAGATTTGGCGACACATGGCAGGCTAGTGGTGCATCTACACATGGCAAGCATAGCGATTGCTTACAGTGGTTGGTAATGACCGAGTCAAGAAAGGGTATTTTGTTAGTTTGACCAAAATACTGAAAACCATCTTGGATCAAAACCACGACGCATGGGCGATGCGTTGGAGAGCGGTTTAGACCAAGGTTGAGCTTGTTGGATCAAGACTAAGGGTTTAGCTAATGCACACTTATGCACTTTGAAAAGCATGTATAAGTGAACTTATGAGAGCAAAACCCGTGTGTATAGGGTTAACGGGTTTTCCCTATTGTAATAGTGGATAGGATCCATTAAGAGGTGTAGGTGGCTGGTTGCTTATATATAAAAGAGGTTGGGATAGAGGCATGTAGGGTTATCCATTCAACCCATCTCTTGTACTCTCATCCCTAGGGTTAGGGTTTGAGGGTGAGTTTCTTGTGTGCTCTTTGTCCTCTAAGGTGAAGTGGCTATAAAACCTATTTCTCAAGTAAGAATACATCAATTATTTTGTATCTCTTGTGTCTCTCTTGTTTTTTATTGGTGTGTGTTTGACTTTTGGTTGGCTTTGATCTCTCTTCTTTTTCTCTTATGATCTTGTTGTGCCAAGAATGTGTAAGAGATGAAGATAATCCTTGGGAATACATCTCCACCCATTGTTAGATCCTGGAGCAACGACTCCGAAACCCTCTGTGTAAATCGCACTAGTCCAGAAATAGCCAGTGCACACCTGTTGCTTAAGCCGGGCGTTGTCCTCCGACTCTGTTTAAGCAAATATGCTGCTCGAACTCGCCGGGTATCTACTAGGATAATATCGGAAGGCGGTGCCTCTGAGCTCTGCTGTATATATCTCTCAATCGTCGTATGGCTTCTCGAGCGGCATCCTGGATGCCGGTGAGAAAGGTGTCTCGCCTTTGTGGAGCATCGAAGATGTGAAAAGAAGCTTCATCCCCCACGTTTGCATAGATCAGAACCTCCACTCACCAGTATCTTGTTCTCCAATGGTCTGCCGATACCCTTGGTAGATAGGGCGGGTCTTGAAGCATATCTCTTGTAGGAGGCTCCAAAGGCAAGAGGCTAAGTAACCAGCTTGGGTGCCATGGGTAACTTGGGTAGGGGTCTCGGTCATCTACAATTTTGAAAAGAGGAGGGGTTAGAAAGAGAGTGAAAGGATAGCTAAGTAAGAGAAAGAATATACAAGTTTTATAAGACTTCCAAAATTATATAGAGAAAAATAGGTCCTTAAGGGCATCATTTCTATTCTACCTACGGTCACGTCTTAGAGTCAACCTGGCTCTGATACCACCTTTGTCGGATCCCGGAGCAACGACTCTGAAACCCTCTATGTAAATCGCACTAGTCCAGGAACAACTAATACACACAGTGGAACAAAGATACATATCGAGCACAAATGACCAATAATATTAAATAAAAGAGTATGGCCTTATGGCAAAGTCTTACGTTAGGATCATTGATAACACAAATAGAGAAAGTAACAGTGGAAACAAATTGATAAACAGCGAAGCCCGACAACTTGACCACAGGCAGACGGTTGTAAGACGCGTCCTACTCGTCCAGGTCCTCACCGTAGTCGAAGGCGTCCTCCTCTGAGATGAGATAGTAAGGTGAGTACAAACTTGTACTCCGTAAATCACACGGAGAAATACATCATAATGATAAAGGCATCAATGGAAGGCTTATAGGGTTAATTTGCATAAAACGGTATTTAAAGAAATACAGTAAATAGATTGTAAATGCTGAATTTAATACAATAAATAAAAACAGTAACTATATTTGAAATTAATACCGTTAGTGCAGGCTCCGACCAAACTCTAACATAACCACGGGCATCCCACCCGGACCATCTTTTCCTAAAAACATCTTGTATGGATTCCATCCATCCACACGCTTTCAAATACTCATGGATTCCCTCCATCCACAAAGTTTTCATAAATCATTTTGAAAAACAAAGTCTAATCCACGAAAAATATTTACTTAGCATGCCCATGACCATAGGCACGGCTATCCAGGATAGATTATACACTGTACAGACGTTGTACAACTTTACCCACAAGACATGATCATCCTGGATTGCCACGCGAGTTACACACTTCCTTAGGTGTGCAGCGAGGAGATCATGACAAGGCCTTTACAATGCAAAGCCTTCAACCTGGCCAAGCCAACTCTAAGGTTTCACCCCAGTAAGGAGTCCACCAGACCAGAACCCCCTCTTGAACCGAGTGAGACTTCACATGGCACACGCCACGCTCACTTTCAATCTACAGCATGACTCAGGTTGGGACCCACAAATTAATCAGTCATGACTATCACATACCAGCCTTGTGGTAATACGATAGGGCTTTACAATAGTAGCTCATAGACCGATCCTTAATTGACTTAGGCTCAACCATATACCCCCTATGCACGATAATTAACACTGTGTCTCCGAACAACAGTGCATGCCTGTACCCACTACCTAACCAGTAGCCTAGGTCTAAACCAGATTTTATATTTTTTTTCAAAATATTCCATAATCCTTCTTGACTCACCAAAGTCAAGAATACATGTGAAAGGCTTATCATTTTCTGTGAAAAGGTATCCCAGCCCATAGTTATTTCTAAGCAAGACTAAGCATTTGCTACCAAAAGATCTCTAACCATACTAGTGTACTAACTAGAGTTTAATCTAGGGTGACAAGGTGTTGAGGAATTCAATATCAATGGGGAGTTTAACAAGTAAGCAATAACTAAATTTAAAGCTGAATTGAAATACGTTCAATAAAATTAAGCATGCAATCTAATTTAAAGTAAAGTAATTTTATTTGCAAACTGGGTACAACATGGTCAAGGTGTATGACTTGCCTTGCTCCACGATTGGGTGTGAATCGTCATCGAGGACCTCTCCTGAATCGTCGTAGCCTACACGTGAAAATAACCCATCAAATTCAGATAAATTCAAAATAAATTCAAATCAACTCAAAATATTTAAATTGAGGGTAGAAATGGATAGAGAGGAATTTTTGATGAATTTAAAATTTTGAATGGGCTCAATCGGAGTTAGGATGGAGGAGAACAGGCCCGCGGAAGTTTAAAATCAGAGAAAAAGAATAAACTGGATTTTTGGAATTATTTTTCTAAAGGAAATTGGAATTATGACGTCAGCAGAGATTTTATTTTTCGACCGAATTATTTTTCTATTGGAAAATCCAATTTATGCTGTCAGCATGACATCAGCCCTGCTGACCGAGACTGACCAGTGGGCCCGGCTCATGTGGACCGAGCTCATGGACTTTGGGGAGGCTGAGGTGGCATGGTGGATGATGTGGCAGTGACATGGTACGTGACTAGGCTAAATTGTTGACGTGGCAGTCAGGTGGCGCTGACATATCTGCCACGTGGCTTAGGAGGCTCTCGGTGCTGACGTGGCAGTACACTTGGCAGCCACATGGACTGAAGTGCCGATGTGGTGGCCAGGTGTGTGCCACGCGTGCGCCACATGGACGGAAGGCCGACGTGGTTGCTGACCAGGCGGCGATTGCTGGTGTGGTGCTGACCGTGCGGAGGTGGCATGCCACCGGGTGCCACAGGAGCCGGGCTGCCGACATGGCTCACCGGTCGGTGGCCACGCTCGGGGACCGATGGTCGCCGACGATCAGCAGCACGGTGGCAGCCGACGAGAGGCATAACAGAGAGAGGGAAGGGTAGGGAATTCGGAGATAGGCACGGGTTTTACCGCAAGCGGCCGGAGAGCGGTCGGTGACGAGATTGGCGGCGGAGGCACTCGGGTCTCCGGCGAAGTGGGTCCTCGGGCGGCGCTCGAGCTCGGCGGAGGGGCGGAGAAGATCGGCGAGAGCTCGGGTGAAGCCGAAGGTGCCGGCGCCGAGGCTCGGGGAAGCTTCCTTCGCCTGTGATCACTCGCCGGAGTAGATGGCGGCGCTTAGGGAGAAGGGAGCACAGCGCTGAGGCGTTGGGGGGCTTGAGAGAGGCAATGAAGGTGGGGATGGGGTGGAGCGAGAGGTGGCGGTGCTCGTGGGGTTTATATAGGATCGGGGAGTGGGAGGCACGGCGGGATTGCTTACCGGAAAGATCGGAGAGTTGGGGCGGTTGCAAGCGGATGAGGCCGAGTGGGGGCGTGGGGAGGTGGGCGTCGAGCGCGAAAAGAGGGGAAGGTGGGTGCGGAGTGGGTTGCGGCGCATGAAGAGAGGAAGTGGCGGCTGGAAAGGGCGGAATAGCGCAACGGCCATGGCGGCGGTGCGGTCGGAAAAGAAGGAGGCAGGTGCACGGGGAAGAAGAGACACCTGACAGGTGGGCCCGAGATGTCGGCGGGAAAGAAGAGAGAGGCGGGAGCGGATGGCACGGATTGTGGCCACGTGACCGAGGGAAGGGAATCGGGCGGCCAGGAGAGTTATGTGGGGCGAACGGGGGAGATGAGTCAGGGCAGCGACGTGGCCGAGATCAGGCCGGCCATGTGTCGGACCGATGGAGGGGGAAGGCAGGTTTGAGCAGCGGTTGGATGGCGGCGACGTGGGTGGATCCCAACCATCCACGCGTCGGCCGGAGGGGAAAGGGATATTTTATTTTCTTTTTGATTTTTTTAGAACCCGAGAAAAGATAAATAAAGCTTATAAAATAGCATAAAAATCCAAATAAATCCCATAAAATTCCTATAGTTCTAACAAAATGCAAGGAACTCAAATAAAATTAACTAGGCTCATTTTGATCCCATTTCCTCCCAAACTTTAACAGTTTTTAATCTATACTCAAAAGAAAAGAGAGAATTAAATTCTAAAAAAAATAACAAATAAAATTTTGAAATTTTTGGGATGTCACACCCATCTAGGTACTTTGATAATAAGATTCACAAGAAAACTTGGTTTTGCTTGATTTTGGTCTGTTTGGTCCATCTCTTGATTCGAGGGTTTTTGGCTGGGATTCTTCGGTATTCTAGTTTGCTGTGACATGTAGGAATACATTTAGAGCCATTTTAGCTATCTACATACGAGCAAGTTGTATTCCCCGTTTGGGATTTTGGCTCGGTTTTAGTGCAACCTTTCAACAAACTGAAAAAGGTCTCAACTTTGAGTATGATTTTCATAATCGTTTATTGAAATAAGTTCCTGACATCCTAGAGTAGATCTCTGCAAATTTTTATGTCATTTGGATCTACGGATCAAAAGTTCTCTCAATTTTGGATTTTGAAATCGTGCTGAAAATATTGTTCATCCTGATTTTACTGTAGCAGCGGAGGTACCGCAGTTACTGTAGCAGAGTACCGAAGTTATTGTAACAATCGGTAGTACCGTAAATTTAACTGTGATAGTTATGTTTTCGCTTATTTTTCTTAGGTTTTCAGTGTTTGTAATCGCTTGTTTTTGTGATGGTCTTCTATTCTAATCTTCATAGCTTTGTAACTATTGAAGTGAATATTTTGTAATTATTTAGAGAAGAATTTTAAGACACTATTATTTCTTCTTTGTTGTTATCTTCGGTCTTTCATGTTCATCGGTTTATGGCCTACGGAAAATTGTTGGATAAGGTTCATAGAACACTGTAGCTAGACGTGTGCGGTTTTCATTGTGCTGTTCTATTGCGCATCCACTATTTTAAAAAAAGAACTTTTGTACAGCTACTAGTAAGAAAACAACATCGCAACACAGTAATATTATACGCTGTTTGGTTTGGTAGTTTTGCTACGTGATTCGATTACACTGTAAGCTAAGAGAAACACTAATGTCCCGTTGGATAGCAAACCGATGGTACAGGTCCTCACCGTTCGATCTATCCTCCCACAGCATGTGACGCAGAGCCAATTCATGGGGTGGTGGTGGTGGATGGCGCCCAGTGAGCAGCCATGGTGCGGATGGGCCGACACAGGTAGCTACTCGTGTGGGCAAGCGCGCGCCGCGCGGTCCTAGCAATGGCGTGGGTTTGGCATCCGATGTTGCGAGGCGGCGACGTGCGATCCTGGTGAATGCGATGGTTAAATTAACCGGTTTTGGGTTTGAAATGTTTGTGTAATTTTCTAAAACTTTGGTTGTCTGGCACGGCGGTTGCGACGACCGCAGAGCCGCCGGCGAGCTTTGTGGCAGGTGGCAGGCAGGTGCGGTGATGGCCACGATGTCTCGGTAGGTTGCGGAGCCACTACAGGGAAACTTTTTAGAACTCTTCTATTGACACTTGTTCGGTCTTAAAATCTGAAATTTATTGAAATTTTGGTTTAAATTTACTTGAATTTTTTAGAAACTTTTAAAAACACATATAACTTACTAATACTTAAAATCTATTAAAAAATTTATTAAAGTTGTTGCTGTACCGTTGGACAGTATAGTGGAACGACCGAATTTAAAATTTTATAAGAGGGAAAACAAAAGTTCAATATAAGAGCGAAAACAAGAGTTTAAAATTTTACAACAATTTGCGCCCTCACGGCGAGGTTGCTAACACCCTCGCGATGAGGCCACTAAACAGAAACAACCGACATAAATTACAAACTCAGCAACTGCTTGCAAAAATGAAGGCACGAGGGGTGCATTACTCATGGTCGTTCATTGCTCTGTTCCTAAGTTGGGTGTCTCGCTCTGAAAAAGCTTGTTCATAGTGCGCAGCGCTCAATCCGGCTTAAAGCCGTTGCTTTTCACTGTAGCTATTAGTTTTTGACTGAAATTACACTGTAGCGGTTGTTAATTTTTTTAAGTTATTGAATTAAAGAAAAATAAGAAAAAATAAAAAACACCGTTATATCTTCACAAACAATAAAAAAACAAAAAACCAAAAAAGATGAAAATACCAAAATTAGAAAGGCGATGTATTCTAAGTGACTTCTAACTTAGCTACTAAAAATTAAAAGCCAAAACTCAAAACAGTGTGAAGCGGCGCTAGATAGCACGGTTCCTTCGCTACATAATACATGGATATGGAAAAGAAAGGTGTTGCAGCGTTGTGTCCTTTTCAATGGTTGAATCAATCGTCGTCACCAGTGGGACAAGCTTGGACATTTCTAGGACTCCCGGTGTGGTCAGTGCTCAGTGGTTACCTATCAATATATCGTCACCAAACAAAAGTTACAGAACTGAATTATGCGTCGGTTCTTTTTAGGTTTAATTTTTTGAATTTTATAGAGAGATACTTATATATAATTTTAACTGATATAGATAAAGTCATAACAGTATCTACTATAATTAACTTGTAAATTTTATATTATTTAAAAATTAGTTACTATAAAAGATCAATCCACATAAATTCAAAAGAAAAGATGAGTCCCTAGGATATTTGCTAGTTACCGGAATGCAGGTCAATGTAGCAATAATAAATAGGATAGGACACCAGCTCATGAGGAGAAAAGATGAGTCCGTGAGGACATTTGCCGGCATGTCGATGAACCGATTGATGGTCAGTTCTGCACGCGGTGTCATAGCGTCACCGCGGAATCGAAGCTTGGCGGTGCTCTATTTAGCTTTTAATTTAAAATTTTTGGTTTAAATTTGTGGTTATAATTTTTAGTTTTCTGTAGTGATTGTTAGCTTTTTAAAAAAAATAAAGAAAAAGTTGAAAACCCCTATTATATCGTCACACACAATACTATTGTTGTGTTGTCATTGTTTGAACTTGATTTTATGCCACTTTAATAAATGATTTTTCAAGTATGTAGCTAGCGGTCTGACTGGCTCTGGTGGTGCTCTATTTAGCTTTTAGTTTAAATTTTTTGTTTAAGTTTGTTGTTATAATTTTTAGTTTTGTGTAGTGGTTATTAGTATTTTTAGAAAAAATTAAAAAATTAAGAAAAGTTGAAAAACCCTATTATATCGTCACACATAATACATAGGAATAAGGGGAGAAAATGCAAGAAATCCAAAAGGCAAAAAAACTAAAATAAACTGAAATTAGAAGTCGATATATTTTAAGTGCCTTCTAGCTTAAATAAATCAAAAGCAAAAAAAGCTAAAACTGAAGGCAGTATATCGGAACAAGCAGCATCCGGCCGGAATGTTCTATTTCCTGCTCTGTCTTCATGGATGGCGAAGTTTGGCGACCTCCCATTACTGGGTAGGCCTGGATATCGAGCTGGCTCGGCTCGGTCTGGCTCGGTAGGATAACGAGCTGGCTCGTTATAACTAACGAGCTAAAAAGCTAGCTCGGCTCAGCTCGACCACAAGCTCGAGCTAGCTCGTTTGGCTCGTGAGCTAGGGCCAAAAAATAAAAAATGAAGACTACCTTACATTCCAGTGAGTCATACAACACATATTCATCCATCATACATGCTAGCAGCAAGCAGCATATGCATACACATGCAATAGAGTACAAATTAGATCCATGTCTCCATCATATATTCATCCATCAACTATCATCCATGCAAATTGCAAAGTACGACATCAGCTAGATTGACTAGACAGGAAGGGCTGCATAGACATAACTACATAAGTTAACATAGTATGATGACACATTGTTCAAGTTCCATCATAAGTTAACATAGCATGGCTCGTTTGGCTCATGAGCGGCTCCGCGAGCTGACTCGAGTTGGCTCGTTATAGCTAACGAGCTAAAATCTTGGCTCGGCTCGGCTCGTTATCCTAACGAGCTGAGCCGAGCCGAGCGAGCTAACGAGCTTCGAGTTTTTCGTCCAGGCCTATTACTGGGTCATGGTTGGTTTGGCATCCTGCATGTGCTGTGTCCGATCGCTGTTCGCCACCTTGGTCGAACACTCGAACTGCAATGCGAACCCATGCTATGCGAGCTGGATCGAGCCCAACATTTCCAACTGGCTCGGTCGCAGGCTCACGGCGGAACTGAATGAAATCGGTGCTTTGACCTGCGTACCACCAGTGGTTGCCTTCGCCTCAGTTCGCGCAAATGCGGCGTCCGCCGTTCGCATCCTGCACCGGCCGGCCAGCTAGCTTGACGCGTGCGGTGCACCCTCCAGTATCCACCGCCGCTCGAGCGTTTCACGACTTTGCAGTGGCCGGCGGGGCCGGGCCTCGCAGTCCACGGCAGCGTCCCGGCACGGCCGTGTCGTTGTCGCTTGCCGCGCCGTGCGCATGCCGCCATTCCATTCATCCACCGCACGGCGCGCGCCCCCGGCCTGCCGCGCCTCTGCGTGTGCATCATCTCCTACACGGGCGGGCGTGACAGGCTAGCTCCGCCTCTGGAGATCAGATCGGTCGACCGCTCCATACACGACGCAGCATGCATCCCGGCCCAGCCTCCTCCCATCAACTGGTCTTGCTAGGAAATGATCATATATAGGCAGAGCTCGTCTGTCGCAGGTGGAGGCAGCCAAGCTAATTTTCCTCTGGAATTGCAACCCCGTATACAGGAGAATCCCAAAAGGATAACACGCTACAGTTAACGCTTGCAGCTCTGGATTTTGATGTTGAAGTTCCGTTTTTGTTCATACAACTTCAGGTATGGAGATAAGTGCAAAGAGCACAAGATAAACAGTAGCTTATCATTCCCCTCGTCACATTTGACTTCAAAACATATATTTCCTTTACTTATTTGCTATCTGGGAAACTATTCAGACGATACAGTACAGCGTCACCTTATAAACCCCACATGTTTACGAACAAAAAAAAAACGTATACTCAAATTTCAGAAAAAAGAGAATGATTTACATTGTCGCATTTTGATGCGATAAATGAAACATCGTCGAGCCATTCAGCCTCCGTCCAATGCCCCGACTGGGAGTGTTAATAAGTTGTTTCTCTCGGTTGCTCCATCTAGATATCAAAAGCACAAGCTGGATTAACTTAACCGGAATGAGAGACATTGAGGACCTCTTGGCAGGGAACAGGACAAGCCTTTTTTTTCCATGATCACCCAGTTCATCAATCTTGCCTCTGATGTGTCCTCAATCTTGCCTCTGATGTGTCCTCTCGTCAACAAGCTATCGATGCTCTCTATACTTCTATGAGCTAGTCACATTCACCAGAAGTCGCCGCAAGAACAAGAGCCTCCTTTGAAATGATGGAATCTGTTGGCATCTCGAACCACAATTTCCCTTTCAAACAGCTTGGACACTAGCTTGGTGAAGTTGTGGCAGTCGCCGCACACTCTAAGGTTCTTGGCTATCCTTATAGGTGTACCTGAACGAGTGCTGATCAAACCAAATGCTATTGCTAGCCTCTCGCTGTGCTTATGCAACATATCTATCTTCTCTTCTTCACTCACATCATGCAGCACAAACCTTGTATCCTCGATGTACCCACCTTCTTTTCTCAGTCTTTCAGTTATTTCGGCAAGTTTGAGATGGATTATCTCTGAATATCTGTGAGAACGATCTCTTGAAGTGAAAGTGTGGACATTATTTCCAATCTCAATCCAGCTGCAGGCCGGATCTTTTCTCAACCCACGTTCTGTCATCCTGGCTCTAACCTCCTTTACATTGTTCCACTTGCCCATCTCAGCAAAAATATTTGATACAAGGACATAATTACATGGGTTATCTGGTTCCAGCTCAAGAAGCTTATTGGCTGCAACCACAGCAAGCTCATGGTTCTTGTGGACACGACATGCCGCAAGGAGTGCACACCACACCACAGATTTTGGTTCGACAGGCATAGACTTGATGAACTCGTAAGCCTCTTCAGTCTGGCCTGAGCGGCCAAGAAGATCAACCACACAGGCATAGTGCTCCTGCCATGGATTTAACCTGTACTTGCTCATCATCGTATCCAGATAACTTTTACCCTCATCGACAAGCTTTGAATGACTACAAGCATACAGCAGAGCAAGAAAAGAAACATGGTCAGGAGTTACACCAGTCTCTAGCATTCTCTTGAAAAGATCCATGGCTTGCTTGCCATCACCATGCATCCCAGTAGCATTAACCATCGCTGTCCAGAGAACCACATCTTTACATTTCGCCCCATCGAATACTTTGAGAGCATAGTTCATGCTTCCACAACCAGAATACATATCCACAAGGGAACTGACCACGGCACCTTCCATGGGAAATTTCCTTCTGATAAGAAAGCCATGAACTTCCTTTCCTTTCATCAAGGATGACAAACCAGCAATAGCCCCCATGATACTTACTAGTGCTACAGAATCAGGTTGTACATGTGCCTTCTGCATCTCAGCAAACAAGGCAACAGCTTCATCTAACAATCCATTATTTGCATAACAGTTTATCATACTAGTCCAAGTAACAATGTCTTTTTTCTCTACCCTTTCAAATATATGAAGTGAACGGTAAACCTCTCCACACTCCCCATATATGTCTATGATTCTATTCTTTAGTACCAAATCAAGCAAGTCATGTCTAATAGCATAAGAATGCACTTGCTTTACCAGCGAAATGCTTTTCAAACCACTGCATGCTTCCAAAATGCTTCCGATCATCATAGGATCCACCTCAATACCCTCTTTCTGCGCTTCTCTAAACTTTTCCAGTGCCTCAAAATGCCGAGAACTCTGAGCATAACAAGCAAAGATTGTTGTCCATGATATGTGGTCTTTAATTCTCATCCTGTCAAATACACGAGCAGAGCACTCTATGGAGTGGCACTTTATGTACATGTCCATCAATGTATTTCCAACCTGCAAATCACTATCAAGCCTTTGCTTTATGGCATATGCATGAACCTCTCTGCCATTGATTAACCTACCCAAGTGACCCACTGCAGAAGACAAGCTCACAATACAAGCATGATCAGGCTGAAAACCATCTTGAAGCATTTCACCAAAAAATTCGATGGCCTCAGCATATAAACCATTTTGGACACAACAGGAGAGCATTGAGTTCCATGATATGTAGTCCTTGTCATCAATCTCATCGAATACTCTGAGAGCGCTATCCACCCTTCCACATTTTGCATACATGACAAGCAAAGCATTGCATTGGATATTAACCTCATTGCCAAATTTCAGAAGTGCTGCATGTAGCTCCCTGCCAAGATTGAGCTGAGCTAGCTCTGCACAGACCTGTAGTACCCCAACGGTTGTGTAAGAATTCATACTGAAGCCAGCGCTCTGCATCCGTCGAAACAACCCCAGAGCTTCCAAGAACCTTCCGTTCTGCACACAGCCCGATATAACCGAATTCCACGACGCGACATCCCTCCCGTCGTGCAGCCACTCAAACACCCGCAACGCAGAATCCAGAATGCCACACTTGGCATACATCCCGATGAGCGCGTTGGCCACGAGTGTGCTCCTATCCAGCCCTCGCTTCACCGCCAGTCCATGCACCTCGCGCCCGCAGCGCCCATCGCCCTCCGCGCCGCACGCCTTGAGCACCGACGCGAGCGTGCACCCGTCGGGCGCCACCGCCGACGTCCGCATCGCGCGGTACACGCCCACGGCCTCGCTGGCGCTCCCGAACGACAGGTACGCCCCGATGAGCGCGTTCCAGGAGAAGACGGTGCGGGCAGGCATTCCGTCGAACAGGCGGCGGGCGTCCGCGAGGCGCCCGCACTTGCCGTACATGAACAGCAGCTTGGTCGCGAGGAACCCGTCGTCGCCATGCAAAGAACCGGTGGCCACGGCGTGCGCGTGGACCTGTATACCCTGCGCAGCCGCCTTCTTGGCGGCGACGAGGTCGAGCACCCAGCCGTAGTGTTCTTGCGGAGGGGCCCGCCCCCGAGCCCGGGCGGTGAGCAGGCGGAGGGCTTGCCGCAGGTTGCCTTCCTTGCAGAGCTGCTTCAGGGAGGTGGGGTTGAGGGGCGAGACAGCGGGCGGAGACGGAGTGGGAGGGGACTTCTGGTAGGGGACTTGTGGGAGGGAGAGCGCGGTGGTGACCATGGCGGTGGTGGGCTTGGAGGCTCTTTGGAGCCGGACGCTCATGTGAGTGTCATGGCGAACAGCTAAGCATGTGTGGATTGAAATTTGGATATTTCGTATTTACTGACAGTTTTTTGAGGGAATTTTTCCAGTACATTATATTTTTAGTAGAAAAGTGGTTATAAAAATTAAATTTAACCGTTGATTTATGAGGATATAATGGACTTTTCTTTATAAATCCTATTTTTTCCGTGAGGGCCACCTGATGTCGAAGCTGCGCATTGCGCTCCTCAGAAGAGTCTCGTACCCCAACACGTCATCGTTGCTACTGCGGTCACCATCAGTATTCAGTCGATGAGGAGACTTAGGGCATCGTGGGCGACGACAAGGAATTGTGACTCGACAACAACAACTTTGGCCTCAAACTGTTTAAGAAGGACCAACACCATGGTTGCGTCATGCCGGGTGTTCAGTGTGCAAAGGACACCGTCGATCATCGGCACACTAAAGTGTAGCTTGTACATTGCTGGCGTGTTCATGGCGATGACCGCGACCTGCAGATCAGCAACACGCGGAGTAGTTCAGGGGTTGACTTTCTCACAACGCACCGATCGTGCAGGAAGAAACAAGAAAACGTTACATCAAGCTCTTGTCAATTATCGCGTACCATGTCTATGGCGGCCGATGCTGAGGCGTGCGAGTGCGGACGCCTTTTCTGCATGACACGCCATCCGCAAGACATTGTTTCCTTTACAATTTTATCTTTTTTAGGATTCTACTGCAAGTACTACTAGTGGTAGTAGAACTAAATCATAACTAATATGATCCATTGGATCAAAAGAATGATGCTCATATTTATTATACAGTACTGTAAAAGAGCTCTTTTTTAACGGAAGATCCTCCACTTTACATTGAGAAGGTGCTAGATGAGCAGTTTAGGGCCCGTTTGGCACAGCTCTAGCTCCGAGATCTATGCTGGATCTGTAATTTGTTGACTAAATTAAAGTGATTTAAATATTTTTATTTAATATATAATATAAATGAAATGAGTCATGTAAATGCACTTAACATGTCTGCAACTCTAGATCCAGAATTTCCTAGAGCTACAGATGACCAGCTCTAGGAAATCTGTAGATTTCCTAGAGCTAGAGCTCTGCCAAACGGGGCCTTATTGTCATGGAATCCTTAGTAGATGAATATATTTTACCTCTCTGTCTTCCTTGTCAAACACTCCGGATTGAAATACGGCGTTATGACTACCGATGATCACTACAACGAAAGTAAATTATCGATGATCTCTATTGATGTGTATGCTTCAATAAATATGTTGTTTGTCAAAAGAAAATCAAAGATCTTTGTAGCCTGATTAGCCAAAAGTAGATTGTTGATGATCTTTATTAATATGTAGGACATATGCCATAGTAATATTGTTGTTCATGGAACAAAATCGGAGTAGATTTATTTGTAACCAATTTGGCCCAATGTCCACACACGTGTGTCCTCTACACATATTTAGAATTTACTAAGGGTGTGTTTGGTTGCTGGAATGGTGTGGGATGGAATGGGATGGTTCCTTTGACCAAGCCTATCCATGTGTTTGGTTTGAGGGATGGAGTGGGATGGAATGGTCCAAAGTGGGATGAGCCTGTGCAAATTTAGAGAATATTCTTCTTAGATGCTGGACCATGTGGTTCCACTTTTTTTGTGGAACCATCTCATCCCATCCCCATCCCATCCCATCCCACTCCATCCCAGCAACCAAACACACCCTAAAGGCACACAAGACCTCACGGAATACGGGCACAAACTTTTTCACTAGCTTTTCACTAAATGAGCACACGCTTGTGTACCCTAAAATTGATGAACATTAACATAGACTTAAATCTTGGTGAGCTAAATGTACACCCGTATGCCTTAGCCATCTCAGCACATGCCAGCTTCCCCAACTCAGGAACAGCTGATACTTGAAGCAAGATGGGAGTGGGCGAGCCCAGCGAAATTTTTTGCTTTTTAGCCCAAAATTTGAAAGTTTTTTTACATATAGACCCCTGGAGAAAAGATTTGTAAAAATGGACTCTTCACTTGGCGCCAAAGCATATGGCGCCCAGTGTACACGTCACGGCGTCATATGCTTTGGCGCCGTGCGTGGACACGTAGGATCCACGGTGGCACAGCACGGCGCCAAAACACATGGTGTCGTGCCATACATATACGGCGCTAACGGTCGTGGCGCCGTTTCCTGGGACTTAAGACCGAGCGCAGCCCCCGGCCCCCCCCCCCACCCCTCAGTGCTCTGTTCGAACAGACCGAGCAGAGAGCAGCCTCCGCCGCCGCCCGTCTCTCCCCTCCCCAAATCCATCCCAATCCATCGAATTTTCTTGCGGTTTTGCTTCCAAACCGAGCAAGCAAGGTGAGCTCCCTCTCCTCCTTTGATTTGTCGCAGTAGATATGGATTATTTGAGGTACATTTCGTAGGGCAAAATTTGAAACCCTAGATGAAATTAGTTGGATTTGGCTCGGTTTTAGGTTCGATTCGCAATAGATATGCGTAATGTATTAGTAGTAATGTGTATAGATTCGTTTCTAGGGTTTGATTATTGTACGTAATGACTGAGGTATGTTTGTTTGTTGTGCTATAGATGGATAAGGTTGTGACTTTGCACCATGGTGGTACTGTGAAGAGAAATGACAATGGGGGTGTTGATTTGGAGGGCATGGAAGAGACCACATTGCTATTTAGTTCACGTCCGTCGTATGGTGAGGTCATTTATCGCTTGAAAGAGAGGTTGGGTGGACAGATGAGCATGGTGATGTCGTTATGCAAGGATTGATTGATGTTGGGTCGTCAAAGAGGCCGCGTATAAAGAGATTGGTTTCGATTGGCAGCGACGGTGAATGGGATAACTATGTGGCCATTGTTTTGGACTCAGAGGTCAGAGCACCTGACTTGTTTGTGCAGAGGGTGGTGAGAGATCAATCACCTCCTAGGGCTGCATTGGATCCCAATGACTCACCGTTGGTTGGGTCACCGGATCATGAAGAGGTCGAGGTGCAAGTTGTATCCTCGGCTCAAGTATGTGAGGTTCCATTGACTCAGGTAGAAGCTGACTCTGAGGATGTCGATGACCGCTTCGTTGGTGGATTCGACGAGGAGACAGTGTTTGAGGAACCCATGGTTTGTGTAGCATCTAACAGGGTGGATGTACAGCTTGCAGGAGACGAGGCTGCTTATGAGGATGCGAGGGCTGTGGACTCAGATGATGATAGACCAGTCACAGGTTTGACGTCTAGCGAAATTGAGATGTTGAGAAGAATGTTTCCTGGCCGTGATCCACTAGTGCCCGATTATAATGACCTAAGCAACGCACATAGGGCTGTCGCGGATGGAGGGCAAATGCAGAGGGACGTACCTAGGCCTGGGGCTAGTATCATAATTCAGAAGGGTCATGTCTTTGAGGATATGTCGGCATTGAAGATGTGGTTGAAAGAGTATTCGATCGTGCACAACCGTCCATACCGGGTTAAAAACTCATACGCCAAACGTCGGTACACCATCAAATGTGAGAGCACAGGGTGTGCATGGAAAGTCTATGCCAGGAAGGTGAAGGGTACGGAGAGGTTTAAGATTACAACTGTGGATGGACCGCACAGCTGTGGGTCTTCCGAGCCCAGCCAGAAACATCGTCAGTTGACTTCTCGGTTCATTGCAACCTGCCTGTACCCCATGATAAAGCACATGCCGATGATGCGCGTGGCAGCAGTGATAGAGGCCGTTAAACTAAAGTGGCACTACACAATCAAGTATGGGAAAGCATGGAGGGCGCAACAACGTGCTTTGAAGTTGATTTATGGTGATTGGGAGGAGGCGTATGAGCGTTTGCCGGCCATGTTGAACGCAATGAAAGCAGCCAATGCAGGAATGCAGTATGAGTACGTGCCTAAGCCCGATGTATGGGTTAATGGAAGACAGATTTTTTTTCGAACATTCTGGTGCTTTGGTCAGTGTGTCGAGGCTTTCAAACATTGTAGACCTGTTCTGTCAATTGATGGGACGTTCCTGTTGGGCAAGTATGAGGGAACGTTGTTGATTTCTATTGGCTGTGATGCGGACAACTCGCTTGTGCCGTTGGCTTTTGCTTTGGTGGAGAAGGAGGACAAATCTAGCTGGGCTTGGTTTCTACGGCTTGTACGGATCCATGTGGTTGGCCCGGGGAGGGAGGTATGTGTGTTGTCTAACAGGCACGCTGGGATCTTGAGCGCCGTTAAGGAAGTGATACCAGGACATTTACCTGTACATCATCGTTGGTGCACAAGGCACCTTGCAGAGAGCTTGTTCAAAAAAGATGGGGTGAATGCCAACTTTGCACTTTTCGAGGAGGTATGTCGCCAGAGGGAGGTAAAGTTGTTCGATGAGAAGTTAGAGGAGTTGAAAACGAAAACTAATGCCGAGGGTCGTGATTGGATAAGGGGTTTAATGAGGGATGTGCACAAATGGTCAAGGGCTCATGACCCATTGGGAAGGAGGTATGGGTTCATGACTAGCAACATGGCAGAATGCTTCAACGGGCTGCTTAAGGGGGCACGTGGATTGCCAGTTACCGCAATTGCGGCGTTCACTTTCTACAAGTGTGTTGCATGGTTTATCAACTGGCACCGGGAAGCCGCAGACATGTTAAAGGCACATGCACGTTGGCCACCTCGTCCTCACGGCTTCATTACCAAAGCGAATATGCAAGCCAATGAACAGGAGTACCACTGTTTTGACCATGTGACGGGCACGTATGAGGTTGTTGAGGGTGGAGGGACAACCGAGAATGGAGAGCTCCGAGAGGCCCGAAAGCATAAGGTCGTGATTACATCCTTCACATGCACATGCGGTGTTCCCGACAAGTTCCATTTTCCATGCTCCCACATGGTGACCGCATGTAGGGCCCGAAATGTCGATGTTGAGACCAAAATACCGAGACTATTCAGCGTGGATGCGTTGGTGAGGACATGGGCCCCACGGTTCGAGCCATATCGTGATGAAAGCGAGTGGCCACTTTACTTGGGTCCCAGGTACATAGCGGACGCGGGGTTACGTTGGCACAAGAGGGGCAGCAGGAAGCAGTCAAGGTACAAGATGGACATGGATCGGATACCTGGTCGCACCAAGAGGGGTAGGGCAAATCCCTTCGTTGAGGACCCACAGGAGACACGCTGCGGTATGTGTGGTCTAATGGGTCACAATTTACGGACGTGTCAACGTCGTTCCATTCAGGTTAGCGGCGTTAGGTCTAGAGAGCATAATTTTTAGATATTTTGTTATTCTTATCACTAACGTAATTTTGGATGCGCAGGATGGCGAGGTACCGGCTGGTGGACGAGTTCTACGACAGAGAGCACCGCGGCAAGCTCACGATGATTCCCATACTGCGTCCTCCAACCCATGATGATGAGAGTTGTGTGTATGTGTATGTGTATGTGTATGTGTATGTGTATGTGTATGTGTATGTGTATGTGTATGTGTATGTGTATGTGTATGTGTATGTGTATGTGTATGTGTATGTGTATGTGTATGTGTATGTGTATGTGTATGTGTATGTGTATGTGTATGTGTATGTGTATGTGTATGTGTATATATGTATGTGTATGTGTATGTGTATTTTATATGTGTATGTGTGCATATATGTATGTATGTATGATTTGAGATTTATATGTGAATGTATGCATCTAGACTTTATTTAGAGTTATGCGTATGTGTTTTATATGTGAATGTATGTATATGTGTGTATGTGTTTTGTATATGCAGAAAAACAGACAGCTCTTTGCTGTTTTTTCTGTAGGTTTGCGTAGCACGGTGCCAAACACTCCGGCGCCGAGGTATTGAACTACGACGCCAGGAACTTTGGCGCCAGGATGTGGCGCCAAAGTTTTGCGCGCCGTAGTTCAATATCTCGGCGCCAGAGTGTTTGGCGCCGTGCTACTTACATACGGCGCCATGGTGTTTGGTGCCGTGATTACTGCACTTGCATTAAAACTGCAAGCTCGGCCTAGTTGTTTCGTTCCATCCGCACAAACAATACTAATTGACATTCACCAAATGAATAAGCACAGCCCAAAATAACATACTGAGTGCATACGTCCACATACATACATAGTCCACATACATAGTTTATAAATTTTCAGAAAATACATACGTCCGCATACATCAAACATTAAATATACATAGCAATAACCTACTGAGTGCATCGAGGCCACTTCCCCTTCCTCTGAGCATCAGGGTACTGCTCAAGGGCTGCCTTGGCACGCCGCACTCTCTCTAGCTTCTTCTGCCTTTCTCCCTTGCGCTTTGCCGCGGCCCTCTTACGCTCCTCCTCACGGTGTTCCCTCGCGGCCTCCTCCTGTTTCTTCTCCCTTTCCCACCTCTCCCTTCGTTCTTCATCCCACTTCTTATTGGCGTCAAGATATTTTTTGTCATCCTCAGCGATCGCAGTGTCGATCCACTGCTCAAAATCACAAAGCGGTGGAGGCTCCTGCAAATGTACGCATTCGTTAAACCAACAGAATTAATACCAATTCGATGAATCGACAATACAACATACCATCTTGCCGAGGACAACGGCGGCACGTGGCGGATCGAACGCCCAGTTGGCGCACATCCAGTACCTCTGCCTATATGTATCCGGATCATCTGACCTTTCCACTTTGCAAGGATCGCCGCAATAACACATCGGCACGGGAACACCGGATGGAGGTGGCAAACGAGTGAAGCCCATGACAACCTAAAATGCGAAATGAATAAGATTTATAATTTTTCTCGTTTCTAACCCTAGGTTAGCTAGTTACCCAAATCAAACCCTAATCCAACTAATTTCAACCTAAAAACGGATCTGTCGTAGGGATGGCCCCCACCTAAACCCAGCAGGCCTGGTAGGAAATTATAAGGCCCAGAATAGGCCATGTGTAATGACATAACTGCCCCCAGAGGGGATAACCAGATGTAAGGGTATAATTGTAAAAGCACTCCTCATGCGTATATATATACGGGTACAGGCCATGGGGAGGGCCTGGGCCATTACACTCATCTTCATCACTCTCCACTACCACCTCTCTCTCTGTTTGGCCCAGATCCGGTCGAAGAAGGGCCCGAGGGCAAGGCGAGCGGAGCGGACGGCGCCGGACATTACTCCGGCCCCGCCAGGCATCTCCAGCTGGGGGTCATCCAGCCCGGCGACGTGCGTACAACCGCGGTGCTGCAGGAGCGCGCACACCAAGCATGCCGACGTGTACGCGCAGTGGGTGCCGAAGGACGTCGCCGCGTCGCGCACGACGTTGGCGGCATCCCCGACCCAGCGGAGCGTCCGGGACAACTCCTCCGGGCCGAAGGCGCGGTCCGGCACCTCAGTTACCAGCCCTTGAAGATGGCTCTCCAGCGCTTGCATGGCGTCCCACGCAACCACCGAGGCGTCGCCAAGCGTCTGGTTACGCTCCGCTAGAGTCAGGGCAAGCTCTCCTTTTTCCTTCTCTAGCGAGGCGACCTGCTCCAGGAGCCCGTCCCGCTCCGCCGCAAACCTCTGTTCAGCAGCTGCCGCGGCCGACTCCCGCGCCGACGCAACAAGTCCCTCGGCGTGCGCCCTAGCTTCGGCGCATTCCGCTTCCAGCTGGCGGATGCGGGCGTCCTGGGCAGAGCGGGCGCCAGAGGCTTCGCGCAGCTCCTCCTCGGCGGCCCGCAGCCTATCCTCGAACGCCTTTCGGCTACGAGTATAGGCCGTTTGCAGGGCCTGCCCCAGCACAAGTGTCTGTAGAAGGGAAAAGACTTAGCAAGCTCAGCTAGCCCAGGCGTGATCGCATGAGTACTTACCCTCACCCCAGACACCTCGAAGGCGTCCTCGAGGTGCCCCGCCCCGTAGGTCTGCAGCACTTGCGGGTCGACGCTGGTGGCCGCGTCATTCACAATCCCGCGCCACGCCCTCAGCGTCTCCGGAGGCGGCACGAAGTCCGCGGGGCTTACGCGCGCGGAGGCCCAGTGTTCCGCCAAGGGCTCCCCCTCCGGAATGAGCAACGCTGCAAACAGGGATACAGGTGAGCACCCCAAGGCACAAAAGCATACACCAAGGTAAGCTAAGCCACCGTACCCTCGGTAGCAGAAGGAATGGTCCCGCCGCGGGCAGAAGCCTCTGCGTTCGGAGAGGGTGACGGCTGTCCCTGCGCGGCGGGAGGCGTGGTCAGAGGGGCAGAAGGCGCGTATACCGCAGGGTCCCCGGCGCTTGCGCTGGAGTCCCACAAGCTTCTGATGCCCGTGGCCACGACGAATCCTCGCGGTGCCCGGGGCAGCCAGCAGCGACGCCGCCCCCGCAGCTGCGGTTGGGGGAGACCCCGCGGGTGCCGCGCCCGGGGGCGAAGGTTCCGCGGTGGCGGTTGTCGCAGGGGGCACCTCGCTTTCGGCTGCTGTCGGTAAAGGCAGCACGGCTCCGTGCGCCCTCGTGGAGGGCGCCTCCGGCACCACAGCGGCCGCGGTCGAAAGCTCCACCTCGGCATCGCCGGTTCGCACGGGTTCCGCCTCGGTGACTTCGGCGGGCGGTGAGACTTCCCCCCTCCGGCTGCCCGCGGCGAACTCGCCGTCCGGGACGCTCGCCGAAGATACCTCGCCTTCGGCGTCTGCGCCACCCAAGCCCGAATCGGCATACCTCACCGAGTCCGACTCCGCGTCCGCCGCGCCCTCGGAAACACTAGCAGCAGGCGCGGCAGGCGCCCCGCTGCGGCCCCTCTTCCGAGACGGGGCCTTCTTCTTCGCTGCACCGTCGTCTGGAGCGACACGGTCCGGCACGGCAAGGCCCAGGACCTCGCACACGCGGTTTATTCGCCCCAGCCCCGCCTCGGCGATAGCAGACGCGCGCTGCTCGTGCTCTCTGGCGGTGTACGGCCCCAGGAATACGCGCGCGGCTTGCTCCGCCTCCTTCAAGAAAATCCCTGAAGCAAACGAGAATAGCATCAGCATGTAACGCATTTCGCGTGAACAAAGGAGGGACGCGATCGAGGCTTACGAAGACCGGGCGGCGTCGGCAGCGAGCAGACCCATGGCGAAACATTGTCGTCTCGACGCCTCTCGGCGGTAAGACGCCAGTCGTAGGCAAGCGGTGCTACGCCGTACATCACGTACTCTTCGGCGAGGTCGCGCATGTTGAGACGGGCGGCCACGCCTACGAGCCGCTTGACCCTCCGCTTGTCCTCATCATCGAGCGTTCGGCCGGGCGAAGGTTTGAACGCGATCGGTCGGCCTGTGCACTCAAGGCCGCTCCCGCTCTCCACTCGGTGGTAGAACCACCGCTTCATCCAGTAAGACTCCCACTTCCCGCGAGTTGAGTTCGCAGGGAAGAGCTTCTTTCACGACGGGCGAAGAATAAAAGTGACGCTACCGAAGCTCGACAGCGTCCCGTCCTTCCGGCCCTTGGGCTGGCATCGTGCCTCGTGAAGATAGGCGAACAACGACGCGCTGGACCAACACGCCCCCGAGCGCAAGGCCCAGCTGTACACCGCGAGCCGGGCCACGGCGTTCAGAGACAGTTGCGCCAGCTCCAGCCCGAAGGTCCGCAGCACGTCACCCACCATAGCCGCCGCTGGGATCCGGAGCCCCGTGTCGAAAAAGGCAATGAACACGACCGCCTCCGACCTCTCGGGATGTGGTTCCGTCTCGTCGGCGGCAGGCAATCGTACCTCCTGGCGCCCGGACAACTTCCCCGCGCGCAGGAGCCCTTGGATCGTCTTCTCGGTCACGAGCGAGGGGCCTAGCTCGCCGGAGAACGTGCCTTCCTCCTCCGCCACCAGCCGCTCCTGGTCCGCCGCCGTCGGGTCGCGCTCTTGGAGCGCGTATTTCACCTTCAACAGCGAGGACCGCTGGCGAATGTCAGGGCCACCAACCGCCTGGCCGCGCTCGCTACTGGAGGCCATCGCTTCCCATGGAGAGACTGAAGCGGTGAAGATAGCGCGAAGGTGTAGAGGGCGGAGCAGACAGGAAAGAGGGCGTAAAGATGCGGGGACGCTGTTACGGGGGGGCTATTTCAAGCCACCTCGCCCATACCGCCGCTACCGAAGCGTCGCAACGATCCGCGTGCCGGATGCAACCGCAGCGGTGTAAAGGTCCGCCCTGCACGATTCCCCGTAACTGAAAGCGAAGGGTCGCGAAGGTCCGTGTACGAGGCGCGACCGCAGTCGTACAAGCGCCCGTCCAGCGCAGCGCCCCACACCCAACGCTGGAAGGTCACGACCACAGGCGCCAAGGACCGTCACAGCACGGCGTTACCTAGCCACTGTTATAGGTGCACCAAGGGGCCAGGGGATCACAACAGCTCCGGTGCCGCGCCATTCGCTGCCCGCCCCGTGTCCCCCTTGCCTAGGGAAGAGGCGAGCGGCCGCAAGCACGCAACCGTCCACATCCCGTCGCCCACCAGTCATAGGCCGCGGCGTGATTCCAGGAACCTTTACAGCGCAAGACCGCATCGCAAGATCCAAAGTCACCGCCCACGTGGCGGTGTTCGCGGGGCGAAGGCGCCAGCCTCCGCTGCCACCCGTCCGATGGGTAGGGGACGGAGCGCGCGCGTCAACTTCGACTAGGCGCCAGCTTCGCTGCCACCCGTTCGATGGGCAGGGGACGGAGCGCGCGCGTCTACTTCGACTAGGCGCCAGCTTCGCTGCCACCCGTGCGATGGGCAGGGAACGGAGCGCGCGCGTGTACTTCGACTAGGCGCCAGCTTCGCTGCCACCCGTTCGATGGGTAGGGGACGGAGCGCGCGCGTCTACTTCGACTAGGCGCCAGCTTCGCTGCCACCCGTTCGATGGGTAGGGGACGGAGCGCGCGCGTCTACTTCGACTAGGCGCCAGCTTCGCTGCCACCCGTTCGATGGGTAGGGGACGGAGCGCGCGCGTCTACTTCGACTAGGCGCCAGCTGCGCTGCCACCCGTTCGATGGGTAGGGGACGGAGAGCGCGCGTCTACTCCGGCTAGGCGCCAGCTGCGCAGCCACCCGTTCGAAGGGTAGGGGACGGAGCGCGCGCGTCTACTCCGACTAGGCTCCAGCTCCGCTGCCACCCGTTCGAAGGGAAGGGGACGGAGCGCGCGCGTCCACTTCAGCGGGGCGCAGCAAAGGCGGGGGTCTTGTCCTGCAAAATCTACCTCATTTTCCTTAACAGGCCACCTACAGTGCATCAACATAAAAGGTAATGCCGGCGGGCTCCATCAGGCACACCGACTGTAGGTAGGCCTGTTAAGAAAAACAGGGCAGACCTTGCTGTCGCCTACGGAAGCGCGGTGCGGGGGCAGGAAGCGCGACTGGCTGTCGATAACCGGCGCTGGTCAAGCTCCCAGGAAAAATGGACCTCCTTCTGTGCATCAACATTCCCCAAGCCGCTCAGCGTCACCCAGGAATGTTGATGCACGGCAGGGGCCCATTTTAGGGGAACAGCTTCTATCACAATATACGCAGGAGCACCGCCGCACCAGCGCCATATATATACCCCAATCAGCAAGGGGAGCCAACCGGCAGAAGGCCAATCGGCAGAAGTCCAACTGCCGGAGGTCCGCCGCCATACTAATGGTCACGACGCCTCAACGCCCGCACCGTGCCAAGCACGCTGCACCACGTGGACGGCCGGAAGTCCGAGCGTCGCAGCACGCCCCTTATCAGGGACGGAGCGCGCGCGTCTGCTTCGGCTACAGCGCAGCCCCGGAAGTCTGGCAAAGTTCACAGGCCGCGGGGACGGAGGGGGACAAAGGACTCGGCAACATGGCTTCGGCCTTGTGAAGCCCTTTACCATGAGAGGCACCTGTCGTAGGGATGGCCCCCACCTAAACCCAGCAGGCCTGGTAGAAAATTATAAGGCCCAGAATAGGCCATGTGTAATGACATAACTGCCCCAGAGGGGATAACCAGATGTAAGGGTATAACTGTAAAAGCACTCCTCATGCGTATATATATACGGGTACAGGCCATGGGGAGGGCCTGGGCCATTATACTCATCTTCATCACTCTCCACTACCACCTCTCTCTCTGTTTGGCCCGTAGCCACAACAGGATCTATTACTAATACATTACGCATATCTATTGCGAATCGAACCTAAAACCGAGCCAAATCCAACAAATTTCATCTAGGGTTTCAACTTTTGCCCTACGAAATGTACCTCAAATAATCCATATCTACTGCAAAAAATCAAACGAGGAGAGAGAGCTCACCTTGCTAGCTCGGTTTGGAAGCAAAATCGCGAAATAAATCGATGGATTTGGGTGGATTTTGAGGGGGGAGAGAGGGGCGGCGGCGGATGTTCTCTGTGTCGGTCTGACGAGTGGAGTGAGGGAGCCGGGGGGCTGCGCTCAGTCTTAAGTCCCAGAAAACGGCGCCACGGCCTTTAACGCCGTATATGTATGGCACGGCGCCATGTGCTTTGGCGCCGTGCTGTGCCACCATGGATCCTACGTGTCCAAGCACGGCGCCAAAGCATATGGCGCCGTGACGTGTACACTGGGCGCCATATGCTTTGGCGTCGAGTGAAGGGTCCATTTTTGCAAATCTTTTCTCCAGGGGTCCATATGTAAAAAACTTTCAAATTTTGGGCTAAAAAGCAAAAATTTTACGAGCCCAGCCAGTTCCTAGCCCAGTAAAGGCCGAGCTGAAGGGCCGAGCGGCAGTCTAACCTAGCCCATGTATCGTCTAAGACCCAGAAGAGCTTCGAAAGTCTGGCCAGAATTTATAAGTATGGCGGTTGCTTTTGACAAATCTCTACCCCTCTATAATACACCAAAATTTTCTTTACTAAATCCACCCCTCTCAACCACCCCCACAGTCATGCCTAATCTAAGTCCACCCAGATTTGTGTACCAAAGTAATCCAACTTCATACAAATGAATGGCCTAGATCTCTCCTCAAGCCTTCTTCTCTTACTCATTGAAGATCCTAAGGCCAAAATCATTTGGATCATGCACATCATTAAACCCAGAACCCCGAAACCCGTGCGTCCGTTCTCCACATCTCTTTCTCCCGCAAACCGCTCCGCCTCGATTCCTCCGCAGACTTCACTCCGTCCTCGCCTCCTCCCCACAGATCCCCCGCCGAGACGACCTCCGTCCTCGCCTCCTCCCCACAGATCCTCCTCCCCACAAATCCTCCGCCGCTCTCCTCCTCCCCACAGATCCTCCGCCGAGACCTCCGTCGTCGCCTCCTCCCCACAGAGTCCTCCGCCGCTCCTCCCCCACCGAATCCCGTGCGCCGTCCTCGCCTCCTCCCCACAGATCCTCCGCCGCTCTCCTCCTCCCCACAAATCCTCCGCCGCTCTCCTCCTCCCCACAGATCCTCCGTTGAGACCTCCGTCGTCGCCTCCTCCCCACAGAGTCCTCCGCCGCTCCTCCCCCACCGAATCCCGTGCGCCAGCGTCGGCGGTTTGGTGAGCGAGTCGCAAAGCTAATGGACGTGCGCTGGGTCAGCGGCCCCACCGCGGCGGCGTGGAGGGTCCTCACAGCGGGCCACCAAACCCTAGGAGGCCACCATTAGGGTTAGGGACTCCTCCTCCTCCTCCACCTGCGGCGGCGGCGCGGCCATGGCCCACGGCGGCGGTGGGAGGTAGAAGGTGACGCCGAACCTGGCTATTGACGAGGAGGGCACGCGGATGCTCAACCTCACCGTGCTCCAGCGCCTCGACCCCGCCGTCGAGGACATCCTCATCACCGCCGCGCACGTCACGCTCTACAACTTCGACACCGACCTCAACCAGTGGGTAGGTGCTAGGTGCCCGCCCCCGTCCCATCCGGTTGGGTTCGCTTCCATGCCGATTTGGCCTAATTTTTTTTTCAATCTGCAGAGCCGTAAGGACGTGGAGGGGTCGCTCTTCGTCGTCAAGAGGTTCGTTCCCGTGCCTAATGCGGTGGATTTGATGCCGTTGTTGCGTTTGAATTATGCCGATTTTGTCTTTGGCTTGTCACCCACCCAGTTAAAGTTGTTAGGCATTTGAGTAGGAAGATGAATGTGTGATTGGTGGTTTAGACCCCTAAAATGTAAATCTGACCTGTTCGATGGCAACTTTAGTGCAATTGTGCGGTGGATTATCTCTCTGTTATCTAGATTCAGGGCAGCGCGTGTGCTGTTTGCTGTTGTAAATATTGTACTGGTTGTGCTACTTTTGGATGTCTGGGGGTTGTTTGTTTGAGAGACCAAAATTGTACTTTAATGGTTACTGAGTAATGCTAATTTACACCATACAAATTTCCGTATCGTAGAGCATGATAAATTGACTAGAATTAATGAGAGATTAGAGATTAGAAGGGGAGATTGTAACGCTCTTGATTCCCCTCCCTCAAACTGTTCTGTTGATGGAGTGCAACAAACTAGACGTTGTGGTAAAATCAATGAGAGTAATCGTGGACGATTAATAATGTTAATGACGGCACGACGCGGAGTTGCGGGTACATGATGAGCCAATAATAAGTAAAATGGATGTACTTTGAGGACTAGCTTATTTGGGGTGTGTCAATTGTGTTAAGGTGTTACCATGGTTGCTAATTCCGGCTTAAATGCACTGCTTTTCTAGATGCAAAGTAATGTTCACTTGGTTCATTCTGTCATTTATTCTCTACTAAATGATCATGTTCATGCAGATTTTCTTCCTTCAGTGCTCCATTGAACAATAATGTATGATCTAATCTCTATTGCAAAGCGCTGTTTTTTTTCTAAGGTTATAAGTTAGAAAGATTGTTCATTGATCCTCTTCTAAGGAAACCTACATGCATATACTATGTCTTACTCTCTTTCTTGCATGATACAGGACTTTTCTTTTTAACTTTTCATGGTCTCCAAGATGCATCTTGAGTTCTTGACCATCTATTTATATAATGCCAGCAAAAATTATGGAATGCTGTCAGGCAACCGTACTATGCAGAAGCGACTGGACAGGTTTGTGTGCAAGTTGGCAGATTTCAAGATCGATGGCATTGAGATGATCGGGAAGGAGGCGATACCAGGTGTCTCATACTACAAGGAGAAGGTAGGCCGCAAGGAGGTTCACAAACTGAAACTGCCTGTCTTACCCAGCAACCACTTCGGGCTTGTTCTGACTATTACCCATCAGGATGAAAATTT
The DNA here is from genome assembly GCA_017311315.1 of Dendrocalamus latiflorus. Lineage (NCBI taxonomy): Eukaryota > Viridiplantae > Streptophyta > Magnoliopsida > Poales > Poaceae > Dendrocalamus > Dendrocalamus latiflorus. The sequence continues at coordinate 35,771,659 of CM029628.1, forward strand.
CTGATTACAGTGGTCCTGCTTTTACGCGATTTACGGCCCTCTTTCGTGCAGTAGTAGTAGTAGTAGTAGTAGCATCGTAACAGTCCCGTGGATTGATAATGCACAAAGTATGCACTGAGGTAGATGTTATTGTTAGGCCTATGTTCATCCGGACGCCCCAATTTTGTGTAGTTCAGCGATGGAGGCATCCATGTAGATATATGCTCACAGTGGCGGCGGGGTAGTTATTGTTTTGATGCGGTTAGGGTCTGATATACTGTATTTTTTGACAGTTGTGGTTTCGATGGTCAACAAACAGTTTCAGGACAGAAATTGTTATTTTTTACAGCAAAAAATGTTGTTGTATATCACTTAATCTGCAGGTTTAGGACTGTTGCTTACTTCGACGTACTACTTTCCTGTTTAGGTATTTAACCTCGGTATTTAACCACAAATCTGGAGTGTATATATCATGATTTCTGATTTGAGATAGTAATTGATGTTGTCCTGGTGTTTTGTACATTTAAGAAATTATTTCCATGACATGAAGGCGTTACAATCGATCGTTCTCTATATCTATTACTTTTCTTATAGAACCATGTGCATGCATCTTCTTACTTTGTCGGTAAGGCTTTTTATTTTTGTAATAACTATGTTTCCTTTTTTACTGGTGTTGTACTGATATTGAGTTATCTTGCAGCTGCACGGGCGCTGGAAATGCTCAACTACACTCCTATCAATGGGAAACCTATCAGGATAATGTATTCTAACCGTGACCCCAGCTTGCGCAAGAGTGGCACAGCAAATATATTTATTAAGGTTTGTTTGCATATTCTGAATGCTATTGTTGGCTTGTTGGTTATGTTGCCTGACTTCCTAACTTTCATGTTTGCAGAATCTTGATTGTCTGAATGGCCAACTTTATGTTGGCACCGAATATTTGAAAGAAGATGGAGAAGTGATGTCATGTGTACCTAAATCATTGATAAGACTTACTATGGATGATAATAATGATATGCCTCAAGACGGACTCCTGTTGTGGTTGGAAGAGCATCTTAGATGACTACAGAGTGGCTTGATTAAGGTGGAAGGTTATAGCTCCCAAAAGATTGCAAGACACATAAGCATATATCCAGCAGCACTGCCTTACTGTTCATCAGCAGTTTCACATGGTGTCAAGGTGATTACATTGCCTTCTGTTATTTTAGTATAAATTTTATGATATTTGCATCATCTGAGTGTAAATTTTATTTTGGAATTCATGCTGGAAGCCAATTGTTAGAGGTTCTGATGTGCATCTGTTTTTATTTAACCACAAGCATTTGGAACTCTATACATTAAGTATTCTAAACCTCTGTGGCATAGTATCTGATTTAGCTATGCAATTAAAATAACATCGTTTGGCAGAGGATACCTTTGGATTTTGTAATTTTAGTAGGATAACTCAGCAGTCAGAAAGGATTGTCCTATTTTGAACCAATGTTGTTGATTTATTATGCTGAATCTGATGCATCAATATTACCGTAGTTTCAAGAAGCACATTGATTAGAAGTTTGAGATTTGAGTGGAAAAAAGTTGTGCATGTTTTTGTTTAATTCACATGTTTTGATGGATATGAAACCTCACCAAGATGAATTGGCTCATACATAGTTGAATTGACCAATTGTGGGTTGAACTGGGCGTTGTTAACACAGGATGAACTAATGTTTCCAGGAATCAAACTCACCTTGCTTGTTGGAGTGATGGAGTCTAATGTGGCCGTAGCTGAGTCCACCACATTCCTTTGTGGTATTGAAATGAATGGACATCCACATATATATTACAACAGAAATATTAATTTTTGCATCTTTATGAATTACGCCAGTCATAATGAGACAATATTGATATGGCCTATAAGAATTTATAACAGAATTGAGACTTGTTGCACACATGCTTGCGCTTGTTTGGCCTTACATGTTGTTTCCCAATATTCTTAAGGAAAAAACAGGTGGTCTGACCAATGAACCAGTGAACTGGTGCTAATAGTTATGATATTTACAGGTCTGTGTGTCTGCTATCTTTGCCGCAGAAAATTCTGCTCATGGTGATTACCTACGCAGATATGTCTACTATTATTCCATCTGCCTGTCACTTCCTGAGGCATACAATGTTGATGGAAAGTGGTATTCTTCCTTCCAGCTTCAGTCACACCATTGGACTATTCAGATCGGAGATAATGTCATTTCTGATGTATATGGATATGATGTTCATGGGAAGGTAGGCTGGAAGAGAAAAATAATATGAAAATATGTAGCCATAAAAGTGTACAGCAGTTCTCCCATAAAGACATGCATCTTACATTGGCATGCTTCTGTTGTGTGTAGTACCCTGTCTTGAGGCAAGGCGAGGAACTGTCTGTGTACGGGAGTTTCACATCACCAGCAATGGTATCTGGATCCATAAAGGGCTACTTGACACTTATTCCTTTGATGTAATTCTGGATTATATAAACATATTTCTATTAACTGAACACACAAACAAATTGATTTACTTATTATTCTTGTAAATGTATTCTATTAATGAACGATTGGATATATTGAAATGCATAATTGTGTCTGTCATGTGGAATGTTTGTTCGCCCATACTAATGGTGTGATGTTTGATTTTCATGCTTAGGTGTCGCCAGCCTAGAGGAAACCAACTTGTTATCAATATAGATCCTTTGCCTCTGCAACCACCTGAGTACATCTTCTGATAATTGAAGCGGGTGCATCTGTCATATACTTGAGTCAAATTCTTGCTCTCTGTAACACTTGTTCGAACTAGCTGGATCTTATTCATGGCTAAGAAATGATGTGCTGTGCCTCATTGCAGCAAACTTGCTTCTTATAGTTCGATGGTAATTTGTGTTCTACATTTGAACGTTCACCCATGCTCATCTGATTTACAGGGTATTCTATGTTGGATCTTTTTCTGCCATAACTGTGCCTAATGAAAGCATTTGATTTCCCTGGTCACGATGGCTAAGGTTATCAACAAATGCCCGAGCTAATCGATGGGCTCAATTGGAAGGTGGTCGTTGTCAGAAACGAGCAGGTCAATGCAATGTGCTTGCCCGGTGGCAAGATTATAGTCTTCACTGGATTGCTCGACAATTTCAAGACTGATGCTGAGATTGCCACTGTGCTTGGGCATGAGGTCGGGTTATTGGATTATTGGGTTCATGTGTTATTTTCGGTGGTTTCCCAGTGGATTGGAACTGACACTGGTGCCCTTTTTGTAGGTTGGGCACGTTGGCCATGGTCTGAGGTCGTAAGTCGAAGCTACGACTACGGCAGTCGGAAGTCGGAGCTCGATCGTACGACCACGTTGAGAAGTCGGTACCTTATGACCACGTTAGCGCGAGAGGAAGTCGGTGGTCGAGGCTTCGACTGGTGCGGTCGATAATCGGCAGACCTCGACTACGACCACGTGGAAAGTCGGCGGACTTCTACCACGTTGTGAGGCGGTCGAACGTGGTCGGATCGCAGACGGACACGATCGGATGTGATCGGATGCGCTCGGAAGTGGTCAGAAGCGATTAGTTGTGGTCGGACAAGCCACAGACACGATCGAAGGCGGTCGTATGCGGTCGGACTGGCATTGGACTCGGTCGGAAGTACTCGTAGGCGGTCGGTTGTGCCTGAGAGGCTTGAACGTGGTCATAGACATCTTGAAATCGGTCGTATGGCTTCGTGGTGAAGTCGTAGACCTCGTGCATTTGTTGGTTCATCATTTCGATCGGTCGGAACAACTTGGGATGAGGTCGTAGACTTTGAGCGGTAAAGTCATAGCGAGTTGTATGTGGTCGTGGCAAGCTAGCGATGGTCATAGCTTGTGTCTTGGTGACAAAAATATTTGGTTATACAATATATGAGACGTGAATCTTAATGAATCTTGTTTTGTATTTTACCGTAGCGTTAGCACGAGCACACTACTAGTGGTACCATAACGACTATTAATTTTTTAGGTTATTTAATTAAAGAAATAAAAATAGAAATAGAAAAAACATTATTGTATCTTTATGAATAATGCAAAGAAGAAATGAGAAAAATAGAGGAGGGAAAAAAGAGAAAAAAGAAAAAACTGCGTTAAAAAATCAACGTGTTCCAAACGACTTTTATTTTGAACTCAAGACGCACAAAGTTTGCCAAATTCTTGTACTCCAACTATGTTTTTTTCCTAGGGGCGGACATGGTAGGCTTTAGCCGGAGACATAGAAAAATACCCAGTATATAGCCTTAGTAAATTCAACGTAACCTAGGGTAACATTCTCATGATCCAGCCTAGATAGCCCAGATCATTTCACCATTGAATCTAGGGCATAGCTAAACCTTGGTTCCGCAATGGTTTTTCCCCTCCTTTTTCAAACCGTCGAAGTGCGCATGTGAATATGAAGTGGATGCGTTCGTGTCGTCGTCCGAGCAACAACTTTACAAGGCGTGAACACTTTAGATGCCGTTCGGTTAGGCTGAAATAAACTGGCTTATAGCTGACATTGCGCTGTAGCTGGATAAAATTACATTGTATCTGATGTTGTCTTATTTGGCGTAACTAAATTTAAAAAATTTAAAAACAGAAAAAAAACATGCTAGCCTATCACGAACAACGCAAACGAATACGGGAAAAAGAACCGACAAAAAAATCCAAAAAAAATTAAAAAACCTTAAAAAGACAAAATTTAGAAATAGTAAAAATAAGTCAGAAGTTTAAGCTAAAATAACCCTAGCCACAAAACAAATTAAGTACGGCATTGCTGCCTCGGAGATTAGGCCGTGTACTTTTCTTTTGAGAGAAGATTAGGCCGTGTAATTTTTCTTGACACTGTTTACGTGGCCGTTTGTTTAGTCACGACCGATGAGTTGCCCCTTGACACGGCGGTCCCCGGCTCAATTTCTGGAAGCTCTACGCGCAAACCGCCGCGCGTCGCTTAATTCTTAAACCCCCTTCCTCCGCTGTGGTCTCACTTCGCTCCGACCGCTCCGCAACTGCGTTTCCCACCACCCTCGCCGACGATGGACCCCAACGCCCCCAGCTCCGGCGACCACGCCGCCGCCTCCCCGACCAACACCACCGTCACCCTCCCGCCGCTTACCCTCCGCGACGTGCCCCGCCTCCCCGCCGCCGCCGCGATCCCCAACCCCATCTCCCGCCACCCCTACTTCCACCCGCCCGCCACCTTCTACATCTCCCGGGGGGACGTCTCCCTCCGCCACGCCTTCTTCGACCTCGCCTCTGCCACGCCGGAGCTGCTCGTCGCCTACCGCCGCGCGGGCCCGCGCGGGAGCCTCGCCGTCGACCCGGCCCGCGCCCGCGCCGCGCTCGTCACCTGCGGGGGGCTCTGCCCGGGCCTCAACACCGTGCTGCGGGAGCTCGTCGTCGGGCTCCAGGAACTCTACGGCGTCCGCGACGTATTCGGCGTCGCCGCGGGGTACCGCGGGTTCTACGGCGCCGACGTCGATCACGTGCGGCTGGACCCGGCCGCCGTCGACGACTGGCACAAGAAGGGCGGCACCGTGCTCAAGACGACGCGGGGTGGCTTCGATCTCAACAAGATCGTCGACGGCATCGTCACGCGCGGGTACACGCAGGTGAGAGCGCACATGTTTCAATTTCCTTTTTTTTACTAGTGGTGATGATGCTCTGTTTGCCCATTAGTATTGTTAAGGTGTGAAATCCAAACATAAGTGAGGGATGATGTTGGCCGTCTTACGGACCGTCATTCATCAGAGTAAAAATCGGGTTCGGGAATTCGAGAGGACCATCCTACTTCTGTAGATAAACCAACAGGGGTTACCTGGGAGCCACCGAGGGCTCACCTATTTGAATATGCTTCTTTATTGCTCATAAGAGCTCAAGAGATCCCCTTTTAAATAAGTTAAAGGGATATATATATGATATTTATAGGCTCTTGGGTCTGTACAAATGATAGGAATGCTCCTTAGTGATATAGCTAGTTTATGACTATAAGCGAGGGGCATTATAGTCCTTTGTAAGCATAATTGCATTATAGTGGAAGGGATGGATTATTCCTCCAACAAGTCTAATTTGAATTAATGAAAATCTCCATCATCCATACATGGATACACCCCCTAGTTGCAAGACCAAATGTGCTGTGCAGAATTGGTGACAATGGGGGATTTTGGTGCTACAAAAATGATTTTACCAATAACAATGTAAGAGTGGTATCGGGTGAGCTTACTGTAATCTGCCTACAATATTTATACGTATTAGAAGAACAATCTCAAACAATTGGAAGGACCAGAATGTTTCTGATAAAAATATGACTTTGTCAATCTAGAGCTATTAAGTAGCTAAGGTATTATTGAATTGATTAATCACTGCAGGATCAAGGTGTATTGGTTCAACATGCCAATTGCTTCAGCTGTTCCATGTATTCTCGCAAAAGTTTGACCTCATAAACTTTTACCATATATAAATCTTTCCTGCACTGAAGGTGTATGCAATTGGCGGGGATGGAACAATGAGAGGAGCCATGGCCATCTTCAAAGAATTTAAACACCGTGGTTTGAACATATCCATTACAGGGATCCCAAAAACTGTAGACAATGATATCGGCATCATAGACAGGTCATTTGGGTTCCAAACTGCAGTGGAGATTGCTCAGCAGGCAATCGATGCAGCACATGTGGAGGCTGTGAGTGCCGTGAATGGCATCGGCCTTGTCAAACTTATGGGCAGGAGCACGGGCCACATTGCTCTTCATGCCACCCTGAGCAGCCGTGATGTTGACTGCTGTTTGATTCCTGAGGTTGATTTCTACCTTGAAGGTAAAGGAGGCCTGTTTGAGTTCCTGTATGAAAGGATAAAGCAGAAGGGACATGCTGTCATCGTGGTTGCTGAAGGCGCTGGTCAGGAATTGATTCCCCGGACTGATGATCAGAAGCGAGAACAGGATGAGTCTGGCAACATTGTGTTCCTTGATGTGGGCCCCTGGCTAAAATCTGAGCTGGGTAGATGGTGGAAGAGAGAACACCCCAGTGAGCTGTTCACTGTGAAGTATATCGATCCTACTTACATGATTCGAGCAGTTCCAGCAAATGCCACTGATAATTTATACTGTACCTTGTTGGCGCATTCAGCGATCCATGGGACCATGGCTGGGTACACTGGCTTTGTACCTGGCCCGATAAATGGAAACTACAGTTACATACCACTGGAAGATGTTGCTGTGGCCAAGAACCCAGTGGATGTGAGTGATCACAAATGGGCATGGGTTAGGTCAGTCACAAACCAGCCGGATTTCCTGAAAGAGTAAAACCTAAAGTTTAGTAGTGTCACCGATTGGTAGGATGACTTGCCCCTTTGGACACGCGAAGATGGATTTCTTTTGATCTACTTGCTTCTCTAGTTATTTTCGACTGGTCAATAAGAAGTATTAGCAACTGTGTTTTCTCTGGTTTGTGCACGTGTGGAACACTTCAAATTGTGTCGGCAGGAATTGCTGTAAATTTGTTGTAATTATGATTCTCATAAACAAATGTAGTGGTATGAAATGGTGTTTGAACTTTGGAGGACTGAGCACCATACTATGTTCTTGTTTTGAACAAAAGATTGGTTTCCTTAAGCAGCTCAATGCTATATTGTTATGACATTTAAAACATTCTGTCTTGGTAGATACCGTTGGCATTATACCTAGATATTTCACATTGCAAGTGGTTGGTAATGAGCACACTGTTATTTGCCAGTACATCATTACTGATCCCACTTGGGGAGCATATATTCGGATTATTTTAGCAGAGGACCTATGGAAAAACGAAGGTATTTAGCAGTTGACGTATGGAAAAATGAAAGTATTTTGTCTACTTAACAAAGAGGGCCTATTAGCTCGGTTAGAGCGTCGTGCTAATGACGCAAAGGTCGCAGGTTTGGGACCTGCATGGGCCAAGTATTTTCCTCGCTCTGCCAAACGTGATGAAGAGCTGCAACTACATTGAAGAGAGAGAATTGTGGAAGGACAATAGCATTAGCATGCAGTACCGCACCCTCATTCCTAAACAGAATCTGGGCGATCAAATGGCAATCTTGGACTACAAACCGAACCCCCCTTCCTGCCAAAAGCTCCAGTCACCTCTGCTGATTTGTTTTACGTTATCCAAGTCCTCCAAACAGGGAGGTTCATGCCAAATTCAAATATGAACTTGTCTAACGCGGTCCATTTTATAAGGACAGGAGCGATCTTAAGTTTCAATGATGCTCCGTTCTTAAAGATCTCAGCCTTGTTGAGGTCTAGAAAATAGAAATGACAATCCCTTATAAATCCCAAGAGCCCAATTTTTCTATAGAATAGTAGTTGAAGCAGTGGAGAATGTTACAGGGTGAAGCACCACCACCACCTCAAGTAATCGCCATGGACAAAATATATCTACACCATGTACAGAAAATTACAATCTCAGCTGCCTCATGCTAGCTGCTACTAGCTAGCGCTCAGCGTTTCTTCACTTCTTGCTATCTTTTTCAACGACTAATCATCATCGATCACGCATGCACCTTCCCCTTTCTTGGGAGCCTAACTGATGAACTCACACCATGACTGCAACTGCAACCCGGTCAAGATTCAGAGCAAATCGGCTCGATTTCTATCGGCAGACCTCTCTGGAACTCCACGTACGGGTATGCCATCGGAATGTCATCGCCATCGATCCACCATCTGCAACGTCACCAAATTTTCAAGGAACAATAAAAGGATGATCAGCCAACAGTGTAACATAGAGATTCAGTAACAGTATCTCACGTACTCTGAAAAAAGAAGGAAGCCATGTCCCTTGTTTTGTCACATTCAGAGAGATGCAAATATTTATGAACCTGATTCGGGAGTTTGATCATACTAGGACACTCGTTTATCTTGTATTGTGGTAGCATCGTACCACTCAACTTGCATAGCCTACTTATCGAAAACTCCATGCTGCCATGTTTGTACTGTGTGTTGTCGTCTGATGGTGCCAGTTCCGAAAATACACAATTTAGGTGATTTCAGACAGATTTGCGGTCCTTGTAGACAAAGAACATAAATGAGAGAGACTAGTTGTTTGCTATAGCCTTGTTGGCAATGCATTATTAGTTTGAAAGTGGTAACTGCATCAATCTATGCTCCTGTTCGTGTCCTCTATTTAACGTCGTCCCGACTGCATTAGTTTCTTTCTTAGGCTGATTTTTCTTAAAATATTTTTTCGTGTTCATTCATTGCTTCTTCGATTTGTCGGCTTTTGTAGCTCTGACTGCATCAGTGGTATACCTATGTATCTCCTACTCGGATAGGACAAATATGCCCTTTTGTTTTACCTGAAATTGAGCACAAGGTGATGGAGGAAGAAAGCAGCCTCTACTTTGGCAAGCTCTGATCCAGGGCAGAGCCGGGGGCCACCGCCGAACGGCGTAAACTTCTTGCTTGTCCCTTGGCTTGCGCCCTGGTGCATCAATCAATCAGATAAGGCATACACATGAATCAATCAGACCATTAAACATGAATAAATCAGACCATTAGCTTCATCAAGGAAACTAAGAAAGGATGCAAAGCCAAGAATGCTGGCTTTGAATGAGGAATCATGGTTAGGACCATGTACAAAAGGCACTATAGCCTCAGGCAGAGCTTGCTTGGCATCTGAAGATACCAGAATAGTTGCAAGTAATTATGTCATAGTTGGACACTCACTAATTAAATGTAGCAATTAGTTAGAGCACACCCTTTAAAGAAGATTCTTTCAAAGCTCCAGACAAGCTCTCCTGATAGGTGCTCTAAACTTTTCATTACATAAATTAGTAGTATTCTGGAAAAGTATATTATGACAACTAAGCTTCGTGACCTAACTGGTATGAATCGTTATTCATTACTAGTTTATTACCAATATGGATGGTATGTACTCAGGAGTCTCCATGCACAATTTATGACGAGCGACGAACAGACATACCTCCCATCTACAAGGCTGAAATTGTTGAGCATTTCCATGAAGCGAGCTGTTCAAATGAACAGCGCTGAAAACAGGTAGGACCTTCCAACCAGATGGAATCAGATACTCTGCAAGAGAGCAAAAAAGAGCCACTTGCTTTTGAGCATCTTCTATCAAAAGCGAGCTATTTTAGGATAACAATGCTTAAAATCCAAGCAATAAAGGTGCAACCATTCCCTTTGCCTCATTGCCTGATCCATTATCATGTGATGAGCACAATGGAACCTGCGACGAAAGCCTCAAGTAGGGTTAATTACCTTTATATCTGACATCTTTGAGAGCCTTCCTGTGGACAAACTTGACAATGTTGCCACATCTCAGCGCCTCATTGATAACCTGTAAGGACATGCACTTATGCATCGTCACTACACCATTTCCATTATTACAGAACAAGTCCTTCCCCCCCTTTGCATTATTTTTATAAAGATTTTTTTCTCCAGGACCGATAGCGGAGATTAGAGGGGTGAATAATCCTTTTCCTCTTTTTCAACTATTACAAAATCAACTTCTTTGGTTTTTTTTTCACTCAATTACCTATGATAAGCTAAGAAGATCTGATGCCCAACAGAAACAAGCACAAAGAGAAGCCAACAAGCCAAAAAGAATAAAAGAAACAACAAATGGGCCAAGTTATCAGCTGGCCTATCTGACTGCAGGAATCACACCTGTCTGACCAGATTTGGGTGGTTTGATTGCTCGGGTCACACCGGTTTGATCAGGCCTAACCGGTTGGACCGATCACCATTCCCAAACAGATAACATGCAGCTGCCAATAACTCAAAATGGCCCAACTTCTAATCTACTCAACCAACTAAGATGAAAATTGAATCGTAGCTTCCTTAAGGACCTATGAAACTATTCCATCAATGGATCGACAAGCTACTCAACAAAGTTTTGACCTTTGTTCAAAACAAGGCAGCTTACTTCAAAACAGGGCAAACTGAGGCAAACACCAAGAGCTTGCTATAGGGTTGCCTAGATGGATGGGATATGGCCTCTAGAAGGTTATTCAATCATCCACACATCCTTGGGAACTAGCAAGATCAAGGAAAGAGGAAATCCAAACAAGGAAAACAGGCAGATCAAAAGCACAAGTAGAAATCCATGGCAAAACTCACTTGGACGAAATTTTGATCTTTATTTTACTTGGAGATGAATATTTAAAGCCACTCTACTCTTAGAGGGCAAAGCTCCCTCCCCATGGAGCACACACACGAAGTTTCCCTATTGGAAAGCAAAACCCTAATTCTCAAAGGCTTAGCCAAGACTCCCAAAGCTTAGCCCCTGAGCCACCTCCTCTCCCTCCTTATATATGGAGACTCATAAGAAATTATAAATAACACCTCTAGTTGAATTTCATCCACTTATATGGATTAACCCATTAACCCAACATCATATTGGGTTTTACACACACGCGCACTCGTTTCAAAGCAGCTCATCCAAAGGGCTTTGATTGCCCAAAACACCAATCTAATCCATCGAAGCATCTCTGTATGCTTTGACACGCGGTGTCAATAGTCAAATCACTGAGCTTGTTACACTTGTATGGCGGTAGCCTTTAAATCCCACACCGTAGAGTCAAGAGCCCTCAAGATAGCTCTAGCTTTCTCAAAATTAGACAAGTCCATGCCCACGGACCTCAGTTGACTCACAATCCTATTGAACCTAGCAAATAACTGATCAATAGATTCACTAGATTTCATCTCAAGGCATTGAACTCAAGCTTTAAAGATCATGTAGTTGTTCCTTGATCTAGGGCGAGCCCTCATGACAGGTCTCAACTATCCTCAAGATCTCGTGCGTGGTAGGCAAATGATAAACTCTATCATACTCATTACTACCCAAACAAGAGAAAAGAATGTTTCTTGCCTTGTCATTGTTCTCCACATTAGGGGTGTTCCCCGGAGTAATGACATCATGCACTTTGAATGGATCTTGAACCACTTTCCAAATTGCTTGACCTTGGCTTTGAATATAGCATGCCATCCTATTCTTCCAATAGGGATAATCAACCCCATTGACGATAGGAGGCTTAGCCAAATACCTCTCTGACACCATACTTCAAAGACCGATGAAGATCTTATAGATAAAGGCGTCACCAGGCTCTGATACAACATATAGGACCGATGGTTGACATCCGAGAGGGGTGAATGATCTTTTCTTCTTTTTCAACTATTACAAAATCAACCCCATTAGGCTTCTTCACTCAATTAGCCATGAGAAGCTAATAAGATCATATGCATAGCAGAAACAAGCATAAAAGTAGAAGCCAACAAGCCAAGGGAACAAAAGAAGCAACAAACAGACCAAGGCATCAGCTGGTCGGTCTGACTGTAGGCATCACACCAGTCTGACTGGGCCTGGATAATCTGACCACTCAGGTCACACTGGTCTAACCAGGCCTAGGCAGAGTCACACCAGTCTAACTGGTTTTGAGCAGTCTAACCACTCTGGCCATAGCGGTTTGACCGCTCACCATTCCAAAACAAAGAATAGGCTGCTGCCAAAAACTCAAAATGGCTTAACATCTAATCTACTCAACCAATTGAGTTGAAACATGAAACATAGCTTCCTCAAGGACCTATGAACCTATTCCATCAATGGATTGGCAAGCTACTTAACAAAGTTTTGACCTCTGGCCAAAACAAGGCAGCTTACATCAAAACAGGGAAAACTGAGGCAAACACTAAGAGTTTGCTATAGGGTTGCCTAGATAGATGGAATCTAGCCTCTAGGAGATTCTTTTATCATTCACACATCCTTGGAAACAAGCAAGATCAAGGAGAGAGGAAATCCAAACAAGAAAACTAAGCAAATCAAAAGCACAAGGAGAAATCGATGGCAAAACTCACTTGGACGAAATTTAGATCTTTATTTACTTGGACATGGATGTTTAAAGCCACACCACTCTTAGAGGACAGATCTCCCTCTCCATGGAGCACACACACAAAGTTTCCCTCTTGGAAACCATAACTCTCAAAGGCTTAGCCAAGACTCCCAAAGATTAGCCCCTAAGCCACCTCCTCTCCCTCCTTATATATGAAGACTCACAAGAAACCCTAACCAACACCTCTAGTTGGATTTCATCCGATTACATGGGATAACTCGTTAACCCAACGCCATACCGTTTTTACACACGCACGCACATTTTTCAAAGCGGCTCATCCAAAGGGCTTCGATAGCCTGAGACACCAATCCAATCCATCAAAGCATCTCTACATACTTTGACATGCGGCCCGTAGTGCTCAATGACTAGTTGTCATCTCTTCACGCATTTGGACTCCTCTAAACCATTAAAGTTGTTGGTAGAACCGGTGTCGAGCAGAACCATTAAAGTGGCGTCGATGAGCTTGACATTGAACTGCATAGTGCAGCATGATCAGGGTTGTATCCCAGTCAATGCATACAACAATATGTCAGGCTTGCCATTGTCGGTGTCATCATAGTCATCATCATCACTAATGCTTGGCGACAACAGAAAGAATAAATGCTTGGACTAATGGTTTGGAGTTAAGCGTTCTTCACAATTGTAGCAGAGACTAGCTTCATGGTGGGCTGCCATCTCTTCTGGTGTTAGGTGGCATCAATGCATGGGTAGGTGGCGAGGAGGCGCGGTGGTAGTGGCCTCTATTGCAAGTGCTGTAACAGGTAGTGTAGGGTGCACTGTTGGTTTTGGCGCCGTGGACGTCGGGCGTTGAGTACAAGCTAGACGTGGTGGGAGGATTTCTTCATAGCCACAACCCGCTGCTCGTAAGTGCGTGCAAGAGCCATGGCTATCTATAAGCTGGCTGGATTTTGGAGTTCGACATCTGTGCGGATTGGTTCGATTAGCCCTGACATGAAAAGTTGATCCCGCTGTCTGGGTTGGAGCTGATCGGTGCAGTAGAGGATTGCTAGAATTTTCCCTAGTATTCTTCCACCGTCCTGGTCTCGCGTAACTCCTTTAATTCACCCAGCGGGTTGTGCCGTATGGATGGACCGAAGTGCAGGTTGACGAACTCCTTGAAGTTGCACCAATTTGGTTCACCTTCATCACGCTCTAATTGAAAATATCACTATTGGGCGATCCCCACAAGATGGTATGACGTGAGCCACACCTTCTTGGTCTCCGCCGTCTTCTGCCCTCGAAAAAACCGCTCGCAATGCTGTAGCCATCCCAAGGGGTCTTCTGCACCATCATACGTCGAGAATCCTAGCTTGTGGAAGCGTGGAGGTTGGCCTCCTTTTGCCCGCACCGCTACTGCCCCACTGGAGTCTAGGGAGCCTAGTGGCAAGAACAACATGCCTTCTCCTAGCCTTTTTGCCAGCATCGTCACGCAATCTCGCATCCCAAGAGTTGTTCCTAAAAGGTTGCAAGAGATCGATTGTTGTCCGTGGTGGTTGCCGTCAACAAGCAAGCTGCTCAGTGATGGTAGCGAGTTGTTCCTCCATCTTCTCCATCTTAATACCTGAGTCGATTGAGATCGTTGGCTTTGATACCAAGTTGTCATGTCCCATACCGGAAAGTAGGTCATAGGCATGGAACACCGGCGGCTTGGGCCTAGGGCCTCAGTGTACTGGTGCCAGATAACCAGACGGAAGAAGAATGCACAAGGGAGGGATGCGCATGAGGTAGATGGGAAACAAAAGGAAGACAGAGGTAGGAAGATTGATAATTCTCTGCTTGCTTTATTCATGCATCATATACTCCATATATATAGGAGTCCTAAAAGATATCAAATCAATAGGATCATAAGGATCCTAACTGACCAAACTTAAGGATCTTATCTAATCATGGAAGGATCTTATCTAATCATGGAAGGATCTTAAGGGTCTTATATAAACATGGAAATAGGAGATACTAATTTGCAAGCAAGGAAACCGGTGGTGATGATGGTCCTGCACCTCCAGGCTTACCTGCGCTACCAGGTTTGGGTCGACGGCTATAGGTAAGTCCCACCATGACACTAACCACAGACCACAGGCCGGTCTAACTGCTTAAGACCATCAAAAAACACACTCTCTGGAATTTCGATTAAATTCTATCTAGTTTCAGCTTATAATTCCAAATTAAGTGACACCTAGTGCAAACACATTCTCAAACATGCCTACACAGTGTATGGTGTCTATTTTTCAAAAGGCATATGGTCGGTCTGACTCTTAAAACCACTAGAAAATACACTCTTTGGAATTTCGGTTAAATTCTATCAAGTTTCAGCTCAGAGCTCCAAATTGAGTGACACCTAATGCAAACACGTTCTTAACATGCCCACACAAGTGTATGATGTCTATATTTTTTTTCCAAAAGGCATATGGCCGGTCTGACCGTTCCAAAGTCGCCAGTCAGACTGCAGTTGCCAGATCGGCTAGATCAGTTAAAACCTGATAGCGACTCTCAAAACCAAAAAACTTCAAAACCAAATTCAAACTTCAACAAAACTTGCATATCAAAGTTAAATACTCATCACACAACATAGGATGACCTCCATATGGTTTCACATTTGCTCTGGTCAAAACTCCATCTATAGGCAGGCATATGGACAAATGTTCTGAATAAGCAAAAAGACATCAAAGTTGGAGGGTGACATTTTTGTGGAGATTGATGATTATAGAAAAGGCTCCCGGCTTACTAATTAATCCTAAAGCTAGAATGTATTGAATGATGATCTTACATGTTGGGTATATTCCATCTTCTTGTAGTCTTCAGAGCTCAAGCACTCCTCCTTCCCTTTTCTAGATCTTATGCCCTGATGTTCCCTCTGCATATGTACAGCATGTTCATATACAGTTAGTGACAGGCACCCAACTACCAATCAATCACCTGTGGCTAACTTCACCATGGGAAGCATGCATGTACCTTCACCAAGTCCAGATCTTGAGCTGACTGCCCAAGGAAGTACACAACCATGGAGATCAAGAGTGAGGTGGTCTCATATCCTCCTAGTAGGGAGTCCAGCACAAAGCTCACTTTCTCCTCATCAGAGAGCTCATTGCTTGAGAGGAGCACGTCAAGGAAATCACCCTTCTTGCAAGAGCCAGCGCTCCTCCTCTCCTCAATAATACCCTTCACAGTGCTTGATATCCTCTCTCTGGCCTGTGAGGATCACCAGACAAGAGAACCAGCGTTGTTACAACACATCTTCAATGTAAACATTAGTGTGTGTACTAGTTTCATGAGCTATGATGGTAAGTATACAGAAAGGCTTGAAACTTGGACAGTTTAACTTAACAAGCTGCTGTAAAAGAGATGCTTAATTACCCGGACAGCTTTGGCATAGGGGGTCCCTGGGATGTAGAGAGGGAAAGAGATGAGGCCCTTCATGAAGGCGAGGAAGTCCTCCAGTATAACGGCAGTGACTGGCTCCTCTGGTGAGAGCCCGAGTACCTGCTTCACTATCACACTGAATGCAAACTGTGCTTCTCAAGGAAATCAAGAACACAGCCAAAAAAAGTCAAAAAAGAAAGAAAAAAAAAGACAATGGTAAGTCAAAGCCACCTTGGGAAAAGGTTCATGCAGCAGCAAGTAGTAACAACATGATGTAGGTAACATGTGCAAAGTTTTTCCTCCATGTTTCAAGGGATCAAATCCCTCTAGCTAGTGATGGCTCTGGTTTAGTTAGTACACTTGCTAACCTTCCTTGCCTCCTCACAGAAGGCGATGACCTTGACCTTGCAGCTCCTGTCCTTGGCGGCCTTGCGATGCCATGACCCAACTATGTGCAGTGTAATCTTCTCAATGTCACCGAGGTAGCTGGGCTTGAGCTTTGTGGAGGTGACCAGGGCTAGAGCGAGGTTCCTGAGCCTCTTGTGGTCCTCCCCCAGGACCACCAGCATGGAGGACTTGCCCAGTATGCCATGAATTGGCCTAGGGTAGCTGCACTGGAACAACCTCTCCTCATTCTGCAGGATGAAGTGGTTCAGTTCCTGGTCACAGGACACTATGGTGGGGGTGCAGAACAGATGGGACTTGAACACCCTCCCATACCTGCATCACCACATCAACAATGTTGCCATGCTAGTGTTAGTGTGCTACCTTTCCTTTTCTTCACTTCTTCAGAAGCAAGTTACTACACTGTCCAATTCATATTACAGTCTCAGAAGAAAAAGAAAGAAAGGAAGATGAAGCTGCTGAGACAGGACAGCAGCATTACCTTTTGCTGTCACATGAAATAATGATACACTACTTAATTGCATGTTAAGAAGATTTGTGCCACCTGTCTGTGGTGGTGGGGATAAAAATGCTACTACTGATTGATTACCTGGAGCAATGATCCTCCAAGAAGCTGCCCAGGGTGTTGGAAGCGTGAGGGCTGAGGAACCTGAGGGTCTCACCAAGGAGAGGCCATCCAAAGCTGCCATTGGGAGCCCTGGGATTCAGAAGCAAAGGCAGGAAGTGGCTCAGCACCAGGGTCAGAAGCAAGGCAAGCAGGATCACCAGAGCAGCCACCACAAGCTCTCCTCCCACCATCATACCACACACCAGGCACCACCACCTAGTCTCATCTCACCAGCATGGAGTCTCTGCCTCTGTCTACCCTTCACTTGCTCACCACCCTCTGTCTCTCTCTCTCTCTAGAATGGAAGGTGAGGGGGAGGCTATATAGTAGTAGAAGCAAGGCAGGAAGGATCTTGGCAAAGGGAGGGAGGGAGGGATAGTGAGAAAGAAAAAGGCTGCCTTTTGTTTTATTTCTTTGGGTATCTTTTAGAGTATTTATTTCTTGCTTTGTTTGATCTCTGTTTTTACTGCAGTGAAGTGACTTGGCTGCATGTACATACAACTGTATAGAGAGTTTTTACTTCTTTTAATAGTTATCAAGATGTATTAATAATTTATATGTAATTTAATGATAAGGTATCGGTAATATCCAAAAAGATAAAAACTATCATGCATATGAGTAGCTTTTATCAAGGAGGGCCAGGAGGACTAGGAGGATGGTCCAATGCAGAGTAGCATCTAGGCTGCTGCTGCTCAAGGTGCAGTCAAACACGCAGGTAGAGAGAGAGAGAGAGAGAGAGAGATGTTGTGTACATCCGTACATGCTGCCAAGTGCAGATGCATAGGACTTTGGTGCTAAGCTGCGAAGATTATGCGTATGTGGAGATTTGCACCTTGTAATCTCATCCCAGGACGTGCAGCGCATAAGCTACAGAGCAATGAGCTGTTGTGATCCTTGTCAAATGGAGTATGACGCATTGGAAGCAATGCATATAGGTGTTCCTAAAAATCATTTTTATCTGGAAAATGGAGCGTAGTTTTTGGTCGATAGTACTCCTTATACCTTGATTAGTTTGGTTATGTGAGTTTATATCCTCTGTTAATAACTTCTTTTGATAGTGTTTTTCAGTATCTTATCTCCCTCTTCTTACCCTGTGATTTTTTTCCTTTTCCATTGCAGCCTGACCAGCCCTTGCCAAGCTATTCTCAAAAGTCGAACTACTCCCTGTGCATGCACAATCTCATCATCCTAGATCAACATGTACCTTTCCCTTGCTTGGTCACCCTACATCATCTAGGAACAAGTGTAATTTATACTCCATTTATCACTTGACCATAGTTGACTTTGATATTTGCTCCCCTAAGGCTATCGACCATACAAGCGAATTGCTACTGGACACCTTTCAACAACCAAAGATGTGTGCACCTCCGCAACAGAGCATCTCAACCTGCAAATCTAGGTGTGGCAACCTAATTCAACTTAACATCAATCTTTGCGAGATTATGTGTTATGTTATAATACATACACATGTATGTATGTATGTATGTATGTATGTATGTATGTATGTATGTATGTATGTATGTATGTATGTATGTATGTATGTATGTATGTATGTATGTATGTATGTATGTATGTATACAATTTTTCCACAGCTTCCGTATATATATTCTGTATCTAAGTATGAATTCTACACCAGAGGCACTAATCTTTTGGTACCAGCGGATCTCCGACAACTACTGCAACCCTCCCCACCCTGAGTAACCTACCTGTGCTGGCAAATTATTAGACCAACTCCTACAATGGCCACCAAAATGTACCCAACCAAGCACCAACAATAATCTGCACATGTGTGGATCTTTGCTTTTGAAGGTTAACTAGGGCCTTAAAAATACAGATTTGATTAACTAACTTTGAAAGCTCACAAAACTAGTACTTTTCATTACCACTTCTATCCACAATGAATAACCCAATCAATAATATGCATGGAGTAAGTTTCAAATATATGAAGTGTAGTGATCATAAAGCTAAAAAATACGTAGATTAAACTTCGATGCCGTATAAACAATGCATAACCCGATCAATAATACTGCATAAGCAAAGATCAAGTAGAATACCACTAGGCGTACCATGGAGTGGCTCATAGTCAAACCTAAAATTTGGACTATGGTAAAGTACTACCTAGGGAAATGAGTACAATACTTTACCAGAAAATAACCAAAGTTAAAAGAAAGTTTCTGAAATTTTTACTGGGCTGTACAATTGTATGAGCACATCTAGATGTACTTGTAGCATCGGGTTTGCTGGACCAAAGGACACAAAGACCTGAGCAACTGTTGGGGAAAAAATATTCCTTGAGGTGGAGGTGGTGGACTGGTGGGTAATAAAGCTGTCCCGCGGAATGCCCGCGCGGAGGCTCGGCCACGTCGCCCCGCCCGCACGCTCCGGCCGGCGCGTGGCGGGGGAATTTCGGTACGGTCGGGGGAGGCGATTCCCCTGTATTTTTCGGAAATTACATAAAGGTCCTTTTTTCCTCGCGAACAGGTCTCTGTTATTTTTTAAAAATGCTTTTTTTTGCGAAAACAACCCTCCACTTCACCGAAATTTTGTGTATTTTGCAGGATAGCGCCCCGCGTTTTCTAAATTACGTACGGGTCCCCGTTTACTTACGTACAGGTCCTCCCTTTTTTTACGAAAAAGACCTTCGACTTTTTCGGAAATACACATGTGCCCTCGGTTTTTTACGAAAAAGACCTTTGCTTTTCCGAAAATACACATGCGCCCTCGGTTTTTTTTAAAAAACCCCTCACGAATTATCGCCTCTTTTACTTCGGTACACACGGTGGCTGGCGCGGCGTGACGCCGTGCCTATGAGGCTAGTATATTTTAGGAACCGCACGAGTGGCAGCCGTTGCAGTACAAATAGGCCCGAACATGTACAACGCCGGCTGTAAAACCGTCTATCTGTAATTTTTGGTACGTAACATTTTTAACGATATAGATGAGATAGAATAAGAAGGTAGAAACAAATCATTTGTGATGCAATAGACAGTTTATAAAACGGCTTTTTATTGTTGTATCATTGCCACATGTACTAATTGTAGGGATCTATACAGACAACTTATTTTATAAATTGTCTTTAATTTTTTTATAAATAGTATAAAAAGTGCTACAGATAATAGCTATTTATATTATTGTACATATCTTTAGTCTCATCAGTGGGGTGTCTACAAGTAAACACAAAATTTGTAATATCTCATTTACTCTCTTTTCCCAATCGGTCATATGTAACCTTACCTTTCTCTCACCTCCCTCTTGCATTACCCCCCCCCCCCCCCCCCCCCCGCTTTGCTTTGGCTGGATCAAGTACTACCAATGCAATGATATCGGCTGTGTCTCTACAGTGCCACGTAGGATTCAAGATGAGGTGAAAAGAAAATTAAAGAAAGAGAGAGACGGTATCTTTCATGAGACATAGCTTAGACGCACAAACCAAAACGAAGAGAATAAGGGGAAAGAATTAGTGGAGTAAATGATAGGTGAGAGAAATAAATAAAAAATAATGGTATAGATACGAAGTATTGGAGAGGATGTATCTAGTATTGTATCTATACGACGTGGCAATATTTAGACATGAGTTTGTAGTGTCTGTATTACGAGTAGGGGTGCAATCAGAGCTAATACGGATAGATATCGCCCATCCTGTATCCTATTTCGTATTTTTTTCTTGGAGTTGAAGTCGGATATGGATAATATTAGATACCCATTTCACCATTCCGTATTCGTTTCTTAAGCCTTCAGATGATCAGTCGGACCGAAATTATCCACTTCTTTACATAGGACATTGGACAGTAGGATGCAATCAGTGCGAACATGGAGAGACTAATCGTTGAGATGTCGAAGGAAGAGCACTCAGTATTCTCTGCCTATTTAGAGGTGATAATCTGCCTATATGTTATCTTGTTCCTAAGTGCAGTCACAACAGACTTCCTCATATCACTTGATATACGGATATATACGAACGGATATTACTCATCATGTATCCTATTTTATATTTTTTATTCAGAGTCAGAGTCGAACATGGATAGTGCTGGATACCCATTTACCTTTTTTATATTCGCTCTGTGAGCCTTCGATTAGTCGGTCGAAAATTATCTGCTCCGTTTGCATCCCTAATTAGGAGCACCCTCGTGATCTAGTTGTTCAGTAAAGAAAATAGGGCTTTATCCAAAATAATGGGCGATGTTATGCTCTTTGTAATTGGTTTGGTCATTGTTAAAATGCTTGTTATTAATATAAATTTCTTAATCATGCTCAAGACTAGTTTTGACATTGCTATATAATATATGACTTTCTATGATTTAGATAGCTCTTCTTAAAAATATGGCTTGGTTGCTTTATTAAATCAATGCAAAGTGACTTGGATAATCCATACAGCTTCTTGATTTTTACTCTCATTGCTCCTTCTTAGAATTATTCCTTCTCTGAAGGTTCTTGATGATTACATTGCCAAAGGGGGAGAAATTAGAGAGAATAGAGAGATATGGAGAAATTTGCTAAATTTGCTTCTCTTGTGTTGAGGGGGAGAGTTTTTGAAGAGATTTGAGATTTGTGGCTTAAAATGATTTTCAAGCTTTAGTTCTTCACTTATATCTGTTTGAAACTAATTTATCATGTAATCTTGTGGTGTTGTCAATGTATTCATCAAGAGGAAGATTGTTAGACCATGTAGCTTGGTCTAGGATATTTTGGTGATGAATAATTGACAATGGTAAATTTGTGATGAATAATTGATGATGTTGCTTACTGTTACTTGAGGTGTGTTGCATGTGTAGACTGATGTTGGTCAAATTGAGACAAACTTCTGCCGAAAAATGTTCTTTAGTCTTTTCATGTGCAGGTTGAGCATAGAGGTGATCATGGTTAGTGACGAGGTGGACCAGAACTAGGATGGGAGATCCGAGGTTCAGACGGTCAAGGATGTCATGAGATGGTCGGGCTCATACTTGAGGCGCATAGAGATCAGAGATGGATGATACGTGTTGGAGCTATGGAGGTGCGGTTTGGAGGCTACGACACGGGTGGATGATGTGTGGAGAAGCTACGTGAGGTGCGGTCCTGGAGGCTTCGACACGTGACGAGTTGAAAAGTTGGAATTTTGGAAAACCCATGTTAAGAAGGTTTCGAGTCCCTTTGCTATTGGAATTGGATTAGAACTCATAGGCTTAGGATAAGTCCAAGTTTTGGGCCCTAGACTATAAATAGAGATGGGGTTAGGGACTAACTCTGTGACTTTTGATATGCTAATTTCGTGCTAGGGTTTAGGGGTATCAGACGGCACTTTGTAGCCACCATAATTTAGAAAAAACTACTAGCGGTGTGTCTCACCTCTTTTGCTTCCCCGAGGCATTGTCGACTTCATCTATGATCCTTGATCGTTGTGCACTCAAGCGTGGAAAGAAATCACGGCGTCGTTTTTTGTGCACGTGCGTCACCAAACTCGGTCTAGTTTTCTAGTAGCATCTACGTCTTACTGATTGCATGCGTCCCAAATCAGATCACTTGCACTAAATGGGAGACTTCTGGAGCCATGGCTGTCCTTGATCCATGTGCGAGACGTGACATCTTTGGGTCATGCTCAATCTCGCGTGTGTCTCCCGACCGTGTATGCTTCGCTTTGATCAACTTCATATGGAGTCTTCTCAGTCTGCAGTCAACCAAAGAGCAAAGCACTTTTGCATACAAAGCAGTGTCCAGCTAGCTATCTGTAGAAAAAGTAGGTCAAAGAAAAACAGAGCACGGTAGATTGTGAAAAAAGCTGTTGTGTATCATAATCATCCACTCCTTCTGATTGTCATTGATGATCCTACAGTTACACATATTCACCATTTGTTTTGGTCCAGCTTCAAAGGAGTGTGCATATGAAGACAAAGGTCGGGACCTCCCTCTATCATCTACACATACATAGCTACGCTACCGCATACAACAACAGCCCAAATTTCAGTTTTAAAATAGGTAAAAAGAAGAACAAGCCTATTCTATTCTCCTGTAGGATTACTACACTTTTCTAAGCGTAAAGGGGGAGATGTGGGAGTTTGTTTTTTATTACAAAATTTGAATTGCAATATCTCTTTAATTGAATGTTCATTCTATGATGTGTTTGCTCTGTTGTTTTTAGAATTATGATCTTAATAAAATGAGATCCATGTTTGACATGTTTTGACGCTATGAAAATTGTGATACTGCATGACAGACATTGAGTTACTGCACTGCTACAGGAGTGTTACTGGACTTTTCTAGTCGTGGAGGGGTGATGTGGGAGTAGGTGGAAGTCAATGGTAGGGGCTGACAGAAGGTAGGTTGGTGGATTTTCTTTGATCAAGCTTTGACCAAGGTGGGAGGTGGTTTTGGCCCATAGGAAGGGAAGGGGTATCGAATAGCTATTCTATAGGGGTAGAATATTCTTGCTAGAAAAGAATAATATCACATGATTGATGTGAAGTAATGTAAATTTTGATATCTATCCTCTCTTTAATGAATGGGCAAAGCACCTGCCACCTATTTCAAAATAAATTTCTCAAAGTGAGCACACTCATGATCTGATCATGTAGGATCATGGCCAGCGATCAAAGGGAGTGAATGAGAGCCTAAAACTTTTTCCTATGGTACTCCATGATTCTTTCACTCTAATAGTTATGAGGAGCTACAAAGATTAGAGCCTAAACATCTTTACCAAAAACACCATGAAAAACCGAGCAGACCAAGCCTTGACCTCAAGCGCGGTCAAACCTCTAATTAAAGTGCAGTATGACCTTTGAGTGGTATGCCTACAGGTATATAGGTGGTCTGACCACACCCTCGGAATTCAAAAAAAAAAAGCAGCCTGAACAAAACAAAAAAACGCCACAACTTTCACAACGAAGCTCCAAATGACTTTAAAGTTGAAATACATCTTCTCTAGAACATTAGGGACCTATTCCAATTAAAGATCTAAGAGATCATTGCCAAAGTTGCAATATTTTTTCTTCTGAAGGTAACACTTGCTCGTGGGTTAAGGGTAGTCAGGATGACTTTGGATCAACCCCCACACATCCTAGCAAGCAAAACCACAAGAAGAGATCAAAGTCAAAACCCCTTAGAAGCAAAACACCCAATGTTGCACCCTTTCTGAGCCAAAACCCGGGCAACTCCAAGAACTTATTAGAAAGGATGCTGAGAAGGATGAGATCTGACTTCCAAGAGGTTTCTCCACTATTTACATGTCTTTGGCAACCAACAAGATCAAGAGAAGAGAAAGAATCAAGAAAATCACAAAGACTACACAAGAAACTTGAGCAT
The DNA here is from genome assembly GCA_017311315.1 of Dendrocalamus latiflorus. Classification (NCBI taxonomy): domain Eukaryota; kingdom Viridiplantae; phylum Streptophyta; class Magnoliopsida; order Poales; family Poaceae; genus Dendrocalamus; species Dendrocalamus latiflorus. Next base: position 35,796,155 of record CM029628.1, read on the forward strand.
GACAAATAGAAGAGAATTAGGATCTCTATTTCAATTTTAAGAGAAAGGATTAGAGCCACTCCTACAGGAGGACGAGTGTCACTCAAGAGAACACACAACTTATGATTCATCATGTTCTAAACTCACCCTCTCAACTATTCATGAGCACATGACTCAAGAGACCCAATCTCTTGCATACTCTCTCATCTTTTTGTAGAACCATATTGATAATGGCCATGGTTTATACATGCTGAATAATTGGCAATTCTATCAAGTTGAAGTTTGAATTTGCGAGAGTTTGCAAGTTTTCAATCTTGGCAGTCCTTGGCGATCTGACCGGCGAGAGCAGTCGTCCCAACCACCAATTGGCGATCAGATCGGCCCTCTACACTTTTATATTTTGAGTGCTTCGATTATTATTGATTTAATCCAAAATCTTTGAGTGCGGTATTAGCAGTGTTTAGGGTACAGTATGACTGGGTGTTCAGTTGTACTGGCTTCTAGTAGTCGGTACTTATTCTTCAAAGAAGTGCATTTTGGGTGCACAACCCGAGAGGTCAGACTGGCCATGGGGGTGGTCCAACTGGGGCCAATGGTCTGACTGGGGCCAGCAGTCCGACTGACCACCTAATGACAGTTTGACCAGCTTTGATTGAAGGTAACCGAGAGGGTTTAAAAATTTGTGATAAATGGTCATGGGTTGAGTTTTAGAGTTTTAGATCATTGCATTCATGGTGCATGAAGTATGTTGGACTAACATGAATCAAGTTGTGAAGAACTTTGTGCTTGGAAATGATTTATTGATTTTTGATGTGTAGAAAGCTTAGAGGCAACCATGGTCATCGGCTTGGACTGGGACTAGGCTTGGGAATGAGCTGAGGTATGGTCAAGGAAGCTGGGTGGTATAGTTGAGCTCAAGCAAGGCCCAAAAAAGACTAGGGATGTTGAAAGGAAGGTTCAAGTAATGTTTTATCTAATGGCGCGATTGGTGCAAGTGAGGCATGGTGGGGGGAACCGACATAGAGAGACTTGCCAATACGTGAGTTATTGGTGAACCTACAAGTTATAGGCATAGAGATTGCTTGCAAAAGAGGAAATGGCCATGGACTAGGCTCGAGGAAGAGATGAGGTCTATGGTCAAAGCAAGGGAGTTTTGGAGGGAAAGCCAAAATACTGGAAATAATGATGGGACCAAAACCACGATGCTTGGAGGACGTTGGGAGAGTGATTTAGGTTAAGAAAATGCTGAGGTGGCTAAGTGGATGAAAAGTTTGCTCCTTAGCGGGTTCGGGCTTATGCACTTTGAGAAGAGTACATAAATCATGTATGAGTGTAAAACCCGGTGTATAAGGGTTAACAAGCTTCCCTGATTATATTAATGGATAGTATTCATTAAGATTAGATATAGACTAGTTGCTCTATCTATTTAAGTGAGATAGGTTGGAGGCAAGTAGAGAATAAACCATCCCTTCATTAGGGTTTGAAAGAGAGATTTCCTTGTGGTGAAAACTTTGGGTGAGTGCTCTTGTGAGAGCTCTATCCTTTAGGTTGGAGTGGCTTTAAAACCTTAATGGTGTATTCTTACTCTTGTTGATTTTACACTTGTTGTAATTGGTGTTTTGCCCCCCCCCCTCTCGTTCCCTCTTGATCTTACTAGGTGCCAAGGATATGTAAATAATGGAGATACCTCGTGAGAATTATATTTCATCCACTTATGGACCAACTATAGCAAGATTTTGAAGGCTACCTGATTTTGTTCGATTTGGAGCCCTTCTTGTGAGATGTTGTTCCGAGGGTTTTAGCTTCGAATCTTTGGATGTTGTTATTTACTGTGATATGTGAAAACTCATCTAGAGCCATATTGACTATCCTCAATCTACGAGCAAGTCATATCTTAAGTTCTTGAGTTTTACGTGGTTTTGGTGAAACGTAGCATATCTTGAGGAAAGGTTAGAACTTTAGCTAGATCCATGCGGTCTTTGAATGGATTTAATTTCTGATATCCTCAGTAAAGTGTGTGCAAAGTTTCAAATTATTTAAATGTGTATTTTAGAGATTGCACCATTTTTGTTTTGGCTCGAGCTGATTTTGGTTTTTGGAAACAAGGGTGCGGTCTGACCGTTCCCAACCTACGGTCCGACTGAAATCTGGTCAAACAAGTCATCTCTGACGATCAAACTACCAGGCTGGTCTAACCACTCTTCCATAGTGGTTCGACCGATCTAGAGGAGTTGTACTCTGTTTGCTTCCACGCTTTTATGAGTTTTTTGTGGTGAACAAATTTGTTCTTCCTAACTTCTAGTAGCTAGTAAAGTAAAAGTTTTGGAATACCATTTGAGATAATAAATTTGAAGATATCATTCACCCCCTCCTTTAATTGCCATATCAGGTCTAACACTTTTTATATAGGGACGCACACTTCTACCTACCTCTAAAACCCTAGATTTGAGCCATTTAGTGGATATCATCCACTTACACGTGGGCAAACCGATAACCTAACACCATAACGGGTTTTTCACTTGACTCAATACTTAAGCATGCTTCTCAAAGTGACACCCAATAACACATTCCACTTGTCTTGTTCTCCATTGCTTGACCTAAACCACTTCTCAATGCATCGTGTTTTAGCATCTCTTTACCTTTTGTGTTTGGCAATTTATCAAAATGTCCCTCTAATAACTCAATTCCATTTCTTCATCTCCAAGCAAACCAAAACCAATCCTTCACATCAAAGTATCTCCGCATGCCTTGACATTTTGCTGGTGGTGCTTAATGACTTACCATCAAGTTTTCACGCATTCAGATCCCACTAAATTGTCTCTATTTGCATCGGTTCTAAGTCACTTGGCACATTACATGTACCAACTCACTTATTCATGATCCTTGTCTTCTCCATGCCTTCTGTTTGAGACACGTAACCTCACTTGGACTTACGCAATAGTACGGAGTTCAGATCTCCCGCCTAGTCCCGGTCTTGACGTTGACCACCACCGCCCAACCTAGACATCTAAAGACCAAGCAACCATCTCTAAGCATAAGTTTTATGTACTTAACTCACGTTAGTCAAATCATACATCATGCAATCCATATTATCAATCCTAAACATCTAGAACCAATTCCTAAATCAGTTCTTAAATTTTTGGCCTACTAGAAACAAGACAATGGTCATATCACACTTTCAATTGTGCCATATCACAGTCATACTGCCAACTAACTAGTGATCATAGCGTATTATGATCATACCAAACTTTCAATGGTGGTCATAGCACAGTGGTCATACCACCAACTAAACAGCGGTCATACCGCATTTGACCTACCCAAAAACTCCTATGAAAAATTGCAACCACTAATTAGAGGTTGAACATACCTCTCTTTATGGTCATTTCGCACCTTAGATGGCGGTCATGCCAGCAAACCTTTGAAAATGTAAGTCGAATTTCAACATATTTACAAACCAAAATCAACTACTCGTTCTTAAACTACAAAGTGACCTTGGTAGGAATCCTTTGGCTAGACGAGGGGGAGGTTTCTCATCTTCTCGACAGCAAGACGCGAGCATCCCATCGCTGCTACATACCAGTGAAACGATTGCATGTGGGGGCTACGGTAATTTTGACGAATGGTAGCCGCATAAGCCAAAGCCCAAGGGCTCTCCCGCATCGCACCGTCGTCGTTTATTCTTCGCCCGGAGATGCCTTTCAAGTTTCAATCTCTGCACCGTGCGCCCGTTTGTCCCAGCTCCGCCCATATCTTCCTAAGGATTTGCAGCGGCGGGCTCTCTTGGACCATTCCGCGTACGCACTCGTCCAACCAGAGCCAGATTTGGAGCTGTTCGTACTTTAATTGCGTTTTGTCCCGCCTCCTTGTTTTCTCATCACTAACTAATCATCATCACTAACTAATCAGCAGTAGAGGTGCTAATCCTGTGATGAAAAGGGGATTTGATCATTTGTCTCACCTGACATTATTATATTTGATAAAATACTCTGCGATGTGTCACTTGCATATGGATCCTAGACTATATGTAAATGAGATATTACAGGATATTTTATTAAATGCATATAAAAGATAGAGCAAATGATCAAATATTTTGTGATAGAATGTTTTGTGCTGTTATTCTGTTCCCTATTGAATGGCCTCTGTTTCGCAGGAGCTGCTACCTCGTCGAGCTCTTGCTAGCTTGTCCTCTCTACTGTGTCTCATCTTGCTCCCATTACAGATCGATTTAAGAAGCTAACAGCAACGACGATGGAATTTCGAAAGGAAATCGAAGGATACTAAAGCTGATGGGAAGCCAAATCTATACTACTAGTATTTGGCTTGTTGCAAATATTAGTCACTATGCATGATACATGCTCCACATTTACAACAGTGTGCTAGTTACTGAACAAGTGATGGCTGATCTATGCGGTAGTTGTCCCCAAGTGATTTCTGTTTAGGAGTAGTGGGGTTACTGTTTACGAGTTTATGAAGGAAGATACAATTGCACCACATAATTGAATGTATTGTCTAAGGCTCGAATGCCAAATATGTAGGGTGCAGGGTACTTACGTAATAAGTTTCTGTTTATATTGGCTTTTTACTTGATGGCTTTTAGTTGCTACTAATGAATAGTAGTGACTGATAGAAACATCTGATGAATAATAATGGCAGATGAATAATAATGCATTATGTACAAAAAACGATTCAACGAAAGGCACTAAAACATTCGGATCGTCATGCAACTTATGTAACGGTGATATAACAAAATACAAAGTACATTACAATATGTAAAAACGAAAAGTACTGGCTGATAAATAATAGTGGTTTATAGAAGTTAGGGCGTTCGTATTGGATTCTGCTTCTGAAAACAGACCAGAAGCAAAAAAATCAATATGAATATGTCCTAATAATCTGCTATAGAAGGAGCGGAGGATCCATATTAAATATAAATTCTTGTGGATTCTATTATAGTATTATCAATATTCTATTCTAGTATTTTCAAAATACTTGCCATACAAGGAGCGAGGGATCCATATTAAATATAAATCCTAGCGGATTATATTACAGTATTTTCAATATTCTATTCTAGCATTTTCAAAATACTTGTCATACAAGAAATGTACTATGAGTTTTGACAAAACTCATGTACGATGTCAATGTACCATGATTTTCTCCCAGTAAGAATTGACACAATTCTACCGTACTTATCAGTAAGGCATAAAATAACAAAACAGCTACTGCTAATGCTCCTGGTTAACAAAATTTGCCCTCCAAATAAAACTTAGCGGGTATTCGTATTGGTTTCTGCTAATAGTTTTTTATGACGGCTAATAGATTTAGTTGAAAATAAATATTAGTAACTGAAAAATATAATTTTTAGAAGAAGAAAACGAGCGGTGTAAAAAAAATAAGTGAAAGATACGTGCGCAAAACAGGAGTGAGAGAAATGAGATATGTGATGAGATTATGACCCATGACTTATTCTCAGAATGAGACAGAAGTAAAAGAAATGAAAAATCGTTTAAAAATCATATATTTATATTAGACTCTAACTTTTCTAGGAAGATAATACAATCAGGCATTATAAGCAGTTGCACAAAAACCCGTCAAGCGTGGGTACCTTGGCTTTGTATTTTGACCGAGGGGCCAAAGGCGCCAAAGCCAAATCATCAACCTTCGCTGAGTTCGACACGTGCGACATGTGCGAGTAGGCACCGGACCCTAAGGGTGTGTTTGGTTCTAGGGATAATAGGGGATGGGACGGGCGATCCCAGATTTGGACCTGTTTGGATTGGAGTCAGCAGGGATAGAATCCATCCCCTTTGGGGAATATCTCGGGAATATTCCCCTAAATCGATGATGCCTCCGTCCCTCAAAAACAAGGGGATGGGCTCGTCCCTCTTCCTCGCCTCTCAAAAACAAGAGGATGACAAAAGGGCCCCACACGTCGAATGACTCATCCCATATTTTGATGTCCCAGAACCAAACAAAAAACAGAAACAATTCTATCATTTACAACCAAACAAAGAACGGGAACGATCCCGTCTTTAAAAACAAGGATAAAACCATTCAATCCCTACTGGCTTCAAACCAAATGCACGCTAATTTTCTATCGCCTCACGGGCACCGCAGCCAGGGACGAGGCATCCACTGACTGAGACTGAGAGCCACAGCTGCATGGTCGCACGAGGCACCTCGGGACGCGTTCCTTTGGCACGGGGACGTGTCAGCGCTCTGTCTCGCTCTGCTTCTCTGTCCTCTGACCATGCTTCACCTCACCCTTCGCAATCCGATGCAGGGCAGGGGAGAGAGAGAAACAGAGGGGAGGGCGGCGTCCGTTTCGCTTGGCCACTCCGCCCGTCGGGGCCGCACCCGCACGAGGCGCGCTTTGATCTGTTCTCATCCGTTTCGGTCCATTCCTCGTCTCCCGCCTCCCTTGCCCTCCCTCGGTCCCTCCTCCCGAAACCACCGGACCCATCACCCGTGCACACGAGCGGATCAAGCCGGAGGTCTCCGTCCAACTGGCCTCTCCCACCTGCCTGGCTTGCCGCTGATCTCCCATCCAAAGGTAACCTACGGACCGAACATGGAGCAGTAGTAGTTATAGGAATCTTCAACAGTCTCATTTAAACTGTCTCTTGATATATTAAAGAACTAATTTTTTATATGAAAGAGAGAATGTGAGGAGAGACATGTGTTATCTTTTATATAATAGATGGTTTGAACTCACAAACCAACATAAATAGTGAGAAAGTGTGAGAAAGAAAGTTACGGTGAAAATAATATAGTATATGGCCCTGCTTATTTGGGCTTAGGGTTTGTTCTTTTTGGCTTATGGCTTTTGGCTGCGGTTTATGGTTTTTGAGCTGTTCGTGAGAGACAGTACAGAGTAACAGAAACTCGCGTACAGTTTTGGCCGATATAAATGAACTTGTTATAATGTGTATTACAATTAATTTGCAGACTCCGTCTTGAAAAGACACTCCATTTGAAAGCTAGTTACTATAGAAAAGCCGAAAGGGTGCTTTTAGAAGCTGAAAAGAACATGCCCTTATGCTTTTAGCTTCTTACTTTTGTCTTTTTCTGGGTTTTTTGGGCTTTTTTGTTTTTGTTTTTTTTGTATTCCTTTGTATTGTCCGAGACCGGAGAACCTATTTTTTATTTTATTTTCCTTTTTAAAAATTTAATTACACGAAAAAACTTACAACAGATACATTAAAAAAACCTCAAACAGTACAAAACAGTGCCAAATAAATCCAAAAACTGAAAGTATAAGCCTAAATGAGTAGTTAGAGGAATAATTTTTTGTTACAGAGTTTGCCTCTAGTACTGTCTTTAGGTAAGGTAGAAATTTTAAAGACAACTAAAAGAAATAAACTATTGTAGATGCCCTTAGTGGGATACGTATCTCTGCCTTTGCGTGTACAATTGGCTATTTTTACTTTTCAGCAGCTTTTATTTTTAAGGTTCTTTTCGCAATCGCTATTAAAAGAACGGAGCAAAAAGAGAGGTACAGTATTCCTTTGGGGCAAATCGCAGCCATTGGTTTTTAGAAAAGGAGGCTAGATTCAATGCTACACCGCAGGCGTGTACAGCAATTGCTACAGTAAACAGCAGCGCAGTGAAAAGGTGCCTTGATTTCCTGTAGCAGCTACGGTGATTGGCCATTTACGGTTTGCCTATGCCTTTGTGGCACGAAGGCAAAGGATACGAATCAATACTAGCGGTGCTACCCCATGTAGGAAGATGCGAACTATGTAAAAATAAATGTGCCTCGTAACTCACGGAAAACATGGTGGAGCACCCAAAATACGAATCCATACTAGCGGGATCAAGGGGATGTCGCATCGGTGGAGCACTGGTTGTGATGAAACACATGGTTGTGGCTCTTAGGTACTGCTCCAAACAACTCCAAACATGAGCAGAAATTGGACATTATTTTTTAAAATATTGTTTCCTGATTATGTTTGTCCAGACTTTTTGGATTGACGAAAGGACGAAAGTTTGAAGTATACATGGTTAAATTAGGAAGGGTACCTCCTGTTGGTCACTCAAGAAACCACGCCTGTCATTTGTTTTACCAGGGGGGAGCCCAAGGCAACGCAATCTCTTCATCACACCCATGCTTGCACCACCTGTATGTTTATCCAATGATGTGTCTTCGATAGATACAGTCCATACGGAGCAAAACTGTTATTTTTACTCTCTCTATATATAAAAAGAGAGAGAGAGTAAAAATAACGAGTGCTCCTGGTACCTAGACACCGTGTGTGTGTGTGTATATATATATATATAGTGCTATTATATTTCTTTATCTATTTGATTATACTCTAACAATGAATATAATATGCTCCAAAGTGAGTTATATAAAAAATTTCATAAAAATCCACTTTTTATAGCACAATTTGCGTATATATTCATTTTATGTATGAAAAAGGATATATAGCAAAAATAAAGGGTTCCGACAAAAAAATTTCAACCAAGTCACATTAGAGTATGTTAGAATTAATATTTATGTATACCAAAAAATGATAAACAGGTATAAAATATTTAATTAAGTGGTATATTAGAAGTGGGAGTATGTACTTCTAAGAGTAAGAAAAATGCTTTCTCTCTCTGTATATATACACATACATACATAATACCTTCATTTTTTCTTTGCAATTTATTTACATGTAGATCTGCATATACATACCGAACTTGCTATACCACACTAGAGTGAATTTTTTTGGGATTTCAGATGATTTCCTAAATGTCGGATACTTGAATGTGCTTCGAATTTTGTGTAGTGATGTCTTCGATGACACCAGATACCCTACATCTATATTGTTGGACTATATGGATAAGTCATGAATATAGTAATGATAAATAATTGACACTTGGATTGAATTGAAATTTGTATTTATGAAAGTTTTGATCGATGCACTTTTGTAAAATTGGAATTATTGAAAGATTTAGGTTAAGCGATCTGACCGCTTTGTATTGGGTGGTCTGACCGTCTGGCTTCGACCACGATCAATTGTTAGTGGTCCGAATGGCTTTGTGTTGGGAGGTTCGATCGGCAAGTCCGATCAACAGGCGTCGACCACGGTAGATCGACCATGACAAATTGACCACGACAGGTCGAGCACGGCAGAACGACCATGGCTAAATGACCACGGCTAAATGATCACGGTAGAACAACCACGACTGAACAACCAAGGTAGAATGACTAGTCAGTGGTCGGAGCTATAGTGAATCAGTTGTATGCTACAGCGAACTGGTTGTGTGCTACAGTGGACCGGTTGTTAGTCGGAGCAGGTAGTCAAGAGCTACAGTACCGGTCGGTGGTCGGAGCTATAGTAATCGGTCGATGGTCGGAGCTATAGTAACCAGTCGATAGTCATAGCTACAGTACCTTGTCATTGGTCATATCTACAGTGTCTGGTCGGTGATCGGTAGCTGTAGATTTTGTGATCGGTAGTCGTAGACTTCACAATCTGCTATCGTAGTCATAGGCTTTGTGTTCGGTTGCTGTAGGCTTCACGGTCGATACTTGTAGGTTTCGAGTGCTTCAATTCTTGTAACCTTCAAGTACTTCGAGTACTCGTGTCGAATCAGCCAGCGATCCGATCGGCTTGTGCATGACGGTCATACCAGCTTTTTTGAGTGGTTTGAGGTTGATTTTAGGATAGCGTGAAAATTGAGATCGTGGATGATATGGTTCATGTTTCTTGATGGTTAATGGTGTGTTATGTGTTCATGGACTGATATCGGTTAAGTTGGGAAGAACTTTTGCCGGAGAGAAAGTTCTTTGATCTTTGCATGTGCAGGTTGGCGCGTGGAGACGGTTATGGTCGGTGACGAAGAGGACCGGGACTAGGAGGGGAAAATCTGAGATCCAAGCGGTCAAGGATGTCACGAGGTGGTCGGGCTCATGCTGGAGCACGTAGAGATCAAAAGTGGGTAATGCGTGGAGAAGTTATAGGAGGTGTGGTCCTGGAGGCTTCGACATGTGAGGATGATGCATGAAAAAACTACGGGAGGTGCGGTCCCGAAGGCTTCAACACGTGAAGAGTTGGAAGGAGTTATGGAATGTGTCAATAACTGGAAGGTTTAGAGATTTTGGAAAATCCGTGTTTGGAAGGATTCGGGTCCCTTGATTTTCGGAATTGGTTAGGATTTCGTGTCTGTGTTGATAAGGACACGGTTTAGGGTGCTAGCATATGAAAGCATGGGAGAGGCTAAGTGTTTAGCCATAGCTTTTGAGATAGCTTTTTATACTTGGGTTTGAGGGGTGTTGTGAGGACACTTTGTAGCCACAGAACATGATTCAGATATAAAAGATCAGAACTATTCTAAGAAAAGTTAGTCGACATCGACGGTGTATTTTTCTGGCCATCATTTTCCTGTGTCCTCGGTGGTATGCTAACACACCACGACCTTCCGTGCTATGAGCACAACATCTTCAGTTGTTGGTTCAATCCTACGTAGGCTGTCTTCGAGCACATCGGTGTCGAGCATGTGCAAAGAGATCGAGCGAGCGGTCGAAACCTTCATCAAACATGTGCAAAGGGGTCGAGCGAGTAGTCGAGCGTCTTACGGTCGTAATCTACACCTAGTAAGTTAGGTTGTTTTTCGCCTGATTTGAGATTTGTTTTCAAGTTCCAAGAAAGTGAAGGTAATCATTCACCCTCCAATAATTACAATATATGAATTGTTAGTGATATGCCCTAGAGGCAATCATGAAGATGATTATATCACTTCTATGTTATGAACGTTTAAATAAAATGTTATTTTGTCCATTGAATAAATATATTTCATATTGATTAATAAGTATGTGACTTGTTCGTGAAACTCTTTATTCATGTTTTGATGTTACTCTAAATTATCACTGATCTTATATCATTATGTGGGACGATTATAATTTATAGATCAACACATGTATTGATTGATGATTATGTTTCACGGATCATAGATATGAGATATCAAATCAATAATATAGACATGTGTTAGAAAACATGATGTTGGATTGACACATTATGAGACACTGCGAGAACTGTTATATTCTTAAGTGTCATCAGTTGGTCTCATACATAGTGTATGTATTATCCTTAAACCTGAGGTCGTCATTGTTTCCTACATGTGTTATAGTTTGCTTAGGGGTTACCAAACACTACTCCGTAACTGAGTGGTAATAAAGATAGCTTTCGGATTTGCTATAAAACATGTGGAGGAATATGAACGATCAAGATGGAATTTGCCCCTCCTATATAACAGGAGATATATCTCTAGACCCCTCGATGTGATTGGATTAAGAAAATATAGCTTATCCGTATTCCAATAATACAATCTTACATATATAGACTAGATTCTTGCATTGTCAATTGTCACCAACGGCAGAAATGTCAACATCCACATTTGTCTTCAGCGTCGGAGGCAGCGAGTTGGCATTGGTGGCGCAGGACAAGCCGGCAAGCATAAGCATTGAAGGGGAAAGTACGGTTAAGATTTCAATGGTGTGTACGGAGAGAGAGGGAGTGGAGGTTAGTGAGAGATCCATTGGTCCAAAATTAAACCGATCTCTCTCTCTCTATATATATATATATATATATATATATATATATATATATATATATATATATATATATATATATATATATATATATATATATATAAAGCCTCTTTTTCTACTTCCAGGTGTAATTACGTGAAGAATCCCTGAAGAATATTCTGATGGAACAGTGACGGTCTAGAAATAAGAATTGTCATATATTTAACACTGTAGTCATGTTTTTAAAAAAATTTTGGTCCTTAAATATCCATTTTGTAATACTCCTCAACCTCGAAAGAGGTGGTAGACAACATATCACCTGTTATGCCAGGGCAGCTCAGCAAGAGAGGTGACGCAAGCGGCTGCCGAGCAGCCGCAGCTCGGCAGTAGCGCAGCGGGCAGCGACTCAGCAATCAGGCGCTGCTGCGTGTGAAAGCTTGCTCCTGTATGAGTTGGCCATCCGTATTTCGGTAAACTAGTATTAATAGATTTTGTGCACCATGCTGAATTATTTTTCATGACAAACAACCATATTTTGCATTTTTGCTGGAGCCTTCTGGTTGTTTTGACGCTTGACGTTTTCTCCGTTGCATATGTTTTTCTTTAGGTTTCATGCCTATGAAATGTAACTTCATAAGTGCATCTCCAGGCTCTTGCAAATGGCAAGCCCACTGTTGTTAAGAGTTTTATGCGGACTGGTGTGAAGTTTGTCGAGAGTTAGCTCCAGATATCTACAAAGTTGAGCAGCAGTACAAGTATACCCTCTTACTTTTCTGTACCTTAGCCTTTTCCCATGGAAATAACAACTATGATTAGTTTCCTTCATTGAAGAAGTGGTGGATAGTGATCCATACTTTCTTACAAATCCTAACAAGAACCTTCCATATAATTTAACGTCGTAATTGGAATTCTATGATGATCCATTGCGATTGCATCATTCATACACTTGCAACATGCAACGCATACTTATAAGTCTAGCTGAATTAATGTAATTTCTTATGATACAGAACTAATTATGGACATTTAATCAGCGACAGCGAGTCTAGAAGTCCTGTTTGGTGTTTACAGAAGGTTTCATCCAGTTTCCATATCGAAAGGCTTTATATCGACAACCTGAGATACAACTACTGACTGAACTTATCTTTGCATATGCTACTTTTATTGTTCTCTTGAATTATCATTGCTTACCTTAAGAATTCTTTCCAGGGACCGTGTCAACTTTGTCATGTTGAATGTCGACAATACAAAGTGGGAACAGGAGCTTGACGAGTTTGGAGTAGAAAGCATTCCTCATTTTGCCTTTCTGGATAAGGAAATGAGGAAGGCAATGTTATTGGGAGACTTCCAAAACAATATTTTCTTGAAAACGTTGGTGCTCTTGCTTCGGGCACAATACCTCATGCACGAGTTGTTGGCCTATTTTCGAGTGCAGAATCCAGAAAAGTTCATCAAGTTGCTGATCCCAGAAGTCATGGCTAGTAAGAGCTAGTTATGGCTGCCAGTTTTAGTTTTAGTGCCAAGAGCCCAAAACCCATTGACAAGTCTGATTTTTCTTGAAGAAGTATAGGCTGAGTACTAGCATAGTAGCATGTCTATTGTCTGTTACAAGAAGAAGTGGATATGCAGTTGATTATTGGAAGTACCTTTAGCACATAATGTCATGCACATTTCGTGAAATAAATATATCCTAAGTAGTGCCTTTTAGAGCTGTTGAAGCTGTAGCTAAGACCAAGATAACGAAGCAGCTTACCATCACCTGTCAGTTTCTTTTATACACTGAAATGTCTTGCTGACAAAAACATTGAACCTGATATGAAGGCTAGCTTTTCAAACAAGAGTTGAAACAGCTTGTTTTACACATATTTTTATTGAGGTTTTATGATATCAGGTGTTTCCCTGACCTGTATCGATTTTTTAATCTGATTCCTGCAGGAGGCGATTCTAGGCTATCTATGCATGTTCAGTCTTGGAACCAAGCATGTGGGTGTTGGGCAGAGCTGGCCGACTGCAGAAATCCCATAAAAAAAGGCAATAGCATTCATGATTCAGGAATATGATTGTGCGAGTGGATTCGGGCATTCGGCTAGAACATTGATCTGTCAGTGATACGAGAATTAGTGTATGTCTGCATGCATAGTTGCATACTGCTAAAGCAGAGACGTATGTTACGGCCGCGAGCACGTACGTGTTAGTACATTATTTACTACTGAAGTACTACTAGTTACTCGTACAACTTACAAAATATGATACTTTTTTATGGAAGGAGCTTCCTACAATTGTGTGCTTTTCTTGAGTTTTAACTTGGAAAAGTATAACCTGCGTTGATCTGTCTTAACCGACCATACGGAGTACTTAGAGCTAGATTACCGTACGTGAGCTAGGGGTGGATGGCAATGGCGTGCACATGGGCACCGGCGTACTCGGCAGCGTCTATCGAGCAGGGGCGCCTCAGCAGCAGCACCGTTGCTCCAGTCTCACGCTGAGGCCTATCATGCCCAAGCGAGCTCACGCGCCCGTCGGCTCCTGCTGAGCTCTCAGGCATGGCACGTAATACGTGCCATTTGTCATGCCTTCTAAGATCGATGGGACTATTTTTGTAAAAATAAGTGTTTGGAAGCTAAAATTAACGAAAAATGCTGCAGTGCCAAATACATGAACAGTTCCAAAAATGAAGCAAGGGTGGGGCTAACTTATAACAGATCAGAAACCTCACTAGGTTGCAATTAAACTGCATCATTGCAAAAATATATAAGCACCGACACAACTAATATTATAGCAAAACAGTCTACTAACATTTTAAAAAAGTATTTTGGCTAGAATAAATACCTAATTAAGGGAGATTCCTCGCAGCAAACCATCATGACATGTCTCCACGCTATATTGGCACCGTACACATTGAAATTTGGTCAAATGTTATAGCAACCTATATAGACAAAGTAGTATATATAAATCATAAATTAGAATGACATGATATGAATGGTAAATTCAAAAATAAAAAGCATACCACTAAGTTCTACCAATAGGTAATTTGTTCCAATATGTCTTCATACTTCGAAAACGCCGTAAAATTCTATCATCTTTAATGGTTGCAAACATGACTCACTCAATATAGCATACATGCTATCATTGATCCATTCATCATTCATTCTATTTCTCAACTCAGTCTTAATAATATTCATACCAAAGAAGGCTCATTCAATTGTTGTTGTTGCAACCCATGAAATTGTCCTCTCAAGTTTGAGGTCCCATCATATCTTTGCCCTTGTAATCTAGAAATAGATAAAACCATGTTTTGCAAATATAGCATCCAAAGTTAACTTAAGTGAACATGACGTAATATCGATAACATGTTTAACCCCAAGGAACCTCTCAATCACACGCCCATGGCCATTGACATACTTACATGACAACAAAAAATAGTTATTAGTAATTGATTACCAAGATTAAACTGAAATATGGAGAAATTAAATATAGCTACGAACCCAAAAAAATGCCCTCCTAGCATCATCTCTAATGTCTAGACCGAACTCTTCAATTGGCTTCCGAAGCCCCGGATTAGCCACAATATCATTTATATTAAACTCAATACATGGTCTTTTTTGTTCAACACCGCTACCCTGAGTTGCTAAATTTTTCTTAGAGATATCTTTTGAATAATATCTCTTCATCTAACAACAATCCCTAGCAAGTAGCAATATATGATTCTAATTAGTTATTTCAATTTTGGCACTTCGACTATGAAACTAGGAAGTAGCTACTAATTAGTGAGTGGTGAGACAATTTACAAACCTGGCAAAGACTCTGTGAGGTGGCTTGGTGGTGGACAACACTACGAGAACTTGACCCCTATAGGCACAAGCCTACAACAATTGCGGTAAGAGCCGTGGTCGAGCCGTAGTGATCGAAGCTTTGTGTGAGCAGTACAACCGGAGTTGCGGTAAGAGCCGTGGTCGAGGCGCTATGATCGCAGCTTTGTGTGAGCGGTACGACCGGAGTTGCGGTAAGAGTCGTGGTAGAGACGCCATGGTCGAAGAGCCTTGGTCGAGACGCTATGGTCGAAGTGCTGTAGTCGAGGCATGGATGTGTTGTGCCGGCGTAGTGGGTCACGGGCGGCATCGGGCTAGAGGATGGGGTTGGCGGTGGACTACATGATAAGACATCGTTGGATTGGAGGAAGGGGCGCAGGGTACGAACTGCAAGGGGTAGAGTGTGGCGGAGCAGCACCATGGGAGCCGAGTGCAGCGGAGTGCGGCGGTGTGGTAGAGCAGGGGGTGGCGCGGGAGTAGAGGGTGGCGGTAGGGTGCGGAGGGGGACGGAGCGGTGGAGCAGGGGCTGGACGAGAGCGGAGGAGGAGCGGCGGTGTGGGGGCGGAGCATAGGGCATGAAGGGCATTTGGGTGGCGCCAATGGATTGCGGGTATGAGGGGCAGCACTGATATATGGATTGCAGTCGTGATGTGGGGTCGTGATTGCCGGGGGGCGAGGCATGAAGCATTGGTGCCCGGGCAGCGAACGTGCGAGGTAGCAGGATTAGTAGGACCAACTTGCAATCGTGAACATTAGATGATGTGAATAAACGGTGTATATATAGAGATGATAGGACCAACTTGCAATGGTAGTCATTGGATTTAGTTGATTCAACCGTTATGAGGGGTGGGTATTAAGTTTGTTGGGTGGAAAAGGGTTTAACTAAATTGGTGCTTTTTATATTAGTGTGTGTGTGCGCGCGCGTATTAGATGTAGAAGTATGTACTCTGGGAGTATGAAAAAGGCTTCCATACATATAAATCCGAGGAACATATTTAGAAAGCAAACTATTTAAGTAATATTTAGTAGAATTTGATTAAAGTTACTCCTATTAGATAGACATAGTCCTACTCTTTTTATTATGGACTATAATCTAATTTTATTAAATATTACTTAAATAATATATTTTATACGTACATATGTTGAATTTATATTATGAGACAGAGGGAGAAGTTAGATGTTTTATTCAAGGATTTTAGCCTTTTTTTAGAACTAAGAATTAGGCAACACTCTCTAATTGCCAAATGAGTAACATATCCAAAATCAGCATGTACTATTATTTGAAACGAAAACGAAGCGCGCGCCCACACACATACACACACACACAAACCAAGAAATCTATCGATTCCGCAAGAGGATGATGAGTGGTAGCACTCGGAAGCAATGTTTCCGGGGATCCCAGATCCTGCTTATGTTATCAGTGACGCTGCCGCACAAGCTAGCAAGCGTGACAAACGATGTGCAAGCAACCAACATCAGGAATAAGAACGAAGTACATATCCTTATCCAAACATACCGGATCCAATGATGTGACAAATTATAAACGCAATACTAAAAAATGATTTGGTCCTCATCGCCATATTGATATTGTAAGGCAATGGCTCCAAATATGTATCTGTCGTTGAGACAAATCTCACGATTTTTGGCAATCAACAGGGAGCATGAGACAAGCTGGCCTTGGCTAGTCGTCGAAAACTCGCAGGAAATGCTAGTCGTATCTGTGCAGTGGTGAGGTTGTTAATATTCGTTTTGCGACATCTTGTAAGGTCTTGGCCATACACTGATACACATTCTAGATTAAATGACAAAAAAAAGTACCTTATATATACATACTCCTACTTTCTAATGGAGTAATTTCTATGCAAATAAATGGCCTGAGATCGATTGTAAACAACTGCACATGATTTATAAACTTGTTTGTACAGCATTGCACGGACTTCTATTTTGGAACGCTGTACGTGTGTACGGCTTGTGTACGTGCGATTCTCGCTATATATTCGACCTGAGAACTTATCATGAGTAGATGGTATTGTTCCAACCAGCTTTTTTAATTTTTTGTTTTTAGAAGTTGATTTTTAGATGAAGTGATTTTGTTAAGATGATTTCTATAAATCATTTATAGGAGTAACGGTAGAAACCGCTTTGAAAAAAGTGACTTATAACACAAGTATCTCTTACTCTTACAATCAACCAAAAATCAAAATTTACAACACTTTTAAACACAACCCATATAATTCCATGAAAGGGCCATGTGCACGGGATCGAGCACCAGCCAACAAATCTGTCGTCGATCCATCGATGGCAGAAAAGGTTAAGATCATTAGAGTTCGGCATCCATTTGGTATCCACATGGCTAGCTAGCTATCATGCATGTCGCATCTCAAACAACAAGACATATAGATATCGTAGTTAGCTAGGACCACGGCCGTCAGTTTTGAGTAGATCAGAACCTAATGTGACACTCCGGCTCATGCTGACTTGTGTGTGCACATAAATTTTTGGATTAGTCCCATCTTACTAGCTTATCTTGAGAAGCATTTACATATAAGCCTAGGAGTTTCAATGGTAGCACCCCCGGTTAACCATTTTGTGCGAAGCGAGGACGAAAGTGCAAGCGGGTTGCTACGTGTGCGTGGCCTATCCAGAATGTGGTTAGGTCTGAGCCGGTTTAAACCCTAAGGCGTTACAAATGGTATCAGAGTCGACTCTCGCGGTTACATGGGCGCGTGCGAGTCAGGGGCGCGGGCATATGGCGCATAGCGCGTGTGGGCCCAGAGTGGACACACGGCATGTCATATGTGCTGGTACTGAACTCACAGACATGTGCCAAGAGGGGAGATCCTTATCATTTGCCCCGGTGTGGGTATGTTGGTCCGACGAGGACGTCGGGTCCTTTGAGGGGGTGTATGTGACACCTCGGCCCATGTTGGCCCATGTGTGTGTGCACATGAATTTCTGGATTAGTCACACCTTGCTACCTTACCTTGAGAAGCACTTACATATAAGTCTAGGGGTTTTAATGGTAGCATCTCCGGTTAACTGTTTTGCGCGAAGCGAGGATGAGAGTGTAAGCGGTTTGTTACGTGTGTGTAACCTATCCAGAATATGATTAGATCTAAACCGGTTTGAACCCTAGAGCGTTACACCTAACGTCAATGTTCTCCCACAGAGAGGCGGGTTGACGATCGATGATCAAGTGTGTGAAGATATGACCCCGGCGCCAAGGTTAACGATGCTCATTTACGGGCATTTTGGTGTTTTCCTCTCTGTATACTTCTCTCGGACAATAATGGAGAAATGACTGTTACACCACATTCGAGTGTGCTGCGTTGCAGTGATCGCTAGGCAAAAAAAACCTCCTCCCTTCTTTTTTTACTGCCGTCGTAAAATGCGGGCATGCAACCAACATCTTTAGACTTTGATCACTAATATACATACATGTTTTTAGATTATCACTGAAATTTATAGATTTATCGTCAAAAGCATTTTAATATTATTATATTTTAATAAAATTTATTAATGTATAATTAAAAAAGTAATTGATAAATAAATAAAAAGACGAAGAGGGAGTACATGCTATAGCTTGCTAAGTGCCAGGGGGAGCCAAACGCATGCAAGTATGCCACCACCGCGACGACACGTAAAGAGGCAGACGTGTCACCAACCCATGCATACATGCATCAGGCTTGTGTTCTAATTAGCTATGATCGAGAGTTTTTAGCTAAAAATAAATAGTAATAATTGAAAAAATAATTTTTAGAAAAAGAGATAAGTGGTGAGAAAAGTGAGAGAGATATTTGTGCGCGAGATAGAAGTAAGAGGAGTGAGGTGCATGATGCGCTTATAACCATCGCCTTATCATCGGATCCAGGCAGGAGCGAGAGAAGTGGAGAAAACACTTAGAAGACAGGTGTTCATATTGACTTCTGACTCCTTTAAACAGAAGTCAATACAAACACTCCTTAATATACTCTTAGTTTTGATATTCCTTAATTTCAAATTTTGCAACACAAAACAATTTCAAACTCAAGGAACTAAAAAAACTGAGTTTCTTTGTTACGCTTTCCCAGTGCGAGCTATCGATCGCTGCTTACAAACTTTATCTAGCTTTTTTCCAATGGGGTCTTTTCTCCGGCTGCAAAAGAGGCAGGTCAAGCGCAGGTCACTCAGGACCACCAAAAACAATGCACGTATGGATCGATCAAAGATGCCATCTTATAATCCCCTAGCTAGCTACTTGCTAATGGAATACGTGAAACCATCTTGTCCTTTCAAACGTCCCAAAAGGAATGCCAATATTTTGACACCAAGATGAGCTAGCTACCAAATCATCTGTGCATGTCCTGGTCATCATCGGCTGCTAGCAGCCACCGGTAATTTGCCCTTTTGCTACAAGCATACATCGCCAAAGCCAATCAATCATATGGAGTGAGGACATGATCATGCATCTCGCTTTCGTTGTTTTGATGCGTCAGTCCACACACACAGATCACGCATCCTGATCAATATGGTTTCAGCTTCTGACTTCAGCTTATTTTTGCACTATTCATAAATTTCGTCTTTTTCTGAACTTTTGATTTTTTTTGAGTTTTTTTACCGGTTCTTTTTTCCTCGTATTTGTTTACATTATACGTGATGGGCTAATATGTTTTTTCTATTTTTAAATTTTTTTAAAATTAATTATGGTAAATAAGCCTCTGTCAGCTACAGTACTTTTTTCAGCCAGCTACAGTGTTTTCAGCCATAAACCATGAGGCTTTCAGCCGAACCGATCACCACCATATTTTGGCTTCAATAATCCATGGTGCACGTCCGACATGGTGGCCATGGCCTCAGGCTAGAAAGCGGCTCGAGGGGAGGCGACGTGGCGGCGTTCCATTCGCTATGTTTGCACTTGATTAATCGATAGTTAATGATTTGCCGTGGATTTGTTTACACTGTAACATCCTGTCATTTTTGTAGTGTTTTTTTGAGTGCGTGCATGTGGGAAACATATTGCTTTGGATCTTGGTTGTACTACTACTACTCATAATTGAGATTTTTCTCAGAAAAAGATGGCAGGGAGTTAATATGCTAGCTCTTAATTATTACCATGCATATGCTTAATGTACTGAGGTTTGCTGCAGGCTAGGTGATGGGAAATATGTACGATATTTTAGAAGTGTTTCTTCACTTTTTTTCTAGAAAAATACTACTCATTTCTCTTGTGGATGCATCATGTTCATCACTACCTATATAATTTAAATCCTAAACTTTTATGCATACGTTGATAGCTAAATTTAGGGGCGCTCATGGGTCAAAGCCCAGCACAAACCCCGGTACAAGGCCTGAAAATTAGTTCCTTTGATCTGAGCCTAGATTATAGAAGCCTAGAATAGGCTTTGATCCAGACCATAATAGAGTATGCACCCACCCCAAGTAAGAAGAGTGAAGGAGAGTGACAACGATGGCGATTGTGATGGTGGAGGCGGCGACCATGAAGGCGGTGGTGTAGATGGGAGAGGGATTGTCGGCGCTAACAATGGGAAAAGGATCGATAGTGCGGACAGTGGCGGCGACGTCATGCATATCGTCACACACATCCCACACTCGTTGATGCACATCAGGCCCTCTTCTGCCCTCCCGCAGCAGCTCCGTCCTCGAGCATGCCTCTACCCCCGTCGTCGCCTCGTAGCTGCGCCGGATTGGGAAGCCTATGCAGCCGCTCAGCCGAGTTCTACCTCCTCACGTCACCACGGCTAGATCTGACCGAAGAGGGAAAGGAGGGACAAACACAGCTTGGATCAAGCAGGATCCTGCCTGATTTGGCCATGGTAGTGGCGGTGAGGGGAAGTGAGGATGGCTGTCGATGAGAGAGAGCGGAGGCGGCCAGTGAAGAGGCTAGAGGTGAGGGAGAGTGGGGGCGGCGTGGAAGAGGCCGCGGGTGAGGGAGAGCAAGGGTGGCGTGGAAGAGCCGCCGGTGAGAGAGAGCGGTGTAGGCAACAGGGAAGACGCCAATGGCGGTGGGGGCTTCGCATCATGAATAGACGAAGTCACGACTCACGAGGAGCCTCGTCAAGTTTCAGTCCTCGATTGGATTGATATGAGCACTTAGTAGTTAATACAAAACTATAAGGCCTGAGCCTAATCCAAATCTGATTCAAATTACTGTAGATCTAAAATAATTCAATCTATATGAAAATTTTAGGACAACCTGATCTGAAAACCTGGGCGGTCCAAGCCCATCAGCAGCCCTAGCTAAATTGGGCATTTTCCTACCTCGCATTTCATTTTTATTTTCTCAACTTCATCCCAGTAGCATCATGCAACACGTGGAATCCCCTGCATGACAGCAATGACTCTCTGCATGCATCCTGGGCAAAATTGGAGTATCCACTGACCACCCTCCTAGGCGGCCGATAGGGTGGTGGTAAGCTTGTGTGCAGTAGCATGAGAAAAAGTCAGGAAGGTAGCTAGCTAGGGTGGCCTACATCTGCGAGCGACCTGCTTCACAAGTGTCCTCTGATGCGATCATTTCCTAAAAGCAGAGGAGTAGTTTTTCCACTGCTAGTGACCTGCTTGCACGCTCATGATACGATGGGCCGTCAGCCGTTAGATTTTGGTCGGTTAAAACCGTGGTCGCGGCCAAGTCAAAGGTTTTTGGCTTTTGATCACGAATATTGAATTCTGACTGAAGTAGGTACTATATTGATTATTAGTTTTTGGTTGAGATATTTAACTACAAAAAGAGAGAAAAAAGAACTATTATATCTACACCAACAATGCAAAAAGAAAAAACCACTCGTTCAAAACGCCTTCTGACCTATGAACTTCTGAAGTAAAAATTGTTTTGAATTAGATTTAGGGCATGCACAATGGTACATGTCAATTGTCTGTAAACGTATATCATACAGAATTTTGGGTGATGTGGAGGAGAAAGGAGAAGAGAGAAAGATGTTACTACTATTTAACATACGGTCTTATAGATGATTTTTACTGTCTATACCATTATATAGATAATTATATAAATAACACACTAATTATATAAAAGTATTACAGATAACTATATAAACAACACATTGTATACATTATTTTTAATTTTATTTATAGATAATATAAAATTATATTATAGACTATCACTATTTATACTATCGTACACGCTCCTAAAACTATTGCTACACCTGCATGCATACGGGTGCAGTGGTTGTGGCGGTGTCCGATTACTTGTACGAAACCGGAAAGAAATCGCGCGCGCTCATGCACGTCACGTACGTACACTGAATCCAGGCCCCGGGTGCGCGCGGCGCCCTGCGCAGGCCGGTGACTAGACGGCGGCGCAAAACGCCATGATCCCTCAACCTGTGTTCGGTCATGTGAGCATTGCCTAATGGCTATAGGCTATATATACTTATAGTCACGGGAAACCTTTAATCGCAGCCGACCGATCGATTAGCTTTGAGCTTTGTTTGTAATGATGATTAACTAGTTTGTTAAGACCTACTCGCTAGCTCGATCATGCGTGCATGGCCAGGGGGTAGCTTTGTTAAATTGTGCTGCACTTTTGACCAGGGCCAGCTGGGACGATGCATCACGCTTCGTTGTCGAACCCACCGGCCGGCCGGGCGCACCAACCTCGAGCCGCGCACGCACTGCGCGCGTCGCCGACGGCAACGGCTTTACATAGCTGGGGACGGACGTTGCGTGGTCGAACCCACCGGCCGGCCGGGCGCACCAACCTCGAGCCGTGCACGCACTGCGTGCGTCGACGACGGCAACGGCTTTACATAGCTGGGGACAGACGTTGCTTGCAGTGGCGAATCTAAAATTAAAATTTAAAAGGGCTAATCGAATGCTGAGTTGTTAGCTTATGGTAGTCTACTATACTGTCATGAAAAATAGGAAAATGCTATTACGGCTATAACAGGCTATCATGAAAACTATGATACACACCGCATTTTATCGAAGGGGGGCAGCGGCGCCTACTCCTCAATGCGGGAGGAGAAGACGGCGGCTATCACGCCACGCGATCCAGATAGAACTAGGTGGCGATCACCTGGAATGAGGCATCGGCCTTGTCGGCCATAAGGGCATGCAGATTTGGTCTTCCCGGCTAGTCCTCCAAGGAAACATGAGAAATTTGTCATTGCGGTCACTAAGTCAGTGTTGCCTCTTGCACAGCTAGATCAAGCATTGGTGAGGATCAGGAACTTCCTAGAGAATGAACATGAGGTTCGCGGCATTAATTAGATGTTCTCCTTATCTTTTTGGAGTAGGCCTCTTTCAGTTCAGTTCTACTTTGCATCGTGATATTCTGGTTTTTGGAAACCTGATGCCATTGATCCCAACCATGATCTTAGATTTTTCAATCATGATAGATTTTTCAAGCAGGATCAAGCTATAAATTGGAGAAATGCACAGTTCACTAGAATAGGCTGGGTTATATTTCTAAGGTTCTCATTGGACTACCTTCAGTTTCATTACATTTCCTATACTGTCTGCACATTCGGCAAGTTGCTTCATTGGCATGAGGGGGATAAAATTAAGGGTAGGGTATATATTAGTTTAATATCTAATAATGACTTTATCCCTAGACACTTGGTTATTAAGAAGGGCAACACTTTGGGGGAGGAGCTGGTGAATCTTGGACAGTTAAAATGTATATTTTGAATTCTGACTTCCTAAATGTTTTCCTAGGTGGGAAAACCTTGCCACAAAATGTTCTGCAGCTTAGCCCATCTGATGAGCCAAATCACAATGAACTACAATATCCCTGAGCTCCAACTAGACCAACTTTGGATGCTATCCACGGACCGGCCGGTGGTAGGGAGGCGCTAGCCCGGCTGACCTCCGTTGGTCCGCCCCTGGTTGCGTGAGGTAGCTGCTAGAGGCATTGCATCCGGCCGGTCTAGTGCTGCAGCCGCGCGTTGCTGCTGTGCGCACGTAATTGCGTACTCACCCTCCTGTCCTGTCCTGTCCTGTCCTGTCCGCACAGTGACTAATTCTCCTCTCGCGACCGAAAGTTATTGTAGGCGCTGGTGGACATGTACGATGAACGGTGCAGAACTACTGCCTGCAACAGGTTCACGTGTGCTAGCTTGCTCGTGCAGTAGCGTAAGATCACTCAGGGTGTGTTTGGTTGTGGATGGAGATTGTATCGTATATCCTGACTAAGTGGATGCAGGTTGAGTGGAATCGTATTTCAGAAAAAGAAGATGTTTGGTGAGGTTGTATGAGCGGATGCAAAAAAACTGAGATGTTGTTTGGTTGCCTGTATGAGCGGATGCAGTCTACCAAACATGAGAGGCTGACACGTAGGACCGCATAAGATACACTGCATCAACCCATCCAGGATGGCCAGTGAAGCTCATTTTGAGCGTATCCACCCATCTAGGATGAGGACGTATTTTTGCATCCGCTCATGTAGACTGCATTCACTCATACAAGCAACCAAACAGACTCTTTCTCAGATTATACGGATCCACTCAGTCAGAACGAAGGAGATTCAGGCAAGCAAACACACCCTCACTATCTTGGATTGGATCCCCGGCCACGTGGACCCCCATGCCAGGCGAGGCGGTACTCCTATAAACTTCCTGGGAAAAATTTCCCTCGAAAATGTGCTCTTCGGCTCAACCGTATGCGGTATTGCGGTTGCATGCGGAGCACGCCTGGTTTCGTGGTCGTGGCCGTTGAATTCAACGCGGCGTGATGGCTTGCTTGCAACATGAGCCAAAAGGGAATATCTGGTCGCGCGCGCAGCACGGGGCCGGGTAGCGCCGATGCCGAATGGTCGGACGCGCGGGCTGCGGCGCGCAGCGGCCCAGTGTGAGTGGGCCGTGCAAACGGGAGTAGGCCAGCGCGTAACGAGGAACCGAACGTGCGCGCGGCGCAATGGAGTGGAAGCTGGCACGGTGATCGGCACGATGGCCCGTGAAATTTCCCTCTGCCCAGTGGAAGCCATCACGCGTTTTGTTTGGTCCGTTCGGTTTCCGGCCCAAGTGCCAAACCAGCGCTATTCGGATGAACGTAATGCTGGCCATTCAACCAATTTCCCCGCTAAATAAAAGACACCAATCGCTAATCGGTTCATTTAGCAAGATATCACTCATAGACCACTCAATTAGTCCTTTTGCCATCCCGTCAAATTAAAGCACGTGTGACGTTTTGGGACGACATTCTTGCCCCTGTTCAGCATGTTCTCCGGTCAGCCAGAGCCACCAAGTTCTTTGCTGGCGTCTAGCCCATGCGATGCACCGTTGCCGTCTTCTTGCGCAGTGGCGTGGTACCATACTACCATCCCCCTCCATCTGCGCCACCATCTAAACTACGCCAAACAAACGTTCTCAGTAGCCCTCTTGTTTCCAGCTTATACTCTATATTTTTTTTCAAAACAAACAAATAAAATAGTTTCTTCATCTTTTTAAAATAGCTTATCAAAATAGTTTTTTTGGAACAACTTATTAACATTCGATAGTTTATACAAACTACTAGATATCTGCATACGATCATCGACCACACCAGGTGTATAGTAAACCAGTCGTTGCTACAGTGAACTGATCGTACGGTCGACCGACCATGGTCAACCTCCCATGGTTGTTACATGACATAGATCACGCGTATCTTTTCAGGTCTCTTCCTTCCTTATCTCTCGAGTATTGTTTTTATAACCCGGTTGTTAAGATATAGAAGGAAGAGGTCTACATATGTAACTCTTGTTTCATTAATCAATTCATTGTATGATTTCTACAAAACGTTACACGCTTTCATGGTATCAGACGCGGTCGCTCCTGCGACCGAACTTTTCTGCAAACCCTAACCGTCGGCCTCCATCTTCTGGCCGATCTATCCCTCTCTCTCCTATGGCCGACTCCACCGACCTCTCTGCCAACTAGGTGGCTCAGGGCGAGCAGGCTGCTTTGGCCGCCCATGTGGCTTAGACTGACATCGCTGTTGTTGAGGACCGTTAGGTTCAAGCCATCGTCGTGGCTCGCCACAATCGCTGCCGAACGCCAGTAGGTCCTGGCTGTCGATCTCACCCACGGCGTCGCCGACCAACCGGACTACGCCATCGCCGCTCTTCACGCCCAAGTTGTTGGCATCCTCAACATCAAGGCCCTCATCTCGGTCACCCTCGACTTCAACTCTGCTAACTACGGAAAGTGGTGCAGCCTCTTCCTCGTCACGCTCGGCAAGTACGCCTTGACAGATCACGTCCTCTCCGACGATGCCCCCCTTCTCGATCAGGCGAATTGGGTACATATGGATTGCATGTTCTTGTCTTAGCTTTACGGCACTATTGTTGCGGACCTCTTAAAGATCATCATGTCCCCCACCACTACCGCCCGCATCGTGTGGGCGAACCTCGAGCAACAATTCCTTAGCAACAAGGAAACCCGTGCTCTGTACATGAAGGTGAAATTCCACAACTTCGTTCAAGGTGATTTATCAATATCTGATTTTTGCCGCAAACTCAAGAGTATGGCAGATGGTTTTGGTGATCTCAATGAACCTATCTCAGACTGACACTCATGTTGTCCGTCCTTCGTGGCCTCAACGAGTTCTCTCATATGGTGCCAATCCTCAAGATTGCAATGGCCATTTCCTACATTCGTGGAGACTTGTTCGCATCTTCTCCTCGAAGAGATCACCAAGAACTCCAGACCAGTTGCATCGCCCTCCGTTTGCCTCATAGCTGGATAGCAGGGCTCCTGCCCTCCGAGCCCAGGAAAATTGATCTTGAGGAGAAGCGGATTTATGTTGCTTCACCGCTAATCCGACAGACTGATTTTCCTGTGCCCCAAGTGGTTGTGCCCATAGTTGATCCTGTAGTTGCAACTCCTGTTGCATCTCCAGTTTATTCTGTGGCTACTCCTTCTGTTGAGGGCTCTGAAAATACAAGTGCGATACCTAATGATGAGCCTTCACAGCCCTCTGTGACAGTTAATGAACAACCTGATGAGCCTGCTAATGAACCCGTCAGGAGATCAGAACGAGTGAGGAGATCTGCTATTCCAAGTGATTATGATGTTTATTTAAATGAAGATGATCTTGGGAAGGTAGATGATCCTAGCTCTTATAAGGAAGCTATGAAGAGTAAGGATTCATCCAAGTGGCTAGATGCCATGAAAGATGAAATTAAGTCTATGGGCGATAATGATGTATGAGACTTAGTAGAAATTCCTAATGGAGCCAAAACAGTAGGCTGCAAATGGGTCTACAAAACAAAACGTGACTCCAAAGGGAATGTCGAAAGGTTTAAGGCGAGACTTGTAGCGAAAGGGTTTACACAGAGAGAAGGCATTGATTATAATGAAACCTCTTCTCCTGTCTCAACCAAAGATTCCTTTAGAATCATAATGGCGCTCACAGCACATTTTGATTTAGAGTTGCACCAAATGGATGTTAAGACTGCATTCCTGAATGGAGACTTGTATGAGGACGTTTACATGACACAACCGGAAGGTTTTGTTGTGGAAGGCGAGGAACATTTGGGATGCAAGCTAAGGAAATCCATATATGGCCTGAAGCAAGCTTCTAGGCAATGGTACCTTAAGTTCAATGAAGTCATAAGGAAATTTGGATTTAAGGAGAATGATGTTGATAATTGTACTTATGTTAAGTTCAGGGGGAGTAATTACACATTCTTAATTCTTTATGTGGACGATATATTATTGGCCAGCAGCAGTGTAGACATGCTGCGGGAAACTAAAAGTTTTCTCTCGTCCAATTTTGACATGAAAGATCTCGGTGAAGCATCTTATGTTCTTGGTATTGAAATTCACCGAGATAGGTCCAAAGGAACATTAGGTTTATCACAAAAGACATACATTGACAGAGTACTAAAGAGATACAATATACATAAATGCTCTGCCTCGCCTGCTCCTATTGTTAAGGGCGATATGTTTGGGAAATTTCAATGCCCAAAGAATGACTATGAATCTGATCAGATGAAGGCTATACCTTACGCTTCTGCTGTCGGAAGTATTATGTATGCTCAAGTATGTACGCGTCCTGATTTAGCTTTTGTTACCGGGATGCTTGGCAGATATCAGTCAAATCCAGGACCGGACCACTGGAAAGCCGTTAAGAAAGTCCTGCGCTATATGCAAGGCACTAAAGGTCACATGCTCACATACAGAAAATGCGATAACCTTGAGGTTGTCGGCTATTCTGATGCTGATTTTGCGGGGTGTAAAGACACTAAGAAGTCCACATCATGTTACATTTTCACCCTAGCAGGAGCAGCAATATCATGGAAAAGTGTAAAGCAAACACTTACTGCATCGTCGACAATGCAGGCTGAATTTGTGGCATGTTATGAGGCTACCGGGAAGGCTGTATGGCTTAAGAACTTTATCCCGGGATTGAGAGTGGTAGACAGCATTTCTAGACCACTTGTTTTGTACTGCGATTACCAACCCGCAGTTTTCTATTTGAGTAACAAGTCAAGTGCAGCTGCCAAGCACATTGACATAAAGTATCATGTTGTGAAAGATAGAGTCCAGGATCAAACAATTAAGGTTGAGCATATTGGAACTAAATTTATGCTTGCGGATCCGCTCACAAAAGGCTTACCACCCAATATTTTTCGTGATCATGTTGCCGGCATGGGTTTATTGGAGAGCCTGTGATCCTGGAATAAGAAGACCATATAAAGTAACCAACTCCCATGAAGTATTATGTTATCCGATCGATATAGAATGGAGCACTATAAGTACTGATGTCCAGCGGTACATAATTGACTATTGTGACGCATTACTTTGGTGTGAACTTTTATTGAGAGAAAGCTTATGATGTTTAGCCTTACGATCAAGGGGGAGAATGTTGGATTTTAATCTCAGGCTAAAACGGTTGAAAGAAACGTGGGGTGATGCCCACGTCTCCCGTTTTTCTCTCGCGCCCTGATCGGGGGTGTCTAACCGACTTTTGGTTACGGTCCCCTGTTGCGCAGCGCAATATATAAGAGGGCTCCGGCCTCTCACGTGAGGGGTCTGCCGTTCGTTCCCGTGAGAGCCAAAAGCCCCGTACAAACCCTAAAGCGATCCGATCTACTTACGCGCTGTTAAGCAACGGGAAGACCGTCGTCGCCGCTGCTACAGGACATCGCCGGCGACTCTCTGGACGGCAAGACTACTGCGGTCTTCACCGACTCTTCCTCACGCCTGCATCACGCAGGCACGGGTCTTCGCTCATGGC
Source organism: Dendrocalamus latiflorus (assembly GCA_017311315.1). Taxonomy (NCBI): domain Eukaryota; kingdom Viridiplantae; phylum Streptophyta; class Magnoliopsida; order Poales; family Poaceae; genus Dendrocalamus; species Dendrocalamus latiflorus. Next base: position 35,825,630 of record CM029628.1, read on the forward strand.
GTTCATCGGCGATCGTGAGTCTCCCGACCCCTCTAACCCTAGGTGTTCTAGTGCTGGACTAGCGGCTTAATGTTATGCATGATTTTGAGGCTTACATTTTTAGTTTGGAATTTACCTCTGGTGAATCAAATGGCATGCCAAGTAAAATGACAGTGTCTGCCAAGCCTTGAACACCTATTCCAATTAGCATGTGCCTCATATTTGACCTCCATGAGTCTCAACTCTCAACGAGGTAATAATTAATATCAATTATTTTGCTGAGATTACATGTAACAATTGAAGTAATCTGTCACAGGCAACATTATGTTAGTAGCATTTACACTAATGGGGCAGAATCATACACTAAGTAAAGATGAGCCAAGCAAACCTCAGCTAATTTACGAAAGTCGAAGTATCTGTTTTTTGACCCACTGGTACCAACAAGCTTAGCTGGATGGGACTCTATAGGAACATTCTGAAACACACGTGTGCCATGTAATATACGCAAGTCACTGAGTTACGACTACTAATCAAACAATTCGGTAACCATTGACACATACCTTTTCCCTTACAAAACATGGTAAAGCAATCGATGCTAGATTGCACACAGCAGTTTCAGTGGGACTTGTGAGCTCAATTATCTCAGTCCACAACCACAGCTTCCACCGACATCAGTGGCGAAGCTAGAGCAAATGGGTGGGGGGTGCACAGTGGGCTTGTTGGGCTGCCGGCCTGGTGGGGGGTGCCTCGTCTTGGGCCATGCGGGGTGCCTATAGGGCCGAATTTTTCCAATCCTTAAGAAATTCTGGAAGTGAGGGGGGTGCCTGGGCACCCACGGGCCTCTATTGGGCTTCGCCCCTGACCGACATGGACAACATCGACAACCAGATCTTGGCGCGGATGTGCTCAAGAAGCGGGCCAGGGGAGGAGGCGAGGGCATGGGGGAAGGCGAGGAGGTGACCAGATCGGCAGCGCAGGACAATAGATCTGTGGTGGCAGCTCTATCTAGAACGTGTTAGGGCTCCGGCCGTGCCTGGGCGAGGAGGCTGACGGCGGGGAAGGGAAGGAGGCCAGGTCGGAGGAAGGAGGAGGTGACGGGGGTGAGGGCAGCTCCGGCGAGCGATGCGGAGGGTGAAAGGAAGAGCGAGGAGGGTCACCGACGGCGGATAAGAGGCGTAGGAGGGCATGCGAGGCGGCTGATCGGAGGACGCGAGGCGCGAGTGCGGGGCCGAGCGAGAGGCCACGCAGAACTGGAGGAGGAGCCAGCTAGGGATTTGGCCGCGGTCGGGTGAAGCGCATTTGCCCCATGCATAAATATCGAATTTGATAATTTACCCCATTTATCGTGGACCTATATATCAATAAGATATTATAGAGCAAATCATCAATTACAATAAAAGGTGTGACAAAAGATCAATTATTCCGGCGGCGCCTAGGACGAGAGCAGAAGGGACAAGGGGAACACGTGCGGCCAGAAACGCGAGGACCTCTACGGAAAACAGGCGGGCGCAACGGCCAGATCCACTCATTTCGGCTTTATGCGGCTTTTGACTTCTAATTTAACTTTTACTATTTTTAAATTTTATTTTTTCCTGATTTTTAATTTTTTAGGTTTTTTTGTAGATTCTTTTTCGTATTCGTTTATATTATCTGTGATAGACTAACATATTTTCTCTATTTTTAAATTTAATTACGCCAAATAAACTATTATCAACTATAGTGTGATTTTAACTAACTATCGTATAATTTCAACTAGCTATCGTATAATTTCAATCATAAACTAACTTATTTTAACCCAATCTAGCGCACCTAGTCAGTTCGAACGGGACCTCATTGGGATTTCGAAAAGAGAGCTTTTCTGCAAAACGGATGCGTGGACACCCTGCGAGGGCCGGCATTCCTTCGGCTTTAAGAGTTCTCCGATGGATCGTTGCCTTACATTGTGCATATATTCCTTGCTTTGTGCTTATCCATCTTGTTTTTTTTTTTTTGAAAAGTTATCCATCTTGTTGAAAGCCTCTCTTCCGCTGACTGCCTTCATATACTGAACTCCTAAGAGCAGTAAGAATAGCCAAACATGAAAAAAGGACAATATTGCTTAATTTTTTCTGTACTTTTATGGAACATCGAGTTTTTTTCCCTTCAGGCTGAGAGAGATTTTTTTTGCTTTCAAGATTGCCAGAGAAGTTAATAACTAATAAGTGGAAGGGCAGCAATGTTTCAGCTTTCAGTAGCAGCAAAATGCCATCTCCCTGACTTCAACCTTTTTCTCCTCTCCAAAACACTTGTGATCGCTTTTCATTACAGTATTGTGTAACCAACCCTGAGCATGAACTGATTTTTTTTCTTCAAAAAATTATGCAGTCTCATGGAATCAAAGTTGGCTACGCAGTCCCTGGCCAATCTGGAGGTGCTGGTGCCTCATCTTCTCAAGGTGGTGGCTGCTGCAGCTAATGGAATTATCTACAAAGGCGTCTGTCATGTGTCGCATACCCGTTGCATTATCTTCATGTTGCTGAGTGGAAAATAGTTGCTCCATGGTGTTTTGTATTTCGTGCACCTATGGATTATGTTCAGTGAACAAGCCAAAGATTCAGTTCATTTATGTCAGCTGTTCATAAACTGTACAATCGCTGTAAACTTTCAGATGTTTCCTGTTTCATGTCATTTACCATCCACGAATTCTATCCATTTGCATGTGTTATTAAAATAAGAATGCATGGTTTGATGTGGTGGTTTCAGTCATCTCCAAATATTTCGGTCCTAGTGTTCTTTCATGTAAAGTTGTTAACCACCAAACCAGTTTATAATATACTTTGCAAAATTGTTTAGGGCTTGCTTTTGCCTAAGCTCAAGCTTAGGCCTTTCGGCAAAATGATCTGACCAGCTTGTTTTTTGGCCTAAGCTCTGCTTCTGCAAGGGCACTTAAGCCTGCGAAAGTGAGCTTTAGCTACGGAACATGAATTATGCAAGTCAGTTAATAAGTTTGTCCAAGGAAGTTTTTGTTGTTAAATGTTAACAGTAAGATAATCTTTTCTGCTCTTCTTTTTTCCGTGTTGCAGATATCTTGCTAAACTTAGGCCAGCTGTAGGGAGAATCAGACATACAAGCAAAAAAGTTTAAGCACTTCTAACCTCAAGGATTGATTGTGTCTGATCATATTAGTATGTGCGTGTTCATCAGGCCTAAATTTGCCTATATTTTAAGAGCTTGCCGTTCGGATTGAGTTCCAGCCTGATTTTTTTATTGTTAATCGAACTATTCACCTTAGGCTTAGGGTCTGAAATAAACAAGCAATTCAGGTACCAACCGAATGATACAACACACGAAAACAACAGTTCTATTGCTTTTGGCAGGAACAACACCCAGAAGTAAACGAAATATATAACAACAACAAAGAAGAAGAAGAAAAACTACGAGTCAAAAGAAGAACGAATCTGTCTGCAAGCTACACCAGAGCAACAAGAACCTGCTCAGCTCGCTTTAATTTACAACATACTACAAATCAGTAGCTCGATCCAATGAAGGAGTACATACGTCTCTGCTTACGCGCTGGGCCAGGCGCAGCTGCGGTCGTGCGCGCGGAGCCTAGTGCTTATCGCAGTCGTAGCAGGTGTGGTTGCGGTTGAGGTCTCTGAATCTCTCGTAGCCGTGCCGGAACACGCCGAGCCCGAAGAGGACGCCGATGAGGAGGACGACGACCAGCAGCACGAGCAGGGTGCACCCAATCCTCTCCTTGTTGAACTTGAGCTTGCACATCGTGCCGGCGCGGCGCCTCCTCTCTTTCTCCAGCACAAGCAAGCTGCACGCACGGCTATTTATCGGATAGAAACTAGACTACTATTGCACACAGGTGTCGTTACTGCTGCCTCTCTTCAATGGTATGGCATCGCTTGCTAGGGAATCTAGGCAGCTGTTTGAGTGATGAGGCCTCTCCTTTTTGCCATGCTCGGAATCTGGCTGCAGTCGGGTCGGGGACACATGGCTCTGCCTATGTGAATGGATGGATGAATGATTGGTGTATAATATGGTCAGGAAAAAGAAACGATTGATACAACGAGCATAACGCGAAGACATCTGGGAGATTAAGTCGGAGAGAGCTACAGGCATTTGTGTTCCCCTTTCCTTCTCGATGAGTCCATCATTTTTGCTCTGGACCAATTGCGTTATTACCTTTAGGGCATCTGTAGTGTATAAAAATAGAGGGTCTTAAGTCACTTTAAAGTTAACCTTATACATTACAGGGGTAACCTTAAGCAGGCTATAAGTAAAAAAAACTTAAGGCTGGTCCTCAAACTAAAGACCTGGCCACAAGCACTAAAATACATTTTTTCTTTATCTGCCAAGTGGAACCGTCTTAAGGCCCCTTGGGTTATATATACTATAGAGTCAGCCTTAAAGTTTAGATGGAACCTACCTTAAAGCCCCTTAGGTTATATACACTACAGATGTCCTTAGAACAGGACGGTGCCGTTTGTTGAATTGGCGGTGGCATTCGGGTACAGTATGAATGGATGGATGGACGACGAGGTTGCAGCAATGGATACGATTGCGATGCATACTAATTTCTGATAGGGGCAATTAGCCAATTATGACGAACGTTTTTTTTTTTGGTTCTTTTGGAATAAGGGGTTCGATCTAACTTTATCAAAACAAAATCCGGGAACATGATCGCCATCTAAGATTTAATTCATCTTGATCAATACCCTCGCATCCGTCGGTATCACTGGACTAAACATGACGCAGAAGTTTGGGGCCCTCGTCCGGCGGACTGCCTGCCCAAGGTGCACACGTGCGCGAGGCGCGGCGCAAGGAATGGGGATTCACGGCACGGCACGCCCGCCCCGACCGCGCCCACGATGTCTTCGCGCACCGACCGCGCCCACGATCGCGTCCACGACCACGCCCGAGAGGCTTCCCTCATTTCAAACAAAGATTGGTCGGTCAGTTGATAATTCTTGTGGTGATTAAACTAAAAATTATAAGGCTGGGGTAAAAACAAACCTGCAGTTGGCTTCTTAGGGGGTGATCGGTTGGGCTGAAAACTGAAGACTTATGGCTTAAAACACTGTAGCGGCTGAAAAATCACTATAGCGGCTGAAGAAGGTATTGTAGCGACTGAAATGATGTAACTAATGCCGAAATAAGCTGAGGCTTCAGGACGCAACATTTTGCATGTAGTAATGACGTTCCCCATAGAAATTACAACAGTACTTTGGGCGAAACGCCTTACGCAATACTTTGGTATGACACGATAACCAAACGAACAACGGCATGAAACATACAAGGGACACATGTAGCTCTAAACCACGAGGGACGATGCTATGAAGTCACGTGTGATGGTCATGAGGTCAGCGTTCGCGGCATCAGGCAGCCCGAACGGGTGGTATGCGGGCGCTGCCATATTGGCGGTAGGCCCCGCACCAGACTCGGCGTCGATGATAAAGTTGTGCAACGCTATGCAAACTGTGATGATTTTGCATTGCCCGCGATCCTTGTATTTCGGAATCTTGTGCAGAATGCGCCATTTGCCCTTGCACATGCCGAACGCACGCTCGACGGCGTTGCGCAACTGCGAGTGACGGTGGTTGAAAACCTCGTGCATCCCCGCCAGATCGCCACCATTGTTGAACTCGGCTAAATGGTACCGCGTGTTGCGGTATGGAGCTAGATAACCCAACCGGTTGGGATAACCGGAGTCGACAAGGTAGTATTTGTCTGCAACAAAAATTATTGGTTAGTATATGACTCACAAAGCATGTATTATTCGGATGTAAAACTGGCATACAACCTTGCGGGGGATGTGGGAAGCGGTCACCGTACGTCTCCATTGTTTGTTGTAGGATCCGAGTGTTGTGCACCGACCCTGGCCACCCGGCACACACAAATGTGAAGCGACAGTCCAAGTCGCAAATGGCGAGAACATTCTGACTAGTGAAGCCTTTCCTGTTGTAATGTTGTGCCATCTCGTCGTTAGAAACAATGACTTCGATGTGAGTGCTCGAATGACACCACACTTGTAATGACATCGTGGAACCTCTTGGAGATAGTTCCCGCAGAGTGCTCGAATCGGTTCGTAGCTTGGCGCTGCGATTGGGGGGCTCTGCAAGTCCACAAAAACAAGCCTAGTGCTTCCTTCGAGCACATTTCCCGACCTGACCGAAGACCGTAATTTCCAATAAGCCTATCATGCAACACGTCGAAAACATTTGGCCGCATCCTGAACATGTCGAGGCATCGCCGGCAGTCCGCTAGTTGTGCCGATACCCACTGCAAACCAGTAATTCCAGGCATTCTTGGGACCTGACCGGCCTCTTCGTCATCGTACGTATCGTCGTCGTCGTAGTACATGACAGGCAAGCATCACGGGGAAACCACTGCCGTCGTCTGCCATCACTGCACACACATGACAACAAGTTGTTTCGTTAGAAGCGTAACCATGAGAATGCATTTCGGCAGCAGAAGCATCACATTGACAGCACAAAGAAGCAGACAGAGAGCATGTAAGCAAATGCAGTCATCGCAGCTCACGGCAGCACAAAGAACAACACCTTGACTACTCACGGCAGCAGCAGTAAACAACACAGCAGCTCACGGCAGCAGTAAACAGTAGCAGTAAACAACACAGCAGCTCACAACAGCTCACGGCAGCAGTAAACAGCAGCAGTACACAACACAGCAGCTCACGGCAGCACAGAGAGACAGCAGCAATGCACGTCACAGAGCAGAGCATAGCAGTCGGCAGCACAAACCTGAACAACATTAAGGTAGCAAAAAAAGTTCAATACACCAGGGGATTGTCACATGCGCAGTACCGCAGTGGGAAAACGCATAGGTACATGCACATAAATGTTCCGCAACGACAACGCTCAACAATATGACTAAATACTCAACCGACAACGCTCAACAATATGACTAAACACTCAACCGACAACGCTCAACAATATAACTAAATACTCAACCGACAAAGCGCAACACGGACGTCCGTACTCCTCACATCTTCTCTCGAAGTCGTTCCCAAGTATGCCTGATCCAGCTGAGGCGACCCTCATTCGTGCGCATGAAGGAGAAGCTGTGGCGGCACTGGTTATTCATGAAAAGCTGCGAAGCGTAGTAGTGCTCATCGCTTCCTTCGTGCGCACCTGCTTCTTCCACCAATGTCATCAATCGATGGAATTCTTCCCTTTCGGGATCTAGCGTAGGGGATGTCACATTCGTGCCAGAGCCTCGGCTTCCGGACTGGATGCTCGGCTGTGCTTCATAAAGGTCAAGCATGCGCTTGAAATTCACGTCACGTTCAGTGCGCTTATTTGCACGACAGCTTTTCGGGTGCAACGGTGCAGGGCATGGCCTCTTGCTTCCGGAAGAACGCCCCGACGCACCGCTGCCAGGGGTCTGGAAAGGGGAAGGCATGCTGCTGCCCTCTCCTCCTGGGTTGTCGTCGAGGTCGTCGATGTCGACGTCGAGGTCATCCACACCCGGGACGAATGCGCACTCGCTCGTGGTGGTGGTGTTTCCGAACAAGACTTCTAGGAGGTCCTCATCAGTGGCGACAATGGCCCTGAACTTCCTCATCTCGGACTTTCCCTACAATGCACAATGTCATATCACCAGTGTAATGCGAGAAGCAGCGCACTTCAAAATCGATACTTACTCTACCCGCAGCTGCCCACCAGTCATCACTCACATCAATGTTGCCTGTCGATGGATCGACCCCAAGGCCCGTGGCACGAAGTTTCAAATTTTTCCATTTGTTGTAATCACGAGAAAGTTGCTCCTATTTGTTCTTCATCTGTTTACTTGTGTACTGCAACCCAGTTCGTTTCGTAAATTTCCGGAGAAGGTTCTGCTTGCCCTACGTGTTCAATCGTGAGAACGGCCGGTTGTGTGCCTCCACCTCCTCGGTGCATACTTGGAGGAACACGTGCTAGTGTCATCGGTCCATGTCGCCGGGGCCATCTGCGGGCAAGGCAAGCATCTCAGCCTCAACAATGTATTAATTGTAACTTCAAGAGTACTTTCAATTCAAACTAGCTAGATTAATGCATATATCCTAGTAGAGATGATATTTTGTCACCGGGTTGATTTCCGGAGCATCTCCTCGTTAGGCGGTGGGCAGCTAAAGAAAATGAGTAATTGGCAAACAACCAGGTAAATTTTTGAATCACAGAACAGATTATACTAGAATTATAGGTATCTTGTCTTAGATCATAGTCATGGGAGGTTAACTCTGCTAACGCAGGGGGGCAAAAGGGTTTTCCATGTATTTCCTTTTCATGTACAACAATCTGGTATGCACTTGCATTTGATACGCAGCTAAGAACTGCAAGTGAGAAAGAATTGCAAGCATTTGACAACTTAGGATAATGTGAGTTCACATCTTCCGTTGCAAAAGTACACAGAATAATGTTGCAACAGGGCAGCTCTCTACAATTTTGATGTTCAGAATTATTACGTAACATTCATATTTTGAACTGAAAAAAGAATTTCTGACACATTGCAAGAGTACAGTTGATCATTCCAAAACTATGCCCATAAATGGCAGCTAGCCTGGCTATCAACAACAAGGGTAAAAGCAGATTAGCTCTTCTCAGAAGAGCAGTGCCTTACAAAAGAGCTTAAATAAGATTTATCAGATTGGTAGAGAGGACCTAAACAAAAAATATAACATTACCTGCAGGTATGCATCCAAAAGTACAAAGCGCAAAGGTTGAATTTCTTCAGATAATGCTTCAATCTGTTCCATCATGACCATTTATCTCTGTGAATATGATACTTAACTGTACAAGTAGGGCTCAACAGAAATCTTCTATGTTTTCTATATAAATAAAGATAAAAATCATGCTTCGAGCAATGTTCACCGTCTTTCTCTTTCCCAGATGTAACAGGAAGGGGGAATCAGCTAAACCAGTAATGAACAAAGTTTAATGGTGCTGATGTTCAAAAGGCTGATCTAACACATTTTGTAGGCAATGTGTTACAAATACTAAATTAGACATAGGAATGCTTTAGAATCTTAACGGGTGGCCATGCCCTTTCTTCCTTCACAACATCCTATCATGTGTTAGGGCTCAGGACAATTAACAGGTAATGCAGAATCTGTTCACAGATCACAATCACACATACTTAGCGCGTTTGGTTCCCTGCTTCGACCCTGAGCCAGGCCCGCCTGATGCAACTCGTCTTTGTTTGGTTGATTGTTTTTCTCTCGAGCCAAGCCCTCCCGACGAAAGATTCCTCTTCTGGCCTGGCCGCGCGGAAACGAGAATGAATTTCGTTCCTCCCTGGCCTGGCTGGCGGGATCCTGGCTGGCTGTCACCAACAGAGAACCAAACGCGCCCACTAAGTATATAAAAAATGTTTGCTCTTTCAAGATTTAGAAAGGTGCCAGGGAAAACAGTACTACACGCAGGCATGGAATGTGTTCAGTCAGGACACCCATTTGAGTAAAATACAATGGCTGAATGTAAGCAAACCTTGGGTTCAGTACATCACTAAAATCTACATCAAACATTTGCTATGGATATGGCCATACCTCGATTTGGCCGTGCCGGTCACAGGGCGGAAGCCGCCGTTGGTTGCTGCGCAGATCCGGGGCGGAGCTCGGGCGGAGCTTCAAGCGGGGCCGCTTGTACGCGACTGCACAGACGCCGGGCTGCAAGCTTCGGACCTCCCCTCGTCGGAGGAGCCGGCGAAGGCGGATCCGTGGCGGGATTCCCCTGGGGCAGATCGCGGCTTCACGGGCGGCGAGGCTGCAGTGGATGGGCACGGGGAGGCAGCTACGCCGAGACCGAGGGATGGCGGAACTGCCCACGGGCGGCGGCGGGGGGCGGAGAGCCGGCAATCGCGCGCTCTCGCTTGCGGAGAGGACCATTCGAGAATGGGGAAAAATGACGCAGCCCGTGGTTGTTGCGCTGAGGTTAAGGCGGCTTCGGCTCCGGCTTAACCAAGTGACCAACTGATGTACGCCACTACAATTTCATAAAGGTACACATCCCACCATTTTCGTTGCATTAATAGATCTAAGATTGAAGATTTCCATATACAAACTATGTCCCCAAATTGGTTGTCAGGAACGAGCCTCACTGATCACACAAAGAGAAGATTGACCGAATGTGAACAAACTCCATGCGATTCACACGAATCAGATTGTCTACAAACCAAGCAGGACAAAGGATTAAAATCCCAAGCCTAACTGAACCTAAACAACATCATCTCAGTGACACAATGTAATAGCTGCATATGGCTTCAACTGCAAAAAACTGTGCATCACAAGCACGGAACGCACTCTCAGAGAAAACCTAACTAAACAACGCCGCACTCGGACAAACGACACGAACGCACAAACACATCCCGCTAGCTCTCCAAAAATACCGAGCGATCCGAGCCCGAGCGCAAAACTACTAAATCCTAAGAACGCACACGCCGGGAAAACCCCTAAAATTTCAAGTTTTCCCAACTTGGGGGGTGAGGTTGAAGCTTACCAGTGGATGGTGCTGTTCAGCTCGATGGTGACCGTCTTGTTGTTCAGCTTCATCAAGAACCTGCGGCAAAACCCACGCGCACACCCAAATCAGCACCAAATTCCGCGTAAGTTTGCACCAAACGAATCAGCGAGGATACGACGAAGCGGAACCAATCGGAACGAGGGGGCACAACCGTTACCTGACGAACTTCATCTTGGCGGCGGCCGGGAGGAGCGGAGGCAGCGCTGTTCGCTTCCTCGGAGCGGGAGGAGTAAAACCCTAGTCCGAACGAATGCTGATCTGGCCGAGAGGAGGCTAGAGGTGGCCAAATGGCCCAGATGCAAAACCTGCTACTATAGGTACGGTACAGCCTATAATCGAATTGTGGAATTGTCTGGACCGTATCCCTAGTCTAGTGCACCAACACGGTATGATATGAATAGTGCATTAGAGCATCTCCAATGGGTCTATAGCAGCTATCTACAAGAGAGTCCATGTCATCAACTGTCCTACGTGGAATATATTAAATGAAGAAAGAGAACGCAGCTCTCTACAGCTCTAGAGATAGTCTATAGCGCCAAACGAGGCAACCTCCATAAATTCTGTGTGTGCATGTAAGCATCAAATAACTATCCTTAGGGCATCTCCAATGGTTATAGCTAGCAACTAACTATAAGACTTCCACATCATCTATATAGTACACACTAAAGTTAGCATTCTAAAGAACTATCTATAAGGATAGCTATTTGATGCTTACATGCACACACAGAATTTATGGAGGCTGCCTCGTTTGGCGCTATAGACTATCTCTAGAGCTGTAGAGAGCTGCGTTCTCTTTCTTCATTTAATATCTTCCACGTAGGACAGTTGATGACATGGACTCTCTTGTAGATAGCTGCTATAGACCCATTGGAGATGCTCTAAATAGATAGTTCTTTAGAATGCTAACTTTAGTGTGTACTATATAGATGATGTGGAAGTCTTATAGTTAGTTGCTAGCTATAACCATTGGAGATGCCCTTAGTGCCATGCTAAGCACGCCCAGTTCTGACATCATAAGCACGTCACAACCCGTTAGCCACAAAAATCCAACCGTTAGGCACGTTTAGCCTATCCAAACATGATAGGCACAACCTGTTCGACACAAATTCGGCCCGTTTAGTCCTATAAAGGTTAGATTTTTGAATTTTCTATCTGTTTTATAGATGTTTGGGAGTTTAAAAATAAAAATAAAAAACCTTAATTTTTTCTATAAATAGACAGCAACCTCGCTCATTCAGTCACACTCAAACTTGCAACCTCTTCTCCGAATTCTCTTATGTAAATTCCGATACACTCTTATGTAAATAGCCGGCCAACCGCCCGATTCCACTGCCGGCACCGCGCCCAGCTCGGGCCACACGCCCGCGCCCTCCGCCCTCCACCACCTGCTCGGTTGCTCCGCCTCCGCCTCTGCCTCGGCGCAACGCCCTCCGCTAGTTCGCCTGTCGCCTCGTCCACCGGTTGGCCGGTTTGCCTGGTGCCTGCGGCGGCGCGGCCCCAGTGAGTCCGCGATAGGAGAGCATAAGTTCATTTCTTTTGTGTATGCTCCATGACGCTTTCTAGTCTTAATTCTGTCTGTTTCTTATGATCCTGTGATGTAGGCTGTTGGGTACCAATTCGATTATGATGATTACAACAGGTACTGGCTTCTCTCCAAAGTTGGTGTATGTTGTTTTTGCCAGTAATTTGGGAAAAGGAATGCCAAATTCTTAATGGATTTATTTGTTTTATAGCTTTGTTCATGGAAGGTTGGCTAATGAGAAAATCAAGCCTGACCCTGTACTTAGGAACATTCTCCCAAGCTTACCGATCCACAAAGTTGTGGTGGTGATCGGTTCGGCTGGAAAGCTCATGGCTTATGGCTGAAAACACTGTAGCTGGCTGAAAAAAGCACTGTAGCTGACAAAGGCTTATTTAGCATAATTAAATTTAAAAAATATAAAAATATAAAAAATATGTTAGCCCATTACGTATAATACAAACAAATACGGGAAAAAAAAGAACCGGCAAAAAATCTCAACAAAAAGCCAAAAGTTCAGAAAAAGACGAAACTTATAAATAGTGAAAAATAAGCCAGAAGCCGAGTTGATCAGGGTGTATATCGCAAACTCAAGTATTTGATTTTAATTATAATTTTGTAACTGTGTGACTAGGTGTTCACAAATGGTGATAAAATCCATGCCTCAACGGCCCTAAAAAGGCTTGGAATTGAAGACTGCTTCAAACGAGTTGTGTGCTTTGAGACATGAAACCCAACTTCTCCTGCTCCTCACTACTACGGAAAAGGTCATCACAGACGGTTTAAAAACGTCATCACAGACGGTTTTGTGAACCGTCTGAATTTATGGGTCAGTGATAATACGAGGTCATCACAGACGGTTTTCGAACCGTCTGTGATGCAAATATCATAGACGATTTTTAGTAAAAAACCATCTGTGATTATAACTATCACAGACGGTTTTTAGTTAAAAACCGTCTGTGATATTCCCTTCTATTCCTAAACCTATTTCTGTTTATTGGCTAGCCTCAGGAAATGCTAGCCATGCCCTCTGAAACAAGCAGATCAACATGTACATGTATACATCCAATTCACATCTCAATTCATTTCACAAACATCAATTTTTATTAAGATTAGAGTCTACCATTACAATATCTCAAAACAACGAGCAGGTTACACAACAAGAACAACGAGCAGGTTACACAACAAGAACAACGAGCAGGTTATACAACAAGAACAACAAGAACAACGAGCAGGTTACACAACAAGAACAACAAGCAGGTTACACAACAAGCAAAGAACATCTATGCCTTCTCGCCTCTGATGCAACGCATGAGCGGAATGTCTTTGACGACCACCATCGTCGGTGTTGATTGAGCGTCTGCCCGGTTGGCACGAGCTAGATGCTTCTGCGTCGTCTGCAAGGAGGAGGGCAGCAAGGAGGAGGAGAACAACAAGGAAGAGGACAGCAAGGAGGAGGACAGCAAGGAAGAGGAGACCAGCAAAGAGGCTGGATTTTGGTTATATTTATGGGGGAGGGAGAGGCGGGAATTCAAAATTTTTGGCGCGGGAACGGAAAGGCGAAGCTATGATTCGTGGGGCTGAGGATCGATGGGCCTAGCGGTCAGAGTATCACAGACGGTTCTATATATAGAACCGTCTGTGATGAATGAATATCACAGACGGTTCTATATATAGAACCGTCTGTGAATTGGAGCACAAATTTTATATACCGATGCAATATAAACAACTAGTCTGAAAAGATAAAATAGCAAAGGTTTATATAGTTTACATATACTCATTTGAAAGGTTTCGATGAGATCTACAACTTTGCAGTTGAAGAAAAATCCAAATTCCGAAAATAAAACCAAGAAAAAGGGCAAACACAGAAACCAAAAACTTGCGACGCAGGTTTAGGTCCAACGATGGCCGATTTTTGGGGTCTTGGAGGGTGACTAGCGCAAGCGGGTTGTTTTTTTGGATCGGGCTCGTCGTTAGCTTTCCAACGAGTACAAGAACGTCGAAAACGGACACCGTATGCAAAAGTTATGCCCGTTTTACTGAAGGTGTCTCAAAACTGAACCATACTCGGACTTAAGCGGGAAAATATGAAATTTTGAGGGATTGCAAGGCGGGAAACGTATCACAGACGGTTTTTATTATAAAACCGTCTGTGATACTAGAATATCACAGACGGTTTTATAATAAAAACCGTTATAAAACCGTCTGTGATATTCTAGTATCACAGACGGTTTTATAATAAAAACCGTCTGCGATAATCTGGAATATCACAGACGGTTTTTATTATAAAACCGTCTGTGATATTCTAGTATCACAGACGGTTCAACGGTAAGAACCGTCTGTGATACTCCTTTTTCCCGCCACAAATACCACAGACGGCCTCCAAATTAAAATCGTATGTAATAGTGTAAATCACAGACGGTTTCACAAAACCGTCTGTGATTTGGCATCTACTATTAGGCTTTTTGTAGTAGTGCCTGTACCAGTCAATGAGGTTGAAATCTTTGATTCAATTCGGCTTCGGCTTCGGCTTCTGGCTTATGGCTTATTTTTCACTATTCATAAGTTTCGTCTTTTTCTGAACTTTTGGCTTTTTTAGCTTTTTTGCTGGTTTTTTTTCTCGTATTTGTTTGTATTATACGTAATGGCCTAACATATTTTTTCTATTTTTAATTTTTTTAAAAAAATTTAATTATGCTAAATAAGCCTCTGTCAGCTACAGTATTTTCAGCTATAAACCATGAGCTTTTAAGCCGAACCGATCACCACCATATAATGAAGCATCTGGCTCATCTAGAGCCTGGGGTTGAACTATCAAAATCACCAATCCTATACAAGCCATCAATAGATGCCACGCTGCATTCCCTCAAAGTTGCCTCCATCAATCTACGGACAACTGTAAAAACCTAACTACTCATTTGTCATGCTCACAAATTGATGAGTGCCTCAAATGGTATGCTAACGGATTGTCACACAATGCAAATGTAGCCAATCTGCCTATCTTATTATGTAATAGTATTGGTTATGCACTTATGGTCCGTTGAACTTAAACACTCTTTTGGACTTGTGTGATACTGTGCTCTATGATTATCACTTTGATAACGTACTAAGTTTACGGCATGTCGAATATTTAATATATGACTAATTGACTATCTGTGACTATGATTCTATTATTTATTTGCATACATGATACATGTATTTATTATCTCATTCTTTGCAAATGATTAATTATATAGGTCTAAAGCCAGGAGTAGAAAACCAAGCAATTTACTGCATCAATGTGAAAGTATTCTTAGTTTCTTATAAGAATTCATTAATTTCTTTTTAAATCTTTATTATAAATATAAACATATCGTTGTACCAGTATTTAAAAAAAAATAGCGAATCACGGTATCATGTATCCGTATCGGCATGGGAGTATCCAGGCAACATAGACTGTTACTAGCTGTTGTCAGGTGATCTGAGGAAAACAAGTGTAGCAAGTGGCAGCTGAGCACGTCAATTGTTCTCGTCACAAAATAAAAATTCTTTATTATGTTTATGGAACAAAAAGAAAGCAGTATGCCATCAAGGCTGGAATGTTATTGTCCTGCAAAGTTACTTGCCCACAGTTTCACACCATCACAACTAAAATTCATTTAAAGCCTAGCCAAAGTGAACCAAAGCTTGGGGAATATACAACGGGACGATACTCACGAAGTCAAAATTCTTCTATACTCGCCGTCACAGCATGATGCACAGAGGCCAAATCACGCTATGGCTAAACTGAATACATGTTTCCTTTTCTATGATGACGATGGAGCCGCCGCCAACTTCTTAGGTGGTGGATTTCCTCCGGCGAGCAGCACATATGCGTAGAAACAAGCCATCGCCGTGCTGTAACATTTAAAGGAGAAAGGGATAGCAATATATGAGGGTTTTCCCCCAAAAATAAAAATATAAAGAGGGCTCTAGATGAACAATAGAGAGCAAAGTACCTCAGTGAAGCATAGAAGCCCCAAGGAAGGATTCTATTCGTCTGCAAAAACAAATAAAGATTAACGCCACATTAAGAAAGTGATGCTCCAAAAGAACCAAGTGATAGTTACCAAGAGGTAAGCGTGAGAATACTTCCATGCAAGGAGAGCAGAGATTGCTGCAAATGCAGAAATAGAACAGGTCAATAAGCAACATATACTCCAGGGGTTGAATATTGATTACATTTTAACTCACTATACTGAGTAACAGTGAGCTTAGTACAACAATACTTATCTCACCTGCTTGGCCCAAGATAAATAGGAAGCTGGATCTTCCACTCTTCCAAAACTTTAAACTGAGAGCACCAAGAAAGAGCGTACCAATCCCTGGTGCAACACCTAAGACAAGACTTATGGTACTTCTGGAGAAAATGTATCCTAGAAGCCCCATACAGAATAGAAGACCACCTGCATTACCAAATGACATATTATTATCCCCCTCATAAAAAAAATGAAGTATTGTTATTTGTTACACAAATACAAGCAAGATAACAAAGTTGATATTAACCGTGCTACTATCCACATAATTTACAGTCCAAAAGTTGAGAAATATGGACTAGCATTCATGCCTGAAGACATCAATGAAATAAGTATCATTTCATGTTTTTAATTGTGGGTGCAAAACAAAGCAGCAATGGCGCTGATATTTTCCACTGATTTAGGATTTCTTATGTGATTTATCATACCTATGTAACAGAGAAAACTTTAATCTAATTAATTTCCAGGAGCTTTGCTTAAGAAAATTGCAGTATTTCTGAAACTGTAGGTAATTATTTACAACAACTGTAGGTAATTATGCAATGAGAAGCTCATCTTTACTTGAAAGTAGTTACATGTACACTTCTATTTAAACAAGAAGAAGGAAAAGAAAAACACTTCACAAGATAACAGCTCTCCTAAACAAGAAAACAGATATGTACAAATCCATAGCCATCTTGAAACTTGCGCAGCAGAATTTTACATTCATAATATTCAAACTTACCAAAAGGAATCCCAAGGCAAAAATCATGGATTTTAGCACTCCTCTTCTGGGGAATAACATCTTCAGCTGTTGCTAGTAATTCCTCAGTCTGATTTGATCTCACGTTTAACACTTCAACCCGAGTGTTCTCATTTGCACATTTTGTTGAAACTTTAGCACCAAAACCAAATGGATTCATACCCACCACACTTGTAGAAATAGAAAGCTGATGAGGCAACAAAATATGTTAAAAAATAAAGTACACTTTTGGGCTATACTTAAAAAACTATTATGATAATTATACCCAAGCTAATCTTGTAGCAAGAGCATGGATTCACACCGCAAATTTAACATCAAAACTTTATCATGTACATTTTCCAGAAGAGTATAAATAGCAACATAGACACTAAAATGCATCTCAAGCCATGCATCCACCGATCCACCAAAAGTACATTTATTTCCAATAGTAATTCGTGATATATATTATTTCTCCGATAACAGAACATTCAAAACAACTCCCGTTTTTTTCCTTTCTTCTCAAGGCCCTCTCAACAAGTGCAGAGATACAAGTACTGAACTACTGATGAAATGCTTGACACCTCAAGGACAATAGGCCATAGCTTGATTCCGTGGTTGTTTAGTATATTTGGTAGACACCAGTACATAAGTGCACCGGCACAAGCAGCAGCTTAAACTCTTCACGAACCCAACCCAACACCTGGTACAATAACAGTTACACTTCAAAGCTACAGAAGCACGAATTCCAGTGTTTATTTCGCCAAAATTCCAAGAGCAGCTTTGCCAACACAACAACACTAGAGAACTATATTTTGTTCACCTCTTCGTGATCTAATTTTACATTCGACAACGCCTGCGACACCGTCAATGATCAAATACGCACAAAAAAAGAGAAACTTCCCAGCAACACCTTCTTCACATCAAAATCATCTCGTGCCCAACGCTCGCTAAATCTCAAACCAGCAACACCGTTTTATTCACATCAATCGATCGTGATACAACACAATCGCAGGCAAAGATTTCCAAGAATACCAAGTTACTGATACATAGGGTTTAGCGTTTGGATCGGGACTGTACCTTGGGTGAACCAACAAGATGGTTCTGCGGCCACCGGTAGGAGGGCGAAGGAACTTTGAAGGCCGGAAGTCGCCGGTAGGCTACCGCGGCCGCGGTCGATCCATGGAGCTGCGCCGCCACCGCCATGGGGACTTCGAAACGGTGAAACGAGATGCTTGGAAGATTCCCAAGGGAGAGCGGTGGAAGGGTACGGAGTCCAGTGCCCTGGGCTGGGGCGTTTGGCTGCCGAGGAAGTTTTCAAGTTGGAATGGACTCTAGGGAGCACGAAGGCCTCCACTCACCATTCACCAATCACCGTCGGAGTGGAAGGCAAGCATCGCCACCCTGCTGTCGCTCTTCATGGGCGTGCGGTCGAAGCTCTCACCACGTGTCTCTTCATCGTAGCCGCCCCATTGGAACCGCCGAACCGGAACCGACCAGCTCCTCCTCTAGGGTGTAAGTGGGCACGAGCTGTCTGCGAGCCCACTAAATCTATCCCATAAGGCCAGTCTCAGTGGGGGTTTCATAGAGTTTCATTGGCATTAAATACGCTGACATGGCACTGTATTGATGAAGAGAGAGATGATAAAAGTTTCATGAGAGTAGAGAGAGTTTCATGGGGATGAAACTCTTCTGCACTGTTTCCAAAATATGGGTGTGTTGGAAACTGGGACATGAAACCTCCACTGAGACTGGCCTAATAAATAGTAAGTAGTATCCTACGGGCTATCTTATCTCTTAAATGGACTTAAATGGCCGCCTACATAGCCTAGAATTTGGCTCACATAGCCCACAATTTCTTATCTCATCCCTATCCCCGCATAGCCCTTTGAGGCTTCGACTCACACAGCGGCGCACGTGGTTGCGGTTCTGGCGAGGGTGTCACGATGAGGACGAGCCGTACATCTTGGTGGGAGCAGACGCCTCAACGGATGCGCGGCGACAGATGCCTCGATCGTCTGTTGCACCAGCTTGAACTTGGTGATGTAGTAGGTGAGGGATGGGCCGGAGTAGTCTGGCCCCTGGACCGGCTCAGCTGGTTCTTGCCAACCTAGAGGAGGATGGCCAATGCCGCCACGATGGAGATGAGCGTGATGCCCGCGGTGACGGCCATCGGCACCTCGGTCGACGTGCCTACGGCGCCCAAGCTAATCGCACTCTCCACCACCTAGGCCATCGGTTTTCCATGGTATGTAGTGCATGTTAGGGCCTGTTTGGATGGACTAGGACTAGTTGTTACCTAGGACTAGTTGTTAACTGACTAGTAGTTAGCTGGCTAAACATTAGCCCAGTCCTGTTTGGATCCAAGGACTAATAAGTGCTATTATCTCAGTGCAAAGTCTGTTATACCCCTATGCATGGTGGTCATGTTAGGGCCTGTTTGGATGGACTAGGACTAGTTGTTACCTAGGACTAGTTGTTAATTGACTAGTAGTTAGCTGGCTAAACATTAGCCCAGTCCTGTTTGGATCCAAGGACTAATAAGTGCTACTATCTCAGTGCAAAGTCTGTTATACCCCTATGCATGGTGGTCTGGGAGGGTTGGCATGGGTATCAACGTCTTTTTTTCATCCAGCTGGTCCTTTAGCCCTCATTAGCTGGGTTTGATGGACTAGTTGGCTAACAACTAGTTGGGGCTTTGGCTAAACTTTAGCCCACCCATTAGCCCTCCTGTTTGGATCCTCAAGGGCTAAAGTTTAGCAACTAGTTGTTAGCCCAAGGGATCCAAACAGAGCCTTATTATCAGGTTTGGATGAAGAAAAGATTGCTGCATATAGGAGTTACAACTATACATAATATATTTGTGAATGATGAAAAGATCGTAACTTGTGAACTTGATAGTGGTTTCCAAGGAATAATCGTCACTCAGATCATTTGATCAAAACATCCTAGATGCTCATGCGAATCATCCAACATTTGCAAAACTACCCAACCCGGGCGAACATGCATGCATTGCTCACTGCGGCGGACAAGATGACAAAGCGGACCAACACGGAGAAGCTGGACTGACAGAGAGAGTGAGATGTTGTTCCTGTCTTCATGTAGTTGTGGGCTAGTGGCCGCCGCATATGCCCATGTAACTTTGGCAGGCCACCGCATTTGCTCGCATAATTTTGGTAGCCGGTGCAAGCAAGTGTGGGCTAGCCGCCACTTATCCCACTTGCACCCATATGGCCATATCCTCCCCTCCCTTGGCCTCGAGCCTCCATGCTTGTTTCCTATTTAGCTATGGACCAAATCTGGTGGAATTGGGTAACAATTCCAATTTCAATGCTACATTGCAACAAAACATCAATTATTGAGGAACCCTAATTCCAATTCTCCCACTCCAAGCCCAATTCTATAAATCAAATGGGATTTAGAGTTTTCTTTTGAAGATTTGTCATTTTTATCAGGAGAGCTGCATGCAATAATTTTGATCTCGCTCAACAAATCATAGTTGATTGAGATGGCACTACTAGATTATAAATCCACTTTTATTTTTATTAAGGGTGTGTGTATAATTCTCCCCTCTAATGTTACGCTGCTAGTTAGGAATATATTAGCAGATGGCTCAATTCTTTTCAGTTTATGGCTTATAGCTTATGATTTATGGTTTCTTCTGAACAAACAAATGAGACGACTTTTTCACCGTCGTTTCGAAGCGGCTTATCGGCTAATCAACATTCGATTCGTACGCATAAGCGTTCACGTTAGGGTAAAAACTATCAATCACAGACATAAGCCATAGCCGAAAAGAACACAAGTTTTTGCTATTTGGACATATAAATTTTACATGAATTTTATAAGAATTTTAGGAGACAATAATAATCCCACCGAACTAGAATATGCTGGAAAGAACCCGGTGACATATACTGCTGATCTTGCTTCATTCAAGCAAAATGGTGTGATTTTATTGAATTGTGACATGTTACAGTCAGATAATTTCACTAAATCAGAGAACTGAAGAATCTGTTTGGATTGTTGTACTTTTTTATTGTTGAAGTATAAGTAAATTGCTCTTCTTTTCTTATTAACTTAAGCTTTTGGATAAACTGGTTAGTGCATGCAACTTAATATGATATCAAAACCAAGAGGTCTGGAGTTCAAGACCTGGTTGATGTAATTAAAATAATAATTATAGCTCACTTCTATTCCACGTCTTAGACCTGAGTGAGCCTGCACGTAAGAGAGTGTTGAAGTATAAGTGAATTACCTGCTTTTCCTCATCAGTTTAAACTTTTGGATGAACTGGCTGATGCATGCAATTCAATATGGTATTAAAACCAAAAGGTCTTAAGTTCAAGACCCGGTTGGCACAATTAAAAAATAATTGCAGCCTATTTCTATTCCACGTCTTAGGCCTGTAGAAGTCTACACGTGAGAGTCTTATGCCTGTAGAAGTTGACACGTGAGAGGGAGTGTTGAAATATAAGTGAATTGTCCTTTTTTTTCATTAGCTTAAGCTTTTGGGTGAACTAGTTAATGCATACAATTTAATACCACGTTGTGTCGATGGTCATACGAAGATACCTAACACTTATGACTAATTTAATTAGATGATTAGTTGTACATTTTCTTTTTCTATTAATGAAATTCTTGTTATAAAAAATCTATTTTCTTCTTCTATTAATGAAATTCTTGTTCTAAAAAAATCTGTTTGGACTGAACTGTCCATTGCTCGTTATCTCTGAAGCAGAGGACTGAAAAATACGTACCACGGCCTCCGGCTCGATCAGTAGTTCTCGGTAAAAGCTATGCACATTTTAACGTTTCCTGTATTTTCATGCAAAAAATGTACATCTTTTTTCCCAATTTCCACATTATTCTAACCTTTTCCCTCGAATTCTTAAAAATCTTATTTCTAGCAATTTTTTGCTCTAGCATTTCTTTTCTCGTGCAACTGCTCTTCTTTCATCATGGTAATTAAGTTTCGCCGTGTAAACTTTTGCACGTTTAGTTACACCATGTGATTCGTCAGCTCATCCGGCAAGTCCCAGAGTACACAGTCAGAGCCAAACAGGCCCGACATGTCGGAGGCACCCTTCCCGCTATCCTTGCCGTCGTCCGCCTCGTCGTCGCCGCCGCTGCTGCCGACGCTGTCATTGCCTTTCTCCGGCAATGCCGGCCTGGCCGCCTCGGTGCCTGAGCTCCCGCTGTACATGCTCTGGTGGCTCCACATTGACGTGCCCTGGTCGCCGTCGCCGCCAAGGACGTACCCCGACGCCGCCCCCTCGTACCGGAACTCCTGCGCATGCGCGGGGTTGTACGTGGCGTACATCCCGGCCAGCCCCTCGGACATGTCGCCTGGCGGCCACGGCTTGTCGGCGGCGGCTGCGGGCTCGCTCATGATGGCGCGGGACAGTCCCAGCCTTATGCGCTCGATGGTGTTATCGGCCTGCGGTGGCGTGGCGAAGCAGGGCGCGGTGAGCGCGCCCATGCCGGCGCTGGCGCCCGCCGCCATGTCGGGCACGGCGGGCGAGGGGAAGTCGGAGGGGCGCTTCTTGGTGAGGAGGTGGAGCATCTCGTCCTTGAAGCAGCCCAGGGCAGCCTCGGCGAGGTGCGCGACCTGCGGCGGCGCCAGCGTGGTGGCGATCTCGGCCATGAGCTGCGAGAAGGACTTGTGCGTGACGGGGTCGATGCCCATCCCGGACAGCTTCTTCTTGAGCTTCGTGTTCCAGTGGTTCTTGACGTCGTTGTCCGTCCGCCCCAGTAGCTGCGCCGCTATAACCGACCACCTGCACGCCGACACATCGCACATTTCAACGCGTTGCTCTGACGCGTTATATATAACAGAAGACGAGAAGCTGCTCCAAAACACCAGGGAAGAAGTCGATCGCTACCTGTTGCCGACGACGGAGTGCAGCTTGATGATGGTCTGCTCCTCGGCGTCGGTGAACTCGCCGTGCTTGAGGTCAGGCCGCAGGTAGTTCGTCCACCGCAGCCGGCAGCTCTTCCCGCACCGCTGCAATCCTGTCAAGCAGCAACCCACCGCGGTCAGGGCCACCAACAAGCAGCTGCTATTTACACACATTGGCCGGCGTCTGCGCGCGCCGTTGACGCACGTACCGGCATTCTTGGGGATGAGGCGCCAGTTGCGCGTGCCGTACTGCGTGATGTAGGAGAGCAGCTTGTTGTCCTCCTCGGGCGTCCACTGCCCGCGCTTCACGCTGTCCTTCTCGCAGCACGGGATCCGGCCCATGTCAGCGCACGTCTCAGCCCGTTCGCAGCACGCGATTCCTGGAGATCCCGCTCCGGCTGCAGTGCTACGTTCTGTGAGAGCGATCGTTGATGTTTGGCGCTTACATCAGGCGCCGCTGGACGTATAAATAGGCGCGGCCGCGCGTGCTGCCGGCGGCACGGGAAGGACGGGGCACGGGCGAAGGCGGCATGAGCGGCATAAAGAATTCAACGCCCGCCCAACGCGTGAGCCCCGGGGCCGGGACAGGTTGCTCACCCACACAGCGCCGCGCAGGGTCAGACAGCCCGGTCTCCGAGCGCTCGCGGCGTCCGTCGCGTTTTCGCCAGTCTGACTGACGATCTGTTCTGCTCGTGGCGCTACGATCGATGCAGCGCGTGGCATCGACGGGTTGAGATGTACTTTCTGACGGTGTAAAGTGCCGTGCCGGATGCATGCATGCATAGAGCTTTACCTCTTTCTTTGAGTCAAACCAGACGGTCAATTCAGCCAAAAAAGAAAAAGAAAAAAAAAAGAGGTCCCTGCAATAGTAATAGTATCACTTGCTCGAGCTCACCGACGTTAACTGTGAGATTGAGATGAATGAATGGTCTAGTTGGCAAGGGCATTTGCAATGTCGTAGTAAGATTTTCAAGATTAATTTTGGTGTTATTTTTCTTTGCTACTCTCGGTATTAGCTTCTGAACTCTCTTTCAATAAAAGTGGGATGTGATCCTTTTGTCTAAAATGAAAGATCGAATATGGCAAGACAGAGGTGAATGATGCCTTCTAACTTTTTTCAAATATTTAACACTCCTCCACTTCAATAACTACAGAGTTATGAAGATTAGGATGAAAAACCACCAAAAGACAAGCAAGGGAAGCTGCTGAAATTTTGAAGAAACAGTAAAATTGGAAGTACCGCTGATTGCATCGTGGTACTACCGATTTCTTGATGAACAGAAATTTTAGCACGAGTTCAAACCAAGTTTTCTCAAAAATCTTGCTATCAAGGTGCTTAGATGGGTAGAGATGTATTCACAAGAATTATCGCCATCTTTTACACATTCTTGGCATATCAAGATTGCAAGAGAGTCACAAGAGTTGCATAACGATTGATGTATTACTTACTTAAAAAGGTATATTTTATAGCCACTCCATCCCTAGAGGACAAAGAGCACACAAGACACTCACTCTCAAACCCTAACCCTAGAGATGAAAGCACATGAGATGGGTTGAATGGTTAACCTTACATGTCTCCATCCCAACCCCTTTTATAGTGGACAACTCGTCACTTACACTTCTTAATATATCCTATACACTATTATAATGGGGAAAACCCGTTAACTACACACATGGGTTTTACTCTCAGAAGTTCACTTATGCACGCTTTTTAAAGCACATAAGTGTGCATCGCCCATGCGCCTTGACCTAAAACCGCTCTCCAACGCATCGCCCATGCGCCGCGGTTTTAATCCATGATGGTTTCCGGTATTTTGGTCAAACTACCAAAATACTCTTCCTTGACTCCATCATCACCAACTACTGCAAGCAATCGCCATGCTTGCCACGTGTAGGTGTACCACTAGCCTGCCATGCCTTGTCAAGTCTCTCCTGTCCTAATTCCACCGAACCACGGCTCACTTGGCCCATGCAAGCTACATGGCGCTATCCCGCAGTTCAAACTCGTATTCAACATTCCCGCCTTTCTCGTGCCATGCTTGAGCTCACCGTTTCACCCAGCATCCTCGGTCGTTCTGGGCCTCAACTCCTACATGAGTATAGCTCCGATCCTTTCCGTTGACCACGGTTGACTCCAAGCGACTCTACACATCCAAAGATAAAGAAATCGTTTTTAGGCACATGTTCTTCACAACTTAATCTACATTAGTCAAGACATACATCATGTAACCTTAATCCATTGACTCAGGTCATCCAACTCAATCCATGACTCAATTCCTAAAATCCTATTTTTCTAGCAAGATTGAAAGTACCACGCCTAACACGCCAGTACTTCCGCAACGCGGAACTACCGTCTCCCAAAATGGTATTTTCGCACGCTGAAAATCTCATCTAGAGCTCTCTGAAAAAACATATCCCAACTTAACCCGGTACTTCTGCCAAGCGGTATTTCCACACTTATACTTGCAGTACTTCCGTCAAACGGAACTACCGCACTAATACCTACGGTACTTTCAATTTTCCTGACACTTCAAGAAAATAGCTCAAATCAAATGCAATATTTACAAACCTATTTCACTATTTTACAAAATTTACAATAATTTATCACACCAATATCTTAGATCTTCTCACGTGATCCTTCATAAAAAAAAAAGTATCATAAATCTCCGACCCAAGAGGGCCAAACTGTTCCAGAAAAACTATTCTGGACACGGTTATCTTATTAGGATCTTTACAGTGGGAGGGAGTTTGAAAGCGATATTTCTACGTGCTGCACTTTAATTACACTCTTGAGATGAGGCTGCTATTTTAATCTCCTATCCTTGTCGGCAAGAACACCAAGGCCAGGCACTGCAATTTCAAGAACCCCCGAATCATGTTCTTTCCCACCATTTCAGTAAAATCAATCGTGCAGGCACATGGATTACGCATGCTCAATGGCCATGTAATCTGAACCGATTACGAAATGCAAATTGAGGGCAAGGAAGTCAGAAGGAAAACGGTACTGAGCAGTCTACAGTCTGATTGAAGGACTGCATGTGCAGCACAGGACAGGATGCCTCACGTTCTTCGCAAGTAGTAACTTGGCAATCTAACAAAGTGTACATACACACTAGTCTCCAATGCAGAAAGGAAGGCACTGAAAAACAGTGTGCCACTCTATCTGATCCAGCGGACAGTCTACTATGCGTTTCATCACCAGGGCGAAAAACGCATGCTCCCCAATTGCTATAACACACTATTGCATTCTCCGTTACCATTACGCAAGAAAGCAATCCAAAGCTCAGAATCTGACTAGCCTAGCCTAGCTTCTGGCTGACAACCCCCTGGATCGCTCCGACGAGCGCGAACGCGCTGACAAGCAGGCAGGCGACGCTGAACGCCTGCAGGACGACCCACCTGGCCGACCACCTGGGGACCTTCCTCTGGATGAAGTACATCTCCACGGACCACGGGGAAGTAGATGGCGAGCGGCCAGAAGTTGAGGGCGCCGAGCAGGGCCAGCACCTCGTTTAAGTAAGGGAAGAAGATGGTCACACCAGTCGTGCTCGCCACGTACAGCGTCCGGAAGCACACCCGCAGGAGGTTCACCCTGCACGACGGCAGGAGCGGTAGCTTGACGGTGTGGAAGTCGTCCACGAACACGCTGCCCGGGAACCTCTCCGCGAAGAACCTGTCCGCGAACTGGTATATCGGCTGGCTGTACACCTGCAAGTTTCAGATCAATGTTATTATGTCAGGTGCTATGAGCCTATGAGTGAGTTACCGGTTGTGTTTTCATTCTGTAGCTCCGAAGTTTGAGGCTTTCAGCACCTGATAGCCACCCAGCAGGTGGAGAATAATGCAGGCATTTGCAATATCGATGAGCCAGTACGGCTCGTAAAAGCCGAAGCCGGTGAGGAGGTTGCCCGGCGCATCGCTCCCGAAGGCAGAGTAGCCGAAGCAGCCGCAGCAGAGGTAAGAAAGTGGCGACGAGGATTGAGACGATCGATGCCTTCTTCATCGTCTTATTCTCGGCTGGTGGCGACTTCAGGGTGTCCTACATTGACAGGAGGTGAAACGGACTTGTCATTGCTCTTAGTGGTTACTGGTACAAAAACTTTTTAATACTGTAACTGGTACTAAATGAGTAGGCAATTTCAATCGAGTGGTAGTTCTGAATGGATGGAATGCTACTGCGTGTACCTGAATTTCCAGGAGGATTAAGGAGTACGGGTATGCGAATGCGATGTCGCCGATGGCTTGTGAGACGCGCCATATCTTCTGCATCGGGGTTCTCATCGGAACACCTGTTAGGCTTCCTTTGACAGTTCCATTTTCTGAAGAGCAGTAACAAGTTTGTCGTCAGCTTATATATGATCTTAACACTCACACTACCCTCTCAATGTTTATTACAGTGCATGTTCTGGAAAAATTGTACAACAATAGCAATAGTACATTGTTCTGACCAACTAGTATCAGTTATTCAGTTATCTGAACAAGTAGTACTCAACTCCAAACGATCAGATTTGTATTATTGAAACTAGTTAGAGGCACATATGTTGCAACGAAGTCACAAAAATGGTGAGATGAAACTTACTGCCTGACCAACTTCACACATCAAATATTGAAGAGTAAGCGACAGAGATAGAAGGGTGGCCAGAATGTGCGAGGAGAT
The DNA here is from genome assembly GCA_017311315.1 of Dendrocalamus latiflorus. Lineage (NCBI taxonomy): Eukaryota > Viridiplantae > Streptophyta > Magnoliopsida > Poales > Poaceae > Dendrocalamus > Dendrocalamus latiflorus. The sequence goes on from CM029628.1 coordinate 35,853,184, forward strand.
GGAAAAAGACGAGGGGATGGGCGGTTGTATCCTGAGATTGCAAATATGTCACCCAACGGCTCAAGGATAGCCTCCGAGGCCGTTGGGCGACAGGTTACAGTCGTCCAATGGTTCGGCAATTGAAGGTCATTCTTGTAAAAAAAATTTACGTGAGCATATTTATGTAATTTCAATTAAAAATAGATTATTTACAAAAAAAAGTTCCCCAAGCAACCGAGCATCTCTCCCTTTTTTAACAGTATAATTATTTAGGAATCTTGACCTGTTGTATTTGAGAGGGGCATTTTGGGAATTTCCCAATTGAAAAAGAAGGGATGGAAACCCTAAAGGTGGGGCCCACCGGTCGGTCACCCGAGCAAAGAGATAAGGGTGAGGAGACTTTGTCTCCTCCCCGAGTCGGCCCTTGGCTGTTGCGGCGCCTCTCTCCCGTGCGGCGGTTTTTGATCCCCTCTCCCAGATCTGGGATCTTCGGTGCTTGAGGGGAGATGGCGAGCAGTGGGGCAGCGCCGGAGGTGAGGGCTGGCCCGGGTTCATCGGAGCCGGCCGTTCATGCCACCCTGCAGTCGTGTCTCATCTCTTCTTCAAAAGGAGAGGCGCAACCCGACGGTTTGGATGACTCTCTTCCATCTCCGGTTGCCTCTCTTGACTGATTCTCCTCTCTGTTCTTCGGTTGGCGGAGACTTGGTTTTCGGGCCATCTCCGATTGAGGCCTTGCTTCCGGTTCCGTGTGTGAACCCTAATCTGGGTTTGTGCATCTCGAGACCTTGAGGGGTCTAGCCGAGGAAGAAGGAGGCGGCGCATACTCCCTGCTGTGTTTGATTGCTCTCGGCCAGAGCAGTCTCGTGATCTTGTGCGGCATCTCTGGACCTCGGCTTCTTCTTTGGCTTTCGACTGAGAGAAGAAGTGCAGCATTGTATCTCCGTGAATCATCTACCTGCTAGCGACAGTGGGTTGATAGATTTTCTGGGACAGCGAGTTCTTCGTGCCTTGCCCGATTGTTTGAGTTCTTCGGTTATTTGCTTCTGGACAGTTTGGATTACTGTCTGCTCAATGAGTATATCTATTTCTTTGCCATTTACAACAGTAAATCTTGATCTGTGTTTTTAATCAAGTTATTGAGGGCTGCTGTGAATGATTGTGGGCGCATTAGTTTGCTCTGTGATGATTTTAGTCATATACTGAATTGATCTAGACAACTGTTTTCAGGCTTGAGCTCTAGGGTTTGTTTCTGCAGACCGTACTGTAGATGTTTGTATCACTGTCAGATCTTATTACCTGCAATAGAAATTATGAGTAGTGCAGTGATTTGTTAAAATCTGGTTAGATTGTATAGTTGGTGCAGCATTCATCTTGTTTCAGTCCTGTTTTGACTTGTGTTATTGTTGTCTATATACAATTCGGTTTGCTGCTAATTGCCTGAATATCTAAGATCACTGTCTATTAGTTCAATGCCTGTAATCATATAGCAATACAGATTTTGAACAGAGGTATGTTCTCTGTTTATTCGGTCTGTTGGCAGTCAAATAATTAGAGCTCAAGTCTTTCCTCCCAGTTGTTGGATCAATTATGAAGAGTTATGACATATGCATGAGAAGGCCAAAATCTATGATTTTGTACAACTCTATTCTAAGAGCAACAATGAAACAATTAATTTGTTATATGCTGGAATTAGTTGTTTCACTGCTGTTAAGACTGTTTTCTATGTTGTTTTCAGAAGCATTGAAGTTATATTCTTTGAATATATATGTGGAGATGAATGGCAAGATAGAATTTCATGTTTATATGCAATTTATGTCATTCTTCTTATGCTGGAAATATACTGTTTATATGATGATTTTGACTGGAATTAAATGTGTAAAATTACTCATACCGTAATATTTACAACATGACCTGTATAGTTGCAATTGGCCATTGGCGTTGCACAGTTGTTGACTCGTTGTCATGGAGGTTTTTACCATCCTTCGGACGATTTGGACCTTTTAGATTCGGGTTCCTATTCATGTCAAAAGTAGCATCAATCAATACAAATCCATCTTGGTCCGTGGATGCTACTCCAGTCCGTATTCACTGCACGAAATGGATTTTCCAGCAAAGTATAGAATCGTCGTAAATTAAAAAAAATTATATATTCAGGTAGCTTTCTTTGAGCTGCTTTGTTGGCCTGACAGTCCTTTCGCGTAGCTCTGGAAGACTAACCTCCTCCGGGCTAACTTCTCCTACAGCTTGCTAAGCACCAAACAGGTCATGACAACCCGAAGGCAACAAGTTAGGCTCTGCTTTTCCTTAACTTGGCGACGATACGATATCCAGGGAAAACGAATCTAGGCAGGAAGCGGTGATGATATACGTGGGATTGCTAGAACTCGCGACTAGTGTGCCACGGCTCCAGAGAAGGGGCGAAATAGAAACAGGGCAGGCACACGGAAACGGGCCAGGTTCCTGGCAGCCGGGGCAATACTTGACGAAGCCACTGCTCGGCCTGGCCACCGATCCAACTAACCACCGCCGCAGCGCGCCGGCCCAGACAGAACCACACCTTCGCGGAATCGTTAGCGGCGGCAGACCGCGGGCGCGTTGGGCCTCGGCCGCACGCGGGATTTCGGCGCGCGGGCTGTCATGTCGCACGCGAGATCCGGGCATCAGCTGCTGTTGGCGCCTCGGCGAGGGACGGGCCGGCGCGTGGGCCGAAATGAGCGCGGCATGCGTCGCGGAAGCCCGCCCGGCTGGGGGAAAGAAGGACTGAAGGACGCCGCGCTTTGGCGGTTGCCGGTTGGCGTGTCAACCCGCCGGGCAGTGGCGAAGCTAGAGCAAATGGGTGGGGGGTGCACAGTGGGCTTGTTGGGCTGCCGGCCTGGTGGGGGTGCCTCGTCGTGGGCCATGCGGGGTGCCTATAGGGCCGAATTTTTCCAATCCTTAAGAAATTCTGGAAGTGAGCTTTGCCCCTGCCGCCGGGCAAGGCTGTTTGCTGCTGCAGCATGCATACCCACGCGCTCGTGCTACCGGTTAATAATATTTGGTTTTCAGAGATGATGACCATCCATTCACAGAGTAGGAGCTAACACAGCGTAAAGTATGAGCTCTTTTTGCGCTTGATGATTAACATATCCCCTCTCTCTCTCTCCCTATATATACACATATATACATGTATATATTACATATATTTACATATATACACATATATATACATGTATACATATATACACCTATACGGTTGCGCTAAGCAACGCGTGCATGCGTCGCGGAAGCCAGCCCGGCTGAGGGAAAGAAGGACGCCGCCCTTTGCGGGAAGGGACGTGGTTAGTAACTAGCAGTCCCGCCCGCGCGGCGCGGGGAAGACCGTTGTTGGCGGTTGGCGTATCAGCCCGCCGAGGCGGTAGCGGGCACTACAGCACAGCAGCCGATTCAATGTACTAGCATGTTTGATTACAAAAAAAAAAAAAGCGTAGTTTTGCGATGAACGGCATGTACATAGGTAACGCACCTGAAGCTGATGGAAGCGGTGATGGTGTAGGCAATGCCGTAGCCGAACAAGGCTGTTTGCTGCCGCAGCATGCAGACCCACGCGCTCGTGCTACCGGTTAATAATATTTGGTTTTCAGAGATGATGATCATCCATTCACAGAGTAGGAGCTAACACAACATAAAACATGAGCTCTTTTTACGCTTGATAATTAACATATCATCTCTCTCTATACACACACACATATACACATGTATATATACATAAACACACACACACATATATATACATACACACACACACATATATATATATACACACACACACACACATATATATATACACATATATATACACTAATACGGTTGAGCTAATCAGCGCGTACACGCACGCTATGCGTAGGTCACTGGCCTCCCCACTACCCCCGAGCTCCTCCCTCATGCCCCCTAGATCCGACCTCCCCGCCGCCCCCAGGCTCCTCTTCTCGCCACGAGTTCCTCTCTCAGCCAGATCCGGCCTCCCTGCCGCCCCAAGCTCCTCCCTCCCCTTGCCGAGCCTCGCCAATTCAATCACGTGTAAGTTCAAACTCCATTAAGTTGGTTTTGATGATAATGACAAATACAATTGTGAGACTAATATGTTTATTGATTATGATATTGCTTAATCTCATTTGGATAAAAATGTGAAAAACATAAGAGGTATGCATTCAATATCATATTCTTATCTTATTGCATTTCTCGGATCGAAAATATAGAATGAACTTCACTAAATAAGTTAAATTTGAATATGTGTATATGATTTCACAATGCATTCTTCTATGCACATATTTAGGAGAAGTTCACTCTATATTTTATGGTTTCATTAGTATTGATCCACATTCCATTTTCACATATTAAGGATCCTTACTTTGAAACATATCTCTTGAGTATGTATAGCTTATGTAATTCATAGATATTCATTATCAGGTTATCATCTAGTTCTTCCATTATGCGTTAATAGTTGGATGATTATGATAACTAGATGAGTGCGCTTTGCTTTAAAATTTTATCTTAGAGTATACAATTATTGTATACATGTTGTATACTCGCAATTCAATTTCTATCTCATTATTTGTTGAGATTGTCATGAATTACCAAAAAGAAAATATTGTAGAATCTAATATCTCCATTATGTGTTAATGGTAAAGTTTAGTAATTGATGGTAATTAATTTGTAGGCTAACATTTTTCATGAGTTGGATGAATAGGTTAAGTTTCACAAATGAGCATGACTTGGAATGACTTCATGGGTTGAAGATCATCAAGTCAAGACGAAAGATGTCATCGTATGTTGAAAGCCATCAAGAAGAAAATACATCATGTACTGATGCATATCTAAGAGGAGATGATCATGTGTTAATCATTAAGTCAAGTAAAGGTTCATCATGTGTTCATAGAGTTCAAGTGTAAGACTATGACTCGGGGCAAAGGTATGACTTGCTAAGGCTAAAGATGTATTCTTAGTTTTTTATCGGTCTTGGTGTTTGGTTAAAAGGCTAAATTGCTAGTATAGGTTACCGTACTATTAAGAGATATTCCTCTCAATCTCCCTTGTGTGCCGTGGAAGCCTGCAAATCGGTGAGGTAGACTTAGCGCCATCTGATTGAACTGGGGTCATTTCCCGCAATGAGAGTAGCCGAGTATCCTGGATCTCTCGTGAAGAAGAGGGGCGACCGTTCTCCTCCTTTGGTGGAGTTTTTCTGGACAGTCCTCTTGGTGTCTTCATTACCCACTGCACCCTAATTGCCCCTTTGTCTTCCCTAAAAAAACTTGTCCTCCCTTCGTCCAGGTCCATCTAGGCTGCAACAAGCTAGCATGGTGCCACTCTTCTGGACAGTACAAAAATAGTGCATTGGTGCCACTAATCCAGTGACAGGCAATTGACAGTGAGAGAATGCAAAGGCTACGAGCCCAAGGGCCACATCAGAAGGCCCAATTCGGTTTGTCCAATACACCTGGCATCGTTTCGTTTACTTTAAAAAAATGCAGATGCACAGTATGTATATGTAGCAGTAGCCCTGAGTTCTAATTCCAGCACACAAGGGTTTTTGTTCTGAAATTGATGTAACCTTCAAACCTTGAATCAACTATGAAATTGTACTATGGAGATTGTTGGCTCAATTAAACATGCAGTGAATTCTTTCACTAATGACCACGTTGATCTTATGCTCGGCAGTTAGATGTGCTATTATTTTTTTTAAAAGGACAAGAGTTCTGCAATTCAATTAAGAGGAAACGAGAATGAAAGCGCACAACAAGGTCATGCCGCGACACAGGCTTACATAACAAGCCTAACTTATTGCGCAAGAAGTGAGCTCAAACAAAAAACATAGGAGACGCAATGATATCAATTCTGGTGAAAGGCTTTCTTTCTTTCTTTTGGATGTCCTCAATTGCTCTATTTGCCATCTATTATGTAAAGTCGGATTTGTTTTGGAACGCTCGTCTGTTCCTTTTTTTTCAAGACATTCCACATGGTATAAATGGCCAAGCCGTTGAAATCCCTTCTCTATTCCGTTGGAAGATTGTTTGAAGCTTGCTTTCACCAGTCTAGAATGGATGTAAAGTCCATAGGTTTGACTTGTTGGAGGATGTTACTTTTAGTGAAAGTAAGGACTCTAGCCCACACCTCAGCCGCAAATTAAAGGGGCGGTGGAGGCAAAGATAAACACCGGTTTTTCCTGATGTGAATAGCACCAAGTTTGTTGGTAGGGCCATTCTCAGAGGGTTTAGGTTATCCATTATAAGAATCTTGTTTTGGATGAGCGTCCGGGCAAAGAATTTGCATTTGTTCTCTATTTTGACCTTTCAAATTAAGTTGGTGTTGTATATTTCGAAACAACCATAAAATTGGGCTAGGTTGGCATAGTATTGTCCATCAGTAGTCCAGCCCCAAGTGATGGTATCTATCACGTCCGGCTGTAGGTGAACATCAATTAGATGATTCATAGTGACACAAACTCTTCTAGCCGATTGAAGGTGGTAATCTTTGCTAGGATTGCGTGAATTCGGTTACTATTCTTCTAGATGTGATGTATATTACCCAATCAGTCCATGCAATGTACTTGCAGGCATCTGGCCAGCAGTGAATTAGAAGACAAACCATCTAAATGGGAAAAGAAAAACAAGACAGAAATATCAAACTGGAAACGCACTATAAGAGATAAGATCATTGTACGGTGCCGCAAACTTCATTTTAAAGAGGAAGTACTACATTCTTTGTAGAAATAACCAGAAAGCAATGGAGGCTTGGCAAAAGCGTTTTTTTAGGGATGTGAGTTAACTAACATCCTACTACAGCTACTCTCTCTCTCTCTCTCTCTCTCTCCAGCAAGCATAACAACCAGGCAGGTCTCACTGTGAACAACAAACAAAATACTTCCAGTCGCGTTTCATGCTACGAAATTACAAACAATTAATACGGTATTGTATTCCTAAATGTACTCATATTAAGTATTTCTACTCAAGAATCGAGACATGTCACCTCAGAATTCGGAAAGAAATATAATGCATGTGAAAGCATTTCAGTGTGTAGAAACGCATGCTGAGCTAGTCACGTATGTATACGAGCAAGAGGCAAGCTTCCAATGCGGCATATTCCTTCCAAAAGAGAAAGGGAGAGAATCTCTCTCTCCTTTCTCTCTCATCTATGCAGCTACTTTGGAATTGTGTGAAAAATATCTTTTACGGACCCTGATCATGTTTGCACGCAACGAACTTGACACACGGAGAGTAAAAAAAAAGGACAGTTAGCGAGTTGTTGTTGCGCCAAGTAAGAAGCCCAAACAAGGGATTTACTAACCAACTAGAGGGGTAAGATATCTCCGCTTATACAAAATAAGATTAATCATAGAAGATATAAATAATAGATTAAAAACACAAAGATGTAGAGAGAACTCCTAGTCTTTTTTATTATTTTTTTTCTAATTTTTATATATAAAATTGCTAATAGCACTCTCTATTTATAGTCTAATGGTGAGATGTCCACAGTGAACCAAAACTTTAAATCTAGTCCTAAGCTTCCTAACAAAGACAACTACAGAATAGGAAAAATAGTGAAAAAGAAGATCTTGAAGAAGAGATTACCAACCATCAGTAACAGTGATGAGCAAGCCGCTCGGCTGGCAAAGCTGCCGCCGCCAGCTTGTCCGTCCGGTTCCATTCTTGGAGTGCCTTATCTTGTACATATATGTCTTTTCAGTAAGAAAGTACGTGTCGTATTTTATAAGATTGTATGATAAATTTAGAATTTATCTAATAAATTTTGTTTTAGTTTTAATATATGTTTTAGTATGGACGTTGAAATAGGACACCATGATACTTGGACACTAAGTCTTTCTGACTTTAGATTGTTTTTAGATGTGTGCAGATGTAATGATATATAATATATCAGACAAATCCGTTAACATTTATTAATTCAAAAAGGCACCAATTTGAAAAGAAAACTATTGATTTAGCATGCTGAATCAATTATGAACGTAAAATTTTAATTATGAATAAAAAATCTTAATCATAGAGTCCGAACGCTATCATACCCCTGTTATGTATGCACACACGTCCTCCGCTGTAATATAAAAGAAACTACCAGTACCAGTAACCAGCTAGAGTAGTAAGCAGGCAAGCATAGCGTTGCGACTGTGCGCGCGTCTCGTTCGTGCCACCCCACGTCCGTACGCCCGCCGAATCAATCCCGGAGGCCGATCACGATTCGCGGTCGGTCCCACGCCCCACCCCCGTCTCCTCTCGTATCCCCCCACTTATTTAGCGTTCCTAATATAACGAGTGCGCCGCGCTCACACGGTCACACCCCTCTCCCCCCTCCCTCCCTCCCTCTCTGATACTACTAGTCGCCGCAGATTACATCAGGAGGAGGAGCGTGCGTGCGTGAGAGTTACCAACCAAGCCTCGCCTCGCCTCTTCTGGGTTTCTTGCGTCGTGCGGATTCTGGTGGTTACTATCATCGGTGCAGCTCTGTTTCCCGATCGCCGCCTTGTCTCGTGGGTTTTAGCTTGCAGCTGTTCTTGAGGTGAGATTGATTTCCACCCTCTTCTGCCCCCCTATTTCACCCAGCGCCATCTGATTGATTGCTCATTGCACGTTTCATTGTTTCGATCGACGGGGTTCGCGGGGAGGCTGGGGCTTGGAACCTGGGATCTTTTATCACCTTTTGGTTGATTTCTTCAGGTGTTCTCGTTCGGTGCGTGTGGATTAATTTGGCCTCTTCTTCTCAGCTTCCTTGCTGGTCGTTTTGGTGGAATGCCGATCGTTTAGCTGCGTCCTGTTATGCCAGGATCTTGTGTCTCTTTTTCCCCAGCTATCCTTTGGTCTCGTTGGGATTCCGGTGGAAGTTATCGTATCTGCTTGTTCAGCTGCTCTTTCATTGCTTCTGCTGAATTCTATGGTACTTCTTGGGTCTTCTGATCCCAAAGGCAGTTTTAATTTCTTGCGGTCTGGGCGAGACCGGATTGTTCGTTGATTTTGCCCGTGGTCTTATTTTGGTCTTCTTTAATTTCTCATCGGTTATGCGCTTGCGCTTCGGTGAGCTGATCACCCATGGGGTTTGAGTTATGGAGATTTTGATCTTTCTTGTTGGTCAGGCTAGCTTGGACATCGCTTCTTTTCCGCTGCGCTTTCTTTTCCTGGTGGGTCTTTCATGCCCATTTGTTTACTTCTTCTTTTGATCTGAGCTAGCCGCTGTTTCCTTGCCACTGTTTCAATGTGGATTAATCTTTTTGTTTCCTGGATTAGTTTGGCTTGTCATCATGATTTCATTCCTCATTTGCGGTGGATTTGCAGCTGGTTATCTGTGACTGGATTACATCTTTAGCATCTCTGCGCCTTGATCAAATCTTTCCCTGTCTTACTGATTTCTTTCCAATTGCTCCGTGCATGCATGTAGGGTGGGAAAAAAAGCTTGTTAGTGGGGCTCGTTGACTTGGTTTAAAATTGTTTCAATTATACTTGTTAATTGGTTAATCATTAAAATGAGTTAATTTCAAATGAATTTGAATTTTGCTCTAGCTCGGCTCGGCTCGTTAACTCGTTCTAAAAATACTTTCAAATTATACGTAAAATGATATTAAATTAAACTATGTTAATTTTAAAAAAAAGCTCAATAAAATAAGAAGTTGACTCGATATCCACCCCTACATACATCAGATTGGTGCAGACCCGATCCTTACCAATTTTCTTCCGAGAAAACGTATTTCCCCATCAAAATAATTTAGTGCTATTCCCTTTTCCTCATTAGGGTGCGTTGTGCAAGCCTTGGTTAGCTCCTGTGCTAGAAATCGTTAGCTTTCCCTTTCCCAATGCTAAGTAGCAGCAGTGCACTTCAGGTAGTACTTGTAGTTCTGTTTATCTTTGGGCCTCTAGTACTCTCTTAACAGAAAAGGCTGCAAGAGATCACCTGCCACTTCGACCGTTGCATGGAACTTTCTTTTTCTCCACTGCATGTTCTCGTTGCTTCACTGGAAGTAGGTGAACCTTTGCAGCAGCTAGCTTCTTTTACTACTGATTCTAACTCCATGGTTCAGCTATCCACTGGAGATTTTGGTTCATTTTGTTTATGTGGTTTTATTTGGTTGAAGTTGCAATTTGTTTTTTAATTTGTTACATCCGAGCCCATTATTTTATGCTTTTTTTTCACCAACTAATTAAAATTTGTTTCTATCTAGTTGGAACAAACTGATCTTTGGTGCTTGTTTAAACATCTAAGTCTTTTTCTGTACGACAGGTTGAGAGTCTTTATCTTGTTGGTCATTTTCCTATCTTATTTTCCAGGTGAAGAAAAGGAATTGATCTGAGATGGGAGGCTTTTAAGATTCAGGCCGGGTTTGTTTCAGTTTCTTGTCTGCGGCATAAAGGAAGGGTTAATTGGCTTGGCTCCCTTGAAACGGATACAACCACCCAGAAGCCCACAACACCGCCATTAACCTCAGCTAATTACTCCTCCCTGAGCCATTAACTTCACCACCACCACCACCTCATGGACTTGCGAGCCTACTACGTCGAGGCGGCGGAGGCAGCAGCGGCAGTTCATACCACAGAAGACGACGTGCCGAAGCTCACGCCGGAGGCAGTGCTCCTGAAGCTCGAGGTGCAAGGCATCGGCTTGGGTGGTGATGCCGATGACGCACCGGCGTTGCCGCCTTATGGGAAGGGCCTGAGCGGCCAAGGCAATGGCGTTGCGCCAACGGGGATGGACAGTGACAAGGCCGCGGAGGGAGGCGGCGTGCGCGACCTGGCGTGCCCCGAGTGCGGCAAGGCCTTCCTGTCGGATAAGGCGATGTACGGGCACCTGAGGTGCCACCCGGAGAAGGGCTACAAGGGGGCGACCCGCCCGGCGGACGCCGCCACTGCTGCCGTGGTCGGAGGCAAGAAGCCGAGGAAGGTGCCACGGAAGGAGGCTGAGTTCTCGACGATGAGCCCAGCTGCCACTGCTGCCGTGGACGGAGACAAGAAGGCCAAGAAAGTGCCATGGAAGGAGGCCGAGACGAGGTGGCCGCTGACGGCGAAGCGCGGGCGCATGCCACCCACAGCCAAGGCCGGGAGCGCGGCGCCTGTGGCAGTGCTGCAGTCGACCTGCAGCGAGGAGGAGGCTGCGATGATCCTCTTGGAGATGTCCTCGTGGGGCCAGACGCCCGAACCAGAGCTGCCTATGCAACTGGCGCATGTCGCCGACGCCATCGCGGGGCACCAGATGCCAGGAGTCGAGCAGCCTATGTTACCAGATCATGTCGCCGACGCCGTCGCGATGCACCACGAGCCGGTAGTCGAGCAGCCTATGATACCAGATCGTCATGTCGCCAGCGCCGTCGCGGGGCAGCACATGTGGGAAGCTGAGAAGCCTGCGCAACTGGAGCATGTCTTCAAGGTCATCATGGAGCCCCACGCGCCGGAGGCCGAGCAGGCTCTTCGACCGGAGCATGTCGCCAAGGTCACCGCGGAGCCTCAGACGCCGGAGGTGGAGAATCCTATGGAGCTGGAGCATGTAACAGATGCTGTCCTCGTCGTGCTCCGCAACAAGAACGGCGCTCCTGCCAACAAGCCCGTCTCCCCCGGTGCCAAGAAGACTAAGAAGCGACGACTCCTGGATCTCGAGCGGACGCCAGCATCCCAGCCACCGGAAGCCGCTGACGTCAAGCCGCCGGAGAGACGCATACCTTCGCCGGCGTCAGACCGGAGGTACGGGTGCCCGACGTGCCACAAGACGTTCCCCACTCACCAAGCCCTAGGCGGCCACATGGCCAGCCACAACAAGGGCAAGGACGGCGGCGCGCAGCACGTCGACGGGCTCGCCGTGGCCCACGCCGTGCACAACATCATGGCGCACCACCACCGACACGGCGTCACCGCCGCCGACGCTGGGCTGGGCGAGGGGCGCCCGGACAGCCCGCCGGCTCCGATGGCGCAGAGCCCAGCGCAGCACCCGTGCTCCCGGTGCCACCTGACCTTCCCCACCGGGCAGGCACTCGGCGGCCACATGCGGAAGCACTGGCTCGCGGATAAGCTGCTTGCCAAAGCCGCGGCGGCGGCGGCGAGTGGGGTGCCACGGGACTTCGACCTCAACGAGCTGCCCGGGAATGAAGGGGAGAACTAGCCCTAGCCAGCCTGGGAATATTGGTCTGCTTCGAAGTCCGTGCTACTACAGGAAGCATCATTGCATGGTCCTAGCTAGTGTGTCACTATGTCATTTAGGGATTTACGATTTAACCCGTCAGTGTTTGTGATCTTGCTCCCAGTCGTATCTGGATTCTGGAGATAGCTAGCTGCAGGTAAAATGTTCTGAATATTCTTATTTACAAGCTAGTAAGAATGTAAGATCTGGTTTCGTATTAACTGGAAATTTGGGATATACCCTGCTGGATATAATTTTTGGTTACAAATGATGTTCTATTTTCTATTTGTGTGCATGGAAGGATGTCCTAGATCACACATACCGCTATACGCCTGTTCTTTTTGGCTGCGGCTTGTGGCTTTTGGCTGCGGCTTGTGACTTTTGGGCTATTTATATGAGAGATTACAGAGTAACAGAAACTCATGTGTGATTTTTGTCGATATAAATGAAGTCAGCAAAATATGTATTACAATTAACTAGTAGACCCTATCTTAAAAAAATACACCGTTTAAAAGCTAGTTACTGTAGAAAAGCCGAAAAGCAGCTTTTAGAAGCTGAAAAGAACAGGCGTACTCTCATTGTGATGTTCTTTCAGAGTTCTTCGGTGCTACTGTTTACTGTTCACGCCTTTTTTCTCCTGCCTTATCTGATGGTTATGGTTGACTACAATAATCTGGCTTCTACCATAGCTAAAAAAAATGATTGACATGACGAATTCTCACGTCAAAATATTATTTATTGATGCGAAAATGCAGAACTACAAGCAATTCTTGTAGCTACAGGTGCTGCCGCTATCTCAGCCGTCAGCTTCGCATCAAGCTGCCTCCTCCCGCGAGCCGCCCTGCTGCCGCCTCGCTGAAACCGTGCCGCCACCAGTCGCCAGTTGTGAAACCGCGCCGCCACCGGTCTTGACACCGAGCTGCCGTCGGTCAGCGAGGTGGCGGCAGTGCGGCTCGCGGTGAGGCGGAGGCGGGGAGGAAAGAGCCGAGGCGGCACGGAAGTCCAGGGAGAAGGCTAAGTGCTTGTAGAAAAACTACATTGATCTACAGCAAATCAGTTAGTCAGTGGGGAAAAAATACACAAATTTTTCCAAGACTAGCACTGGGGAAAAGTTGAAACGGATGGATCACGGAACGGCCGGACTATTAGTTGGCTAGCTGCGCATGCAGTGCAGCTAGTAGGCAACAACATTATGCTAGTTCAAGTAGGCCTTTTTTTTTGGGGAATGGGTGAATTTTTCCAGACACTGACGAGAATCGAATTATTTTCTGTGAAACTCATGTAAATTGATGCAAAATCTGCCGCGCGAAGGCTGTAACACGCCACACATTCTGCCGCGCGCTGGCCGACAGAACGTACATGCATGCCGGGCGTGTAAAATCGTCGCGCCGCACCGCTACGCCCCAGCCGATCCTCCTATTCCTTACCCGATCGATCGAGCCGACCAGCCGCGGGCCGCGGTGCGAGCGCCGGCGCGTGCGGTGCGTTACGACCTGAGGCGTAGCGTCACGTGGTGCGCGCGCGAGCGCAGCGGCAAAACTCGTCGAAACGGCCGGAGCTAGTGCGCGGACGCCGTTTCGGATTTCCAGCGTGCGTTTTGGACCGCACGCTGCGGCAGTCGCCGGCTTGCCGCGCGCTCGAGGAAGGTGGACCGAGGGACAGCTCTGTTGCGCAGCTGAGCTCTTGACCTCCCGGCTGCTCTCTTAGGGCATTTCCAATGGTTCTAGCTAGCAACTAAAGATTTATTTGGGAGAGCTCTACCATTGAAAACGTGGATCTAGAGCAGCAGCTCCACCATAAAGCAGCTCCACCGTGGATCTGGGATCTCACCATGGAGTGTTTGGCTTGTACAGCAGCTCCAGATCCACGAAATTGAGGTTTTGGTGGGAATGGTCACTTTTGTGTGTAACCAGTGGCATTGGTGGGTAATTACCATCCAACTCCACGGTGGAGCACCCCTTGAGGAGCTCTATGAAATCCATGGATCTGACCCTCAGATCCAGGATTTTGATGGATCCAGATTTCGCGGAGCTGGAGCGTTTGGGTAAATTTCGTGGAGTGGAGCTGTTTTTCGTGGATCTGGAGCTGGTGGAGCTCTCCCAAACAGGCCCTAACTAGAAGACTTCCACATCATTTATATAGTACACACTAAAAGCTAGCATTCTAAAGAACTATCTATAAGGATAGCTATTTAATGATTACATGCACACACAGAAAATGACTATCATTTATAGAGGCTGCCTCGTTTTGCGTTATAGACTAGTGCTTAAGGAAAAGCTGGCTCGTTTTTTTTTGCATACTCTCTTTCCTCCACATAAGATATATGCTGATGTATACATACATATAGCTAGCTGACTCAGACCATTGGAGATGCCCTTATGGTAAACCAGAGACGGTGCAAATTAAATGGACCCTTGCATTATGACATGCATGTATGCTTGTTCTAGGAATTTCTTTGTGCTCACACTCGGGAATTCTTTTCTTTTGGTCCCAATGAAGGAGGATAAATAAAGGCTGGAAATCGACGGGTCAGCTCGCGCTCGATGCCTGTAGTTATTCCGAGACTTGCATCGCCTTCATCGGCCGGAGAAGGCCACGGTGCTGTAGGTCGAACAATCAACAACGGATCGAAACAAGGGCCTCATTCGGCTTCACTCATTTCAACTTGAATTTTTGGTTTATTTTTTATTCGGAAGAGCTATACTGTAGTCGACTGTTTTTCTCCATCAAGACAGTCGATTTTTGGGCCATTTGATTTGCTTTGAGATTGTTGCTTCGATGCTGTGATGATTCAGGTCTGCGTATCCATGCGTCCATCCAAACAATTTGCCTGCTGACACCCAAGTTATTATTTGTTTGTATCACTAATCCTTTTCTTAACTAGATTTAGCCATATTTTTTCTTAGTATGACTAATTTTAAATGTTTTGTGTGGTAAATTATTTTTAAATCATGTTTATTCGTTAATTAAGGAGGCAGCATATATTAACGCCTGTAGCTATTAGTCATTTGAACAAGTTGCCTCGTAGTAGCATAATTTATCCCTTCTTGTTTTGTTTGCTCTTAAAATCTGCAAGGTAACAATGCATATTTTTTTAGCCTCATTGGGTTTCATACTTTTATTTCTTAAAAAGTTTTAGCTCTTAAAATCTTAATGTAAAGACTCAAACTATAGGCCTCTATCGGTACTGGTCTTGTAATCTTAGAAGGTTAGTTGTGTTTTGTTTGATTAAACTTTGTGTGTTTTGTTTGATTAAACTTCCCAAACTATTTTGTTTTCTTTTTTGAACTTTTTTTAGTACCATAGCTTTAATATAGAGTACTACCACATCCCAATGCAGAGTATATATACAATATAGTGGGCATTTTTCAAAACGAGGCCCAATAAGAATTGAGGGCCCGTTAAGCAGTTTGATGCAGGTTTTGTATTGGACAATCTTGTGTGTCCATTTTATAATCGTGTGGACTAGGATTTGACTATTTTTGACGATGAAAACAGTCAAATCTCATATAGACAGTCCCTTTTTTATTATTCATAAATTTCATCTTTTTATGATTTTTTGACTTTTTTATCTGATATTTTTCCGTATTCGTTTGCATTGTCTATGGTGGACTAACATATTTTTTATTTTTAATTTTTTAAATTTAATAATACCAAATAAACTATCATTAGATACAATACAATTTCAACCAGTTATAGTACACTTTCAACCATAAGCCATCATTTTTCCGCTCAAATCAGCGGCACCTAAAAGGAAACTGACGCTGACACCCACCTTTCAGTAGACGCAAACAGCCATTAAGCTTAATCAGCTAAACCCAAATTTTATGCACAGAAATATTTTACAGAATATGCGTAGTTTCACATGTACGTCACCACGTGCACTTCACTGTATTGAGATTAGACCTAAAAACCTTGCAAATCAAGCGACCGAATTTACAGGCTAAAAGAACGCTGACTAAATCATGTCGGTACATCGGCACCAAAGGGGACCGAAGCCTGCATGAACATCTTCAGGGAAAGCCACAGCATTATCAACTGAACGAGACCAAAGAGGCATATTTTCAAGGTTCTACTTTGCATCCTCAGGACTTCCGTCGTTCCAAGGAGCTCTGTCTCATGGACCTCTAACTTGTTCACCTGCTCTTTCAGCATGAGGATCTTGTTCTCCGTGTCTCGTAGCTTCAGCATCATTCTTGTATCGTCCCCAGCAGACAGCTTGTGCTCCTCCAGGGCAATCTGATCCTCTGCCCGGACTTGCCAGCTTTGTCTCGCTTTCACCATAACCAGGCACTGAATCTCGGCTTGTATTTTCTCCTGCAGTTGGCGCTCGAGCTCCATCTCCAGCTGATCAATGTTAGCGGCCTCCTTATGCTGAGTGGGTATATGCGCACTATTGATAAGTACTTGAAGCTCAGATAATCGTAAATTCTTCTCTCTGACAGTATTCGACGCTTCTTTCAGTTTCTGTTCAAGATGTTTCATCTTTGGATTCATTTCCAACACATCACTCTCTATATCAGGCAAAACGAACACATCTTTTTCTCTGTTCTCATCACTCGAATCCTTAATCCCGAACTCCTTGCCAAGTTCTGATAATTTCTGCATCTCTGAACAAGAACACAGGCAGAACAGAGCACTTATCACACAAGCACAGACAATAGCAAGCTGAAAAGATAAAAAGATAAGAACATTGTCGCAATTATGGGATACCACAGAGTAATCCACTACGAATAAGGATGGCACAGTTTCCGTTACAACCAAGAGCAATGGGAGTTAAGTGATTCATCAGAACATGAACTAGCCAAAAAGAACACACTCAGAAGCGCAAGCATTGCCATTCACATTACTCTAAACCTAACTATGTTGTGAAAAACTTGTTCAAAAACTTTGTTATAAATAACCCTGCTAGTGCTGTGCAAGGATACTTTACACGGTCAGAAGCCTTCACCGTCTGTGGTTGAACCAAAAATAGCATGACAGAACCCATTAACTTTTGTGTGTATCTATTCATTCAACTGGCAAAAATGAAGTAGTGTTTTGACATGTACTACATAAATACAACACTCCATAAGACAAAAGGATATTACAAGAGCCGGACCTGTAACTAACTATTATCACATATACCTGGACAAAACTACCTATTGTCCTTAAATTAGCAAGAACAGGACGGAAGTCAGTAGTCACCTGCCTAATAAAAATCAACAGATTTGTTATGGAATCCTAAAGATAGTGGCGTCATGTTGTCGGGGGCCAATTGACAGCGGTTAGCAAAGCTTGTGCTCCGATAGAAATTCAAGCTTTCAGGCATTTACAAAAGCACTATACCCACAGCTATCACAGTTTGTGTAAGATGGTTCAAAAGCACAAACGGAAAAAGGTACCTACCGATTACTACACAATCAAATTAAAAAAGAGTGCATAATAAATGTCAATGAAGACAGGAATTTACCACTTTCAAGTGCTTCTTGTGTTGTCTGAAGTGAAGAAATTGATTCAGAAAGAGGATCACCATCTTGGGGCACCCAACTCCACTCATTTTCTTCATTTTGCTCTTCAGTTTGATCCAAATTTAAATACCCCCTTACCATCTCATCACCCCCACTGTCCTTTCTGTATGCTGATTGAACCTCCTCACTTTGCCGATCCTCACTTTGATCCCCATCGTAGCTCATCGACATTATTTGATGCCTGTTGTTGCTAAAAGAACCACCTGCATAATATGCTATCAAGTAAGATTCAACAGTGGAAGCCTCTCCCTTGTCCTGAATAGCCCTTCGGTGTGTCTTGCGCCCTATTGTCCCCGCACCAAAATCCTTCACCCTAATTCTTTTCCTATTACAATCTCCAGATATCTTTGATCCTATTGGACCTTTGGTTTCAATAAAGCCGGGCCGTAATGGCCTTTCGTCTAAAATATTTGATCCTATCCCTAACGAGTAGCCAGTGACTAGCACCAAAAAATTGACATTCAAATTCAATGGGTTCTCTCGCGATTCCCTCCTCACTCTTCTCCATCTCCTCGATCTACACCCTTTCCTTGGTGATGTGTATCCAAAATACTTTTCTTGCATTGCTACGCATGGATGAGCTAACTTGCGCGCAAGAGCCTTGTCGTCAAAAGACAACTTCGGAAGAAATCCAATTAGATTCTCCTTCCCAGCAGCACGACCGACGCTAGCAATTTTAATCTCCTTCAACTGCAATCCGGTTAAATTCTCCCCTCTACTTGGACCACCAAACTGAGCCACATTACCCCAGTTCGTCTCAACGAAAGAAGAATCAAAAAGCAAACTTGCAGGCGGCTGGGTTAAATTCCTGGCCCTGGTTGTAAAATCCAATTGAGCCATCCTAATTTCAGCCATCTCTACCCCAATCCTACAAGGAAAAAGAAACGCAACTCGGCCGCAGGCAATAAGATTACTAGGGTTTGGCTACGATGATTCTCCTAAAACAAACACCCTAAATTTATATCCCCGACGCCAGTTGCGAACAATTCACACCCGAAGAACATTTCCAAGCAGCCGGCCAAATCCACGAAACTACCCTAGAAGCAGTCATCGTAAAAAATGCGAGTTCCTGCTGCAGACGTAGCAAAATTTCCGTGGAAATTCGCACGGATTGGACGAAGCGATAGGAGAATTTACGTACCTGGCGCATAGGAAGCTTCTTGCGATCGGGGACTCGTACAAAGAGCGGAGGCGAGAGCCGTATAAATAATCTCTGGGGAATTTCCGTGAAATGGCGGACAACCCGCGGGCGCGCCAGGAAGAGAGGAAAGCACGAAACGGAAAAGGCGAAGGATGTGATCAAAGTCACCTCAAACCATCTGCAAATCTGCAATTCCGCACGTCGCAATCGTACCCAAGGTTTACGGTTGAGGACTTCGGTTTTTAATGTAGCATAGATTCCGGCCCGTTTTGCTACCATTGAGAAAAGCCCCAAGAGCCCATATTTCTGCCCATGGCCCATTACGTGATTATGGGCCATCTACTTTTGCGTTTTCTAGGCCACACAGCGCCTACTTGGGGATTTATTATTGGGTGCTTACTCAAGGATGCAGTTGGAAAACATGGTTATCTTTTAACACTCAGTGACCGAAAGGCTACGGATCAAATTCTGAAAAATTCACAAACAAATCTAATTTCCACTTGTTTCCTTGTAAGGAAACAGACAAATTATTATGAAGGCCTTAGCTGTCAAAGTCACAAGAAAAATCCACATGCCGTTTAATGACAATGTCAAGACCAATATGTTATAAAGTGAAAATATCCCTAATAAGAGGTTATGTGAGAAGTGTGGGTATTATCGGAGAACTTAGACAATGTTGACAATGTAGGACCAGATTCAAGACAAGTAGTTACAAATACAAATACTTATCTGAGAAAATTGACATGATTAAAAAGAACTTTATTTAATATAAACAAAGAAAAGGATTATACATAGAACTTATGTAACTGATGATTTTCCAATAATTGGAAGGATACGCCCATCCTGCATAGCAAGTCGCACCAAGCCTGGTCAAGTGACTTTGACCACGGTGTACGGACATTCCCATTTGGGGAGAATTTATTGTGATTTATCTAGCTCTGAATTTTTCTGAGAACCAGATCACTTACAGCTAGGCTGCGAAGTTGCACCTTACAGTTATGGTAACGTTGCATGGCTTGTTAGTAAATTATCGATATGATAAGAGTTGTAATTGTTTGTTCTTCGAGGAAATAATGCTATCGACCCAATGATCTTCTTGATCATTATAATTATAACGATATATTTGAGCAAAGCCAATTTTTAGTTCTGAATGAAGTATGACTTCAACTTCATAAACTAGGATGAAAGGTGTTTCTCCGGTCACACGACTGGTCGTAGTCCAAATAGTCCATAATACAGTGGAAAGTTCTTGCACCCAAGCACCTGACTGTTATACTAATTGGTCAAAAACTTATTTTTTTAATCCCCTATATTAATATAGCTTTGTCTCTCTCTACTACCTCATTACTCTTTGGATGAGCTAATGAGGCGTAGCATATTTTGATATCTACACACTCGCAGAATTCCTGAAAATTTTCATTCCAGAGCTGGGTACCACTATATGTGATTATATAAGTAGGTACCCCAAATCGTGTAACCACATTTTTAGTTATAAATTTCTTTGCTGCTTTCGTTGTTATTTTGACAACTGGCATAGCTTTGATCCATTTTATGAACGTATCAATCATCACTGTTGTGGCTACAGACCAAACAGAGAGAGAGATGGTAGTGGAGAGTAATGAAGATAAGTGTAATGGCCTGGGTCCTCCCCAAGGCTCACTCATATATATATACACATGGGGAGTGCTTTTACAGCTATACCCTTACATCTGGTTATCCCCTCTGGGGGCAGTTATGTCCTTACACATGGCCTATTCTGGGCCTTATAATCTCCTACCAGGCCTGCTGGGTTTAGGTGGGGGCCACCCCTACGACAGGAGCCTCTCATGGTGAAGGGCTTCACAGGGCCGAAGCCATGTCGTCGAGTCCTTTGGCCCCCTCCGTCCCCTGCGGCCTGTGAATTCCTCCAAGCTTGTGGTTGGGGAGCCTGAAATCTGGGATGGTGGTAGCGGAGGGTGGCGCCAAGTCGAAGTAGACACGCGCGCTCCGTCCCCTACCCTTCGAACGAGTGGCAGCGAAGCTGGCGCCCGAGTCGAAGTAGAGACGCGCGCTCCGTCCCCTACCCCTCGAACGGGTGGCAGCGAAGCTGGCGCCCGAGTCGAAGTAGAGACGCGCGCTCCGTCCCCTACCCCTCGAACGGGTGGCAGCGAAGCTGGCGCCCAGGTCGAAGTAGACGCGCGCGCTCCGTCCCCTACCCTTCGAACGGGTGGCAGCGAAGCTGGCACCAACGTCGAAGTAGAGACGCGCGCTCCGTCCCCTACCCTTCGAACGAGTGGCAGCGAAGCTAGCGCCCGAGTCGAAGTAGAGACGCGCGCTCCGTCCCCTACCCCTCGAACGGGTGGCAGCAAAGCTGGCGCCCCCGTCGAAGTAGAGACGGGCGCTCCGTCCCCTACCCTTCGAACGGGTGGCAGCGAAGCTGGCGCCCACCTCGAAGTAGAGACGCGCGCTCCGTCCCCTACCCTTCGAACGGGTGGCAGCGAAGCTGGCGCCCACGTCGAAGTAGAGACGCGCGCTCCGTCCCCTACCCCTCGAACGGGTGGCCGCGAAGCTGGCGCCCACGTCGAAGTAGAGACGCGCGCTCCGTCCCCTACCCCTCGAACGGGTGGCAGCGAAGCTGGCGCCCCCGTCGAAGTAGAGACGCGCGCTCCGTCCCCTACCCTTCGAACGGGTGGCAGCGAAGCTGGCGCCCACATCGAAGTAGAGACGCGCGCTCCGTCCCCTACCCCTCGAACGGGTGGCAGCGAAGCTGGTGCCCACGTCGAAGTAGAGACGCGCGCTCCGTCCCCTACCCTTCGAACGGGTGGCAGCGAAGTTGGCGCCCACATCGAAGTAGAGACGCGCGCTCCGTCCCCCACCCTTCGAACGGGTGGCAGCGAAGCTGGCGCCCACGTCGAAGTAGAGACGCGTGCGCTCCGTCCCCTACCCTTCGAACGGGTGGCAGCGAAGCTGGCGCCCACGTCGAAGTAGAGACGCGCGCTCCGTCCCCTACCCCTCGAACGGGTGGCCGCGAAGCTGGCGCCCACGTCGAAGTAGAGACGCGCGCTCCGTCCCCTACCCCTCGAACGGGTGGCAGCGAGGGTGGCGCCCACGTCGAAGTAGAGACGCGCGCGCTCCGTCCCCTACCCTTCGAACGGGTGGCAGCGAAGCTGGCGCCCATGTCGAAGTAGAGACGCGCGCTCCGTCCCCTACCCCTCGAACGGGTGGCCGCGAAGCTGGCGCCCACGTCGAAGTAGAGACGCGTGCTCCGTCCCCTACCCCTCGAACGGGTGGCAGCGAGGCTGGCGCCCACGTCGAAGTAGAGACGCGCGCTCCGTCCCCTACCCCTCGAACGGGTGGCAGCGAAGCTGGCGCCCACATCGAAGTAGAGACGCGCGCTCCGGGGCTGTTGTGACCTCGTAGCCTTGTAGTGCGCTTTTAATGGCGGCTGGAATTACGCCGACGCCTGGCCTGGCAGAAGTCAGGCTGTCGCGTCGTGCAGTCTGCCATGCTGCGAGTGGGGCACATGGCGACTCACGACTGGTGCGTCGTGGGATGTGAGCGGTTGCGTGACCGCGGCCGTTCGCCTCGTCCCCCGAGAAGTTGGACGTGTGTTGAAGAGGTAGGGGCGTTGTGCGCTGCCTGGCCACCTACCAGGCGCGGCCTTCTAGGTCCGGGCGGTTCTTCTTTCCAAATCCTGGACAGCCGAATCGCCGGGAATTTGATCCGTCTGTGCGTTGAGCCCCAGGGCAGGCGAGCGGCCTTTATAAGGTGCTAGTGTTGAGGTGGAGGCGCCCTTTCTCGTTTTGCTTTTTGATCTGCCGCTTCGCTTGCGCCCGTGCTAATTGTCACGCCAGTTGCTCCCTTGCCTGCTTCTTCTCCTTCCCTTGTCGTGAAGAGCAATGGCTAGCCATGACGATGGCAGCTACCACCCCCGCAGCGGTTCCTCGCCTAGCCAGGGCGAGGGGACCCATCCTTCCTCAGGGTACAAACTGGTGCCGCGGGGGAGCTCGCGCGCCAATAAATTGTGGAAAGCGATGGAGCATTCGGGAGGCTCCTACTCCCGTGTGCTGGGGAAGAGCCGCATGACGGAGGGGACGCTGCAACGGCTCGTGGACGAGGGGAAGATCGTGTATCGCGACGGGGCTCGCTTACCCCGCCGGGACGAGACGGAGCCGAAGCCCGGGCCCCTAGAGGCAATTGTTTTTGTCGCTTTCTTTGATGCCGGCCTTCGGATGCCATGTACGTTGTTTGTGGGCGAAGTCCTGCGGGCCTACCAGTTGGAGCTAGCCCAGCTGACGCCCCACGCGATACTCCGCCTAGCTGTCTTCACGTGGGCGATGCGGACCGAGGGGTGGCGCCCTAGTGCGAGCCTATGTGCCACCCTGCACGATGCACACTGTCGACCCAGGAAGGTTGGCGAGGCGGCGTCCAACTTCGGCGGTGTGGACTTCGTGCTCCGGGCGTCCTGCGCGACGTTGTTCCCTGTGCTAGCCTCGTCAGGGCAGTGGGCGTCCGGCTGGACGCGGTGGTGGTTCTACTACACCGTGACCGACAAGAGCAGGCTGCAGTGCCGAGGTGTGCCAATCTCGTTCAATAGCACGCCGAGTCTGAAGGCGGAGATTGACGACACGCGAAAGCTACAGAGCCTCGTCGGTGTCGCCCGTCGAATGAGCGTGCGCGACCTGGTCGAGGAGTTCACGATGCATGGGGCGGCGCCACTGTCCTCCCGGGGGAAATATGTTGTGCCAAATGGCCCCCGCGGGGACGGGTTCGATCCACCTGTGTCTCGGCTGCTTCCGCCCTCCGCACCTTGTAAGTCGCCCAGCGCGCCATTGCATCTGCTTGGGTTCCGCCTATCTGACGTGATTTCCTGTGCAGTGGCTCGGCTAGAAGATGCGGAGCGCGCAGCTGCGGCGCTCCTCGGCCCGTACACGCTTAAGGAGCACCGGGCTCGCGAGGCCGCGGTCCAGGCGGCCAAACAGGGGCGGATAAACCGCACCTGCGAGGCTGTAGGCATTGCCGTGCCCGAGTGCGTGGTGCCGGAAGAGCTTCCCGTCGGGATTCCAGGCGCTCAGGACGGCGATAGCCCTACGGGGGGGCTGTCTTCGCGACGCCGAGCGCGTTCCCCGGCTGCCGTCTGCAACCCGGCAGCCCCCCCGGCGGCTAGCCCAGCTGAGACGGGGCGTGTGACCGGCAGTGGGCATGGTCATACTGCTTCGGGGGGGCGCACCACCGCTGATCCCCCGGCGCCTTCTGCCGACGCCCACGAGCCCATGCTCGGACCCGTGGCCATCGTTGAGCTGGAACCCGTCCACCCGGGGGGTGGCGTCGTTCCTGGCGAGCAGACCGCTGGGGATGGTGCGTTGTCGACCGCCGCGGCCGACGAGGGCGTGCCCCCTACCGAGGAAACCGTGGGGGCGACGGTGGCCGGAGCTGGTTCTGCCGCGGGAGAATCGCCTGTGCCACCGCCGGCGAAACGCCCTCGGACGCAGTCCCCGCCGCCGACGAGGGGTCGATACGCTGTTGCGGGGTCTTGCCGCGGGATTACGGCGACTGGCGCGGCCGAGAAGACCCTCTCCTCGACCGCCGAAGCGCCTGCCTCCCCCTGGGCGGCCGACCCGGCGCCACCTCCTACCGTGACAAGGGGCGCAGGAGGTAGGTGTGAGTCCCTCTCCTCTCCTGACTTCGCGAGACTCTCTCCGATCTGCTCGCTCATTCTGCCGACATCAGGCGAGACGACGTCTCCCGTACGTGGCGAAGGATCGAGCAGCGGCTTGAAGGGGTCCTTGATCGTCGCGACGACGATGGCGTAGGCTCGTCTGCACCGCGCCAAGGCTGAGCGGTTGGTCGGGTGGTGCAGGGGGATGATGTACTGGTTCTTACCCATGTAACCCCTCTGCTTTTGCAATGGAACCAAGTAGTACTTTATGCCTGGTGTTACCTGCCGCCGGACGCGGGGGACAGGTGTATGCATCTGGTGTGTGCTCCGTGGAGCGGTGCGTGCGGATGCCAATCTCGACGCTACGCTTTCCTTTATAGTCCGGAGACTCGCGCGTGCGGAGCTAGGCTCGACGCTACGTCTTATTTAGAGTCCGTGGACTATTGCGTGCGGAGCTAGGCTCGACGCTACGTCTTCTTTATAGTCCGGAGACTCGCGCGTGCGGAGCTAGGCTCGACGCTACGTCTTATTTAGAGTCCGTGGACTATTGCGTGCGGAGCTAGGCTCGACGCTACGTCTTATTTAGAGTCCGTGGACTATTGCGTGCGGAGCTAGGCTCGACGCTACGTCTTCTTTATAGTCCGGAGACTCGCGCGTGCGGAGCTAGGCTCGACGCTACGTCTTCTTTATAGTTCGGAGACTCGCGCGTGCGGAGCTAGGCTCGACGCTACGTCTTATTTAGAGTCCGTGGACTATTGCGTGCGGAGCTAGGCTCGACGCTACGTCTTATTTAGAGTCCGTGGACTATGTTTTGCTTAGCGCGGTCAGGGGATGCTCTTGGAACAGCAACCTTTATTGAACTCCCGTTTGCGCGGGCGAGCATCGCCTAACAACGAGCCGGTGGCTCTACGCCTACCGTGCCGCTTCTAGGCGTAGTACCGCCGCAACCTGTCCGCGTTCCATGTGTGCCGGAAGGCTTGTCCTTCAAGCGTGGCGAGGCGGTACGCCCCCTTTGGCAATGCCTCCGTTACAATGTACGGGCCTTCCCACTTGGATTCCAGCTTGCCAACGGTTTCCGCCTGAAGCGCCACTCTGAGGACGAGATCCCCAGGCTTGAACCCCCGCGGGCATATAGAGCGGTCCCGAGTACGCATTGTCTGCCGCGCGTACTTCTCGACGTGGTGGGCTGCGTCTGCCCGTATCCCGTCGAGGAGGTCCAGGGACACACGGCGCTCCTCTTCGGGTGCTTGGACGAGGACCCTTCGCGAGCCGGCCTTAATTTCTTCGGGCGTCACTGCTTCGTCGCCGAAGAGGAGCTTGAACGGCGTGAATCCCGTTGGGCGCTTTACCGTTGTGCGAAGCGACCATAGAACGCTGTGAAGCTCGTCTGGCCATTTGCCCTTCGGCAACCCAACCAGGCGCTTTTTGATGGCGGCAGAGATGGCGCCATTCGCCCGTTCGACCGCGCCGTTGGACTAGGGATGCCCTACCGAGGCGAATCGGAGGGTGATGCCCATGCTGTCACAATAATCTTTGAAGAGGGCGGCGTCGAACTGCAGGCCATTGTCGACCGTGAGCTCCCGAGGTACCCCAAAGCGACATATGATGTTTTGCCATAGGAAGCGCTGTATGGCCGCAGAAGTTACTTTGGCCAGAGCGATCGCTTCCGGCCACCTGGAGAAATACTCCAGCGCGACCATCACGAACTGGAGGTCCCCTGGAGCTCGGGCAAGCGGTCCTACTATGTCGAGACCCCAGCGCGCCAGTGGCCACACCGGCGGGATTGGGTTGAGGCTTGTCGGGGGCCTGCGGATGATGCGCGCCATCCATTGGCACCCTTGGCACCGACGGACGAGGTCCTGGGCGTCGGTAATGGCAGTCGGCCAGTAGAAGCCTTGTCTGAACGCCTTGCCGACTAACGACCTCGGCGCCAGGTGGGATCCGCATACGCCCGCGTGGATTTCTGCCAAGAGTTCCTTTCCTTCCTCAGTCGAGAGGCAGCGCAGGAGTGGCGCGCAAACCCCCTTCTTGTAAAGCGTCCCTTCAAACACCTGGAAGGACCGTGTGCGGTGCTGCAATCGTCGCAGCTCGGCAGGGTCCTCCGGCTCGGCGAGGCCTTGTAAGAATTTGAAAATGGGCTCCCGCCAATCTTCTGGCCGATCAATGCGGTGGACAAGTGCCGCGTCCCGGTTGTCCTGCGCGATGGCCGCTTTTGCTAACACCTCGTAGAATGCCCCCTCCGGGGGGGGGGGCAGTTGCTGGCTGGCCGCCTTGGCGAGGGCATCTGCTTACTCATTCTCCGCCCGAGGGATGGCCTTGACGGTGACACCCAAAAAGTGCCTTTCCCTCGCCCGTACCGCCGCGAGGTACTTGGCCAACTCAGGGTCCTTGGCTTGATATGACTTGTCCACATGGCCGGCCACCAAGCGCGAGTCGGTGCGGACCAACACCCGTCTCGCGCCGGCTGCCTTGAGCTTCGCCAGGCCAAAGAGCAGCGCCTCGTATTCGGCCGTGTTGTTGGTGGCGGGGAAGGCAAGGCGCGCCGAGTACAGCAAACGCTGTCCCTCAGGCATGACGATCACCGCCCCTACGCCCGCACCGGCGACGCTGTAAGCTCCGTCGATTGTAAGCGTCCAGACGGGGTCATCGTGCGCCCGGCCGGGTTGGGCCGGCGGGGTCCATTCGGCGAGGAAATCCGCCAGGACTTGGGATTTAATTGCCATTCGCGAAGCATACGTCAAGGAGAAGGGAGCGAGCTCGGCGGCCCATTTACCGATACGCCCTGTGGACTCTTTGTTGTGTAGCATCTCGGCCAGGGGGAATGAGGAAGGCACTGTGATCGGGTGAGCCAGAAAATAATGCCGAAGCTTCCGGGAGGCCATGACCAGCGCGTAGGCGAGCTTCTCCAGCTCCGTGTATCTTGTCTTGGCGCCTTGAAGGGCTTCGGAGACAAAGTAGACAGGCCGCTGCATGGCGCCTTCCTCTAAGACGAGGACGGCACTGACCGCGGTGGCTGACGCAGCCAGATAGAGCAGAAGGGGAGCCTCTGGTGCTGGGGCGACCAGAGTGGGGAGGCTTGCCAGGTGCTGCTTGAGCTCGTTGAAGGCCTTCGCGCAGTCTCCGTCCCAACGAAACCCATCGCACCCGCGGAGTGTCTTGAAAAACGGCAGGCCCCGCTCCGCCGCCCTGGATAGGAAGCGGCTTAATGCTGCCATGCGGCCCGCCAGCCTCTGGACCTCCCTCGTTGTCTTGGGCGGCTCCATACCCAGAATAGCGTCTACTTTGTCGGGGTTCGCCTGGATGCCCCGCCCGGACACGAGGAAACCGAGGAGTTTGCCCGCCTGTACCCCGAAGACACATTTGTCGGGGTTGAGCTTGATGCCCGCCTTCCGGAGGTTGTCGAAGGTCTCCTGGAGGTCCCGACCGTGTAGAGCAAGTTGCCGAGTTTTGACCACCACGTCATCGACATATGCTTCGACGTTCCTCCCGAGCTGGGCGGCCAGGGCAATGGCGACGAGGCGGGTGAAGGTAGCGCCTGCGTTCTTCAAGCCAAAGGGCATTCTGACAAAGCAGAACGTCCCAAGTGGCGTGATGAAACTGGTCTTCTCCTCGTCGTCTTCGGCCATGTATACCTGGTGGTAGCCAGAATAGGCGTCCAGGAAACTCATGAGTTCGCACCCAGCAGTGGCGTCAACCAACTGATCGATGCGCGGCAAGGGGTAGTTGTCCTTCGGGCACGCCTTGTTGAGTGCCGTGAAGTCGATGCACATGCGCCAGGCCCCGCTGGCCTTTTTGACTAGCACCGGGTTAGCGAGCCATTCTGGATGGTGGACCTCGCGGATGACCCCGGCGCGAAGAAGCTTCGCCACCTCCGCTTTGGCCGCCTGCTGCCGATCCATCGACATACGCCGGAGCCTTTGCTTGACCGGCTTGGCGTCGGGGCGGACCGCCAAACGATGCTGGATTACCGCGCGATCCACGCCCTTGATGTCCTCCGGGGACCATGCGAAGACGTCCACGTTGTTCTGAAGCACCCGGAGCAGCTCCCGTTCGACCCCCGGTGGGAGCCCCTCGCCAATGGAGACAAACTGCCCCTCCGCCTGGAGCGGCACCTTCTTGACGCCGCCTTCGGGCCGAGGCTTGGGCGTCCACCCGGGGGAGGAGGGCCCAGCACCGGGCGCGCCGGAGAGGGCATGCACCGGGCGATGCGAGACGCGGCTGCCGCCTTCGGCACGTCTTGCCAGGTCCTGGTCGCCGAAGATGGTGATGACACCCTCCGGGCCCGGGAGCTTTACACACAAGAAGGCGTGGTGCGGGATTGCCTCGAAAGAGTTGATGGCGGGTCGCCCCAGTATGGCGTTGTAGGGGTGCTGGATATCTACGACATCAAAGGTGACATGCTCGGTCCGGATGTTACCTTTGTTGCCCTCCTGACGGAAGGTGACAGGAAGGGAAACGTGCCCCAGGGCCTGCAGCGGTTGACCCCCGAAGCCTTGAAGTGGAGCTTCCGGCTGCTCCAGCTGGCTTCGGGGGATTGCCATGCGGTCGAGGGCGTCTGCGAATAAGATGTTCGCGGAGCTTCCCCCGTCGACAAGGACGCGCTTGACTTCGTAGCATGCTATGTGGGCCTGGATGACTAGAGGGTCTTGGTGAGGGTACTCCACGCCCCTAGCGTCGTTCAAGTCGAAGGTGATGTTGCGGGGCGGCATCCACATCTGCGGCTGCTCCCCAGGGGTTTTTGAGGAAGAGCCTCCGGTGATGACGTTGACGGTGTGATGCTGCGCGCCCTCCGCTGCGGTGGCCCGTGTGGGGCTATCCCTTGGGTGCCCCACATGGGCTTCGGCGGGGGGCCGAGAAGGCGGAGACCGAGATCCGGCCGTCACCCTCCGCAGCTCCATCACCGCGATGCATGCCCTTGTGTAATGATCGCCGTAGCCGTGTACCTCGCACCACTTACCATAGCGCAGAAGCTCCTGCTCTGCGCGGGGTTGGCTGGTGTAGTCAAATCCACCCTCCGATCCCCGGACTCCCCTCCGCGAGGCGGGGTCGGGTCCTTGGCGGGTGCTCTCGGTGGCGAGGACGTGATGGGCCGTCTGCGACCGGCGCTGGCGGCGCCGAGGTTTGGGCCTACACCGTGACGAGCCTTCCTGTACTCCGTCCTCACCGCCTCGGGGAGGGCTGCCTCGGGGCTTTCGGCTACGGCCCGGCTTCGAGGAGAGGCCACCCGCCCCGACCTCGCGCGGGGGCCGCTCCTCACGGGCGAGGCCGAGAGCGGTGATGCTGCGTCTTCGCGCATCCTCCTCCGCCCGCGCGTACTCGTCCATTTTGTCGAAGAGCTTGGCCACTGTCGTAATTGGCCTCCGCGCGTTGTATTCGGCCATCGGGCCTGGGCGAAGGCCCTGTATGGCTGCATTAACGACTGTGATTTCATTAACATCATGTACCTGGCTTCGAATTTTGGCGAAGCGCTTGAAGTAGTCCCGGAGCGTCTCCGAGGGTCCTTGCTTCACAGCGAAGAGTTGGTCCGCATCGATTCGCTCGAGATGATACCCTTGAAAGTTGGAACGAAGCCGGTCGCGAAGCTGCTCCCACGCATAGATGGAGCCAGGCTCTATGGTAAAAAACCAAGAGAGCGCCGCTCCGTGCAGTGCGAGGGGGAGTCCCTTCGCCTTCGTGGTGTCGTCTCCGCTCGCGGCCTCGATCGCGGTTTCGTACACGCGCACGAACTCGCGAGGATCTGTGTCGCCTTTATACGAGTCGATGGCGCTAGGGAACTTGAAGTCTTCGGGCCATGCCGCCTGCTACAGCCCCGCCGAGAGCGGGGACTCCGGATCCACGCGTCGCAGCGGCACGCGGCTGGACGCGGGGGCTTCGCGACTGTCCGCCCTTTCCGGCGCGGGCTCGGACGCGGTTGCTGGCGCAGCCGGCTGACTCCGAGCCTCTTGTATATCTCTGACGGCTCCGCGAAGGTCCCCCAGCTCCCGCTGGAACGCGTTGAGGGCCGCCAGCAGGGCGCTTTCCATCCCCGGTGCGGTGGCGGCGGCGGGGTCGGCTGTCGTTGCGTCGGCGGGGTCGGTTGTCGCCGCACCCGTGTCGACGTCTTGGACCGCGGGGTCCGTCCTCGTAACGCCAGCGGTGGGGTTGATCGTCGCGGTGCTGGTGACGAGGTTGGTCGCCGCCACGCGAACGTCGACGTCTTCGGCCACCGCGACTGCATCGCCACCCGCGTCCGCCGCTGTCGATGGCGAAGCCCTGGTACTCATACGGCGCTCCGGCCCGGCCGCCTTCTTTCCCCTCGCCGCGGCTGAGGAAGCTTTTTTCGGTGCCATCTTTTTCTTCGGTCTTCAGGCTTGTCTTCGTCCTCCCCACGAACGGCGCCAACTGTTGTGGCTACAGACCAAACAGAGAGAGAGATGGTAGTGGAGAGTAATGAAGATAAGTGTAATGGCCTGGGTCCTCCCCAAGGCTCACTCATATATATATATACACACGGGGAGTGCTTTTACAGCTATACCCTTACATCTGGTTATCCCCTCTGGGGGCAGTTATGTCCTTACACATGGCCTATTCTGGGCCTTATAATCTCCTACCAGGCCTGCTGGGTTTAGGTGGGGGCCACCCCTACGACAATCACAAAAGGAATTCAAAACCCTCGCGTACTTATGGGAAAGGTCCTAGAATATCTAAGCCTCAAGTTGCAAAAAGCCAAAAAAAAAGGGATTGTTTGGAGAGCTTGTGCAAGTTGATGTACTTGTTGGCTATGAAACTGACATTGTACGCACTTTGTCACAAGTTTCTTTGCATCATGGAGGACAGTTGGCCAGTAGTACTCTTGTTGAAAGGCTTTATCAACCAATGTTCTGTAGGAATAATGTACTCCACAGACTCCTCACGTATTTTGGATAATAAATGTAAACCATTCTTTTGAGATATACATCTCATCAACACCCTGTGAGTTCCTCATTTGTAAAGGGTACATTTGATCAGAGTATATGATTTGGCCTTTTGAGCTATACGATCAACCTCTATGTCATTGTCAGGAAGTTTGCCATGCTAAAGATATTCGTAGATTAATATCATCGATTTGTTTTTGGGGTCAATCTGAGCAACCTCCACAAGAGCTTCTTTGGAATCTCAAATGTCGAAGGTTTGTCGAGTTGCTGTAGGAATACTCCAGGTGGGATTGGTGATCTTCAGGAAGCCATCTATGCCAACTAATCTGCTGGAAAGTTTTTCCTTTCTAGGAATGTGTTAGACTTCGAAACCAAATAAAATATTTCTCTAATTTCCTAAGTTTTGAAACATAAGATGATATCATGATACTTGAGCATTGCTATTCTTTTCCTATTTGATTTCTTACTAGTTAAGAAATGCCCTTCACTAGCAGTATGCGAATCCCAAGCACTTTAGCTACTTAGAGACCTACCGGTAAACCTTCGTACTATGCCACATTATTTATGGCTGGAAATTTTAACTACATGACGTGTTTTATGCATTCTCCACCAGGAGAGATTAGGACTACCCTAGCCCCCCCAGACTTTTAGCGTCAAAGACCTGTTGAAGTACATAGTCCACTACTCCTGATTCTCATACTTGGGCCCATAGATAGGCTCAGGATTTGTCCAATCGACAATAAATACTGCTAAAGCCTAGGACTTAACGGCTATTCGGGAAATGAAACGGAGATTAAACTTCCCAAGTTTGATCACCTATTTTGCTCTGTGTCCCAATGATTCCTTATTTTGGAGAACTTGACCAAAAGGGTATCTGGATGGCACCGTAATTTTATGGGCCTATAGGTAATGCCTTACTTTCCTTGAAGTCATAAGGAGAGCATATAAGAGATTTCTGGATATAGCTCTTTTGGTCCATATATGACCTCACTTATGTAGTATACTGATCGCTGGATATAGTCATGTTCAACGACTAGAACTGCATTGAATTCTTATGGCGTAGCAACCAATTATAAAAATAAAGATTCTCCCGCCTTGGAGAGACTAAGACTAGGGCACTCGTCAAGTACTTCTTGACCTCTTCAAAGACATTATTGGCTTCTTTAGTCCATTCAAAACTTCCATGTTTACGAGAAGTTTAAAGAAAGGTAATCTTTTTGCTCCTGACTGTGCTATGAAACGACTTAACGCTGCTATACAATCGTTTAGTTTTTGTGCTTCTTTCTTTGTGGAGAGGACGCATCCACTCAATGGCCGCTATTTTCTCTAGATTAGTCTCAATTCCTCTAGGTGAGACTAGAAAGCCAAGAAGCTTCACAGAGAAAACTCCAAACACATATTTCTCTCGGTTTAACTTATGATTATATCTTCTTAAGTTAAGGAAAGTTTCTTACAAGTCAGAGACATGGTCTTCAATGCTGACACTTTTTACTACTAAGTCGTCAACATAGGCCTCTAAATTTTGAATAATTTGTAGACTAAAGATTTTTTTGCATTAGCCTTTGAAGAGTGGCACCAGCGTTTTGAGCCCAAATGATATTTTCACAAAAACATTTTGATGAATGAAGTTTTTTCTTCATTTTCTTTACTCATACTAATTCAATGGTACCTAGAATATGCATATAAGAAGCTTAATAATTCACAACTAGAGGTAGAGTCAATAAGCTGATTGATGCGTGGAAAGGAAAATCATCCTTCAGACAAGCTTTATTAAGATCTATAAAGTTTACATACATTCACCATTTTTCATTACTTTTTCTAACCATTCGGGGTTGGTGAGCCACTTGGGGTGATCAACTTCACGAATGAACCCAGCCTTGAGAAGCTTGTCGATTTCTAACTAGACTGCCTTCTTCCGTTCAAGTGCAAAACACTTAAGCTTTTGCTTGACCAGTTTTTTATCAGGCTAGAGTGCTAGCCTATGCTCAATAACCTCTCTAGGGACACTGAGCTTGTCGGATGCTTGCCATACGAATATATCCGAATTTGCTCAAAGGAAGGAGACGAGCGACTGTTCCTACTTGGGATTGAGTCCTATTCCTTGACCTGATTGTTGGGTTTTGGAGCTACATTGTGCCTTGAATGTTTTACCTGTGTTGAAGGTGAGTTAGCTTTCCTAGTTGATAATTCGTCGACTAGTTCAAAAGATTTGCGGTCACAAGCATAAGCCATCTTCATATCCCCTCGAACTGTTATGACCCCTTTTGGCCCTGGCATTTTGAGGCTTTGGTAACTGTAGTGTGTGGCCACCAAAATCTTGACTAGAGCCGGTTGCTAAGGATTCCATTATATGTAGTTTTGAAATCTACTATATCAGATGAGATCATTTCCGTTCAGAAGTTATTAGGGCTTCTAAACGTAACCGGTAGGGACACTTGCCCTATCGGTTTGGCCAAAGATCTCGGAAGTATGCCATAGAAGGCATACTTCACATATTTTATTTTAGACTTAGGAACTTGCATTTCTTCAATAGCTCTTGTAAATAAAATACTAAGAGAATTACCCACATCAACTAGAATTTGATTAATCTTATAGTTATTAATAGTAGGTTCTACTATGATAGGAAACCTATCTGGTCAAGTCGAAGGAACATGCAATCTTCTTTGCCAAAAAAGATGGTTATTTCCGAACACATGGAAGGCTTGATGGCGATCGGGCATCAATGAGATTCACGTCGCATTCTATAGTCTTCATTTGTCTTCTGGACTCGTAGGAGATGATCCGCTAAAGATTACATCAATGGTATGCTCTGGCTCCTGATACTCTATTTCTTCATCTCTGTCCTTATCCTTTTTCATGCTTAGTTCTCTGACCTCCTTGATGAAAGCAAAAGGACTCTTACCTGAGTAATAATCCTCAAGCTTCTTCAACAGACACTAGAGATCGTGCCCTACCGTTTGGTAGAGTGGACACAATCTTTTGCCTTTCTTTGATTCACTGGTCGAAGCTTTCCCCATGTTTAAATCAAAATAGTTCTTTTACCTTTAGAGTATTTTTTGGGATCGTGAGGGCTTCCTTGGTATTAGGCTTACAATTCTTCTTATTCTTCTGTGATTTCTTGGCCTTATTTTCCTTTTTTCCAGGCATGGATGAGAAATCTTTTCTATTCGATCAATGGCCTTATTCCACTTGACCGTTTCACTAACAGTAGTGTACTTATCGGCCATATCGAATAGCTCAACAATTGTTCATGGAGGATTCATAGCAATATCCTCCGTAAATCACTTATTCCTTAGTCTGGTCTTGAACGCCTGTATAACAGAGGAATATGCCACTTCCAGGATAGAGTTACGAACCTGACTGAACCTTTTGATGTACTGCTAGAAAGTTTTGTTGGGACCTTGTCAGATCCGATGAAGGTCATCTTCCTTGCGTGATCGATCGTATGTACCCCAAAAGTTGGCAATCAGTAGATCACATAGTTGTTCCCAAGGGTAGATTGTCTGGCTGGTTAGTTAAGTAACCACGATTAGACATAACCCTCGAGAATAGTTGGCAAATAGTTTTCATGATGTTGTCGTTGCCTCCCATAGCCCTGATTGTTGTTGTATCAATCTGTAAGAGTTCTAATGGGTTCTGCTTCCCATCAAATTTCTCAAGGTTAGCTGGTCGGAACCTTTTCAGCTAGCGTACTGCCTAAGGGCTTATCGAGAAAGCTTGATAACCTAAGATTAAGTCATGGCATCTTCCTTGAAAAGAGACTATATTGTAATATGTCAAAGATCTATTCCTCCGATAGTCGTAGTGGGGAGTTGGTGCCCTAATCCGATCATGGACACTCAAACGGTGTCACTGACTAGTCGTTTGGTTCAAATGATGTCACAGATCATCTGGACCATGTCTCTAGTTTCATCCCTCATGATAAGGGGAGGGATAGCTTCATTATAGAAGAGACTTCTTCCCTTATAGTTTCCTTATTGGAACCTTTGAGCGGGTCTTATACCTGCTAATAGATTATTGTCAGTCTGAACCCCGTTAGCTTCTGCCATGTGAGGAATGCACAGAGTAAGTTAAGGTTTGGCTCTGCGACTGTCTCTGGTCTCGATACATCTTCGTGCGCTGCATAGTTTGCTTGAGGATCTTCGATACCTGACATGTAACTTTAGCATATCCTGGAATTATTGCCAGAGCAGGTCCGGGTTGTTGAGAATATCATGGACGCATTGCATATTTTGAACAATTACTGAAGGTCTTTGAGCATTCCTATTGGCGGAAGGAGTATGATGAACTGACTTTTGCCGTGAGTTCTCTACTCACTCCACATGACTTAGCAAACACGAAGGGGTAGGAATAGGTGGATTAGGTGGTTGACGTCCACTAATTCCATCATTTCTGACTCCTCCGGGTGATGCCGAAGGGTTCGTTCCATTTCGACTAATGGATCATGAGAGATCAGTCGTGGAGGATCGTGCACGGTATTTACAATGGTATCATCAATTGTGTTAACCTCATGCCTCCAGCAAGAATCTCCGAAGGAACTCCCATCAAAACTAAGGGAGAGCCTTCCATCGCTTCAGCAAGGAGCTTCCACGACAAAAATGATTGGAGATCATAGTTTCTGGGGGACTGTGTGGTGGACTCAATCTGATCTAGTGAATGGCCAATCAAATGGTGAGGGTTATGGTCTTCTCCAGCTTTCTGCCAGGGGTAATTTCATCAACACCATGAGTAGGTGTCGACTACTCCCATAATGCGTAGGATCTAAGAGTACTCTGACCCTCGGATCATAGTGTTGCACTCTTGTAGTCATGCTTTCTGGTCGAGTGTGCCAGACTTGTTGTGGTGCCTAGGCATTTCGATAAGGGTGGGACGCTTGACTGCCCAGGAAGTGTTGATGACTGGGGCGACATGTCTTCTTCCATTTGTTCGACCTCGCTAGGTGCAAGGATTGGTGACCCTGGGATAGAGGATGATGACAAGGAGGCATTGTGTTCCATGGCATGGATACATGTGTCCATATTGAGATCGGCGTAGTCTGCTAGATCGAACCAATTCTCTTCATCCCAGATTCTTGTCATGATCGCATAGATGATATCAACAGAAATAGGGGAAGATGATGATGTTGATGAGAACCTTTATAGACTCAGCGCCTTCTCCCCATGGATGGCGTCAGCTATCGATGATCAAATCATTGATCTTATGAATCGTGGGGGGAAAAGCCAAGTGTCACAAAAGGATTGAGAAGTAGAAAGAGGACTATTTTTATTATGATATTGGGATTACAACATGCACATGTAGAGTAAAGGGGCTACTTGCCCTAATTTTGCTATTCCTTGGCTCCGTTGTCTATTGATTGATCTTGTTTTTTGTTGTCTTCTCCCATAATGCTTAAACATCATTGAAGGGGTGTCAGTTGTTCTGGAACAGGCACCCTGTCAATTCCTCATACTCGACAGATCGACCAGTTGCTATCAGTGAGAAAAATCTGACAAATAATTGTCGATAAATTACTTGTCAGCATGAGAATATTGTAGCAGCAACTATGAGATGGTTGTTGTTGGAGGCATAGAGCCGAATCATCATGCAATTATTGGGGTTAAGGATGCACATGTCCTATTTCATCACACAAGAAATTGCCTGAAGTTAAGCCCAGTTATCAGATCATAGGGTCTCCGAGTAATGGTTGGTTAGGTATTAATCCCCTAATTAGTTGTACTTGGGCAATAATCCTCCGATCGTGGTATTCGGGTAGTAATCTTTCGACCACAATATCTTAGGGCCTTAATTATATATTTTAAGCCATATTTAATAAATTATTCAATCCTCGTCAGTCACCTTGAGATATTGTTGAGACTGTTATATTTTTATGTGTCATCAGTTGGTCTCAAGTAATGATGATATATTATCCTTATATCTGAAATCAGTATAGTTTTCTACATATGTAATAGTGCACTTAGGGGTTGCCGATGCTACTCCGTAACTAAGTAGTTATGAAGGTAGCTTTCGGATATGCTATGAAACATACGGAGGAATATGATTGGTCTAATATGGGATTTGTCCCTCCTACATAATAGGAGAGATATTTTTAGACCCCTTAATATGGTTGGATAAAGCAAGTGCATAGCCATACCACGAGTGATCAAGGAGTCGATCACATGAAGTTATTCATCACTAGATCAAAAAAACATTGAACAGTCCATAGGTGACACGTTTCTCACTTAGAGTTCGATCGAATATCATGAAACAAAAGGAGAATACACAAACAAGTCATTTAGTCCGATTAGATACGAACTAGTCATGTGGGTATACTGATTGGTCATGAACTAATCGGACATATCACAAACTATTATGCGAATTGGTCATCTGGGAATGTAGACTTGTCATAACCAAATACCAAATGGTCGTAAGGAGTTATGAATTGATTGTGAGTGACTGAGGCTTAGTTGCAGATCATATTGCATAAGATTCGTCTAGTTTGATCTTTATGTGTATTTCGGGTCAATATGCCATGCTAGGGACTGCGATCGACCAGTGATTGAAAAAATATTTCCGGGTTGTAACCAAGTATATACAAACCTACAGGATTACGCACTTAATAAGTTATAAAAATAAGGATTCGGTCAGGCTATGGGTTAAAGCGAGACATCACACCACACACTGAAACCCTAGCCGGCTCCTTTCAAAGGACCTGCTGTGTGCGTTGGTGCTAGTACAGTGGCGCATGGTGTTCCATCCTTCGATATGTGGACTTCGGTAGAAACGTTGCTGTGACTGCGATGCTAATTGGAATGATCTGAAAATAAGACAATTGGCTCGTGGAAATCAACTACCGCTAGAGGACGATCAGCTTCTGAGGATCCCTTTTCAAGGACGTTAGACGATCGACTATTTTCACTACACTGCTGTATGCTATGTTGAACCAGGCTGTTTCAACTATTCTTCCGTTGTACTATGCATCTAGTGGTAACTATCTATGATCTTTTATTCATATAACTTTCTAATTTATACGGTAGAAATTTTAATTTATGCTAATATAGCCCTACCACGTAACCCTACAGCTAGCAGCACTAATGTTGTGTCCTCTCAAAGTAACAATGTCATACTGCTAGTATATGTGTTGTTCACTCGTCGTTGTAAGTAGGACTTTAAGAGTGTTATTACCAATCTGGTGCACAAGACTGTCTCACCGTTTCTACATTGCTTTTTTTTTGCATGCGTGGAAGTAACATTCCAATCACCACATACGTTGCAGGTAGCCTTCATCTCTTGCACTAGTATAATTTACTTCATTTAGGGAAAATTTGAAAAGCATGACTTTTTTTATGAATTTCGCATGAATTTTACATGAAACAGTCTATTCTCGTAGAGTTCGAGAAAAAACCGTATCCCAAATAGAGCCTTAGGTTCTATTTGGAATGCAAAAATTTTTTTCTCGATTACTATAGAACTTGAATTGTTTCCTGCAAAATTCTCGTGTTCCCATCCGGCCCTTAAGTTGTGTTGTCCATCTTGTTGTGATAAATACATCATTGCATTTGCACAACTCGTTCTGCAGTTCAACAGTTTTGTGATCTTTCTTTCCATGTGCTAGCTACAGCTCATTGTATCATTGTCTTGCTGTACATAATTTCCAGCTATTTTGCATGCAAAAAAAAATTGTCCAGCTCTTTTACAAGGACTGCCAGTGTCTGTTAGTCTGTACTACCATGGCAATGACATTCGAGTTAAGGTCTTTCCTGGACACTGTGCCATCAACATATTTGTCACACTTTTAGGATGCAAAGCACATCAATGCGTTTTATACAAAGGCAAGGTAGTCTCCATCCCAACCAAAAGCTGCACTGCTCACAAGCTTTGTAAAGTAGGTGCAACCGCAAGAAAAACAACGATCGAAGTGCTTCCAATGCTTGGTGTTCTATAAACAGGTTTAGTTTAAAGCAAAAAAACTATTAAGTTGGTAAAAGATATCATCAGTCGAATCATGGGACTAATAAAAGCAGCAGCAACCATGTTCGAGAAGGCATTATTTTGATTTGATCTGATATTCTCTCTCTCTCTCTATCTACTGTTGGTCCACAGCTCTCTCTCATTCCCCGTTTCCAATCTTTCTGCAGGATTTAGCCACTGTTGATGGATAGCCCCCAAAAGGCCAGAAGACTGAAAGACACCTCTCACACCCCTCTCTCTGTCTCTAATCCCGATCGAACAGGCCCACTGATGATGGGATCTAGAGAGAGAAACCACGCATCGATTCCCTTTATTGCTCCCAGCTCTCTCTCTCCCCCCCCCCCCTTCAGCGTCCGGCTGCAGCAGCTACGGCTCATATGACGGTGCCATACAAACGGTAGTTACTTTTTTTAAAAAAATTAGCTTCTCAACATCTATTCTCACAAATCTATTCTCCTAAATAAATCTACAGTAGATACCTGTCGAGCTCCACTAGCTCGACAATCACTGACCAGCACTAATCATCACTTAATTACGGCTAACTAGCGCTAATTATCACTTAATTATTAGTAATCACTGTACAATGCATGCCTCATTATTGCTACCGCAGATGAAAGGCTCGACAAGCACCTGCCGAGCTCCTCTAACTTGATAGACATCTCCTGGGCTCGGTAGGTATTTACCGGACTTGGTAGATCCATGAAAGAAGTTATATTTATAAAAACAGATGTTCGAAATCAAATTCATATGAACAGTTCGTGCCATGCCTGAATTATTGCGTCGTTACGGATGGCTGTTACCACACCAGTAGCAGCACAGCACAGCGCAGCATAGCGGTAGCATTTCTGTCTGTCTGGGATCCTGTTTTCTCGGTGTGGCGTGGTGGTGGTAGCTGTTCGGGACCATCTGCTGAAAACGAAGTCGCCAATAGCAGCAGACCAGTACATAGCAGAGAAAAAGTATGCATTGAGCACCAAATCGCTTGTTGTTGCGGTTGGTTAATGGCTACGGGGCTGCTCTTTCACAGTTCACTGTCCCCATCCCTGCGCCTCTTGATATGGTAGAAACTAGGGATCCGTTGTTTTCCACTTATTGAATGTTGTGTTTATCGCCGTCGCTAGTCGCCGCGCGAGTTCACACACAATCTGGTAGCTCGGTTTTCAGTTGTAGTCTTCCTTGCAGAGGCCGAGTTGAAGTGCTATGGTTTGTATTGCTCATACTGATATAACGTTTTTTATTTTCTATTTAATTATATAAAATAAGCTAACATCAACTATAATGTAAAATAAACCATAAGCTCTGACTTATAAGCTACTTGAGCAAGCTCAAAATTTCATGAGTTGGGAGATAACGAGAAGGAATTTTCTCAAACTCATGGCCGTTTTGCGAAACGAAGAGGTGGAATGGATTCGAACGAGAATGGATTCGTGCCATTTATTGGTGGTGTTGCCC
Organism: Dendrocalamus latiflorus; assembly: GCA_017311315.1. Lineage (NCBI taxonomy): Eukaryota > Viridiplantae > Streptophyta > Magnoliopsida > Poales > Poaceae > Dendrocalamus > Dendrocalamus latiflorus. The sequence continues at coordinate 35,893,882 of CM029628.1, forward strand.
AATGCGAGGCGGCAGGGCTGGAGGGAGAAGGCTGCAGTGCGAGCAGGCAGTGCCAGTGTCTTTTCCCCTTTCCTGTGCCGACCACTCGCTGTTGACGCTGCTGCTGCTGCTGCTAGTTGCTACCTGTAAACTCTCTTCTTTTAACAGCGTTCAAGGAACTACTGTGACTAGTGAGTTATAGCGAGAAGTAATACTTGTAACTTCTAATTCCAATTATGGTACAACTAAACTAAATTATAGAAGCCGTTCGGAAATTCGAAAAACCAAATTAAACAGGGTCTAGAGGTTTCCTGCTGATTCCGCGGGAAGCCTCCCTAACAAGCGCATAAATTGTCATAAATCCATGAATGGACACCGTCGGAAATAACAGAATGAAAAGGTTGGAATTTCACCAGACAGAACTACGAGCTTGTTCGTGCAAGTTTCTGCCATCCGGCATACATACGGACATGGCGCCGAGCAGGCAAAGGACTACCATTTATTCGCACAGTTAATTGTCTATTCTATAGTCCATTCTTTTCAGCTTATAATTTCTCCTGAACAAACAAACGGGGTGACTTCTCCATCGCCGTTTTGAAGCAGCTTATCAGCATTCGGTTCGTTCGCACAAGCGCTCATGCTAAAACCAAAAACTATAAACCACAATCATAAGTCGCAGCAAAAAAAAGGCACCCTATGACAACAAGAGCCAAAGAAACACATGCATAAAGCCATGAAATCAGCAGACCACTTCCATGTTTAAGTTACAACTCACAGCACTCAACAGAACAGGAACTCAAAAGGTTGATTGGTGTAGTGTTAATATGTGATCAAAACTGCCCTGAATTGTCAATGGAAGCCTAAATGAATAATCACTGGCAAGAGATGGCTCTGGGTAAAAGGTTCCAAACATGAGGGACACAGCATATCAATTGCAGCATATCACAGAAAATGTAGATAGATACATCAGTCCTGGGACTCAACATTGCACTACAAAGGAACCATTTTTCTTTTTGAGAAGTATCTGAACAGGGATTTATGCAACCACTCGGTTCGGGCCTTGGGGGTAATGTTCTTAGTATCACATGTGATTAGTTGTTCTTCAGGTGACCTTAATCAATTGTTACAAGCATTCACACACTAAGAGGAATTCCAGTGAACGCAGTCATTCCTGGATTTGTCCACCTCCGATTACTCTGAAATTTATGTTAGCATTCTTCATCCATCTACAAATCCATCTTAACTTTCTTTCACCACACCAAACAAAAGCCAACTATAATTCATCTGTAAGTGCATCTTTATTTCAATTCAACTTTAGAACATTAAACCATGTGGTTTAAGTTAGCAAAACGGATCCGACCAAATAGGGTTTTGGAGCCCAACCAAATGCTACTACCAGGTCAGTTTTTATCTCCAACTTAATTTTGCCTCACAGAGGAAATCCGAAGCTACTCTAAATTAGCTCATAAACCGAGGAATGATACAGATGTTGGTTCATTAAAAAAACTTAATACAATTATGCAAAGTTCTTTGCTAATTTTTCTGTCAATCCAACGCGAAGTTCATTATTTTATCTTGGCAACATCTTTTGCTGCAGTCGCATCAACTATCACAAATTGATAAGGAACTATTCACAGAGCAGAGTAGAAGAACAGTAGTGGAAAAAAAAACTTGCTAGAACGTAAACTCTTAGTTTCTTCGATAAATAGTGAGATATATCCTTGAGCACTATTGGACAATGCCATACTATAATTTACTGCAACTTTGCAGAATGTAATTAAAATACTTTGAAGGCAAGCATGTTTACCTGAAAGGAAAAACTAAAGAAGCAACCTATGTGAAAAATCCTCATGAAAGTCAAGACATATTACGCAGGTTCACTAATCTCGGTATTTTAGACCCATCACAAAACTCTCATTTTCCCCAATTTGGCAGTGATGACCAACAAGTAAAATGGAGTTCTCTTGGTCATTTGAGTTACCAAGAAGTTGTCACTGTAAATTCTGCGAATAGTAGACTGGAGGGTTTATGTAACCTGTTGGGGATTGGATGTAGAACGGATTTGACATGTAAGGATTGGCTACTTCTGATTTGCTTCCTTGACTTGACGAGCTAACACCAACCATTGGCCCGATGTTTGTGAATACAGGCAGGGATCCAACAGCACTCTCCCTTGGCAAAATCTGGCTTGAGGATGGAAGGCAGTAAAATGGCCTTGGCGCCATAGTGTTTGGAACTGGGATTGTTGTTGGAGAGGGTGCATTGGGAAGAAGCACACTGACTTGTGGCTCACTTCTGCGTTCAGGAGAGTCATTAATCATGATTACTTCTTTCATCATGTAAGCTGGGTGATGCATGATTGGAACAAGGTTTCTGTAGGGTCTCTGCTGGGAATGATAATCAGATTGCATCATGGAACCACTGTGCAAGGGAGGCCCAACAAAGTTGCCAGCTTGAACACTTGGTAGAGGAATTTGGTGACTGGTTGTTGACGGAGCCACGTTGATAAATGCAGAATCACTGAGATGTTGGTAGCTTGGCGGCACGAAACCAACAGGTGCCATGTAATTCCCTCTCAGTATGTAATCTGAACTTGGTGCTTGAGGATGCCCACTCTCACTGTTCATCACCATCAAGTTCTTGCCCATCAGTCTCAAAATAGGATTTGAAGGTGAAGGGAGCTGGGTTTGTAATGGGCTCATACAATCTGTCGTATAAGGTGGGAGGCTCATGGTAGATTCAGTTGAAACCTTAGCAGTTAATGGCTGATCACGTGAATCTAAGCAAGGGTTTGCCTTTGTGTTGGTTCTTTGGTACGTGCTGAAAGACGATGATGCCCGCAAACCAATGTGCAACTGTGGAACCTGCTTTCCAGTAAAAGTCGGCATTGATTTGGCTGTTGCACTTTGATGGTGTAACTGAGACTCCCTAGAGATGCTCTCCCAACAGGAGCAACAAAAGGGCTTCTCATTAGGCAACTGTTCACCTTCTCTTGCCAGAGGCATCGATTTGGTTTCTTGATTTGAGCTCCCAGACATCCTTTGTTCAACAGTCCTAACATTCACAGTAGATGGACCTGGTTCTGAGCCTTTAATTCTCGAGTCCTTCAAAGCAATTGGAGGAGACATAGTGGAGGCAGTCGAAATAGGAGAGTCAGACGAGTCCAGATTAAATGCTAAACCATGATCTTGGTTAGAGTCTTCTCTGTTCGATGTTATTGACGAATTATCCTGAGGAGCTCCAAGACCCATGTCCCTGTTATTAGTCAAACAAGCACTAGATTCCTTTGTTGAAGCTGGATCTATTTGCCATTCTTCCATCTCATTATTGACAACAATGTTGGATAAATGAGAATGATGTGCTAATTGCTCAGTAGAGCATGGATCCTCCATCGCTACACTATAGCCTTCAGCCAAGACATCATCGGCTGTTTTGTTATTTTCAGGACTCAAAGAACCACTGCTTATTTCATTGCAACAGTCTGCAGGATTACTTCTGGAGGCTGAGGCATATTGGATTTCAGTTTCATGTTCTTCACCTTCATAATCCATCTGTGTACTTGCTGCTTGTTGTGCCACATCAAGTTCATCATCCCTTTGCCCCAATGCTGGCATGTCCCTTCCATAAGAGAAGTCGTCATCTACAGTATCTTCTTGAGTATGCTTCACAACCAGCTCGGAGGTGTCGTAATTACTAACCCTGAACTTCTTGTTTGCATGTCTGGGATCAGGTTCATGGTCTTGACCAAAACCATGAACTAGCCCACTATTGGAAGGTGAAAATTCACGTCTTCCAGTCCTCAACAGAGATCTGTGCTTCCGGAACTTCTTAGAAGTAGATTCTACCCTATTTGGGTCATCGCTCAGTCCTGCAATGGAGAAGGAAAGACTCTGAGCTTGAGCGCTTTTTGCCGAGGTGTAATTCCTCATTGTATCATTAGTATCAGACTTATAAGCTTCTCTCCTTCCAATCTCCATTTTTCGCTTTGCAAGTGCAGCGGCTGAGCTAGGTGCTTTTGGCATGACACTGCTGGACGATGGAGTTTTTGATGACCATCTAGGAATTAATCTGAGCAATCTCACAGAATCTTTCCTCTGATCATCATCATTGGCTTCTGAAGTAGTGGCCATCTCTTCTGGTGACTGCGAACAAAATGCCTCGGTATGACTTCCTGGAATTTGAGAATCATCAAAGCCAAGCATGCGGCTCCTAGCCAATTTCCGTGTTCTGCGTGTCATACTATCGGATGCTTTGTCAGCAAGCTTTCTGCTAAAATTCTTAGCAAGATCTGAGCGTTTGGAGCACACCCATTGCCTTATAGTTTCTGAACCACCACGACTGGTGCTTTCAGTAGGTTTCCGCATATGCATGGCAGCAGGCTCCTCCTCCTCAGAGGTGTCATCGTGGATATCTCCATCTGGATATGCTTGAACCTGGACATGTCACACAGGAATAAAAATCAAAGGTGCAAAATAAAAATGTAATTAAATGAAATCGACTGGAGAGCAAACTATTATCATATGCAATTGACAAATGATTTGGACAAAAAAATCAGAAATATCATAACAGCCACCAAACAACATGGCATCTGGAAAACTAATATCAAGCATAAAATTAACTCATTGAGAACACTATACAGGTTCGTAAAACTCAGGAGCCAAAATGTAGTGAATGTTCAACATTGCCTCCAGGACCTAAAAGAGAATACACAAGGATCTGTCACTGCTGCTAAGCTTTTCCATCAACAAGTCGTGAACACTGTAATGTCCTACGCAAAAACAGAATTTTAACAAGTAAACACTACGCTCTGCAATTAAGTTAACTAGTTGCATACCCTCACATCTACATTTGTGAGCAAACAGTGTCATGTCCAAGTCAAACATTTGTTCTTTCATATCTTTTACAATAATGTGGAGACTATTAAAACAAGACAGAGAAGTAAAGAGCTCAGTTAAAACAGCATCTACATCATTCCAAACAATCTGGACCATAATCTAAGAGGTCTGACAAATCATGACTCATGAGTGTGAGCTCCATGGAATAATGGTCCACATATCAGACTATGTCAGGCAATAAACACAGTAGTAAAGTTCCAGTAAAAAACAACCTGTGCAACAAGCTAATGACATTGCATACCTGGGAATTCAAATGGATTAGTTTGCTGTACTTCTTTCCATGTACCTTGAGTTTCTTATTCTTAAAATTTTTAGATTTCAAGAACACCTTGCCCATCGATATACTCTTTCCAGTCTCATGCTTTGCAACTTTCCTTGAACTAAGTTCATCCCTCAACACCAAAGGTGTATCAGTAGACTTAGACAAAATTCGAATTTTTATGCCATTAGAATCAACATAGACATCTCCTTCTCTTTCATCATCTCTTGGGTCAAATGGTACCACTTCTGGGCTTCGGTTCTCAGTGCAAACCTCCTTGTTCACGGTGGACATAGCCAATTCCATAGCCCAATTAGTCCCATTCCTCCGATCAAGGTCCTCAAGAGTGTATGGAAGGGCTGTCTTGTAAATATCCACCATCAATTGCTTCTTCCTTAATTTTACTTTAGGCTTCAAGAAAACCGTCTCTACTTGCTCAGTATTAGACTCAACAGAAAGGCACTGATCTATGTGGGCATTCAAGGTGGTGTTCGATGTGGAAGCAAACACTTTGCAAACAGGACATGTTTTCGAAGCCATTGGGTCTGAAATTGAGCTAGAGTTTGATGCTACGTCTTCTGTCCGCCGAATATCTGTCACAGAGCCTAACTTGACTACCAACTTACACTTCTTTTCTGAAGGCTCACGCGAGGAGTCAAGATTTCTCGCCCGCCAAGAGGGTAGAGCACCCTCGGTTCGTCGACTTGCTTTGGTGAAACTATTATCTTGTAGATCTACTGGTATAACCTCATCAGTATGGTCTGATTCATGTGTCTCCCCCTCGTGGTCAATAGAAGATTTCCCAGCCTCTGGTGGTGTGTATTGGGACGGACCAAGTGATTCATCTACCGGTTGACATGACTGGAAGTTGATATCGCTTGTATTCACATTAGACGAACCAGCATCTCTAGTCTTCAACAGACTAACAGAAGCGTTGGCTTCTGAACACGCAGCAGATTGCTCAACGTCTACGCAAGCATAGAAAGACCGTGATCGAATCAAATCAGGAGGCTCAAATGGAGGCAGTAGATCCTTCACACCACGCTTCAGGCAAAGCCGCAGGGACTGTGGATGGAAAGGCCAGCTTCTCTTGACGCCTTTGCTCCTCGAAGCAAAAACATAATCTCTGGAAATAGAAAAACACGGATTCATTAGCATATGTTCATATGTACATAGATGATGAACACCACATGTCGTTTAGTATTGCCAAAATGTACTAGATTCAAACCCCCTCCATAGTATGTTGAAAAGAAAAGGAGAGAAAAACATCTTCATGGACCTACTGAAGATGCTGTCATATCAAAACTGAAATATCCAAACTGTGTTGCCTATCTGTTTATTGCAGAACACCACTAAGTATGGAAAAAAAAAGAAAAACATTAGTACACAGTGGACAAAGATTCATCAAACGAGGCATCCTTTTTTTGTCTTCAGATTCTTGGCGTGAAAAAGGCCACCTTTTTTATTAATCAACAAAAAAATTAATTTAATTAAGCACCCCCCAACAATAACACAGATTAACCCCTGAAAGCAACAATTCATACCCAATCAGGCCCCTCAAGGCTGCAGCAAAATAATTAATCCATGGATCAGAAGGACACAAATCCACCGTCAAGAACTTAAAACACCCAAGCTAATACATATCCTAAGGTGATGAATAAATCAAAGGTTCCTCTTTTTCACCTTATGGAGAACTTGGGGCACGGTTGGACCAGATCTGTAGGATCCTGGCTCGCCGCTTCCTCGGCGGGGGACGTCGCCGGATCAGCGCTCACACCCGGGGCACCAGACTTGGAGGAGCATGAGGGGCCTGAAGGGTGCTCACTGGATAACATCTGATGAACGCCTTCGCTAACCCCCCCAGATCTGCTGCTGCTGCTACAGTCGGCACCAAGAACCCAAGAGCTCTGAAGCAATTGGGCCTGCTCTTATCCTTTGCCTCCAGCATAACAAGATGACAAGTTCACCTGGTGGAAAGCAAGAAACTTTGCTTCCTTGGCTGCACCACTACGTCATCAGGCACCTGCAAAGAGAAACCAAGACCCATGTTATTTCATGTCCACTCATCAGGCGAGCTCTTCTTGGGAATGTCATGGTGTCATTTTATGTGGATGGAAGCTGCAAGAGAGATTGGAATGGAGGGTGGAAGAGAAGAAGAGGGGAGGAGTAGCTGCTGCTGTCAGATAGTCCAAATCACATGAAATATCATGACCATGACAGTCAAGGGGGAGGAGGGGCAAATCAAGAAGCAGATTACGGGGAAGCTTACACAGATCACAGAGCTATTGCAATGATTTGCACAAAGGCAACAGCAGGAAACAAGACAGGAACAGTTGGTAAGCACTGGAGGCTAGCTTGTATGGTAGTGCTTTCTTGATGGGGAAATAAATAGCAAAAGAAGAGAAGGGGAAAGATGGGTAGATTATCCAGAAATACCAGGAGAAATCAAGCAAAGAAAGCATTTCGCTGCTTAATCTCTCGCCTAATAGGGATTTCTTCAGACTGGATAAGGATGGGTACTCAAGGAAGGACGAGTGGAGGACGGCATAATCTGCACCAAATCTGGAGAAATCCAACGAATCAAGAATCTTCTCTGTGTAGCTAGGAACAGCATACGCATCAGGAGGAAAAAACAGCCAAGATCCACGCCATGGCCGTCCTATCTTCTTGCGCAAGAGAAGAGGGGGGATACAGGGAGAAGAACCAGGAGAAAATCTCACGGATACAGGTAAAGAAGCCAAGAACAGGCTAAGAAATCACAGCAAGAACACAGAAGAACGGCAAAGTCCTCACCTTTCTTCACATCTAACCCCTCAAGCCGCGCGCACGCACAAGAGCGCGCATCCTGGTAGATCCACCCAGCGAGGCGATGGGGAAGAGAGGAGTGAGGGGCTCTGTGGTGGTGGGCGTTCGATTTTTGGGGCCTGAAAGCGGATGGAGCGGAGGAGAGGTGAGGTGAGGGAAAAGGGAAGAAAAATGGAGGGGAGAGGCCGCTGATTTTGTTGGTGTGCTACTACTATCTATCCCACTTCTCTCTCTCTCCTAGTTCCACACCGCACTAAGAGATAGGGGTGAAGAAATAAAAGAAAAGGGAAGAGAAGGAAACACCAACCACTCACACATCGAAGGCATCTGGTTCTCCACCAAGGCAAAGGCAGGGCTGTACCATTAACAGCAACTCGAGAGAGAGACTAGGACACAGAGTGTGTTCGTGTGTGTGTCTAGTGTATTTGCTTTTAGAGAGAGAAAAGGAGAGAGAGGGAGAGCGAGGCAAAGAAACGAGGGGGTTTTTACTATTCCTTTTTTTAAAACTCTCTTACCTCTTTCTTTGTTGCCTTGTTGATTGTATCCAAGGGCGGGATAGCATTTGACCTTATTAGTACAAGAAAATATTAGAAATGCCACTACGCTTTCTTTCGAATAAGCCCCTCACTTTATTTTTCACTACTGTACAAATGAAGGTTGTGACTTGTGAATGTGACCCTTCAGATTTTCAGTTTTGCCCTTGACAGAACACCAATAACTTATTAGTGCCTTTTTAAGTTAAACTTAATTCTTTTCTGACTTCGGCATGGCTTTTTCATAAAATAAATATATTATGTTACTAATTTTGAATTTGTTATAAAAAAAATCTTTCCTTTCTATCGGCAATCTTAGTCAAGCATGCATCACAATATTTCATTTATAGTTGCCATATAGTGATATGCTATCATCTGCACACTACCACATATCAATTCATTGTTAACCATGTATTGTAATGTGTCATTTACAATTGGCATATAGTGTTATGTTATCGTCCGCACACTACCACGTATCACTTCATTGTCAACCATGTATCGTAATACGTCATTTAACAGCTAGTACATAGTGTTGTGTTGTCGTCCGCACACCACCATGTATCAGTTTTCTTGTCAATCATGTATCATAATGCGTCATTCAACAACTGGCACACGATATTGCGTTGTCGTCTACACACTGCCACACATCTGTTTCCTTATCAACCATGTATCCCAATGCGTCATTCAATAACTGGCACATAATGTTGTGCTACCATATGCACCTTATGAACCATGTGTCATGATTCATGACGTGTCATACAAGGGTCAAAGGTCCCCCCCCCATTGATATACAACGGTAGGTTGGCAGTCCAAATTGTGGATTGTGGTTGACCTTAGTCACCAGGCTTTGGTGAGAACAGGGACAACAATGCAAAACGAAGAGGATGACAGACGGTCGAAACCAGCTCCAACGATGGTAAATAGTGGCATCTTACCTACCATCTATAATAGGGCAAAAATTTTGTATGCTACTGAAAGTTAACCTAATCCCTAATTTTTTGTGCTCGTTTGTGCCACTTCTATCCATGTGTTGTTAGCCTCTCGTCAAGTGGGCTATAAAAAGATTAAATTGCCCTTCGTCTCCCTTACCCATTTCATCCCCTTCCTCTTCCTCTAATAGTTGCATTGACTGGCCTCCATGGTGAACGACCCCTAAATGACACCAATGTTGATTTTGCGCCCAGCTACAGCCCTCACCACCGCCTTCGATGCGAACCTCCTCCTCTTTCTCTCCTTTTTCCTCATGTTCCCTTCCCTCTCTTCTCTCATGGCTCCTCGCCGACACTTCTTCCTCTTATCCTATCCTCTCTCTTCTTCCTCTCCTCACTCAACCACCAAGCTCACTGCCACTATTTAGCTCCACCTCCCTCATCCCTACACTGGCCTCTCCTTTCCCTCTTCTCCTCTCCAAATCTGAACAGATATGTCCGGATCCACCTCGTGCGGAGCCAAGACCTGGCCGAGGAGGCATCGTCAGTGGTGGAGAGGTGTCACCGATGGAGGAATAGTGTCGTATCAGTCATGAGAGCGAGCTGCATCGTGTTGACAGATGGGAGTGTCGCCACACCTCTCATCGTCACGAGCAGGACGTTGGGAAGGATGGCACAGGGATGATGGCCTCCATAGCTGGCGTGGATAAGGGGGAAAGGCATCGCGAGGAGGAAGTTGAGAAGTATGGCACGAGGTCAACACATGTTGGCGTGGGAGGGGATGGAGAACAATCATCGGTGGTGGGCATTCAGAGGGGATGAGGAACTAGGAAGGAGGGAAGAAAAAGCAACTTACAATGACAAGTGGGCCATTGACTATTTTGTGGGGGTATCACTGTCATTTGGGGAAAATCCGACAACTTGCAAAGACTTAACGGCGGCTCAAGCTAATGGATGTGACAGTAATGGCACAGAATGGATGAAAGTTGAAACTCAATGGCATAGAAGGAATTGTATTTTTTTAAGTGGCAAATCAGTAATGAGTTAACTTTTAGTGGCATATAGAGAACTTTCTCTTTATAATGCCACTTGTGTTTGCGCTTGTATGAGTTGTAGTGACCAATTGTCCTCTCTCTGTGTGCGCGTGTATATGTGTGTGGAGGGAAAGGTTGTGGTCTATGCGTTGTGTGTGAGAAGCCACAACGAGGGAAAGGAAAGGGATTGGGCTTGCCTACTCTCAGGTTAGCTAGGACGATCCACTCCCTTCTCCTTCCCCCTCTCCCTTTTTCCCTATATTTTCTTTTTTCCAAATATAAAGACTTTGTTATGGTATTATGTGCTCATAATAATATATATTTATATAAATGGGTTATCAGCCCGAATTCATTAAGATCACTATTTGCGCTCCGAACTAGTGTCCCGAAGAATGTTACCCCCCTTTGACCTACATTTGTTGCCACCCACTGCCCTATTCCTCGACCTGAACATATTACGTTCCATGTAACTATGGTTGGCACAGACAATGTGTTGTCACCTGCATAGTTGGACAATAGTAGACACAGTTTACTCTTATACTTCTCATGACTACAGTCATAGTTATTTCACTCGGTAACGACATTCCTATTATCCCTTTCACCTTTTAATGAACGGATTCTATTCGAGGGGCTCCTACCAAGAGATGGCATCTTGGCTTACTTGGTTTCCAATTTGTTTGTTTAAGATTGTGAGATGTCCTCTACAATCGCATTGTTTTTTTAGCTTATGAATTCTCCAAACAAACAAATAGGACGGCTTTTTATCACCTTTTCAGAGCGGCTTATCGGGATAGCCTTTTCGAATCAAATTATTGACATTTGATTCGTTCGCACAAATGCTCGCTCTAGGAGCAAAAATCATTAGCCGCAATCATAAGACATCAGTCGTAGCCAAAAAGAACATGTCCATAGCCTAGTGCCTTTTTTATCCTTTTGACATATGTTGGTATCAATAACGAGTTAAATGGAAGAATTTATTTCAAAAATATTCTTGGAGTTGACATTGACATTTTATTCTTTTGATGCATATCTAAAAAGCTATATTTTCCTTTGATTTTAGTGGACCATGCGCATGCATACATATTACTACCGATGCTCACAGTACATAGCCAGTGGTAACTTTTTTCGCACCTGATGATAACTTTTCGAACAACCGTTGATAACTTGCTGGAGTGCAAAACTGCGCACATAATACATGCACGCAGAATAGCGCTACCATGTGTGTGTAAACACATGAACACGCTATCCAGCACATGCGCGCACGCTACACGCGAGTCGCGACATGCATGCGTAAACTAGCTTGCATCAGTGGTTTGTGCGTAACGGGATCGGAAATAACTTTTCTAGCATTGCATTGTAAAAGTTATCATCAAACAAAGCAGGAGTTATTAGCTCACCACCAGTCGTGTGTAACCGAAGTTTTCCCATTTTGTAAAACGTTATTAGTTTGCCCTCTTCAAATGTTATTAGCTTCTGATATACAGAAAGTTATCACTTGAGTAATTGGAGTACTCGAAGAAGTGACAGAGTGGTCGTGGTCGAAGGTGCAAGTGTTTGCAGTCGAAGTCTTGAGTACTCATCAGGTTTCAAGTTCGACTAACAAAGCCGAGTGGACGCACATGATAATTGTAAGTAACTTCATGTATTTTGTATGATAACTTGTTGTGCAGGAGACAGTAACTTTACCGTATAGATGATAACTTTATCCTGTGGATGGTAACTTCATTGCATATAAACGATAACTTTATATGTAACCGCAAGTAATGTTTCGAGTTCGACAAACGAAGCCGGGTGGACGGTCGAAGTTTGACTTCAAGTGAGAAGTCGAAGAGTATCAGATAGTGTTTGAGTAGCAGAGGAGAATCGGACAGTGTTCGAGTAGCAACGGAGATCGGACTGCGTTCGAGTAGCAGCGGAGTATCGGACGGCATTCGAGCGGCTTCAAATCATTGGACAACATTCGAGTGGTAACTTTCTGCCATAGCTACAGTGGTCGTAGATACAATAGTCGTAGGTACTGTAGCAGGCAAAAACACTATAGTAGTTGTGGCTGTAGCGGGTACTGTAGCAGTCGTGGGTATTGTTGCTACCGAGTGATTTGGTCATACTCGAAAGCCGTGATCGAAATAGTGTCATGGTCGTAACTCATAAGAAAATAAGTTACTGACAATGCACTACGAGGTTACCACCTACTAAATAAGAAAGGTTATAGTCTAGTGATCTAAAACTTATCGACAATACACTATGAAGTTACCACCTACCATATAAGAAAAGTTAAAAGATCATGATCTAAAAGTTACCGACCATACACTACGATGTTACTAACTATAAACTAGAAATTTACTATACATCCACTAGAAACTTCATGAGATACCGAAAGTAACTTTCACAACGGCACTTTGGCCATGGCTGCTCGACCACAATACATCGACCACGGCTGCTAGACCATAACACTCGACCACGGCTGCTAGATCACATAACTTCGACCACAGTTGCTCAACCACAGCTGCTTGACCACAGCTCGAGAGTGATCTCCAAATCATTCTACCTATTCGTTTGTGATTTTGCTTGCCTTAGACGGTGCCTTCCCCGTTGTCTTCATTTGATCTCCTAAAACAGAATTTTACGACGATAATGGGATTAAATATAAAATACAAAGAACATCATCACAATGATGAATTGGCGTACTAAAGCCAGAATATAAGGAACATCTAACCAAATCAATAACCCTAGGTATAGCCGGGTGAGGTCAACAGCGATGACTGACGGTACGCGGTCGAAGCGATGAGCGACAACGCTCAATCGGTGGCAATGAGCGAAGACACCGGATTAGGACGTGCGACCGACGATGAGGCGGCGATGTCGCCTAGGGATGGCAATTGTGCCTGTGGGTAAATACCTAATGGAGTCGGGTATGGCATGTATTCTTTACCCACGGGTATGAAAATAGGGGGGAAATCTCTGCCCATCGGGTAAACGGATACGAGTATGGGTTAGCTCTACCTGTACCTGTCTCGCCCATTTACCAGTGAAATAAACTGACAGGTGGGCCATCCTAAAATAATAAACCCTAGAGTCCGTGGCGGATCCAGAATTTTACCAAAGGGTATGCCGCAACAAAATTTTTATATGCAATTCGGTAAAACCATTTGCCAATTCGGTAAATAATTGTAAATGTTGCACCGTAATTCGGTATACAGGCACTAAATAATATGATAAGTCTTAAATTCAAAGATTAAGTTAGAAACTTGCACAAATTACAATATAAATAGTTCAAACACCATACTAATAGTCTCATTAACAGAATAATTTTCAATGGGCTGTCTATCACCTGGATCATGCGGAAGGCGATTGATGTCATAAACCGGCGGCGGTGGCGGTGGCGGTGGCGGGGGCGGGGGCATAGGATTCACAATTTTATCAATTACTCTCTCTTGCTCTTGAGTTTGTTTTTCCGCCACAGTTTCAACCGGAGATGGGGCAAGATTTGAAGTAGCAACCGCCGCCTTCTTGGCTGCATGTTTCTGAAAAAGAGATGCAATGTCTCCGCTTCTCTTCATAACTGAACAATTCCAAAAAAAACAATTGCACCGGCCCTGCAAGAGAATAAAGAATATTATATATCATTTTGAAATTTGAATGCCAGAACTTTTCTTGGCCATATGTTTCTGTTTTAGAAGTAATGCAACTATGCAAGATATTCAAGATCTGTGACTATGTTCTTATGATTTTACCTAAAACAACAATATCTGGAAACAATGATCATTCCACTTTTAGCTTACAAGATCGGAAAACACAGCATGTGCTTATTTTTTATTTTCTGACCAAATGTTTTGAAAAATTATACTCCAGAAAATTCTATGCAAATAGAGCAAAATCAAGCTTTGGATGCAAGTCATGCTCACACCCGAACAACTGAAAAAAGAAGAAGTTGATTACCTGATTCTGATTGATTTTGCCGACGAGTGATGACGTCTCTCGGTTTATTCTGTCATGCGATGCGGCGGCAGCGAAGTAGCGAACGAGCGAACGATTGGATCATTGCGCTGAGGCCTGAGGATGAGCGATTGAGCAGAGCGGCGCGTGGCGAACCGTCTCGCTGAGGAAGTGGATTTGGAACCGTATCGCTGAGGAATCGGATCGAACGATCGTCCGATCGAGCGGAGCGGCGTGTGGCAAAGTCTCGCTGAGAAAGTTTGGAACCGTATCGGCGTATCGCTGAGGAATTAAAAGTTTGGAACCGTATCAGCTGAGTCCCACCGCCATAGGGTATGCCGGGGCCCACCCGGCATACCCTGTAGATCCGCCAGTGCCTAGAGTACGTGTTAACTCGCCCGCCCAGATAACTCTCCGCCCACCTCTCACACTCTCGCTGCCCTCGCACGGTCCGCCTCCAGATCTGCCTCCTCCTTCATCCGCTTCCTCCGCCCCCCACCTGGCCGTTGGTCTCCTCCTCCGCCAGTCCGCCCCCAAATCCGCTTCCTCCTCCTCCTTCATCCTCCTCCTCCGCCCCCACCCGGCCGCCGGCCTCCTCCTTCGCCCCCAGATCCTCCTCCTCCTTCATCCGCCTCCTCCGCCCCCCACCCGGCCGCCGGCCTCCTCCTCCACCCCCAGATCTGCCTCCTCCTCCGCCCCCCACTCAGCCGCCGGCCTCCTCCTCCACCCCCAGATCTGCCTCCTCCTCCTTCATCCGCCTCCTTCACAGTTCACACCTAAAAAGTAAAAACCACACTCACTAACTCGCCCGCCGCCCCGCGCCCCGCTCGCCCAGATCTGATCCACTCGCCCGTCGCCCTGCACACCGCTCGCCTCAGCCCTCAGCGCCTCCGCCTCGCCCAGATCCACCGTCGCACCCGGCCGCCAACCACCTCCTCCACCCCCACCCGGCCGTCGGCCGCCTCCTCCGCCCCTACGCTGCCGCCCGTCACCCCCACCCAGCCGGCCGCCCTCATCGAGTTCCTCTCCTCCCTCATGGACTACACCAATACACCCCCATGGTAGGCGTTGATTTGGTTTGGAATTTCTGAGCAGGTGGCTTGAATTGAGGAGTTCAGCTATCTAATCCGAGCTTGGTTTGGTTTTAGGTGAGGTCGAGCCGTAGAGGGCGTCGGCGACGATGGGCCTCCTACCCGGAGCAGAGGGCGAGGAGGCGGAGAGGAAGAAGGAGACCATGGAGTTGTTCCCGCAGAGCGCCGGCTTCGGCGTGCAGGATGCTGTCACCCCTGATGCTCTTAATAGGTACTGGACCACACCACACCACTAAATCTTTTTAGTTGCTAGAAAGTAGAAATCGTTGCCTAGGTTAAATTACTTTCTTCTTGAAATAAAGCAACCAACCATGCTCAGAGATATATTGCTGGCTGTTCAAACTTGAGTGTAGTTAATGGACCATAAACTGGATCCATGTTGATAGAAAACATTGATCTGAAGTTGTTCATCCATGAACAAAACTAGAGTTTCCAAAACGAAGTTTGTGTGCTTGCGATGAAAATAGATTAGGTAACTGATACAAGACTAGAGTGGTGTATATTATGCAATATAATATGGTGACTCAGTTCGCGGGTAAACAGGTATACCCACGGGCGACGGGTATGGGCGAGGTTCTTTACCCGTTGTCCTTCGCGGGTATGCCATGGGCGTAAATCAGGGTCGCGGATACAGGTATGGGTGAGCACTACCCATACCTGCCGCACCCAATTGCCATCCCTAATGTCGCCGGATTAGGGAGGCATGGAAGCGAGAGAGAGGGAGAGAGAGGGAGAGATCAAATCGGGGGATGGGGAAGAGATAGATTCTCGATGGCTTAAAACCCGTTTGGTTTTCATATCCTACTCAATCCCAAAAAAAAGGGCGTATGCAACCACTTGGGACCCGAGGCGCGAGGGTTATGCACGTGAAACTATAAGTAACTTCATGTATTGCAGATGATAACTTTTTGTGTATGATATAATAACTTTGCCAATGTACAAATTGCTAAACCATGTGTGGGGTCGATTGAAAGCGGGTGGCGCCATTGGCTGATTGGGTCGTCGGGTCGTGTCGCTAAGGGGTCGCGTGCTTATTTTACACATAGCCACGAAATAGTATATATATATATATATGTATGTATATATATGTATGTATTGTGTATATATAACTACATTCTCGTATACCAAGGTGTTTACCTCGAAAGATTTTATGATATTTTGTTCATATCATTATACGTACGTACATCAGACATCATCAGTTACTCATCAAGTGTTGATAGGTTAAAAGCAAATTATACAAATAGTTTACATTGAGACAAAGTTGGATTTGGCACTGTTGCACATGATATTTACAAAACTAGCTGTATGCATACCGTATCTGTAAAAATGGCACTTTTGTCATCCGGTGGGCGAGCGGCAGTGCCAGCGAGATGACATGTGGCACCTACAGCCTCGTGAGCTGATGGTAGGCGCATCTCGCCCGTCCACGGGACGGCAGGTGATTAAGCCTGCCTAAATTCGTATTTTTATATCATATTTTTAACAATTTTAAATATAGCAAATAAGGTCAAAAATAACAAACCATTATGCCCAGACTCTTGACACAACGTATTTTATTGTATAATTTTTTTTACAATTTTATCCCCTCTAAATATTGCTTAAAAATTCGTACGATTTTGATATTTGTATGAATTATTACATATAACAAACGAGCTCTAAAAATTATAAAATTTAATGCAAAGCCTCCCACACGGTCCACTTAATTGTGTATATTTCGTGAAATTTTATATACTCCAAATTTATCGTGTTAATTTGTGATAATTTAATCATAAATAACCCAAAAACATGAGAAATTTAGACCACATAAAATTCCTAAAAACATTGCATAATAACTATAACTGTGTCAGGAGACTTCATACAAACTTTTGTAATTTTTAGAACTCATTTACTATATGTAAAAACTCATATAATATCAAAATTGTATAAATGTTTGAACAACATTCACAATGGATAAAATTACCTAAAAAATTACACTATCAAGAACATTATATCAGATGGTCGTACAAATGTTTTAGTAAGTTTTTTGAGCTTGTTATATTAAAAAAATTCGAACAAACACTGAGCGAAAAAAATTAAGGCAGGTAATTAACCCAGATAATCATCTAGCTTAATCATCTGTCGTATCCCCGCTGGACGATAGGTGATTAAACTAGCTAATTATTTGGCTTAAATACCTCTCCTAATTATTTTACTTAGTTTTTTCTGAATTTTTAAATAATCAAATAAGCACAAAAGTTACAAAAATTTATATACAGCTTTCCGACATAACGTGTTTCATAGTGTAATTTTTGGGTAATTTTATCTATTGTGGATGTTGCTCAAAATAATTATATAATTTTAATATTTGTATGAGTTTTTACATGTATCGATGAGTTACAAAAGTTAAAAAAATTTATGTAAAACCATCCGACATAGTCATATTTATTATGTAATTTTTTGTTAATTTTATGTGGTCTGAATTTACCATGTTTATTCTGGTTAATTTAATTATGAATTTATAGATAAATTAACCCGAACAAATGTGAAAATTTTGGACCACATAAAATTCCTAAAAAATTACACAATAACTATAACTATGTCGGTAGGATTCACATAAAATTTGTAATTTTTGAAGCTCGTTTGCTATATGTAAAAAACTCATACACATATCAAAATTTTATAAATGGTTGAGCAATATTCACAATGGATAAAATTACCCAAAAATTACATTATGTGATGCGTTGTGCCGGAAGGTTGTATATAAATTTTAGTAATTTTTTTGAGCTCATTTATCATATTTAAAAATTAAAACAAATACTAAACACAAAAAAATTAGGGCATGTAATGAGCCGACTTAATCACCTGCCACCCCCTCACCGGGCGACAGGCTTGCCTGCCGTCCCCCCACCGGGTGGCAGGCTGCCTGCCGTCTGCTAGCAGGGCGGCAGGCACCTGCCACCGGCGGCCTCGCCATGTGTTGCCTCGTTGGCGCTGCCGCCCACCCACTAGACGGCATAGTTTTATTAGTACCGTGCGTAACAGTGCCAATTTTGGCTTTGACAGCTTATACGCAAATTATACAAATAGTTTACATTGAAACAAAGCTGGATTTGGCACAGTTGCGCATGGTATTTACAAAACTAGCCGTATGCGCACCGTATTTGTAAAAATGGAATTTCTGTCATCCGGTGGACGAGTGGCAGTGCCACCGAGGTGACACGTGGCACCTACAGCCCCGTGAGCAGATGGTAGGCGCATCTCGCCTGCCCACAGGACGGCAGGTGATTAAGCCTACCTAAATTTGTGTTTTTATAACATATTTTTTAATTTTTAAATATAGAAAATGAGGCCAAAAATTACAAACTTTTATGCCCAAATTCCTGACACAACGTATTTTATTGTATAATATTTTTACAATTTTATCCCCTCTAAATATTACTAAAACATTCATACGGTTTTGATATTTGTAGAAATTATTACATCTAGCAAACGAGCTACAAAAATTATAAAATTTTATGCAAAGCCTTCCAACATAGTCCACTTAATTCTGTACTTTTCTTGAAATTTTATGATAATTTAATCACAAATAACCAAAAACATGATAAATTTGGACCACATAAAATTCCTAAAATTATTGCATAATAACTATAACTGTGTCAGGAGACTTCATACAAACTATGGTAATTTTTAGAACTTATTTACTATATGTAAAAACTTATATAAATATCAATTGCATAAATTTTAAACAACATTCACAACGGATTAAATTACCTAAAAATTACACTGTCAAGTACATTATATCAGAATGCCATACAAACATTTTATTAAGTTTTTGAGCTCATTTGTTATATTGAAAAATTCAAACAAACATGGAGCAAAAAAATTAAGGTAGGTAATTAAGCCTGATAATCAGCTGGCTTAATCACCTGCCATATCCCCACCGAACGATAGGTGATTAAACTAGCTAATTAGTTGGCTTAAATACCTGTTCTAATTTTTTTACTTAGTTTTTTGAATTTTTAAATATATTAAATAAGCTCAAAAATTATAAAAAAAATTTATGTACAGTCTTTTGACGCAACGTGTTTCACAGTGTAATTTTTGGGTAATTTTATCTATGGTGAATGTTGCTCAAAAATTATACAATTTTAATATTTGTATGAGTTTTTACATATAGAAAACAAGCTGCAAAAGTTACAAAATTTTATGTGAAACCTTCTGACATAGTTATATTTATTATGTAATTTTTAAGAATTTTATGTGGTCTGAATTTACCATGTTTATTCTAGTTAATTTAATTATGAATTTTTAGATTAATTAACCTGAATAAATATGAAAAATGTGGACCACATAAAATTGCTAAAAAAATTACACAATAACTATAACTATGTCGGGAGGCTTCACATAAAATTTGTAATTTTTAGAGCTCGTTTGCTATATGTAAAAACTCATACAAATATCAAAATTTTAAAAATTTTGAGCAATATTCATAATGGATGAAATTACCGAAAAATTGCACTATGAAATACGTTGTGTCGGAAGGTTATACATAAATTTTAGTAATTTTTTAATCTCATTTAGCATATTTAAAAATTCAGATAAATACTAAATACAAAAAATTAAGGCAGATAATGAGCCGGCTTAATCACCTGCCACCCTCACACCGGACGACAGCCCTGCATGTTGTCCCCCCACCGGGTGGTAGGTTGCCTGTCGTCTGCTGGCGGCCTCGCTATGTGTCGCCTCATCGGCGCTGCCGTCCACCAATTGGATGGCATAGTTTTATGAATATCGTATGCAATAGTGACAATTCAGCTTTGTCTTGTTTATATTGAATTATGGGTACATATCCATGTTTACCCAACAATACATGTACAAATTAGCTATTTGGAGCTTTATGATTTTTAATGAATTATAGGGAGCTACTTTGTTTCTTACGAAGTTTATGTAAGATTTTTGTATTCCAAATGAGCTACAAGCAGGGGCGGAGGCAGCTATGTGGCAAGGTTTGGCAGTCGCCATACCTAACATTTGTACAAAAGACTAGTATATTATGTATATATACGTGAAATATATCAATACATGGCTGCTATACTGCTGGATCTAGTGCCTGGGCTGGTGCCTGGTGGGCCTGATGGAGTGATGGTCATGGGCCTACGGCAAAACCCCACAGAAGGAAGCTAATGTGTCTCGTACTCTTCCTGGCCGATCGGCTGCTCCGAGCCTCCGACTGTTCGTATTCCACATTTCCGCCCGCTGCCATCTTCGGCTCCCCGTGCCCGGCACCGCTCGCCTTGAAGTCGCCACCGTCGTCTGTGTGCCCAGCGCCGCTTTCGCGATCGAGGTTGCCACTGCTCTGCGCATGACAAATGTGCCTGTGTGTGTTGATTGTCCTCTCTGCTGCATAGAGACTAGTAAGTGTCTTCGATGTCAATTTTTTCCCCTAGTGATTAAAAGAATGTTGTGTGCCTATTTTTTTATTTTATTGAGGAACATCTCTGTTGATGTGCCTGAAGAAATTAAGAGAAGGATGTGTATTGATCCTAACATGAAGAACTGAGTATGATTTTTTGCATTCGTTTGTGCATCCAAGTTCAATCTGTGATATTGAGTTCAGATTAGGGGACAGCATCGGTTGAGAGGGCCTTCTCAGTTATGAAGATTATCAAGACCGAGTTACGCAACAAAATGTCAGATGCTTGGCTTAATGACCTGATGGTGTGCTACATTGAGCGAGGCTTATTCAAAGGACTTGATCTTGTTGAAATTAAGAAAGAATTTCAAAAGAAAAGTAGAAGAATGCCATTGCCACGGTTTGTACCCAAATAAAGCTTTATTATGGGTATGTATTTGTTCCAACAATCTTGAATAAAAATATACTTTCTATTATTTGATCTGTCTATGACACTACTAGTTGCTAATTCATGATTTATCTATGATTCTATGTTTTGCAGATCATCTCTAGGTTGGTCTAGTTAACATAGATGATAAATTGGTGATCAATCATCTATGTAATCTTCATTTAGTGAGGTATTTTAAGTGCCAATGCTTTACTTTTGGATTTCTGTTATATTTGCTGATCACAAAGTAATATATATTTATATAATGTTCTAATGAGCCCTTGCATAGTTGAATTATACATGTTTGACCTTTATAAACCCGCCACACCTAAAAATTATTCCTGCCTCCGCCACTGGCTACAAGGTAGGTTCCCTCTTACTTCAAATAAGGGGATGACGAACGCCATGGCTCCTCCCGAGACAAACTCAACATGCTAGAAAAATACTTCGTTTTCACAGTTTATTTCTATTAAAATTAGTACAAACTAGTTCCTTGCAAAAAGAATAGTATAAACAAATTAGAAGCGGTTTTTTAGCAGTATCCATCTTTATAGCACAAAAGACACTAAATAAATCTTTGTATATTTCTCTTAGTGGGTGGTTGAGTTATAGGTGTACGACTTCACCTACCAAGATTTAAATTTTGATATCCACTTTTATGCATTCATGATTATGTTTTTAGTAGAAATTTTATAAGATAACATTTATTTATGACCTCCTCCTTTCTAAGTGTATACTAAAAGAACGAATTCATCGTATGTGTGCATGTGGTGCACGTACTAAGCTCACAATGTCTCCTCTTGGAAAAGTGTAACATGGAGAGTATTTGAGGACAAACGTTCAGGTACTCGTCGCAACCACACGCTCTCTCTCTCTCTCTCTCCGGAAAAAAGCTGCTACACACAGTCCCACAGACATTATGGTATCCGTAAACATAAGATTTCCCCGGGATAATAGTTCTTTTGGGATGGCAGCAGATCTGTTGTTTTACGCCTTAGATTAGAGCGCTAATGCATCAAGTAAACCTGGATAATTCTAGATGTATTCTAGCAGATACTTCGTACGGAGAGAAAAATAATTAGGACTGTGGAGAATAGAATAGTGGGGTCCCCTCCCCTGAGCCGCATTGGCAAGAAGATGATGGGGAATCAAACTGCGCGGTCGATTTG